>JBBELK010000264.1:0-1200000 GCA_037783545.1 Henricia sp. BOLD:AAB3569 | reverse complement strand
GCACATGTACATTTACGTCATAACCCTGTCGAATAAAAGACGGGGGCAGTATTTTATTATTTCTTGTTTTTAATCGACTGGCATTAATCTTTGACGGATTTTTACAATCTTGGTACCAAATGTTGACGGTCAAATCGGCCTAAAATCGGACAGTGCAACTTTAAGCCGTAACAGAGTAACAAATGGTCTGATAACACCTTTCTACAATCTCCCTGTACAAATTTCCTGTGTAAACAGGGGTCGATTTCACTAACGTTTACGATCCTTCGTAACTCAAGATGCGATGGATTACCGCTCCGTAACTCGTGTTGCGTCCTAAGATCAATTTCAAAAAACTTGCTATGAGTGTACCGATGCATATCTGCCATGGCAACGCACCGTAAGCTACGATGAGGCAATGGGTCATCGTAGCGTACCTTTTGACCAACGATGGTCGTGGTTTTTGCCGTTTTTGGAAGACGAAACGAACTCTGGCTCCCCAAAAACTGATTGTCACCCTTGATAGATTATATGCTAAGCGATAATAAACGAGATAACATTTTAAAATTCTACACATACGATTTTAGCAGGTGACAAAGTGTCACTTTAAAACTTTGAAGCTATATGCTGCGGCTGCTGCCGCGCGCTGCAGCTAGCTGTTGGCCATCCATTGTCTACGTCGGCCACAACGTCGTGTACGTGTACATGGAATACAAATTTGAAAGATGCTACCGAAAACCAAAAATCGCCCCCGCGCTTGGTGACTGCACAAAATGTATTGGTACGTGTTCCGCAAGCTGTGCGTCAAATTTAACGCGCACGCTTGCACTACGCAGAACGGACACGGGGACCTTTTGAACTCGTGTAGCCAACGACCGTTTTATTAAAAACATAATTCAGCACAGCAAACGGCCTCAGAGTAAATATGCAAATATCCTTAATCGATAATCGAACGCATCACGCTTACGATAGGTTTGGTGAAATCCACAGCAGCACCCATCGTAGCCACGATCCATCGCAGCCCTAGGATCCATCGCAAGCCTTATTATGGACCTTAACTTACGAAGAGTTTGGTGAAATCGATCCCAGGACAGACAAAGATGTCCAACAAGTGTCTGTCCTTGTTACGTAAGTTAGTAGGAAGTTTGTGCAGGGAGGTTATAGAAAGACCCCAACACAGCACTTTTCAATCCCGTAGTTTGTACCATTCCGGGAGTACATCGGCGGTGTCGGCAGCGGCAACCAACACCTCAGCCAGGCACGCCTCGCCAAGGACGTCTTAGCCGAAGTGCCTGATCAGATCGTTGCCTATATGAAGAAAAGCGGTGTCCAGCCTAATGCCACGCCTACACCTCACACCTCACTGGCACCGCCCCCTGTGTAGGAATCACACCGTGTATGAACACTTCAATAGGTGCATTTTGACTACCCCACCTAAGAGGTGGGGATTGTCACTTTTCACATAATAAATCCCCCACCCATGGGGCAAAATTTAGGTGACCAAAATCCCCACCCATTGTGCAGAACATGTGTCTTGCTATCAGATGCACAGACATTTTTATTTCAATGGTATAAAATCTGCAACGAGTCGTTTCCAACCATGCATCATTAAGCACGCTACGACCACGAAAAAGCAGAAACATTAGTACGTCTCTTTAACCCTAGGGTATATGTAAAATCATAATGATTTTCGAGGATTGAGGCGTGTTAGGGTTAATGGGTTGGGGCGGGATGATGTCGGTCGCGTAAAATATTCATTGTTCTTGACTGCGTGTACATAGTAACCGATGATTTTTCATCGGCGTGCTGAGACTGTGCGCCGGACTTGTGACCAATTCACTTTTAAGTGAATGACGTTGGGAACAAGATAATGTTCCCGGATGTCCGGCCATGCCCAAAGGGTTTATAGAACTTCAATTTGCAGCCCGTAGGCTGAATTGCATGAAGCTTACAAGTGTCTTCCACCTAAACATCGAGATACATGGGTGGGTGGTGCCATTGGCAGCCGACAGCCAGAGACACCGGGAATCCCCTTACTCCTCACAAAAGAATGGGATCTTTTAAGTGCCTGACACAACATACTGGACCAAGGGCGTTACATCCCTTCCAAAGGATGGAGCAATTGTGGTTAAGTGCCTTGCTTAAGGGCACAAGTACCACGCTGGTAAAAACTTTCCACAAAAATACCGAGGCTGACATTTTTATGTTACTGCATTGTGGTCATTTGCCTTGCACAAATTATCTTCACAACAAAACGCATTATTTGTAATACGTGTACGCTTGTGTGTTTCAGTCCTTCAAAGTTTACGACAATTTAAGACGAAAAAATTAAAACTTAAAAAATTTAAATGCGAGTCAGAACAAACATTGTTTAATGTGGATTCTTATAGACCATTTGCATGGACGACCATCTTGGGGGCAGTCACATTGTCACCGTGCATCATGCATAAGTACATGCTTTGTGGATTTATTGTCAATTTTTAAGAAAATCTTTCCCCAATATGGCCGTCGATGCAAAGGGGAAAATTTCATGGAGCTGTTTAGCAGTCAGTTTTGTGCTGACGGAGGCTCCGGCTATTTCATAGAGACCGTAACCTTAAGCACGTTTGCTAGCTTCAGAGGCAGAGTTTGCTAAACACTAGTGATGCAACAATGACCGTTCATGCATAGTATACATGATTGGTAAACTGTTACAAATAGTTTCATATCTCTGTGTGATTGAAGATATGCATGATTAAAACCAACCTGAGCAAAAACCAGCTCCGTACTTTGTCTAACTTTTGAGAAAACAGTCAAAAAAGGGTTTGCAGTCATTTCGTCCTGAACCACGGCCTGTGCACGAAGTGGTTTTGGGGCGAAGTGGTTTTGGGGCGAATTGAATTTTCGTCTCATGAGACGAAAACTAATTGTTTTACTCATTTCTCAAAGACTATAGCACTTCAGACAAAACCAGGGGAGTTTTCTACGGTCATCATGTTTATATTGTGTAAGTTAGGCGTAAATCTGTGAACATTTCTGATTTTCGAGATTACCAATGATGTATATTGCCTTTAACGTTACGTGAGCACAACTTTTCACACGTTTTCACTCTCAGCTAGCGCTTAAAGGTATAATACATGATTGGTATCTCGGGAAATCGGAAATGTTTACAGATTTACATATAACTTTTACTTTTAGTTTTATATACCGAATGTGTAGATTTTTGTCATCTAGTTGGTTAAAAGTAACGATACATCATACAGTCATGACAGTGGTCCTTCGAGTTTCGATTCGGAAGCTGGTCTATGGCGGAAAAGTTGTATATTTACAGCAAAGAATGGTAGCATAATCACCTAGCACTTTAGTAGCACATTTCACCTGACAGTTTTCACTGTAGGTTACTTCTCTTGTTTTCTTAAGGACTTCATCATTCATCTACGACAAAACGACTTCGTTGAGATTCCGCTATTACCGTCCTGCTGAATGTTTACATAAAGCGCCCAGCTGCATAGTCGGTGCACAGCTATGCTAACACATGTTGTGCGCGCGTCCGGAACCCGCTAAATGACTATGCCCGGGGCATGGCAAAGTACAGCCATAGTCAGAATTTTAAGACGCGCCGGGTCTAGCTGATTCAATGCCCCTACTTTTAACCAATCAGGTGATAGGAATCTACGCATGAGGTATATAAAAACCATATATAACTTGAATGCTGATACTATATATGCTATGCCTTTATATATTTAAAAATGTCTTTATTTTTACATTTCATTTATTTTTTACGGAAACTATGTGATTGGTTTAAGTGGAGTTAGATAGTAACTTTTTTATGCTTCGGGCACTTTCACGGTTACCGAGAAAATGCTCTTAAAATGACCCAGCGAGCTACAGGTAGCATGTCATCCCTATGACGCGCTACTTGTAGATCTCTGGGTCATTTAAGGGCTTTTCACGGTAACTACGTTTGCCCTTTATTAATATCTATTTATGTATGTGAAGAATGTTTGAGTTATACGTGCAAAAAGACTAACACCCCTTTTATACAGGCGCTCCAGAATCCTTTTATACAGGCGCTCCACGTTTAGTATAACCCATTTGCTTCGACAGACACAGGGCATTTCTTCAGCATGGAAAGCAGGCGACATTTAAAAAATATATTGCGCTGTTCGTTACAAAGGTTTCGTGTAACGAACACGGCTCGAAAAATGATAACTCATTGTGCGTGCACGCGCCACACGCAGTGAAAGATCGCCAGTATGAAACAAAATTTTATTTGGGTCGACCTAAAGTTGCTCCAAATACAATTTAGTTCGGCGCGACTCTGGAGCGCGCCTGTATGAAACGGGTGTAATTTGTGTTGGGTTTATATTAGCTATAATTAGACCCTATTCGCGGGAAGGATGGTTCGTTCAATTGTTTCCTATAGATTGCCGATTGGAAAAGCGTCAGCTACGTATGTTTTCTAAATCTCTTTTTCAAGACAAGGATGGGAAGTTTTGGAACCCGTAAATGTGACCGGCTCCAGCAAAACCCAACACTTGTGATAAAAATTCAAAATTTAAGTTTTGGTATCAGCTTAGTGTGCATACAAAAAGGTATCTTTTAAAACATGTTTGAGGAAATTCTGATAATTTTTGGCGAAGTTATGACCAATTAAAGTATGACAGATTAGAAAAAGTGAAATGGAGCTATTGGTCTTTAAAGTTTGACAAACTAGTTGATTATTTAATTTTTTGTCAACAATATGAGGAATTTTGAGACAGTTCAAACAACAAAACAAATCTTGAATGTATCCCGATGTTGATTCTGCCAAATTTTCAAGTTGGTCCCAGAGGCCATTTTTTAAGGTTGTGGGCCCATATCACGTAATGGGAAATGCAGAGAACGTCGGGTTTTGCCAGAGTCGGTCACAAATAGCCTGGTACCTTTTCAATCAGCAGTTTGAACACTATAGACTGATTCAGGGGACACGATTGAATTTAGAGTGTATGAAGATGTTGTAGATCAGTACTGTAATTATTTTTTCATCGAGTTGAAAATATCTCTTTGCTTAATCTTGAAGGCCTTCGAGATGCTTACACCATGTAACTAGGGGTTTATACCGGGGGAAGCCCCCAGAAAATGCAAAACGAACGACACAGGGTTTCATTTTTAATTCTGGGAAGACAGGTTGTTGCCGGGTGGGGCCTGATAAATGCTGTTATCGTTTGACGCACGATGAAAAATGAAGCCGGTTCCACGCAAAATTAATTGCCCTAAAAGTACCGCAATAAACTTTGTCAGTGCCCACAGACATCTACTGATTAAGCAAAATGTATTTACAGCCCTTTTTTCCCCTCGAAATTTCCTGTCATAAATTTGTGTTTTTCTTTGTACTTGCTTCATTATTCCAAACTGTCTGCCATGTTTTACCACTCTTGGTTACTAGGTGACGTACACCACGCCGCGAGCTCGGGTAGTAGTGGTTGCCACCGGGGCAGACTCGTGTATCGCGCGATGGCTACAAGAATGCTCCGGTGTAAGTTGGTGTTGCACGGACGGTGTAAGCATCTCCGGACGCCCCTAATGTAATCGATAAAAAGGATTTGAATAAGAACTTAGAAAAATACCCATCAGTTCTAATAGTTTCTGTTTTGTCATGAACAAATATTTTCATTGTTTGAATCTGGTGTTCAAATAATTTTAACAAGTACTGTAATTTTGTTTTACCAATTTATTTGATTTTAGCTAAAATCTTTAATTATCTTTAGGTGTATAAGGTTGTTGCATGTATTTTCTGAAAATAATACAGTGACTTTCCACTGCATGTACATGTACTCTATTGTAAAAACAAAAATGTATTTTGAGTTATCTTCCACGTTTTTTACCATATGGGGAAATCCTTGAAGGTGCAAAAATGACATTTTAATTATTTTATTGTTGTACATGTGGATCACCATAAAGAAAATGTATTGCGCCATTTGTAATGGCTGCCTGTTGATGTAAAACAGTAATTTTCCAAAATTAAAGATTGTATCATGCATTTATTATTGAAAACCAAATTTGAAGATTTTCTGGCCAATTATTATATGGAAAACTGCAGTCAACCTACATTATCATTTTCAAAACTGGGTATATCATATACGGTAGGCAAACTTCAATAATAATAAACAGTTCATTTTTTAACATTTTATTAATTTCAAGTTCACAGAGGTGAAATGACCATTAGCCATCTTGCTTGAAAAATACCAGTTCCTTGTGATGGCATGACCTTTATACATTTAACGGTATCGTAAGAGGTTAGTGCATAGACCAATCCGGTAACTAAGGTCTCCCTTCCTATATATCCGGCATAGCTTGGGGGCTTCCAGTAAATGGGCTGTGCATTTTGTGTTGCTGTTACATGTACATGTAGAACGAAAAGCGAGCATCCATTGCGACCCCTTCGTGTACGTCAAGAGGGCACGCTTTTCGTTCTAACGGCAACAAGTGGCTTTCAGTCCATGCACTGAAAGCCTCCCAGCTATGGCAGATATACAGGGAGGGAGACCTTAGTTACCGGATTGGTCTATAAGATTGCAAATTTTTCCAGGTTCAAACTTAACGTTTTTTGCTATTCATTTAGAAAATGTATAGCAAACTGTTATGCTATACCAGGGATTGATTTCACTAAACGCTTGGGAACTAGGATGCATTGAACTCGTCTTACCTATTGTGTCCCCGGTGGCTAGTTGATAATTTGTACTAACTGGCAAGATCAGACCTGTTACTTGATTTAAATACATGACCAGGGGCCGATTTATTTTATTTTGAATCTGATGTTTTAAAAGGTACATGTGACAGTACTTAACTGATCATTACCATTGTTTACATTCCACGATTTCATTTTTGTGAATAATTAAGTGACAATGTTTAAAATTCACAAAGTAATTTATCACATGATTTTCAGACAAAATTAGACAGAACAATTAATTCACTGAGAAGAAATATTTGGCATTTAAAGGCCCAATGTATCATTTGCAAGATGAAACTTTTTACTGATTTCTGGAATAAGGGCATAACATATCTAAAGAAATTTCATCTACATAGATGCAAAAGTGCATGAACAATATTTGTGTGCACACATTTTTTAAAACCACTTTCAATTGTTCATGTCCGACAGAAATAATTTTTATGTGGCGTTTGTTACCATTGCTATCAGCACTTTGAGTGAGTTTTTCTTGTCAACTCATGAAGTAAAATGTTGGGATCACTGCAAATGATAAAAAGGCCTTTAATTGCTGTCCACACTACAGATGACACCTATAAGTTAACATTCCACAATTTTGGTGAATGTAATAATATACTAGTTACCACATAAACCTTTGTAACCCTGGCGTATCCTCCCAAATAAACGGTCTTTCTAAGAATGCGTACAAAGTGACAATATTCACTGCTGTGCTTAGGAGTAACTCTATGCTAATCTTCCAGTACGACTGCAGTGGCATATGAACCCGTATCAACAAATACGGCACGATGAAGTAGCGTAACTCTAGCAACTTTTGCGGCACGGTCACGGCCGCGAGACAGACGAAAAAGACCAATCGCCACAGATTACCGCAGGACGTAAGACCAACTTGCATGCACCAGTCGACATAAACTGCCACCAGGACTAGTGCGTACTTTATGAGATGGTGTCGTTCGTACAAGCGCCAAATGCTGAATACGTAATGCCGATTGTCGGACAGGACGTACACATGAACGTAAGTCAAGTAGTGAACGGCTAGGAGTCCAACGCAAGTCAGGGTTAGGTACGTTAAAGGGCGTCGGAGGCACGTCTTCAAGAAACGGATAATGCTATACGGCGACGTGACGTAGGGAAAAGCAAAGAATGCCGTGAAGAGCATAAAGTAGATTAATTGCGGTACGTTCAAGCACGGCTCATGGTGACCTTTGTCGCCAACGACGATCCCCTTGTTTACGACTAAAAATGCGACAAATGCGCCCGTCACGACACCGTACGGCCACAGAACCAGCACCAAACGACCGATATGGGACAATTTCAGCAAGTACAACAACGACTTCTTGATCGACGCTAAAGTCGCGCCAACATCATTGACGACATCTGGTCCTAGTTTCTTGACTCTCTCTCCTTCGACTTCCCTTGCGAATGTCGCGCCTGCCGTAAAGATGACCCAAACAATATTAGACTGACGAAAGATGACACAGAGCGCCCCCATGAGGCCGGCCATGATGTGGTTGCCATGGAGACTGAATAGGTACATTATGAGAATGAAGAACGTGGATCCGGGGTCCGTGTAGTACAGGAAAGTGAAGAAATATAGCACGGGCAGATGAGCTAGCGTTGCAGCAGTGAGTAGGGGCTTGTAACTGTGGGATACCTGCAAGAAATGTAAACAAACACATGCATGTATATGTTCCTCATTGGGATTCGGACTCACCGGGCAGATGCTCTACCAGCTGAGCTATGAGGCACAGTGGCATGGTAAATGTATACTCCCTAAGGTTTTTCCTAAGACCTCTGACACATCGGGCAGATGAGCTATGAGGCACAGTGGTATACTCCCTCAGGTTTTCCCCCAAGACCTCTGACACACCGGGCAGATGCTCTACCAGCTGAGCTTTGAGGCACAGTGGTATACTCTCTTAGGTTTTCTCCAAGACCTCTGACACACCAGGCAGATGCTCTACCAGCTGAGCTATGAGGCACAGTGGTATACTCGCTCAGGTTTTCCCCCAAGACCTCTGACACACCGGGCAGATGCTCTACCAGCTGAGCTTTGAGGCACAGTGGTATACTCTCTTAGGTTTTCTCCAAGACCTCTGACACACCAGGCAGATGCTCTACCAGCTGAGCTATGAGGCACAGTGGTATACTCCCTCAGGTTTTCACCAAGACCTCTGACACACCAGGCAGATGCTCTACCAGCTGAGCTATGCGGCACCCAAGACCTCTGACACACCGGAGAGCTATGAGGCACAGTGATATACATGTACTCCCTCAGGTTTCCCCAAGACATCTGATACACTGGGCAGATGCTCTACCAGCTGAGCTATGCTATGAGGCACAGTGGTATACTGGGCAGATGCTCTACCAGCTGAGCTGACCCACAGTGGTATATACTCCCTCAGATTTTCCCCCAAGACCTCTCACACACGGGGAGCCGGAGATGCTCTACCAGCTGAGCTATGAGGCCCAGTGGTATACTCATCCCAAATTTGGTTGTTTTATTTAAATGGTGATTAGGCACCATACCAAATATTGTGTTCATTACTTTGCTTACCGGTAGCTGAGCACCCAAGCAACCAGAGACGAATTGGGTTCTTAGATTAAACCTCAAGGGAGTATACCACTGTGTCTCATAGCTCAGCTGGTAGAGCATCTGCCTGCTTAGGGGAAACCCTTGCGAGTATACCAGTGTCTCATAGCTCAGCTGGTAGAACATCTGCCTGATGTGTCAGAGGTCTCGGGAAAACTTGAGGGAGTATACCACTATGTATCTGGCAAACTTGGTGTATGCAGACTTGATTTGATAATTTTGATTTTGATAATGATTTGATCCATTTTAAAATCAAACTACCTTGTCATGCCTGTGTACCCTCATAATTAGCGCATACAACAAGTACATGTTGCCGGCAGCAAACAGCACGTTGGTTGAGCGAAGTATCATAGTCGTGCACATCTTAAACATGTCCACTTGCATCAGCTCGGTGACTGGTCTTAGAAGTCCAACGGAGGCCAGGTACAGGCCGGGTAAGGTGGTTATCATCGGATTCCACTGCAAAAATGACAAACACATGTTGAATTTGCCAGGTCCGTGAGGTCGCCACCCTATTCATCAGCTATTGTTCATCAATCATGTCAATATATAGACTGCCGAAGTGAATACGTCATCTTTTGTTAGTTGCCTAGGCAATGGCTCTACACTAAAAATCACTGAACCATGTCCCTGTGCTTTCAATTTGCAATGGGATGTTGGTAAAACGCGGAACGGAACGCGGAACCGTTCCATTCCACTGTACCATGTTCCGCATTCTGTTCCACCAGTCCACCCTTCCGTTCCACCCTTCCGCGTTTTACCAACGTCCTTTGCAATGGTACTTTCCAGACTGCCATGATGTTTAGAGCCAATTACCATGGCAACCAACGTCACACTTCGGCTGTCTATAGGCATGCTAGGGTGAGCTGGCGAGGTCACGGACCAGGGGCACAAAAATTTGCTTAGCACAGGATTTGTTTGCTTTATTTTGCAAAAATTGATTGCCAGCCAAAATCGTTAGTGATGTGTATTAAAAGGTATTCTCCTAAGAAAAGGGGACAACTCAAACCCGGGACAACTCGAACCCTTTCTATCATCATGATCGTGTTCGCGCGTGCCACTTTGTGAAAGCGTTTCACTTTATGGAAGCATTTCAATTTACCGGGACATTTGGACTTTTGGCGCGAGTTTTAGTGCCACTTTTGCCGGCCCCTTCTGAAGACTTTTTGACCCGATTCCAGCCACATTCTGCCACAACTTTTCCTGGGAATTTTACCGGGACATTTGCTGGGATTTTTACCAGGACTTTGTCAAAAATGTTGCCGTGATTTCTGTCGCAACTTGGCTGACTTTTGTTGCGATGTTTGCTGGAACTTTTGTTGCTTTTTTTTATGTTTAAAAATTAAAGGGGTACGAGTTGTCCCGGGTACAAGTTGTCCCAGGTACGAGTTGTCCCGGGCACGAGTTGTCTCGGGTACGACTATACGAGATGTCCAGCATTCCATTTACGTTACACATCATTACATGCGCACAACAATATATTATAATGCACGTTACGTTTCCATTAGACTGGTTCCCATCCACATATTCCACACAGGAGAATATAAAGATAGGTAAAGGGCGCTTCATCTTAATCTGTAATTGGTCGTATTTGGGTGTGCGCATTGTGTTTTTTATATTTAAAAATTGGCCAAGCCCTTTGCTTTAGGCAATGTACTTTATTTACATAATTGGATATGTTCGACACGCACGGCCAAGTTACAAATGTCAATGAAAAATCTGCGCACTTACTAAAAAAACAAATAATAATAACCACGTGACGGGCAGAATTCTGCCCGTCATGGCTGCCCTTTACCGATCCCTATATTTTCGCAATTGATCACGTTCAAATGACGTCACTTCCTACAAATCGCCAAGTGCATCAGAATTTTGAGCGTATTTTTTTGTGACGCGCATCGGCTGCGCCGTATTTCGAACAAATTTCGAGCAACACGCGCGCGAGTTTAGAACATGTTACAGCGTGTGCGTGCGCGTACTTGAAAGCGTTTAATACGCAGTAGCATTTCTTCCTACGAAGATGGCGTCTGTGAACGTGATCTATAAGCGAACCAATCTATAGGGATCGGGAACCAATCTACGTTTCCGTTTGCCGTTTCGTGCATTGTGAATCTAGGCCCCTAATATGTTTTATTTACAGCGTTCGAATTAGCACTGGTCCGTTGGCCAAATGACAGTTGAAATGGTCTCGGGCCAGCTGGAAATCCTTCCCAATGGTCCGGCTGTCCAGTTGAAATAAAACAGACCCACGCCGTACTAAATTTAAAGGAGTGATGAAATAACTTCAGACTCCCACGGCCGGTTCCAATTTATTCCCCTGGAGTGAGAGACTGCACTTCCAGTTTTGGTTATGCAGTATGTCTCTGGGGCTGGAGACATGATAACTAGTTTTTATTTCAAGTCGTAAATCAATCTTATTTTCCAAGTCCAGTCACAAGTCATTTTCTCCAGGGTCAAGTCACATGTCAAAAACCAAAAACTGACTTGACCCCAAGCCAACAGGTTGAAAAAGACCAGCTCTGCCCTGGTATAATTCTTTATAATAGCCCCCAAGATGTACACTCACACTTAGAACTGCAAATGCAGTTCCCTGTCTCGAAGGGGTTAATGTGCACAAAAACATGCATCCTTGAGAATTTATAACAAAAGAGCCTTTCAAGACCCCAGAATAGCTCTAAAATTCACCAGAAAGCTCTAAAATGTACCACACATTTTCAAACTTTTAATGAGGAGAACCTTATGACTACCAAATTTTTCTAATTTATTCACTTAAATGTGATTTTTGCAAACATTAACTTTAACAGTATTAAACCGGGCCACTTGAAATGCCGACGGGCCAGTGAAGATTTAATACAAATGGCCCTGTTGGCCAGTTGGGAAAAAAGTTAAGGGCGAACGCTGATTTACCTCATCAAATGTGCCGTTACAATACTTCTTCGCCTGCGGCACGTGGAAAATCTCATCCATGTAAGGATCTAGCTGCGTTTTGTTAACTTGATAGAATACAACACACGTTACGGCCAAAAATATGGTAAGAACCACCATCGTCACGAAATTCATGGGCGCCGCCATTTTGATTGTTGAGTCTGGTAGCCCTGACTGCTTGTAACGCCAGCATATGTCCAAATGTAGAGCATCCCGACTAATTTCTCATTTACTCGTTTTGCAAAAGTTCTCGCAGTTCCACGCCCTTTTCGTTTAGTTTGTGAGAATAATGAATACGCCCGAATATGCCGTTAAATTTCAACCCGAACTTTTCCCTGAAACTGTTGCATATATTGCTCTTTTTAAAGATGTGAAAAATGCTGATGAAGTGAAGCAAAGCATCATATCGGGAGACGTAGATGCCGCATTTTTGTCGCCTAAATTGGTAAGCTCAAAACATAGACATGATACTGATAGAGGAAACCAGCTCAAAACCAGTCTGACTACATGTACATGTGTATGCATTATAATCATGATTTTTGCTGCTTTAGTGTTTTAAAATAAAAAAATAAAAGGTATTTTTTTCGTATACATTGAACAAAGATTTTAAGGAAATTACCTCCTGGAATCAACGCAGCGGCATAGGCCTAATGTAATTTTAAGATATACATGTCAGTCCGGGAAAACTCCGAATAAGGAAACGTTTCCGAATAAGGAAACGTTTCCGAATAAGGAAACTTCCGGTGTAAAATGTGCATATGGCGATATTGCACAAAAAAACATCCTGAAACTTACCGATTAGAGTTTGTTTGGGAGTTGTGTTGCCATGCCCAGTGGTAAGTTTGATGATGGGTCAAGTGGCAATTAATGTGGTGTCCTGGGGTTCGTGGTGTGCATGGGGTGGGGTGGGGTTGGAGGGTTTGGGATATGGGGGTTTAGGGGTGTGGTTTACGTGCGGGGGAGGGTGAGGCGGCTTTAGTGATTGTTATGCACCTTAATCACTTGTTTCACCCATGGAGGAAGAAACAGACCGGTTCTTCCTCCATGTTTCACCCAGGATTTCCGGGCTACCCCAAAGAAAGAGGCGATTGTCACTTTTCACGTGACAAAAACCCCACCCCTGGGGCAAAGTTAGGTGAAAAAAATCCCCACCCACGGGTGTAAAATACGCGTCTAGCTCTTAGATCATGAGAGGCACAGACATGATTACTTTAGTGGGCCAAACTCTCCACCCTGGGGCATGAAAAACGTGACCAAATCCCCATCTAATGGGTGGAGCAGCACACGTTGGAGGAACAATTTAAAGGTGCATTAATACATTTTAGAAAAAAATATTTCCAGGCAATAGACATTTTAAAAATGTAAAAGCAAAACATGAATTGTTTATTTTATATTTAAAATAACTTTTATTTCATACTGTTTTCTGATTAAATATCACTATACAGCTCTTTTAAAGGCATGATTATACATTTAATATTGTATTACTTTTTAATTTAGCCTGTCTCCTTGTTTGTAAACTAGTAATACAGAACATGTACATGTAGAAACATTTAATAACAACTGCAATGTAAACATGTTTATTAAAGTGGTGTAATTGGTGTTTTTTTCTGTCGGAGTGGGTTCGTATTTCTTTTATTTTTCAGCACCTACAATTGAAACAAGTGAAACACAATGATTGTACTATACTGTTCACTTTGATTGTTAATTAAGCCTCTTGACTTAAACATGTCGGAAAAAGAAGAGAAATAAATTATGAACTTTTAACTGCAGTTATAATTATTTAAAACAACACTTTACACCGATTGATTGGGGGTATTACTGTAAAACTAAAACTTAAAAGACCCTATATATAGCCCCTTCATCCAGATCACAAGATTTCTTTCTGTTCATTATCTTTCAACCTTTTAACTTAGAACATCTTCCAACTAGTATGATGATGTTCGGGGGAAAATGTTCTATCGTGTATATGGGAATTTAAACATCTGCGAACAAGCTTAAACAAGGTTTAACATGTTGGACGATGTTCGAGAACATATGTTAATGGAGCTCTATTAAAACCAACCAATACAGAATTGGCTCACATCATGACATGGTATTGCAGGTCGCCAGAAAATCCACAAAACATTCATGAACAATCTCTGGGACTTCTAAAGTTACATTGAACAAGTGTGAACATCGTCATACAAATGTTGAATGGAGTTCTTGAACAAAAGTATGATCGTGTAAATTGGGCTTTACTTAAAGGAGCGCTCAGAAAAATGTATTTAGTTTTAACCAAACAACCATGTTAACATGCCTCCGATCCCCAAAATACTACAACGAATAGAAAACGGTAAATTTACAATCTCCAATTTGGATACGGATGCAAAAATGTTGGTTTAGTTTCTGCACTGCCTTATGGAACCAGATAAATCAGTTTACAAGACATCAGTGTTTTTTTTACGATATCGCAAAAGTTCAGAATGGTAATTAACAAGACAAATATGACAGTTGATGATCATATGTGGTATCAAAATCTCGCAACCCATGGACAAAATTGGTGGATCAAAAATGTGATCTGGTCATCACGCTCCTTTAATAAATGAGCCACTACTACTAAGTGAGGTGAAATCATTTCCCCGAAGCATTTTAATAGTTTTACATCACTCCCCGCCATGATGATGATGTACATGCACTACATGATACATGACATGTACTTTTTGGGGCAGCTATAGCTCTTGAGGGTCCTCGTACAATTGCCCATCATAGCGCATTATCCCATGTGATAGCAAGTCCAACGATTACTATAGGCGTCGTGATATTCATGCTTTTCTTGTGTCTGCGCCTTTTTTTCTCTTTCTCAGCTTCTTTCAGCATATCGAGTCTATTTGACATGTTTGTGCTTCCTCTAAAATCACGATTCGAAGTTCCCGCGTTTCTAAGTATTTCGCGCAATTGGTAGCCACGTCACTACTTATAAAATAATACTTTTTAAAATATTCATTTAGTGCTCATTTTTCTATCCAATTAAAAAACTAATAACATTTATTTTATTATCTAATTTATTTTATAATTATCCCAGTTTCATTTCAAAATATTATTTATAAAAAGAATTTGCACAAAATTACTAACACTGATCGAGGGTAGTCAAGATGGAGTCGCTATTTGCAGTCCTTGAGAAGTGTGGAGTGTTGATTTTCAAAAGCCATTTACAAGAAAACGCACAGATAGGTTTTTGAATTGCACAGATAGAAACTTGGGTAAGGAACTGTTGAACACATTTTTATAGTTTTCACTATTCCAAATTTGCCTTTTTCGATTCCCTTTTGGGAGTTAAACGCAAGAGTTTCCGAATACGGAAACTCTAAGGTTTCCTTATTCGGAAACGTTTCCTTATTCGGAAACTCAAGGTTTCCTTATTCGGAAACGTTTCCTTATTCGGAGTTTTCCCGGACTGATGTAGGCCTACTTTCCACTTGCACTTTCGTCGCAAATGTTGCTTTTCTGTAGAAAAATCACGTTTTCTTCTTCAAAAATTGCCTTCAGTTAGTGCACAAGATAACCATTAACACGCGCGCGCAGCGCCCTCTGTTGTCGCGCTTACGCACAGACCGCTCGCCACGTCATTTTGTGCAGTAATTTTATCATTTATTTATCTCGGAAATGCAACATTTGCGACGGAAGTGTCAGTGGGAAGTATATCTTAGAATTTAATAAGCTATCGATTCCAATATATAAATTCAACCAAATCCGTGTTCAATGTACGTATATATGAAGAAAAAAAATCCATTTTCTTTTTCAGATAGTTGGCACTTTTCAAGTGATGATTGCTGTAAATAAAGCTCTGCACGTCAGGAAAAATGGACTTAAGATGCATACAAGAAACATAAACAGTGAGGTTCTCTTCAACTTGTCACCCACAAACAATGTAAGTAAAAAACAAAGATGTATTTTCTTAAATCATGAGGGAAAACACCGGTGTGAAGTTGGTTACTTATTCGATGTTCGACGTTCAATATTCAATGAGGAGCTGTTACTTATTCAACATTCAATAAGGAGCTGTTACTTATTCGACATACAAATGCACAGAATTTTTTTTTCAAAGGGTCAAATGCCCCACCTTGGGGCATGAAAAACGTGACTAAACCCCCAAGGGGGACCAATTGATAGGCATGATAGGTGCATAAGTAACAGCTCCTTACTGAATGTCGAATAAGTAACAGCTCCTTATTGAATGTCAAATAAGTAACAGCTCCTTATTGAATATTGAACGTCGAACGTCGAATAAGTAACCAACTTCACACCGGTAGGGAAAACAGTGTTTGACCATGGCTTCAGAATACTGGCCACTGGTATGAAATTTTTGTAACATTTTTTGTTTTCTAAGAAAATCTACAAATGTTCACTTTTAAATTAAATTTTTTTGGGCCAGTTCTAACTTATTGTCAGGAAGTCTTGACAATGGGTGAGGTCACAATTCTGTGTGTGTTACGTGTTAGTTTTAGTTTAACAGATCTGTTAACACAGCATTTCTCGGCCTCTAACTGAACGTCCAGGTTAACACCGTGTTAACACCATGTTAAAGGCACAGGTTCGTCAGCAATGCGCGCGCGACAAATTCGTGCTACGAAATACGCAGCTCCATGCCTTTGCTATGGAGCTGCGTATTTCGTGGCACGAATTTGGAGCGCGCGCATTGCTGACGAGCCTGTGCCTTTAATTCTCTGCACTGTACATAGGGCAAAGTCACAACTCTGGGTTGTGTGTTAGTGTTGGTGTAACAGATCTGTTAACTTAATCAGAATTGTGACCTCAGAACAAACACCGTGTTAACTCGATGTTAACATGATGTTTAAGACGTGTTAGTGTTACATCTCATGTTAGTTGAACACCTCATGTTACGCATCGTGTTACACATCGTGTTAGTGTGACAAATCTGTTAACAGATCTGTTAAGTTAATCTTAACGAAGTGGGTGGTGTAAATTTTGATTAATTTGGAACTTTCGTGATTCTCAATAAATTGAGTTTAATTTTTCAACACAACTTATAAATGTGTTGGATCTTGCATTCTAACCACAATTGAGACTTTTTTGGGGTTCCGTGAAAATTTTGAAAATTTCAATCACTTAGTGGTTAAGCTCGTGTAACATGGACCGGAGGTCACAATTCTATGTTAGTGTTAGTGTTGAAAGTCGTGCAGAACCCTATACCGACTTGAAATTTTCCAAGATGCAGAGTCAACAGGGCCCAATTTTATAGAGCTGTTTAACAGCCCATTTTCCGTTAACCGAGCGTGAGGCTATTTCATAGACATCGTTAACGGTAAGCAACTGAAAACCTGCCTTAACCGCAGAGCCAAATTTTGCTTAAGACAGTGACGCAACAATGGCGGTTTCCAAGCGCGCGCATGCTTAAGCACGCCGCGGCCGTGAAATAGCCTTAACGTTAGCACAACTTTTCTGCTACAGTAAGCACACGTTTTCAGCTAGCGCTTAAGCAGCTCTATGAAATTGGGCCCTGATCTGTTACACTAACACGGTTTCCCGAGACGCCGTGTTAACAGATCTGTTAACAGATCTGTTAACAGATCTGTTAACAGATCTGTTACACTAACACTAACACTAACACGTAGCACAGAATTGCGCCCTCACTCACTGCAATTTGCGGTTCTGCGCACGATTTTCAACGCACACACTAACACGCCGTGTACTGAGGTCACAATTCTGATCAAGATAACAGATCTGTTAACAGATCTGTAACACTAACACTAACACGTAACACACATAGAATTGTGACCTCACCCACTGAATATGCTGGGATTGTTGGACAAAACAGGGTGTAACAGGCTCATGGATAACAAGGCACTGATAAACCCATACCCTCAACAGCCCTAGAATTGTAGGCGCTATGGGAGGCACTTCAGACAGAGTGGCACACCCTGCCTCAGTGGCTCTTACAGAGGCTGGTGCAGTCAGCCTTGCCATGAGAAGCATTCGTACACATTATTGATGGATGAAATATGTTACATCGCTCAACCTCCTCAATCTTTTGGTCTGACAGAAAAAAAATCGCAGGTCTCCAACACTGCTTAAAGACATGATTGGAAAACTTTTAAAAACAGAAACAACAGCATATGATTACAACTAAAGCATAATCGTATACTAATTTGAGTAAGCCCTTTTCTGTTTGTTATTGATAAACTCCCAGGCGCCTGAACAAAACTGGCTGAAAATATTTCTACGTTGATATTTCAGGCTGGTTTAGAACCTAAAGGGTGCACATACTTGTTTTATTTCCTCGTTCAAAAGATCGCATAAAAACATGTTCCTTTTGAAAAAATAACCCACGCACTTACATTGAAAGAGGACGTCATGCTGTGTGCGTTGTATAGTGCAACATTACTCAGCTAGGCTGCTACGCCACACTGCACACATTGTGCTGCTGCATGTCCCACATAGGTCGTTTCGACCTAGTACTAGCACTTACAATGCCACCATGCATTAAAGCATTGGTTGAGCATTTGCAGGGGGTGGGTCATAGCGTACAGGGTAAAAACATGGTTAAAACATGGCGGAAAACTGCAGAATGCACTGCGAGTGCGACGAAACAATCCTTGGTAAGATCGTTCATTGATGGATTTTTTGCAGCCCTAGGGGGAGGGGGATGGGGGTGGGGGTGGGGGTGGGGGTGGGGAGGGGGGTGGGGGTGAGGAGGGGGGTGGGGGTGGGGGTGGGGGAGGTGGGTGGGTACCATACGAAACTCTAGGTTAAATTTAACCTGGGTTATTTGCAGTTATATACCGGGTCGCTGGAGACTATGGAGTAGGCCCTGGACGGCTGATGACAATAATTAGTTTGACACGACGCGTTATTTTGGCAGTGTATAGAGCGAGGGGGAGGGCCATGCGTATTCAAAGTGAGGCCCTTTATTTCACACAAAAAAATACCTTTTCACGAGTGTTGATAAACTACCTTGTACAAATTTCATCCACATATAGATGCAGTAATACTTCAAAAAACCTGAGAAATCCTTGCATGGTTTTTGTGTTTAATGACTGATTAAAAGTTGTCTGCAGACAATTTAAACAAAAAAGTGTCTTCAATTGGCAATTTTCCCCACAAATATAGGTGCCATTTTACACAGGGAAAAAATGTGGTGGTTGTTACCATTGCTATCAACACTTTTAGTTGGATTTTTCTTGTCAACTCGTGAAGTAAAATTTTTGGTAACTGAGGCAGGATGTGCCACTCTGCCTGAAGTGCCTCCCATACTTTCCAAGCTGGCTTTAATAAATCTTTTTTCCACTTCAGATCACTGCCGCTTTCAAACGATTCGGATTATCCAATGAGGACACAGGTTTACTGGCAGTGACCGTCGATGACGCATCGGGGGACAAAATGGCTGCCATTGGAGGAATCGTGGATGGAGATCCCGTTAGGTTAGCCGAGCTCACGGACTTTACTGATGAAAGTCTTGTTAAGGAGGTAAATATTTAATTAATTAAAGGAGCGTGTTCAGTTCCCACAATTTTTTGATCCCACCATTTTTCCCATGGGTGTTGAGATTTTGATACCATATCATTTGTCATATTTTTCTCATTCACATTCTGACATTTCGCACTATGAATCCGTATATTTTCAAGGATATCATAAAAAAAACCACCGATGTTTTGTAAATTAATAAATTTATCCGTGTATCTAGTCTCATAAAGCAGTGCAGTAATTACACCAACCTTTCTTTTACCTTCCACGTCCAAATTGGAGATTTCAAATTTCCTGTTTTCTTCTCATGGATAGTATTTTGGGGAGGTATTTTATATGATTGTTGGGTAAGAACGGATCCATATGAATTTTATTATTTTTTTAAATTGTCTTCAGGTGTACAAAATTCAAGAGGACGAACTCAAATTATCTTCACTTGTGGATGCCGTGGTTTGCAGAATGGCAGCAAAAGAATTCTTATGAAACTGGAATGTCCAATCACGTGTCGGCATTGACGGTCAGTGAAACTACATAGTCTTTGTTCAAGTTCATTTTATAGCCCCTCCATTGTTCCCCCATTGTGTCTCAAACATCAAAGAAATTTTAAAGGAATTCTTTTCATGTTTTAGACGAGTGGGTGGTTGGTGCGTTAACAACAGGGAAGAGTGTGTTGAGGTATAAGGGTGTTAAGGGGCAGTCCCTTTGTCACATATCGTATGGGTATATTTTTTTAAGTGTGGAAAGCAGACCAATTTACAGGAATATTAATGAGGAAAGTGATATGTATACTCAAGTTCTCGGAGTTGCATTTATTTTTTTTCATGAATGCTGTAGACTGTTCAAGATTTAAGGAATATTTTTTTCATAAATACATTTCTAATTTTAAGACAAATTTTATGATCAGAAAACTGTTACGAACGGCATTATCTCCACGTGTGATTAAGGATGTGTGTGATAAAAACCAACCTGCGTACAAGTCAGTTCAGTACCTCATCTACGTTCTGTGAACGAAAACAATGAAAATTTTGTCTATGCTTTCAAGAAAATGTTTGAAGCTGTTGTCCTATTTAGGCTGGTTCTATGGCTGTACTGCATGGACAATATGAAGTCAGGGACCTAGTTTTGTTAAAACGAGGGTGCCTTCCAGTGATGTTTAAGGTTATAAATGAAATATTGGAATACTTATGTACGAAAACAGGGTCTTGTTCTACCACGTTTTATAGTGATGTAAATGGTAATGAAAATGACGCTTTAACTTCAAAACTTCTGCAGTCGGATTTTGATCCAAATGGTTAAAATCTGACTGAAAATTATATTTCATGCAAAGGCCTGTCTACACGAACCAACAAACAAGGTCCAACATGTGTCTGACGATGTCGGCCAACCAAAAGCTGGATAGTGTGGACATCACTCCAGACAACGTCCAACATCATCCAACAAGTTGGTACATGTTTGAACATGTTTCTATCGCCCGACTTTGTTGGAGCTTGTTTGGGAACGGGCCAATAGCAGATTAGAGCGCCAGTCACATGAAGGCAGCAACCAACTGCAGTCGAGATATGTTGGAACATGTTGGTTTGCGCGGTCGAGCGCATCCGTGTACCGCACACAACAAGTTCCAACTTTAGGTTGGTCCTTGTTGGCCAACAAATGTTGGCTCGTGTAGACGGGCCTTTATTTTTTCTTCATCAAAGTAATGACTTGAAAATTGTTTGACTTGGGGCGTGTTTGTTTCGGACGAATCCGCCGATCCCCAGATCTGCGCAAATGGTTCAGCTAGGTTCAACTATGCATAGCGCTGAATTATCTGCGCAGATCGGGATCAGCAGATTCGTCCGAAACAAACACGCCCTTAATGGCTGTGGATGGGTGTTAGCAAATCATGTGACTACCTATTTCCAACCAATCATGTATGATGCGCTTTGACGTCATACATGAACAATCAGCATATCATATCTGGATGTGACCCATGTGAGAATTGGGGTCGGGTTGAAAGATAGAGGCAGCTGGCAAGTTGATCTCCGTTTTTTCTAGTTTGTTCTGTAAAAATATGAAGATGAAACGCTTCAAGAAAGAATCAATTTACTTAGGAGTATAAAGTAATCATCAAGGAATATCAAACATGATTAGATGAATCTTGTAAATCAATCATTCGGTTCCCTCCAAAACCTGGGAGGGTTCCGCCATTTTGAAATTATATTTAAAGTAAAACAAGAGAAATTGAATTATAAAAGGCTCATTTTGGTGAATATCTAAGGAATTAACGATTCTTTGATTTCCTTAAAATAGTTAAATGTAATAATTATCTTTTTGGGAAATAAATAATCAATTTTTTTGGGAAATATTATCTGTAAAAATATAAAGACGAAACGAAGGGGTTGAGTCTTCAAGAAAGAATGAATTGCAGGCAAGCGCGTCACTGCACGCAAACAAGCATAGAGGTCACTGTATTAATTTGCATAGTATTCACGCGAACAAACAGCTCTGCTTATTTACATAATGTTCACGATTTGCTAATTTAAATATTTTTAAAGGTACATGTAAATATGTAAATAAACGTAACTTAATAACCAGGTTTAAACAAAACAAATAGAGGAGCCTACTCTGTAACTGCCACATTATTATCCTCGACATTTAAACTATTTATAAGAAAAGAAAAAAATAACATTCTAAATTCAAAGATTTCTTTTGCATGTTATAACTTACATTAATTAAAAGCACAGGCTCGTCAATGCGCGCGTGAGGCCAAATACGCAGCTCCATGCCTTTGCTATGGAGCTGCGTTATTCCCGTGCGCAGTGACGAGCCTCTGCCTTTAAACGATAGCACCTAGCCATAATAAATATCAAAAAGAATTTTTAAAAATTATTACAAGTAATTTTTTACAACATCCTACCAACAAATTTTTACAAATACCGCAATAATCTGCACATAAAGATTCCTTAACAGATAAGTCCAACATTTCACTAATATCAGCTTTGAACCTTTCACTTGCAATATATCTCATTTAGAAAAGTAGAGAAAAATGAGAACACATTCTTTTAACACAATAATTGTTTGTTTAGATTTACATTGACATCTCCAAAATCCTAACAAATGCGCTCCTTCTTGTCTGTGCCATTGTTGGCTCTTTCCATTTCTGGAACAGCTTTCGAACCGTGTCAACCATTTCTTTCCGTGACATTTCCCGGACTCGATGTTGTTTTGTCTGACCAAGAGAGTCTTACGTTAGCCGGTCGATAGGCTTTCGAGTTCTGGTTGGTCTAGCACTGGGTGGTGACGCAAGAGGCGATGTCTGGCTGATGTTTGCCTGACCTGTATCATCAGTGACAACAAATTGGAAAATGGAGGATGGCTCATCTTCTTCATGATCTTCTTGAGTGGCAATACGTAATATTGTAACGTAATACTTTTTTCTGTACACGCTGCATTCGGTGTGGTGTTGTAGTCTCCGATGAAAGCGAGTATTGTATGCTCCCCTTGCCCTGTCCATCCTCTCCCTTTGTACACTTTAAAATTCCCGCCAATTAGAAAGTTGTAAGGAATGTCGAGCAGACCATTGTCATCCATGGCCTCGTTCACTATACTTGCACAAGTCTCGAAGCACGGTGTTCCAAATCCCACCTGTGCTACAACAATTGGCACTGGATTCAGTAGGGGCAAGGTTTGAACCGGAGGCCTAGACATCCATACCTCTCTGGTCGCAAACGTAATGAGGATGATGTGGTTGAAGCGCTCAGTAAGACCATTACCTTGTGGATGCCAGCAATTTTGCATAGTTCTTTTATAAGTCGACTTTCAAAGTTTCTCCCTTGATCTGAGTGTATTCTGACTGGGAAGCCGTATTACTGTTTGGTGTTTTGCCACAGTATTTTGGCCACAGTGTCGGCTTTCTGGTCACGGAAAGGGAATGCTAGTGCATATTTTGTGAAGTGGTCTGTTATGGAAGGAAAGAAAAGGAAGGAAAGTGATGTCAATCTCATCATCACTCGACCTGCTATCTTGTGTGTCTGGGCTTTTGAATTCCTCTATATTTTCCTTCTTTGACACTTCTGCTGTTGTAGCTCCATTCGCCACGTTGCCTTCTTCCACAGGGAGAAACATGCATGGCGTCAAGAGGTTTTTGGAAGTGTCCTTTCTTGTCCATCGCCAGTGGACCGGATGGTGTACACAGGTAAGTTTGAGTGCCTATGGACATCAATACATATGGAATAGGCTCCCACCGATCAGCTAGTTTGCTGGTTCTGGTTAGGTATTTGTTCTGTACAAGAACTCTGTCTCCAGGATACAATGGAGCTACCTGGGTGCCCCTGTCATATACAAGTTTCTGTTTAGCTTGCGCGGGGCTCACCAAGTCACTGGCTTTCCTGAAGGTAGCTTCTAACCTTTCTCTCAGGCATTCTGTATATTTGTCGTAATCTGGTAGGTCTTCTCCAGAGAGTTTGTCTGAACATGTCGACAGGCAAGTTCGGATGCCTTCCAAACATAAGTAAAAATGGAGCGTATTCGGTAGAGTCGTGGTGAGTACAGTTGTATGCATGCTCATCACGCCAACATACTCCTTCCAGTTTTTCTTTTGATTTTCTTTCAATGTTCCTGACATATTGTTAAGAAGGGTGTGGTTAGATCCGGAGGCCGAGCAGTCCAACCTTCTCTGGTCACAAGTGTAATACATGAAGTCGACAGGCAAGTTCGGATGCCTTCCAAACATAAGAAAAAATGGAACGTATCCGGTAGAGTCGTGGTGAGTACAGTTGTACGCATGCGTCGTCACGCTACTCCTTCCGGTTTTTCTTGTGATTTTCTTCCAATGTTTCTAACATATTGTTAAGAATTGTGTAGTTAGATCCGGAGGCCGAGCAATCCATCCTTCTCTGGTCACAAATGTAATACGTGAGGTCGACAGGCAAGTTTGGATGCCTCCCAAACATAAGAAAAAATGGAGCGTATCCGGTGGAGTCGTGGTGAGTACAGTTGTATGCCTGCGTCATCACGCTACTCCTTCCGGTTTTTCTTGTGATTTTCTTCCAATGTTCCTAACATATTGTTAAGAAATGTGTGGTTAGATCCGGAGGCCGAGCAATCCAGCCTTCTCTCGTCACAAATGTAATACATGAGGTCGACAGGCAAGTTCGGATGCCTTCCAAACATAACCAAAAATGGAGCGTATCCGGTGGAGTCGTGGCAAGTACAGTTGTACGCCTGCGTCATCACGCCAACATACTCCTTCCAGGTTTTCTTTTGATTTTCTTCAATGTTCCTAACATATTGTTAAGAAGGGTGTGGTTAGATCCAGAGGCCGAGCAGTCCAACCTTCTCTGGTCACAAATGTACTACATGAGGTCGACAGGCAAGTTCGGATGCCTTCCAAACATATAAATAATGAAGCGTATCCGGTGGAGTCGTGGTGAGTACAGTTGTACTCCTGCATCATCACGCCAAAATACTTCTCCCAGTCTTTCTTTTGATTTTCTTTCAATGTTCCTAACATGTTAAGAAGGGTGTGGTTACATCCGGAGGCCTAGTCATCCACCACCCCCCCCCCCTCCCCTTGGTCACAAACGTAATACTTTTTTCTGTACACGCTGCATTCGGTGTAGTGTTGTAGTCTCCGATGAAAGCGAGTATTGTATGCTCCCCTTGTCCTGTCCATCCTCTCCCTTTATACACTTTAAAATTCTCGCCAATTAGAAAGTTGTAAGGAATGTAGAGCAGACCATTGTCATCCATGGCCTCGTTCTGAATATCACGGACTATACTTGCACGGACTATACTCGAAGCACGGTGTTCCAAATCCCACCTGTGCTACAACAATTGTCACTGGATTCAGTAGAGGTAAGGTTTGAACCGGAGGCCTAGACATCCACACCTCTCTGGTCGCAAACGTAATGAGGATGATGTGGTTGAAGCGCTCAGTAAGACCATTACCTTGTGGATGCCAGCAATTTTGCAGAGTTCTTTTATGAGTTGACTTTCAAAGTTTCTCCCTTGATCTGAGTGTATTCTGACTGGGAAGTCGTATTACTGTTTGGTGTTTTGCCAAAGTATTTTGGCCACGGTGTCGGCTTTCTGGTCACGGGAAGGGAATGCTAGTGCATATTTTGTGAAGTGGTCTGTTATGACTAAGATATTTTCGTAACCTCCTTTGCTTCTGTCGAGCTTTAGATACTATACAGAGAAGCTCCATCGGCTTGCTGGTGTTTATGCCCACGAGGGGGACTCTGGTTATTGATGGGGTCTTTCTAAGTCAGCACCTTTTGCATCTCTTCATCCCTATTCATGTTCTTGGTCTTCCTGATCCGAATTGATTATTTTATCCATCTTAAAAACGAACCACTTCCATCTCGACCACGGTGGCTAATTTGTCCCAATCAATGAGCTACGTGATCCGTGATGGCAGATTTATTTATCTCTGCCATAGATATGTTTTTTTGGGATAGTGTATATTTCTTATGTGACACTGTTTCGACATCTTTTTTTGTATTCCTTTAACCGTACAGAAAACTTTTTCCCATCTCCCCTATGTAAGCCTTGTTGCAGTTTGTGCATGGTACTTTATATATTATGGCATTCTATTCGCTTCCTAGGAGTCAACCTGAATTCAGAGCGAGGCAGGTCTGTTCCCGTCTAGGGCATCAGGCTGCCAGACTCCAAACGCAAATTTTACCTTAGCCCTAGAATTGTGACAAGCAGTTTCAGGCCCAGGGACTGAGTCCGTTTTGGAGGAAATATACCGCCGAATTGGAGTTGAATATTTTACACGGAAGAATTAGTAACTAGCGAGACCAGTTGTATTTGAGGTATCCAACAATCCCACTTTATTTACAGTATTCGCTCACTGATGGAATGGTAAATGTTTCTTAAATAATTTACTCTTCACCACTAGTTCTATAATCATCTACACAACAGCTATTCACAAGTGGTCATCTGCCGAGGGGACTACTGGGTGCAAAATTCCGCGCTGCAACGATATGCAATAAGTAATCTGCACGGCAAAGAGCTACGACTCGTAATCCGCGCAGCTGTTGAACATGTGCCTTACTCCGCGCATCGGCCAACTCGGCTAGTAACCTGCACGGATTGTAGCGAGTTACTACCGGTTCTCCGTGTACGGGTCACTCGCCCCACTTATAGGCGGTTGGTTTCCCATTCTCAAAAGGATCCGCACCACCCAGTTGGTCTGTGAGATACTCTGCACATACACCTAAATCCGCGCCACGACTAGGCACCCAAGAACACAAAAAAATGCTCACCGTTTGCCTACGTGCCACAGAATTACTCAACAAAGGGCCTCTGCATCCGAACCTGCTGGTTACGGGGACCACTATGCACGTTACTCTGTCCGCTGCAATTCAATTTGGGACTGCTAGCCATCCCCTTTCTTTACAGGGACCTTTCCGAACAACAGCTGACCCTAGAGCTCAACACGCAATCTTGTCCACAATAACCCGCAAAAGCCGGCCTACTTTCCCAGTATTTGAGTACACTCTGTAACGTCTCCGGATGCATGTAATTTGCCTAAACTCGGAGGTTAAAATACATGCACTCACTGGTCAAGTACTGCAATAAACACAGCGGTAAACTCTTGCCTGTTCTCTACCACGACTATGGGGACCGAAAAAGGCTGCGATTACAGGCTTGCAGTCTAGCACGCCACGCAGAGCACACACAACTTGCTGATCTCTCAACTGCACGACCACTCGCGAACCACTCTCTTCGCAGTAATATGAGCTACTGTAAGCCCACCCGGTGACAGTAGGGATTACACTCCCGTTGGCTGTCACCGAGGGATATAAGAAATCACGTGTTTTTCGCATGCACAAGATCCACTTGTTTTAACACTAATCAACCTGACATTAGACTGGTGTCGAGCCCTCATCTCGTCACACAGGCCAAAGCCTATAGCTTGGGCTGTCCCCAGTCCAAACCAGCCAGAACCAAAAACAAAAATAAACGAGAATGGAAGGTAGGACCAGTCTAGCAAAATAAGAACAAATCTCTTTCGTATACTTGGAAAGACAAAACAATATAAAGGCTGGTATAAAATGGACATATTTATATAAAAACACTTCTCTTACAATAATTTAAACAAGAGGTACTTTACCTGGAGTATCCTTGCTTTTTTTGGGTATGCTTCAATGGTGACTATACAAAATAAGAAATTATAAAGTATGATTTACCCATGGTTTAAAAGAATGCTTCTACATACATGTATGTAGGCTACGTTAAGACCAAACGAATGCTTCTTTATACAGTGGTAATGGCAAGGTTAAAAATGAAGGTTTATATGCTATATATATTTTTTTTAAACGAGCAATGGCACAAGAACACCAACAGTCATGTTTGTCTAGTTTAGGGGAGGACACTTAGATCCACCTCAATGCGTTGGGTATATTCTTCCTCCATCTTCTCGGTCTTTATGGTATGTCCATCGATGTGCATCTCTCGGAAGCTGGCCAAACCGGACTACCTTCTCAGTGGCAGGAAAACACCTCACTTGTCGGAGGAGATCGACTCCAACTCCGGTATGGAGGGGGCATCATCGTCTGGGGCTTCTGGTGACATCGGGTTAAGATTTCGAGAAGTTGAATCATCATAGCCAACATTCCACGTGATTTCCTGGTAGTGGGTGTGAGGCAAACTGCGACGGTTGGAGTAGTTTATGGTTCAGAAGGGTTTGCCTCGCTGGATAGATGGGGCACGGCGAGAGCGACAGTGTGTCCTCCGGCGGAACTGCCTTATCCGGGGGACAGGTACTCGGAGGGTTCTTTTCTAGGGTAGCCCTTGCTACAGATTCTTCAGTCGTCACCTTAGCAACGAACAGTGGTGATAGCGGTGGAGACGGGTTTTTTTCACGCGTCTCTGGCATTCTTTGTGCGCCGAGTGTAGGTGGAGATGGCTGAGGAATATTTTCCAAAGGAAGAAAAAGTGATGTCAATCTTATCTTCACTCGACCCGCTATCTTGTGCGTCTGGGCTTTTGAATTCCTCTATATCTTCCTTCGTTGACACTTCAGCTGTTGTAACTCCGTTCGCCACGTTGCCTTCTTCCACAGGGAGAAACATGCATGGCGTCAAGAGGTTTTTGGAAGTGTCCTTTCTTGTCCATCCTTGTCCATCGCCAGTGGACCGGACGGTGTACACAGGTAAGTTTGAGTGCCTATAGACATCAATACATATGGAATAGGCTCCCACCGATTAGCTAGTTTGCTGGTTCTGGTTAGGTATTTGTTCTGTACAAGAACTCTGTCTCCAGGATACAATGGAGCTACCTGAGTGCCCCTGTCATATACACATTTCTGTTTAGCTTGCGCGGGGCTTACCAAGTCACTGGCTTTCCTGAAGGCAGCTTCTAACCTTTCTCTCAGGCATTCTGTATATTTGTCGTAATCTGGTGGGTCTTCTCCAGAGAGTTTCAGTCTTAACATGAGGTCGACAGGCAAATTCGGATGCCTTCCAAACATAAAAAAAATGGAGCGTATCCGGTGGAGTCGTGGTGAGTACAGTTGTACGCCTGCGTCATCACGCCAACATACTCCTTCCAGTTTTTCTTTTGATTTTCTTTCAATGTTCCTGACATATTGTTAAGAAGGGTGTGGTTAGATCCGGAGGCCGAGCAGTCTAACCTTCTCTGGTAACAAATGTAATACATGAGGTCAACAGGCAAGTTCGGATGCCTTCCAAACACAAGAAAAAATGGAGCGTATCCGGTGGAGTCGTGGTGAGTACAGTTGTACGCATGCGTCATCTTGCTACTCCTTCCAGTTTTTCTTTTGATTTTCTTCCAATGTTCCTAACATATTGTTAAGAAATGTGTGGTTAGATCCGGAGGCCGAGCCATCCACCCCTCTCTCCTCACAAATGTAATACGTGAGGTCGAAAGGCAAGTTTGGATGCCTTCCAAACATAAGAAAAAATTGAGCGTATCCGGTGGAGTCGTGGTGAGTACAGTTGTACGCATGCGTCGTCACGCTACTCCTTCCGGTTTTTCTTGTGATTTTCTTCCAATGTTCCTAACATATTGTTAAGAATTGTGTGGTTAGATCCGGAGGCCGAGCAATCCAGCCTTCTCTGGTCACAAATGTAATACATGAGGTCGACAGGCAAGTTCGGATGCCTTCCAAACATAACCAAAAATGGAGCGTATCCGGTGGAGTCGTGGCGAGTACAGTTGTACGCCTGCGTCATCACGCCAACATACTCCTTCCAGGTTTTCTTTTGATTTTCTTCAATGTTCCTAACATATTGTTAAGAAGGGTGTGGTTAGATCCAGAGGCCGAGCAGTCCAACCTTCTCTGGTCACAAATGTACTACATGAGGTCGACAGGCAAGTTCGGATGCCTTCCAAACATATAAATAATGAAGCGTATCCGGTGGAGTCGTGGTGAGTACAGTTGTACTCCTGCATCATCACGCCAAAATACTTCTCCCAGTCTTTCTTTTGATTTTCTTTCAATGTTCCTAACATGTTAAGAAGGGTGTGGTTACATCCGGAGGCCTAGTCATCCACCCCCCCCCCCCTCCTCCCCTTGGTCACAAACGTAATACTTTTTTCTGTACACGCTGCATTCGGTGTAGTGTTGTAGTCTCTGATGAAAGCGAGTATTGTATGCTCCCCTTGCCCTGTCCATCCTCTCCTTTTGCACACTTTTAAATTCCTGCCAATTAGAAAGTTGTAAGATATGTCGAGCAGACCATTGTCATCCATGGCCTCGTTCTGAATATCACGGACTATACTTGCACAAGTCTCGAAGCACGGTGTTCCAAATCCCACCTGTGCTACAACAATTGGCACTGGATTCAGTAGGGGCAAGGTTTGAACCAGAGGCCTAGACATCCATACCTCTCTGATCGCAAATGTAATGAGGATGTGGTTGAAGCGCCCAGTAAGACCATTACCTTGTGGATGCCAGCAATTTTGCAGAGTTCTTTTATGAGTTGACTTTCAAAGTTTCTCCCTTGATCTGAGTGTATTCTGACTGGGAAGCCGTATTACTGTTTGGTGTTTTGCCATAGTATTTTAGCCACGGTGTCGGCTTTCTGGTCACGGAAAGGGAATGCTAGTGCATATTTTGTGAAGTGGTCTGTTATGGAAGGAAAAAAAAGGAAGGAAAGTGATGTCAATCTCATCTTCACTCGACCTGCTATCTTGTGTGTCTGGGCTTTTGAATTCCTCTATATTTTCCTTCTTTGACACTTCTGCTGTTGTAGCTCCGTTCGCCACATTGCCTTCTTCCACAGGGAGAAACATGCATGGCATCAAGAGGTTTTTGGAAGTGTCCCTTCTTGTTCATCGCCAGTGGACCGGACGGTGTACACAGGTAAGTTTGAATGCCTATGGACATCAATACATATGGAATAGGCTCCCACCGATCAGCTAGTTTGCTGGTTCTGGTTTACCTAACCAGAACCATCAAACTGGTTTTTTTCTGTACAAAATGGAGCTATACAATGGAGCTACCTGGGTGCCCCTGTCATATACATGTGTAGGTGTTTCTGTTTAGCTTGCGCGGGGCTCACCAGGTCACTGGCTTTCCTGTAGGCACCTTGTAACCTTTCTCTCAGGCATTCTGTGTATTCTTGTAATCTGGTAGGTCTTCTCCAGAGAGTTTCAGTCCGAACATGATGTCGACAGGCAAGTTCGGATGCCTTCCAAACATTAGAAATAATGAAGCGTATCCGGTGGAGTCGTGGCGAGTAGTTGTACGCCTGCGTCATCACGCTACTCCTTCCAGTTTTTCTTTTGATTTTCTTCCAATGTTCCTAACATATTGTTAAGAAATGTGTGGTTAGTTCCGGAGGCCGAGCAATCCAGCCTTCTCTGGTCACAAATGTAATACATGAGGTCGACAGGCAAGTTTGGATGCCTCCCAAACATAACCAAAAATGGAGCGTATCCGGTGGAGTCGTGGTGAGTACAGTTGTACTCCTGCATCATCACGCCAAAATACTTCTCCCAGTCTTTCTTCTGATTTTCTTTCAATGTTCCTAACATGTTAAGAAGGGTGTGGTTACATCCGGAGGCCTAGTCATCCACCCCCCCCCCCCCCTCCCCTTGGTCTTAAGAAAAAATAGAGCGTGTCCGGTGGAGTCGTGGTGAGTACAGTTGTATGCATGCGTCATCACGCCAACATACTCCTTCCAGTTTTTCTTTTGATTTTCTTTCAATGTTCCTGACATATTGTTAAGAAATGTGTGGTTAGATCCGGAGGCCGAGCCATCCACCCCTCTCTCCTCACAAATGTAATACATGAGGTCGACAGGCAAGTTCGGATGCCTTCCAAACATAAGAAAAAATGGAACGTATCCGGTGGAGTTGTGGTGAGTACAGTTGTACGCATGCGTCATCTTGCTACTCCTTCCAGTTTTTTTTGGGATTTTCTTCCAATGTTTCCTAACATATTGTTAAGAAATGTGTGGTTGGATCCGGAGGCCGAGCCATCCACCCCTCTCTCCTCACAAATGTAATACGTGAGGTCGAAAGGCAAGTTTGTATGCCTTCCAAACATAAGAAAAAATTGAGTGTATCCAGTGGAGTCGTGGTGAGTACAGTTGTACGCATGCGTCATCACGCTACTCCTTCCAGTTTTTCTTTTGATTTTCTTCCAATGTTCCTAACATATTGTTAAGAATTGTGTGGTTAGATGCGGAGGCCGAGCAATCCAACCTTCTCTGGTCACAAATGTAATACATGAGGTCGACAGGCAAGTTCGGATGCCTTCCAAACATAAGAAAAAATGGAGCGTATCCGGTGGAGTCGTGGTGAGTACAGTTGTACGCATGCGTCGTCACGCTACTCCTTCCGGTTTTTCTTGTGATTTTCTTCCAATGTTTCTAACATATTGTTAAGAATTGTGTAGTTAGATCCGGAGGCCGAGCAATCCATCCTTCTCTGGTCACAAATGTAATACGTGAGGTCGACAGGCAAGTTTGGATGCCTCCCAAACATAAGAAAAAATGGAGCGTATCCGGTGGAGTCGTGGTGAGTACAGTTGTATGCCTGCGTCATCACGCTACTCCTTCCAGTTTTTCTTTTGATTTTCTTCCAATGTTCCTAACATATTGTTAAGAAATGTGTGGTTAGATCCGGAGGCCGAGCAATCCAGCCTTCTCTGGTCACAAATGTAATACATGAGGTCGACAGGGAAGTTCGGATGCCTTCCAAACATAACCAAAAATGGAGCGTATCCGGTGGAGTCGTGGCGAGTACAGTTGTACGCCTGCGTCATCACGCCAACATACTCCTTCCAGTTTTTCTTTTGATTTTCTTTCAATGTTCCTGACATATTGTTAAGAAGGGTGTGGTTAGATCCGGAGGCCGAGCAGTCCAACCTTCTCTGGTCACAAATGTAATACATGAGGTCAACAGGCAAGTTCGGATGCCTTCCAAACATAAGACAAAATGGAGCATATCCGGTAGAGTCGTGGTGAGTACAGTTGTACGCATGCGTCATCACGCTACTCCTTCCAGTTTTTCTTTTGATTTTCTTCCAATGTTCCTAAAATATTGTTAAGAATTGTGTGGTTAGATCCGGAGGCCGAGCAATCCATCCTTCTCTGGTCACAAATGTAATACATGAGGTCGACGGGCAAGTTCGGATGCCTTCCAAACATTAGAAATAATGAAGCTTATCCGGTGGAGTCGTGGTGAGTACAGTTGTACGCATGCGTCGTCACTCTACTCCTTCCAGTTTTTCTTTTTATTTTCTTCCAATGTTCCTAACATACATGTATTGTTAAGAATTGTGTGGTTAGATCCGGAGGCCGAGCAATCCATCCTTCTCTGGTCACAAATGTAATACATGAGGTCGACAGGCAAGTTCGGATGCCTTCCAAACATAACCAAAAATGGAGCGTATCCGGTGGAGTCGTGGTGAGTACAGTTGTACGCATGCGTCATCACGCTACTCCTTCCGGTTTTTCTTGTGATTTTCTTTCAATGTTCCTGACATATTGTTAAGAAATGTGTGGTTAGATCAGGAGGCCGAGCAATCCAACCTTCTCTGGTCACAAATGTAATACATGAGGTCGACAGGCAAGTTCGAATGCCTTCCAAACATAAGAAAAAATGGAGCGTATCTGATGGAGTCGTAATGAGTACAGTTGTACCCCTGCGTCATCACGCCAACATACTTCGTCTTTTTTTGATTTTCTTTCAATGTTCCTAACATGTTAAGAAGGGTGAAGTTAGATCCGAAGGCCTAGCCATCCATACCTCTCTGGTCACAAACATAATACTTTTCCGTACATGTTGCATTCGGTGTGATGTTGTAGTCTCCGATGAAAGCGAGTATTGTATGCTCCCCTTGCCCTGTCCATCCTCTTCCCCCATTGTACATTTTAAAATTCCCGCCAATTAGAAAGTTGTAAGGAATGTCGAGCAGACCATTGTTATCCATGGCCTCGTTCTGAATATCACTGACTATACTTGCACAATTCTCGGTTGTGAAGCACGGTGATCCAAATTCCACCTGTGCAGTTTGATGCACAACAACAATTGGCACTGTAGTGGCAAGGTTTGAACTGGAGGCCTAGACATCCACACCTCTCTTGTCGCAAACGTAATGAGGATGATGTGGCTGAAGCGCTCAGTAAGACCATTACCTTGTGGATGCCAGCAATTTTGCAGAGTTCTTTTATGAGTTGACTTTCAAAGTTTCTCCCTTGATCTGAGTGTATTCTGACTGGGAAGCCGTAATACTGTTTGGTGTTTTGCCAAAGTATTTTGGCCACGGTGTCGGCTTTCTGGTCACGGGAAGGGAATGCTAGTGCATAATTTGTGAAGTGCTCTGTTATGACTAAGATATTTTCGTAACCTCCTTTGCTTCTGTCGAGCTTTAGATACTATACAGAGAAGCTCCATCGGTTTGCTGGTGTTTATGCCCACGTGTGGGACTCTGGTTATTGGTGGGGTCTTTTTAAGTCAGCACCTTTTGCATCTCTCACACCAGTTCTTTACGTCCTGTGCCACCTTATTCGTGAAGAAGCGGTTCCGTGTCAAATTTATAGAGTTCTCTCGAAGCCTAAGTGGCTAAAGTCATTGTGCAGAGCCTTATGATGATAGACATGTACTGCTGGGCGGGGGGGGGGGGGGGGGGGGGGGGGGGGGGGGGTTAGTACTACACTGTAGCTGGTAAGAAGAACTACCATGCAATGTTTACCTCAGTCGATACAGTACACCATCTCTCATCTGTAACTTCTCCCACTGTCTCTGATCCAGTATAAGAATCTTTCCGGACATTCGCGAGCTCTTTCTAAGGTCGCCATTTCAACAGAAGTTGTGCAAGGAGTAGAGCCAGCAAGGACACGGCTCGAAGACAGGAGTAAACAGTCAAGAAGGATTGCATGGCTGTATATGTGGCTTATACACATATAGGCCTACTAACAATACACTTTGATACTAGTACAAACAAATTGATAAGAATAAAAAATTCAGCACAAATATACACAGTTAGTCGCAAACATCAATGAAAGAAACAGCAAATCAATACCATCAACTTGATTGTGGGCAAAAAAGTTATACTGGCAAATCAAGAATAATCAACACCGGAGAGTGCAAAATAAGTAAATAGATTTCAATCAAATGAATGTACGTATCGAATTCCAATAGACCTGGTATTATAAAACGTCCATTGCAGAGAAACAATAAAACGTCCAGGGCAGAGAAACAATAATTTTTCTCTAACTTCAGTGTAGAGTCAGTAACCTCTAATTTGTCACCTTTTATCCCTTAATTTAACAACTCCATGAGGGCGCTACTATAGAGAATATTATGTTTATTCATATCCTGTCGACCAATCAGAAGCACTGACAATTCTCAACTTGGCCTTTACAACCCAGAAGTGGTATAATATGTTTTTGTTTATAAATGTGACTACCACGTAGTTCTGATTTTGTTGCTGTTGGTTTGTCATTTCTGAAATATTTCTGAAATATTTCTAAAATATTTCTAAAATGTTTCTAAAATGTTTCTAAAATATTTCTGAAATATTTCTGAAATATTTCTGAAATATTTCTGAATTATTTCTGAAATATTTCTGAAATCCTGTTAACTATTGGTTCGTCCATCCACTAAACCACATTGTCAAAGTTTTAATGATCCACATTTTTGTAGTTTAAATAAACATCAGATTTTTAATAGTGGTTAAAAAGTCAAAATATTTTTTTCCAGTTGAATTTTACATTTGGGTAATTCCCAAAATTAGGGGTCCAAAAGAGTGACATGCTTTTAAAGATTTTCAAGCAGAAAATATTTATTTTTATTTCCACAAGCGCCAGTTAAATTTCATGTTTGTGTGTGGATACGGCACCCAGGTTAATGCAAACTCGTTCTACAGCCAATTTTCATTGGCGTATGTAACCCGGGACACCAAATTCCTATTCAATATCATGGAACAAATTAGCTTTTGTTTCGAATACTTGTCAGTAATCAGAGGACAAAATATTCAAGACAATGATGCTGTCCCATATAATCACAGGCCACAGTCTATTACTGAGAATTTGTGATCATGAGTGGCGAATTTTGAAGCTCAGGGTGTCGTACATGGAGCACCAACATTTTGGACCCCTAATTTTGGGAATTACCACAAAGTTGTTTACAAAGATTTCATATTTGGTCTATAATAACAAGAAAATGATTTGAGAACAAATACTAATCTTGAGTAATATGTTTTCAGTTGATTGTTGTTTAGTTAATTGTGGGTAAAACTCTGCATGGCGACGGCAACTTCTTGTGTGCAGTATATTTTTTAAAATCATCGACATTTTTTTCAGACTGTTATTCCAGAAATGTCCAACAATTTGTGAATTATCAGTTAGAGAATTTTGAAAGCAGCACATATTTCTAAAGAGGAATAAATTCGTTAGTATAAAGGTACTGTTGTATTTTGTGACTGTCTCATCTAAAATAAATTTTCTAATTTTTGAAAGATTACAACTGGAAACTTGTATCTGACGTCATTACTGATTCAACCAATAGTTAGCTTTGGTCGTAAGCAACCGAAGCCGTTTATTGGTTGAAATCAGTGAAGAATATGTTCCTGATTATGGTCGCAAAAACACGTCCTTGTTTGTGCCGTAGTTTGGTTAGTGCGCCCTCTTGTGGTAAACTAGAAGCCAACATTCTTATATTTTTTGAGACCGGAGGTGTCTAAATTTCACAGTGTGTTTGTTGTTTTGCGAAATGTAACAAATATTCATTCCAAGCCCGGTCCTTGTCCCCATTAAAGTTTATTGCGGTGCTGAAGTTAATCGAATTTTGACTCTCCTGCCGATCTCCACTCGGCACAAATCAAATATAAAGCCTCCCCCAAACTCTCGACGGCTGGCGTAAATGAGTCTAAAAACTGCTGGCAGGCTTCGCAATTAACCCAGGCTACCCACGGCAAGTCGCGTCGTAGGTTAAATCAAATACCAACATTCTAGATCCGGTTAATAATTGAGATGTTTTGGTAGTCTCGCCTACCGTGATTGGCTTTCATGCCCTGGGGGATTATACGAGGCTCCGTGCGGGAAGAGCGCGCGCGACGCGGTGGCCATTGACCGGCCGACAAACGAGTCGCGCGCCCCCACTCACCGGCCCGCTTCAACTCGGAGCAGTTTTTATCATCGTATTTCGTTTCCATACATTATTCGCCTGAAGAATCACTGCAAATCCCCTGTGGCCTTGGTCGCAATATGTTGGACTCCCCGGACAGCGGATGTTGGCTGAAAGTGTATTTTTGGCTCTCCTAATCCATCTCGGTTGAATAATTGATAAACGAAATATTGTTGTGACTGTAATTCAGAGGTCATCCCGCCCGTTTGCCATTTTATGTCTGCCATGTCGTTGTTTTGCCACTATTAAATATTTCTCAGCGATTTTTAATAAGAGTCCTTCCCGTTCCTTGTGTTGAAACAGTTTTTCGGACACGTCTGATTTCAATTCAAACCCAAATGTGAATTAAATTTAAGGGACACCACAGCACAATTTTTAGGGAGTCTTCCCATAGACTTTTGGATTTCAGGGAGGTCAGAGGGCAATTGCCTCCATTGCCCCTGGTCTTGGCCTTGCTGCCCTTTTGCAGTCTTCCCATAGACTTTTGGATTTTAGGGAGGCCAGAAGGCAATTGCCTCCGTTGCCCCTGGTCTTGGCCTTGCTGCCCTAGGACCTCCCCAGTCTTCCCATAGACTTTTGGATTTTAGGGAGGCCAGAGGGCAGTTGTCTCCATTGCCCCTGGTCTTGGCCTTGCTGCCCTTTTGCAGTCTTCCCATAGACGTTTGGATTTTAGGGAGGCCAGAAGGCAATTGCCTCCATTGCCCCTGGTCTTGGCCTTGCTGCCCTTTTGCAGTCTTCCCATAGACTTTTGGAATTTAGGGAGGCCAGAAGGCAATTGCCTCCATTGCCCCTGGTCTTGGCCTTGCTGCCCTTTTGCAGTCTTCCCATAGACTTTTGGATTTTAGGGAGGCCAGAAGGCAATTGCCTCCGTTGCCCCTGGTCTTGGCCTTGCTGCCCTAGGCCCTCCCCAGTCTTCCCATAGACCTTTGGATTTTAGGGAGGCCAGAGGGCAGTTGTCTCCATTGCCCCTGGTCTTGGCCTTGCTGCCCTTTTGCAGTCTTCCCATAGACGTTTGGATTTTAGGGAGGCCAGAAGGCAATTGCCTCCATTGCCCCTGGTCTTGGCTTTGGCCCTGCTGCCCTTTTGCAGTCTTCCTGTAGACGTTTTGATTTTAGGGAGGCCAGAAGGCAATTGCCTCCATTGCCCCTGTCTTGGCCTTGCTGCCCTTTTGCAGTCTTCCCAAAGACTTTTGGATTTTAGGGAGGCCAGAAGGCAATTGCCCCCATTGCCCCTGGTCTTGGCCTTGCTGCCCTAGGCCCTCCCCAGTCTTCCCATAGACCTTTGGATTTTAGGGAGGCCAGAAGGCAATTGCCTCCATTGCCCCTGTCTTGGCCTTGCTGCCCTTTTGCAGTCTTCCCAAAGACGTTTGGATTTTAGGGAGGCCAGAAGGCAATTGCCTCCATTGCCCCTGGTCTTGGCTTTGGCCCTGCTGCCCTTTTGCAGTCTTCCTGTAGACGTTTTGATTTTAGGGAGGCCAGAAGGCAATTGCCTCAATTGCCCCTGTCTTGGCCTTGCTGCCCTTTTGCAGTCTTCCCATAGACGTTTGGATTTTAGGGAGGCCAGAAGGCAATTGCCTCCATTGCCCCTGGTCTTGGCCTTGCTGCCCTTTTGCAGTCTTCCCATAGACGTTTGGATTTTAGGGAGGCCAGACGGCATTGCCCCTGGTCTTGGCCTTGCTGCCCTTTTGCAGTCTTCCCATAGACGTTTGGATTTTAGGGAGGCCAGAAGGCAATTGCCTCCATTGCCCCTGGTCTTGGCCTTGCTGCCCTAGGCCCTCCCCAGTCTTCCCATAGACGTTTGGATTTTAGGGAGGCCAGAAGGCAATTGCCTCCATTGCCCCTGTCTTGGCCTTGCTGCCCTTTTGCAGTCTTCCCATAGACTTTTGGATTTTAGGGAGACCAGAAGGCAATTGCCTCCATTGCCCCTGGTCTTGGCCTTGCTGCCCTTTTGCAGTCTTCCCATAGACTTTTGGATTTTAGGGAGGCCAGAATGCAATTGCCTCCATTGCCCCTGGCCTTGGCCTTGCTGCCCTTTTGCAGTCTTCCCATAGACTTTTGGATTTTAGGGAGGCCAGAATGCAATTGCCTCCATTGCCTCTAGTCTTGGCCTTGCTGCCCTTTTGCAGTCTTCCCATAGACGTTTGGATTTTAGGGAGGCCAGAAGGCAATTGCCTCCATTGCCCCTGGCCTTGGCCTTGCTTTCCTTTTGCAGTCTTCCTACACACAGACTTTTTGATTTTTCTGCCTTCCCGCAAAAGGTTATATCACCCTGCCATTTTCAAACCGTTGAGGGTGTCGTCCATGCGCCGAAAGAAACTTTATGAAAATGTTTATCTTTGTGGGAATTTGTATGTCATCTTAATGATTTTAATGATCAAAAATTGCAAACTCGTATAGATATTCGTTTATCGTATATTGAAACTTTTCTATAGTGGCCACCCTCGGGACCGTAAAAAACTGGCCACTATAAAGAGGTGGCCTCTTTATAGAGGTTTCTTAAGCATTATACACATGGCATTTGGGACCAAAAGTGGGTGGCCACTATATGCAGGTGGCCTGTTTATCAAGGTGGCCTTAATAGCAGGTTTCACTGCATTGTGTTTACCGCACAGTAACTTCAATTTATCCTTAAATAGCGTCTGGTGTACTGGCGTACTTCATTTCAGATGCACACTCAGTATCTACTTGACCAGACTAATTTGTTGTTGCTATGTGGTGCACGCGGCATGTGTGAAGTACATAATCAATTACCGTGTTCACTGTAGAAGGGAACGGCATAAACAAATACTGTTGGTTGCCAGGCAATGATGTGCACCACTTAGCAATAATAGTATAGTATGTGAACTTTCTAAACTGCACTTCCACTTGAAAGTGAAGAATTCAGCCAATATGCACATACACGCAAAAGGTTAATTGTGTAAAAATCCTTGGACTCGTTTTAATCCGCGTGTAAATACCGCACACATAATAATATACGTGCAAGTCGCGTCCTCACGCTCTGAAAAATCGGTTAATTGGATAAAGAGTCTTCAGCCGAAGTTTGGCGCGCTTTTTTGGCGGAATATATCTTCTACCGGTAAAGAACGAGGCCAGCGTGTTTGGAAGGGGAAAACATGGGGAGAAAAAGTCCCTGAGGCCCGGCTATATGAAGGCACGTCGGCCCGCTAACAAGATAAAAATAAACACGGTGAAGGTGAACATGATTTCTTGGCCAGGATTTCACATTGAGTCGAAATAAATAAATAAACGAGCTAAGCCTTGGCCTCGAACCGCCAATAATCTCAAAACACGGCCCGAGGTGCGACGAAACCGTTCATAATTTAATTGGTGTGTTGTCCGCAAGATAACGTGGCCTCCAGAAATAATATATATGCATGCAATCTTTTTGTGTAATTATATGAGCGCAATTCAAACAGACGGGATCTGGTGTTTCGTAACATGTCACGAAATCTTACTATAACCAGATTTAGATTAGAAAAAAAGTAAATATCGCGAATTAAACGTGCTTTCGTTTTGTGTTTCAAAAGACAAAATAGGTTATGTAAATGTTAAAATGGGTTAGTACGTGACGTAATATAAAAGTATGTTTAAAGTACCTACGGGTAGTCTTTTGTCTTAAATTCCACAAAGTGTTTGGTGGTATAAGTTGTTTACGAGCTCATACGGCCGGTACCATCGATATACACTGGATGAAGCAACGTCGTCTAAAATTGAAGCCACCGTCCGCCATTGTGCCCCACCAAATACAATGCCTTGCCTAGACTGTCTTTACTAGTCTACATTATGGTCTACATGTGTTAAGTGGAATGCAAGCGATCGCATGGACCGTACCGGCGAGCAGTCTAGGCCAAGCATTGTTCGTGGGGTACAATGGCGGCTGGCGCATGGCTTCAATGCTCGTATAGCCAACTGCTATTGCATACTTCATCCAGTGTATACGATGGCCGGTATTCATTCTCGGTTTCTGTGGCATGGAGTGTCTAGAGCATTAATTGCTACTCCTCCTGGATGGAATGCCAGTCCATCGCAGGTCTACCCCCAGCGTTTAGTTGGGTTTCCCCAACCGTAATTGCTGGTACCCATTACACCTGGGTGGAGAGAGACAACGTGGAGTGAAGTGGTCTTGTCCAAGGACACAGCGCGGCGCAATGACTTCGAACCATGGACTTCTCGACCGAAAGTCCGACGCGCTGTCCACTATATAGACCACCATGTCAAGTGTTTGGCTAGCCGTCCACTTTAACCCCCACGACACGTGATCTCACTCCAAATACAATGAATTAGCTTTTTGCGTGTACATTTGCATAATGGCTGAATCCCCGTATTCCTCACTTTCAAAATGGAGGTGCAGTTTAGAAAGTCCCATACTGTGTTGTTGTTGCTACGTGGTGCACATCATTGTCTAGCAATCAACAGTCTGCATATAGCTGCTTTATGCCATTCTGTCCTATACGGTGAATACGGTATTGGCCCTGTACTTCACACCTTCCGCGTGCACTACATAGCAACAAAAATAGTCTGGTCAAGTGGATACTAAGTGTGCGTGTGAAGGGAAGTACGTCAGTACACCAGACGCTTTTAATGTGAAACACGAAAAAGACTAGAAATGAAAAATATTGGTTATGCTTAATTTTTTGGGGAAAAGTAGCCTTTCAAATTCCATATAATTTAGAAATATACAAGACAACACTAATAGAAACGCAAAACAACCTCATATTTCAATTGACTTCCGTGTCACATTTGACATTTATTCCAGTTTAAATCGATTTATTTTTAACTGATGTTTAAGAAAACCCTGTACAATATTTATAAATTGATTACGTGCGTAACCGAACGATAAACAAAATAATGCACAATCAGCGTGTATCGACCAATTAACAATGTGACTTAATTGGTTCAGAAAAATATAAAACCATCTTAAATCTTGCAAATATCTACTACATTTTCAACATGATCAACACCATATTTATACAATTTACGAGATTTAGCCTTTTTTTGAATTTTACCGGTTCAAAGATTAAAAAATTGTAAAATATGCAATTTTTTTCTTCTTCATGGAAGTACATCAATAAAATATTACGGAAGTTTAAATAGCCATCTGTGTTTCCGCGTCCACGGAAATGTATCTCGGCAGCACGGAATTATCTCGGTAATGTGGAATTCCGCGAAATGTATTCCCCAAAAATTAATGGTATCGTGGAATTCCGCGAATCTTCTGCAGTATACAATTACACTACATTTTACAAGACATTGATAATTGGACCAACACAAGGGGAAAAAAATCTCAAATTCTTTCAAGACATGACGCGATCAAACTTTCATTTCTTTTGAAATTTCAATCGGGTGAATATAGGCCTGTCGATTTTCCGAAAATAAGATCACCCCTAGAATAAGATCACCCTAAAATATGCACAACTCAAAGGCAGCCATGGGTGAAAATCATCCCTTATCTACAGGGCAAACGATAAAGCACTTTTTAGCCTTCGATAGATCTCCCACCGTTCTCAGAGTAGGCCTAACAAAACCGCGTATAAACACATTTCTTTGTACACCAAAATTTTATATTTTGGGCCACGAAACACTTTATCCGTAGACAATATCGGGGTGTAGCCTAAATCAAAAATTGAGCTTAATGCAACTGCCGTTACTTAGTGTATAAACTGTTAAAATTTTCTCCGTTTTATTTACGGAACGTCCTGCAGCAAAATAACCGGAACATTTTGTTTTTCTCAGTAAATAATAATAATTCCGTTTATTCCATTGTTTTGTCCGTAAAAATACCGATTATTCGACAATGTCCGTAAAATTACGGAGCTTCAATAAACAGTGTGAATTCCGTAAAAATACGGAAACTCCGTAAAAATACGGAAATTTTGTTTTTAAAATCCGTAAACAAATTTTACGGGTTTTTCGGAAAAATTCCGGCAGCAAAATTACCAGAACTTTTTTTTTCTGCTCCGTAAATTTACGGAATAAATTTTACGGAAATACGTAATTTTACGGAAATAATCCGTTTATCCAATATGTTTGTGCCACTAAAAATACGGATTCTACGTGTGCAGTCCGTAAAATTACGGAAATGACCATGACAATTCCGTAAACTTTTGTCCGTAAAAATACGGACATTTTTAACAGTGCTATAGTGTAATCCGAATAACATTTAGTGAGCCCGCCCTCTTGTGGTTATTCCATTGTTACTGCGGTGTATGTCTGTTGTGACGTCACGTAAACGCATTGGAGATACGCCGCAGTTTTCGTTCGTTGGATTAGTCTATAGCGCATTCGTTTGCAGTCGCTCGTTCCCACCGCCCATACTGCGCGCTGGTACATGGTACGGGCCATCGATACACTGGATGAAGCAACGACGTCTAAAATTGAAGCCGCCGTCCGCCATTGTACACCACCAAATACAAAGCCTTGCCTAGACTGGTCATATTGTCTTTACTAGTCTACATCATGGTCTACATGATCGCATAGACCGGGGAGCAGTCTAGGCCAAGCATTGTTCGTGGGGTACAATGGCGGCCGGCGCATGGCTTCAATTCTCGTATAGCCAACTGCTATTGCATACTTCATCCAGTGTATGTGGTACGGGCTGATGTGCCTTCACAAATTTCTGTGACTGAAACACGTGACACAAAGGTCACATGTATACAGACGCGCGGAGCATTGTGGGTTGCTTACTGCCCGACGACAGATCAATAAATAGTATATTAACACTAAATATCACGTGCAAAAATCAAATTTACGAATAAAATGAGTGTATTGTGTGCAAGACCTGCCTTGTCTGCAGGAAAAATTGTTTTTACGTCAGTTTACAAGAAAAAGACGTGACCTCTTGGTCACGTGTCGTATACAATTTTGGACAACGAGGGCGCAAACAGATTAGCCCTTCCCAGGGCCCAGTATGTGCGTTGGGAACGAGCGAAACTTTTGCATTGTAATGTAAGGAACACTGCACTACAAAATCTGTGCGTATTAGAGTCTTGGTACCCGACCTTATATAATAATTCCCCGACGACTCTTGGAAAATCGGAGCGAGCCAAATTCCATATGTCTGGCACAATACTATGTGCTTAATTCCATATAGGGTATACAAGAAGTGGCAAATATTCTGTCAATGGAGAAATAAAGTGAATTTGTGTGTTGCCAGGGTTACTGGGTCCACACTAAACCCAGCGAACTGTTTCCGTCCCTGTGCTTTAGCAATGAACGTTTCAGATTAACAGCGAATGTTTAGACCCAGTTACCTCGGCAACTGACGTCACACTTATATTGTATTTTGTATTCGTCCGATATTGCGTATATTTTCAATGACCTCCATTTTACCGAGAGCGTGTTTGTTTCATGACAGATCCGAATCCAGATCCCGGGTTGTTTTACTGCGCAAAAACAAACGAAACTGCTCTAAGCCAGGAACTCAAGTCACGTGAATTTCAATTTATTGACCAAATTTGTCAATGTTCCAAATTTCATCCACGACATTCATCGTAAATGAACAAGCAGCCTAAATGTGTTTGTATCGCGTATATCGTGTGTTGCCTCTGAAAACTGAAACGACACGGTTTACTCACACACAAATCTTCGCGATGTTTACGTCGCCATTTTGGATCATAGCGCTGAACCATCTCTCAAGAAGGATTCCACAGATCACAGATCTCGATCAGGATGTGCGCGAAGTAAACTAGTTCACCTTGGATCTGCGCAGATCTGAATCTGGATCCGTCCGAAACAAACACGCCCTGAATATCGCAAAGCATCGGAGACCGTGTTTACACTGGTCCCGAGCTCGGGATCAAGATTGACCCCCTGATAAGAATGTGTTGAGGTTAACCGCAATGGCCTCGAGTGCCGCGTTTATATCTGTTGTTGATCCCGAGCGCGGAGCCAGAAGTTGCAGTCAAAGGTCAAGCTAATGCAGCAGAATTCCGAGATGTTCCGTCCAGTTTAGCCATTCTTTCTGCGCTGGCCCAAATGTCCCAAAACTTCGCCAGTTCGTCGTTGCTCCACGAGCGCCCGCGAACTTCGTTTGCCATCTTTTCACACGAAGGCAACTCGACTCGGCTACTTCGTCTTCGTCAACTTCTCTTTACGACGAAATAATGTCAACTTATGCTATGTCGGAAATCGTTGAATGACACTCCGAAATCGTTGATATAAAAACTAAAAACTAAGCTCTATGATAATGACAAAGTGTCGCTAGATAGTTGCAGAAAGTAGAGAAGTTGCAGAAAGTAGAGGAAATACAGAAACACTTTTTCTCAACGTGTGAAGTTTGTATCGGACACGCAAAAGAGATTGTTGAATGCAGGATACCAATTACGTTTGTAGTACGTGGAGATTCTCCACGGCGTTGCATCACACGAGTCGCGTCGGGGTATCATGCATTTTGTCCAGGCATGTACATGTATGCCTGCAATGCATGGAACCAGTGGTACCCAGCTGTGTGCGTGTATGTACTACGTGTACACGTGTACATAATACGAGCGCGGGCCCTGGCCCTGGAATTTTCGCGCGCTTTAGCCCGCAACAGGATGTCGGGAAGATTTATTGCCCAGCTAACCGCAAACTGATCCCGAGCTCGGGATCGAACCCTCCGCCATCGCGAGACCAAAATCTCGGGGTCTGATCCGGGGCCAGTTTGGTTCCGAGAGCGTTTACACCTATTTGTGATCCGGGGCTGATCCCGAGCTCGGTGTTCGATCCCGAGCTCGGGATCAAGTGTAAACACGGTCTTAGAGGACGCCATTTTGTTGAAAACCTTGTCTGCTCGAATCCCTTATGCTAAACTTTGCGAGATGTTTTTTTTTTAGGAATTTGTCATGCGCAGAGCTTGACAGTCGAGTATTCGGTAAACATTTTCCCCATTCCTTAATACACATCTTTTCCCAGACCAATCAACTTTTAAATCTCCACACACATTTCACACACTTTATTCAACATGTACACAATAAATATTCATTTTCAACTTTGTTATTTATTACACAGACATCCTTTTTTCGGCCGTCCAATTTTCTATATAAATTATACTCTAAAATGTTCTCTGTCTTTTCATCCACCGTTACACGATTTGCTGTTTTACTCATCCACTGCTTGTAGCTCGTTCCTCGTATATATTACTATTACCCTCTCCACTCTACATCAATCAACTATTTCATAATTTCATATGCTCATTTCATCATACATTTCTATACAAAATTCTATAATACAATTTTCCAAAACACTTTCAAGTTGCATATTCCTAATTCTCTGTTCTACATGCGTTCACATCGTAATCCAATACATCTCTAAACGCATGATCAGGAACATTTTGTATGTATCAGAAACAAATTGCACCTTTAAGTTAACTGTATTTACGATGACGATCTCGAAAAAAACATTTTTCGGATGGATATTTGTCATTTTATTTCCCTAAATCAAGGATTCTTTTAAAGGCCGCCGTATCATTATTTTGAATGACCCCCAAAATTTCACTTCACTATTTGACAAGAAAAACTAGACTAAAAGTGTTGACAGCAATGGTACCAAACACCACATGATTTTTTTTTCTCTCGAAAATGGCACCTTTTTGAATTAAGTAAATTAAGTAAAGGCTCTAAAAATGTGTCTGCAGACTCATTTTAGCAAACAATCAAACACAAAACCATACATGTATTATGAGGGGTTTTCTGAAGCATTGCTACATCTAGCCTATGTAGATGAAATTTCTGCAGGCTAGTTTACCAACATTCTTCTTTAGATATGTTATGCCCTTATTCCAGGAATCAGTAAAAGGTTTTATCTTGCAAATGATACATTTGGGCCTTTAATCCACTCATAGAAAAAAATGGACTAAAATGTGATCCACAATAAAAACAAATTGTCTCCAACCTCTCTCTCGTTCATCCCTGCTCCATTTTATCGTGAACTATAAAATCTTCCACAAACCTACAACACCGCGACCCCGCCATCCAATCCCATCAACTGTTTTTCCAAACCCACATCGCGTTCAGTCCATCCAATACATACAATCACTCTTCACTATTCTTAATGGCACACATATACACCGTAACCAATCACTCAACTCTGTTCAACCCATCCCTCATTCTTTTAATTCTCCCTTTATCGTTCAGTCCTCGACCATTAAAGCCTCAAAATAGACCATTTGCAGTTACCCAAAATTTGACTTCATGAGTTGACAAGAAAAAGCCTGATTAAAAGTGTCGATAGCAATGGTAACAAACACCACATTATTTTTTTTTCCTGTGTAAAATGTTACCTTTGTGGGAGAAATCGGCAACTGAAGATGCTTTCAAAAAATAATTTGAAAACGATTTTTTGTTTACCATTTATTTAACACAAAAACCATGCGTAGATTTTTCAGGTTTTCTGAAGTATTAATGCATGTATGTGGCTGAAATTTCTACAAGGTAGTTTATCAACATTATTCTCTAGTTATGTAATGCTGCAGTGTTCCTGGATTTCAGAGAAAAGTTTCGTCTACAAGGTGTCTTTAAAGATAGTATACATGATTGGTAAACTGTTATAAATAGTTTTACCCCCTGTGTGATTGAAGATATGCATGATTAAAACCAACCTGAGCAAAAACCAGCTCCGTACTTCGTCTAACTTTTGAGAAAACAGTCAAAAAAGGGTTTGCGGTCATTTCGCCCCAAAACCACTTCGCCCTGTACCATTTCGCCCTGAACCACGGCCTGTGCACAAAGTGGTTTTTGGTCGAAGTAGCTTTTGGGGATGTAGTGTTTGGACAAAGTGATTTGGGGCGAAATGGCACTCGGGCGAAGTGGTTTGGGGGCGAAATGGCACTTGGGCGATATGGTTTTGGGGCGAATTTTCGTCTCATGAGACGAAAACTAATTGTTTTACTCATTTCTCAAAGACTCTAGCAATTCAGACAAAACCATTTCAGGGGAAGTTTTCTACGGTCATCATGTTTATATTGTGTAAGTTAGGCGTAAATCTGTGAACATTTCTGTTTTTTGAGATACCAATCAGGTATACTGCCTTTAAGTCCATACACCGCTAAGACCTATTTCTTTCACCGCTTTCAGTCCAATTCACCCCTAAATCGCTTCCTCGCCCAAACGAACCTTGAACATTTCCACATTTCCACATCTCTACATCTCTTTGATCTATTCCCCGTATCTCCTATTCTCATCCGGCCCGCGATGCCCTTGGCCGGTGCATATACAATCAGCCGTACTTCATCTGGAGCTTACGCGCGGTTGAACACGGACTAGATCTTGTTTTGAACTGTCTTAAAATTTGATATTTTTTTGCATTTACATAAACTCGAGCAGTTAGGTTTTCAACAGCGAAGCATTATTGTGTTACAATCTAACACTGTAGCGTGGAAAATCGTATCACTCGCATACAGGTCATTCCATGAGGTTGGGTATATAAAAAGCGGTGTCTATGTTGAGTTGGTACAAGTTCTTTTAAGACTGGATAATTATTATTTATCTGGTGAAATATTTGTTGTACTAAATATGGCTAGGTGTCCCAATATAATCATGTTGTTTTCACTGACCAATCTCTCACAGATCATGAAATGCTTGTCTTACCTACGCAACATGGACACCACATATGTTTAACACTACGAGTACATTTTGAAGGTCTGTAGTTTTGTTACAATGTGATGTAAATACTTCTATTGTAGTGTAACATGTGTTTCTTTATGAAATGAATATACTTATACTAAAGTAGCTGGGCTGGAATGTTACTCATATTTAAGATCTGGTATGTCACACTTTTTGTACCCAACCACGTAGAATGACTCATACATGATTATACCGAGCGACAAAAGAAACGCAATTTTTTCTCCACTTTTTTATTGTAAAAAGCAGTCTGAGAGTGGGAATTTTCAGCACACAGAAGCTTTATGCAGTCATGCATAATGAAGCCGATAGGTGAATATTTCGATGTCAACTTAATTACAAAAGAAATTTTCAAATTTTGATTAAACTTAAAATTTGCATTTCTTTTATTATTTGGTATACGTAGATTTTTTCTCATCCCAAGTTTGGTTACATACGTGTGCTAATCGTACAGTGGTCTCAGTATGCCAAATGTGATTTTAAAAAATTGAAAATTTATTCGTCTTTTAAAGGTAGAACACATGATTGGTATCTCGAAAATGAAATGTTCACAGATTTACACATAACTTACACAATATAAACATGATGACGGTAGAAAATTTCCCCTGAAATGGTTTTGTCTGAAGTGCTATAGTCTTTAAAAAATGAGTAAAACAATTAATTTTCGTCTCAGGAGAAGAAAATTCACTTCGTCCAGAACCACTTCGCCCTGGACCACTTCGCCCCAAAACCACTTCGCCCAAACACCACTTAGTGTGCAGGCCGTGGTTCTAGGGCGAATTGGTTCTACAGCAAAGGGGGTTTAGGGCAAAGTGGTTTGGGGCGAAGTGGTAACAACACAGTTTTTGACTGTTTTTTCAGAAGTACGGAGCTGCCTTTTATAACCAGGTTGATTTTAATCATGCATACCTTCAATCACACAGGGAGATGAAGCTATTTGTAACGGTTTACCAATCATGTGTTCTACCTTTAATTTATAGAAATCTTTGTTAACAGCAGTGTTGTACAATCGTCGAATCGAAACATTTCCCAACATTTGTGTTTAATAAATTAAAATAATTTACCAATAATAAAGAAATTAAGTCAGATTTTTTAATAACACTACGTGCTTTTTCTTTGATTTTAACTTAGTACAACGATACTGTACAAAGGCTAAAAAACGTTGACATTTTTCGATAATATTATCAGCCTCTAATAATAAATTTGATTCTTGCATTTTCTTTCATTAACGTAAACAACACTTTACTTAATCAAATAAGATTTAAGGCAAGACGTAAATTGCGATGATCGGCCTGTTATTTGTTTTCCTAATAAGATGAAACTTTTTATAAAGCTCTCTGCATGATATAACTTTGTTCCACATACTCATTTCCAATAGAGTACCAACGTGAAAACGTCACCCTTTGTGTTGCCAAGGTTACTGGGTCTACACTAAAACCAGTAAACTGTTTCCCTGGGCTTTAGCAATTGTTTTTGCAGATTACCAGCGAATGTTTAGACCCAGTTACCATGGTGATTGATGTTACACTTTGGTAGTACATGTACGCTTGTTGACTTCAAGAGTTATGGGTCATTTCATTACGTTGAGAGACGGTGTCCCTGTTAGGTCGTTAGTTCCCATGGCATGAGTGACTAGGAGCATTGCTACTCCCCCCGCCCCCAGATGGGATGCCAGTCCATCACAGGTTTACCCCCAGCAGTTAGTTGGGTTTCCCTAAAAGGTCGTTAGATTCCAAGGCATGGATTGACTAGGAGCATTGCTACTCCCCCTGGATGGGATGCCAGTCCATCACCGGTTTACCCCCAGCAGTTAGTTGGGTTTCCCCAAAAGGTCGTTAGATTCCAAGGCGATGGATTGACTAGGAGCATTGCTATCTCCCCTGGATGGGATGCCAGTCCATCACAGGTTTACCCCCAGCAGTTAGTTGGGTTTCCCCAAAAGGTCGTTAGATTCCAAGGCGATGGATTGACTAGGAGCATTGCTACTCCCCTGGATGGGATGCCATGCAGTCTATCACAGGTTTACCCCCAGCAGTTTAATAGTTGGGTTTCCTCAACAGGCATTTAGTTTCCATGGCATAGAGTGACTAGGATCATTGCTGGATGGGATGCCAGTCCGTCACTGGTTAACCCTCAGCAGTTAGTTGGGTTTCCCCATCAGGTTGTTAGATTTCATGGCAGGTTTACCCCAGCAGTTATTTGGGTTTCTCCAACAGGTTGTTAGTTTCCATGGCATGGAGTGACTAAGAGCATTGCTACTCCCCTGGATGGAATGCCAGTCCATCACTAGTTTACCCCCAGCAGTTAGTTGGGTTCCCCCAACAGGTTGTTAGTTTCCATGGCACGCCGTGACCAAGAGCATTGCTTTTTTGTACACCTCGGTGAAGAGACTACGATCTAGAGTAAAGAACAACTTCATGGAATGACCCATACGTTGAAATAAAATAGTTGACCAGTACAACATTTCTCGAAGTTTACAAAGTACAAGTGACGTTGCAACATTCTATTCTTGAACCGGCGGCCATAACAGGGGGCAGGTTTTCATATTTAAATGATGTGACAATAGATCCACAAAGTGCCTACTCGTGCATGACGCATGGTGACAATGTGACTGCCCCCTGTCATGACCGCCAATGCAAAGGGTCCATTGATTCATGTAATCTGGGACCACCCTTATTTAATACGGAGAATCTTTTTGAAAGCTTTCCTGAATGTGGAATTACACATTGGGTAGATGAACGGATTAAGTGTGGAGTTGATATACCCTAACCAGATACTACCGAAGTAGATATCGTCGTGTATGCAGTGTGAACAAAAGGCTACGATCATGAAAAAGATCATGTAGGTAGCCCAACAGCAGATAAAACAACCGACGATGACTCCGAGTTGTTTAGCTGCTTTCTTTTCTTTGCTAAGGGACATCTTTCGGATACGTCGGAGAGTCTCTGAGGCTCTGCCCGGTCTTATACTGAAGCGGGACAGGGAGAACTTGCCCCGGGGATGCGACCCGTGGACGTCTTCGTCGCTTTCGGTGTTGCTTGGCGAGGCCTCCTGGCGTGGCTCCACGCTCAAGAGACGGGAAGTCACCCCGTTGCGCCGACCCCGAGTTTCCCGGTCGTTTTTGAGTTCGTACTCGACTGCAAGCTTCCGTTTCGTCGGCATGCAGCCGTTTGTTGGTGTCTTGTTCCGACCGGGCAAATCCTCTGTCGAAAAGGAAATCTTCCTGTTGGTCAAGTTTCCATTCGGCAAAGATTCGCCATCCACGGCCGAGTTCCGCCGAAGAATTGACTTCTTGTTGCCGTTCTGAGTTAGATAAGTTTTGTTTCTGTGAGGTCTTTGTTCTTCTCTCGGGGGACTGCTTGTTGTTCCTTTTTCCCTCTCTAGTGAAAGTTTTTTGTTGACGATGTGGTGGCGCGAACGCGAGTTCACATCCTTTCTATGTACAGCATCTTTCGGCGATAAAAACTGCGTTTCCTTCATTTTTTGGTCGCTATGGCAACAGGGGCTTCTGGTGCAAGCGCCACGTGGTACAACCGAGGGTACGTGGTCTTTTCCACTAGCCGCCTTTTTTAGCGTTTCCGGGTCTACAATACCATGCAATCCAACGGTGAGTAAAGTCAAATTGGATATATTCCGCAACTGTGAGTTGATTCGCTTAGGTTTCTTAGGGCGCCCTCTATCGCTGCTGCTAGGACTACTGCTGTTGTTCTCCGTCTGGTCTTGTGTCTCGTTAGACGTGTCTTTACTCGTGCTAATTGAATCATCGTAGTCTGGGGTCCAGGTGGCATCATTTGCTCTCGTTAACTCCATCTCAGTTTGTCTAGAGTGTGTACTGTTTGCAGTCCGCGATGTCCTACAGGTTCCTCCAACAGATCGCCTGCCAAGAACCATTTTGGATCGCTTCTGTATCTCGTGAAATATCTTTGCATATATGAAAAACATACAAGCGAGAGGTACGTAGAAATTACCAATGGCGGTAGCAATTTTTAAAGGTTTATTCTCTCCAAATTCCGTATCACACACGTTACTCGGGACCCTCCGCATACCACCATTAAAAACCGCATGCCAGCATGTAATGGGTATGATCCAGAGCGCCGACAAAAGCCACGCACACGAAATCATAATGGTCGCTCTTTTACCGGTTCTTTTGCGCATATATTTGAGCGGGAAGCGAATGGACCAATAGCGATCCAAGCTGAGCACGAGGAGGTTAAAAATAGAAGCAGTGGAGGACACGTAATCCATGCAGAGCCATAATTGGCAGACGACGATTCCCAGCACCCAATCACCGCTCACGAAATATATGGTACTCAGCGGCATCACGATTAAACCAATCACAAAGTCCGACACAGCGAGGCTGACGATGAAGTAATTACTCACAGTCTGAAGTCGTTTTTCTGTCCTCACCGCGTAAATAACTAAAGAATTCCCAAAGATTGTGACTAGACTGAGAAGGGTCATGAAAGTTGCAAAGGGGACGGCTACACCGATGGTGCGCGAACCAGCAGAATCCGTTGTGCCATTGTGAAACCACGTCTCCGGGTCGGCTTGGCCGGTGACGAGAACATACCCCGGGGTAGGTCCGTAGTGTCCACCGCTCGAGGCCCGCAACAGCGAGCCGTGCTCCGTGGAGACTGCTCCTGAAGCCATCTCCGTAATCTTTCCATAGAGACGCCACAAATTCCCTCAAACAGTCACATCACTCGAGTAGGGCCTCGCCACTCCACAATCCGAGCTCCATCAGACTGAAAAACGAAAGACATACAAGAACATCAGTTAAACAAAGTCACCAACAGAACGAGCCAAATCTTATAAACCCCAAACCCCTACGGGAACGAATTCTCAAGTGTCTCGAAGAAGTGTCTGGCGTGTAGAGACATTATAAACACCGAGATAATAATGCCCCGGGGACCCGTTGGTTTCGTATACGCGCACGGCTTGAATGTCGCGCATCGCGCGGAATTCATGACATTTTCTTTCACTGGGATTAGGATTTCTTCGCCCGAGGATTAAACAACACACAATTAATTTGATCCCGCTGCGTGTAAGTTTCTCCTGCGCAAAATAATTACACGACGTGCTTCGTTGACGAAAGTTGATGAAATATTAGGTTGGCTGATAGCAACGTGATTCATTGACGGCGTCAAGGTGCGTCTTCCGCGAAAGCGGTTTAGCCAGACTTCCGGTGACTAAGAATTTCATATTCGTTATTTAACGGAGTGAATGCCATGTTTCATGGAAATTGCTCCCCAAAAAATCGTTTCGTCCCAAATATACTCCTCCAAAATTGGTTACAAATGCGCCATGTGTAAACTTTCACGGCCCTTTGAAAAGGAGGATGACGTCAACCATGTAACAGTTGCATGGATGACGTCAGAGTCGAACCCTTGTTTCCTGACTCCAACATGCCGTGAAGTATATAAAAATATGTTGTGACCTGACTTACGCCCTCTCGAGTTCATAAAGCACTGAACTGTAAAACATGGCGACTGACATGAAGCGTATTTAAACGCAAATTAAAAGTGATTTTCCAAAAAGATTATTCAATTTAGGCCTATATAAATATGTATGCACACATCATTTGTTTTACTAGGTACCCTTATGAAAAGATATTATACTCCTGACTATCGCGGTATTGTGCTTTCGTTGCCTGTGCGGCATAGCGAGAAAACCAGTCAGGACGGTGGCTTGGCACAATTTTTCGAAAGCATTGGCAAAGTTTCTCATTGTTTTCTCAGAACGCAGATGAGGTACTGAGCTGACTTATTCACAGGTTGATTTTTATCATACACATCCTCAATCAAACGTGAAGATAACGCCATTTTAACTGTTTTCCGATCGTGTCTTTAGTACTGAATGTAACGTTAGACACGGGGGCGTGTTTAAGGATTATTTAGTTCGACCTCGTGTCTCATTTTGTCTTCCCCTGTTTGTAAGCAAAGTACCGGCGCCTGTCACCGGATGTCACCGTGAAGTAGACAACTAGTACACGTAGGAACCTTGTCTTATCAACTCTCGATCGATTTCCTGTCCCGATAATATAAGGCGCCCCGAGAAGATGCGGTTTCACCTGCGTGCGAAAATACCAAGGAGAGAGACACTTTTGGTGCATCCGTGTTTGAACCAGCCCCGTTCCGGCCGGCCTAGATTTAGTCAAATTCACGGTGGGGGCTTTCCGCGAAACCGCATGCGTGCGGAATTGGCTAATTTCTCGCAAATGAGGACCTACCTAGTGTGCTCGCTATCCGCGATTCATAACCACAAGTTCGTCTGCGCGCGCATTAAAGTTGCACTGCCCGTGTTTGGGCCGATTTGGGCGTACAATTTTTTTGTTTTGTTAAATAGGTATTTTTCTAGAATAGAAAAAGTTATCAGCTTTCATTTGGTACCAAGAACGTAAAAATCCGTCAAGGATTAATGCCAGTCGATTAAAAACAAGAAATGATTAAATGGCTGGCAGGTCATTTAATCGACAGGGTTATGACGTAAATGTACATGTGCGCGTACATGTGTACATTGTACACGTACTATGTACATATGAGCGTACGCGCACATGTACAACATGTGAAGCACGTTTCAAGAAAAAGGCTTGTATCTCCAATTCCCGACTTCGGAAATTTAAGTTTTTGATATTTTTCGTTACAGAGACACGTAAGCTTTCTAAATTCGTTCGCTTGTGTAAATTAATTTTTTAAATCCTTTCACCCAAACACGGGCAATGCAACTTTAAGTGGCGCAAACGCAAGTGCGCTAAATAATGCGAGGCGACAATGTTTGCACGCGCGCGCTATCTTCCCGCCAAAAAGTGCAGTCCCATCCAGCGAATGCTAAAATCCGACTTCAGACTTCAGAAATTTTGTCACTTAGGAAGCAAATGAATCGTTTCCGTCCGCGCAGCTGTCGTACCACGGGACTGCCAATCGCCAGAGAAATCAAATTTAATCATTCTCCTGAGATTTCGAGTTTTTTTATCGTGTTTGATTTTTCTGATAGGGTTCGCGTCGTGCGTGCTCGATGCAAAATGGACGCTTGGATCGTGAAAGCATCATTTTGATGCACAACCTAACGTGGTAATTGAGTGCATGCACTACACGCGGAAGTAGTAAATTCAAATTTACATTTTTGATGTTCATATTGGAAGGGTCCTATAACTTAAAATATTCAATATCGGTTCTTCACATTCGCCTATAACTTATTTTTTACATGCAAAGTAATACACCATTATGTATTGTGAAACTAACTAAATTACCATTAGGCCTAACGGAACGTGACCAGATCACATTTTGAGCCCCCAATTTTTCCCATGGGTGTTGAAATTTTGATACCATATCATATGTCATATTGTTCTTATTACCATTCTGAAATTTCGCTTCCTCAATCCGTATATTTTCAGGGGTATCGTCAAAAATCCACCAAGGTTTTGTAAACTAATTTATCTGTTTCATAAAAACAGTGGAGTGAGTATACACCAACATTTTTGCTTGCACATGGGTAATCCCCCAAATTAGGGGTCCAAAACTTTGGTGTCCCAGTTATGTAAGACACCCTGAGCTTCAAATATCGCCACTCATGATCACAGATTCTCAGCAATAGACTGTGGCCTGTGATTACAGGGGACAGCACCAATTTCTTGAATATTTTGTTCTCTGATTACTGACAAATATTTGAAACAAAAGACCATGCATAAAGGCTCATAATTTGTTCCATTATATTTAATAGGAATTTGGTGTCCGGGTTACCTACGCCAATGAAAATTAGCTGTAGAATGAGTTTGCATTAACCTTGGTGCCTTATCCACACACAAACGTTAAGTGGCATTTATGGAAATAAAAATACATATTTTCTACTGGAAAACCACTTTCAAACACTAAACACACTTGAAAATCTTTAAAAGCATGTCATACTTTTGTACCTCTAATTTGGGAATTACCCACATCCAAATTGGAGATTGCAAATTTCCTGTTTTCTTCCCATGGATAGTATTTTGGGGAGGTATTTTATATGATTTTTAGGTTAGAACGAAATCCATTCTCTTGAAACAAATCCGGCCACGCTCCTTGAAATGCCTCATGAATTAGAATCTGTATTTCATACAACAATGCTTGAGGACGACATTTACCACAGAGAAACATTTGATTTTTTTCACTGTAAGCAAATTACATGTATTTTTAATAACACAAGGTTGCTTTTAACGACCACAAAGCTTGTCCGGGGCTTGTCCTATACCTATAGCAATGAATGTACGCAAAATGAATTCCAACCATAGAAATCGAATTTAAAGTATAGTAACAGATGAGTGAAATAACTCATCACTTTAGGCAATGCCACAAGAAACATCCACGAAGTTGGATACATACGAAAAACATCTTATTGCGGATATCATTTTTTTTCTCTCGCAAATATCTCCCTGGATTATGAGCTCAGCTAAGTCTATCGTAAGGGTTACTGGATAAAATAACATAAACAAGGCGATGATTCTCGCGATTAGACGATCCAAGGGAAACTAATACAGTGTAGTTCTGGGGTTTACCGTGTTTGGCCTTCACACCTCGTGGGGCCGCATACGGGGATAACCCCGCTCAATTAATTCGCTTCATTTAACCCCCGAGTCGGTCGAAATGCCTCGGTGACTGTTAAGATGGGTTCGGGGAAACTAGTACGCCATAGGCATTTAGGGATCTACGGTTGAGTTCGCCAAGGAAAATATTTACTTTTTGGCAAGAGTTAAAACCGAAGAGATATGTATCTTATCTGAATGTATGCAGAAAAACATTTCAATTTTTCAACTCTTGGTGGCAGCAGACAGCATTGTGTCTACATTTTGGAGCAAGTTCGATCAAGCGACTATAGTTAACTATAGAGTTCCTCGAACGACGGGTGATTTCCTTTGTTCGAGGGACTTTAGTCGAATATAGTAAACTGTAGTCGCTTGATCGATTTTGCTCTTGATTTATGCAATTTTGTGCACGCCAACATAATATTTCTACGCCACTATTCATTGAAGTGTCTGAAAAATGACCATTACTGACATATGGAGAGATGGACAAATTATTTTTCTTTTTTTTTGTAGGCAAAAACCAACCAATTAACATTTGAACTTTTGTTCTCTTTTCGTTGATAATTCGTTTATTGATATTCAGAAAATTAATATTATTTTATATTTTTATCAATAAATCTAAATTTTTCATGCCGCGAATATTTAATGAATCTTTGTATCTGGTTTGTTTGCTTATCTTATCGAAATAAAGTCATAATGTTTCTCGAAAGTACAAAAAAGAAAAAAAAAATGTATCCAAGGTTCAGGGTCGGCCATATTGTCGTGCCTGAAACCAGTCTAGTCTGGTGGCTTAATGAAGTACTTGGTTTTAATAACGCAGAGTGAAGTCTGGGCACCAGTCTAGTCTGATTTTGGCCCCACCTGCATGCATGGTGCATTCATTACGGGCCTAAATATTTTAAAACGCTATGTTTACAACACAACTAAGCGCGCGCATGTTAAAGACCAGCATGCATGTCCATATCACATTTTTGAACACCCCCATTGTTCCCATGGGTATTGAGATTTTGATACCATAACATTTGTCATATCTTCCTCGTTACCATTCTGAAATTTCGCGCTCTCAATCCGTATATTTTCAAGGACATCGTCAAAAAGAAAAATAACCACAGATGTTTAGTCAATTAATTTATCCGGATCCATAAAGCAGTGCAGTGATTACACCATACATTTTCACTTCCACATCCAAATTGGAGATTGCAAATTTTCTGTTTTCTTCCCATGGATAGTATTTTGGGGAGGTATTTTGATTGTTAGGTAAGAAACGAAATCCATTTTCTGGAAAAATCTGAGCAAGCTCCTCTAAAACCTGCTATACATTTACATGCGTATCATCACAAAAATTGCAGTTACACAAGTACTTCCATTGTTAACCGGTTATTGCACCCACAAAGGCTTTCGCGATCCTTCAATTCGCAGAAGGAAATTGGAATTTAATTAAATAATAAAGAAGTAAAAGAAAATACAGCGCAGCGTATAGTGAATGAAATCTCAGACAGAAAGGCACTCTACGAGAATACAATGGTTGGATAGGAAATGAGCACGCGTATAGAAACCAACAACGGGCATATTGGTTGGGAGAATGGTTAAAATTTCAGCGGGATTGTTAAGTCACGAACAAGGTCTGTGGCTGTTCTCGGAAAGAAAAAAAAGTCATCTTGGAAATTCAAAAGGTATCTTATTTCATTTCCCCCCTTTGTCCATGCGTTGAATTTTCGCGAGTCCTTGACGTTAATTTAGAGGCCTATTTCATAGCCCTATCATTTACAGATGAACTTTTTGTATACGAATTCCATCCAGGAATAGATCTAGATGCAGTAATACTTTCGAAAACCTGAAAAATCCATGTATGGTTTTTGTGTTGAATGAATGGTAAAAACATCATTTGCAATTGATTAAAAAAAGCTCATTCCGTTGGCAATTTCTCCCACAAAGATACCATTTTTAATACACGGGAACAATCATGTGGTGTTTGTTACCATTGCTATCAATACTTTTAGTCAGTTTTTTTTCTCAGTTTAGTCAGTTTGGTTAACTGCAAATGATGTATTGGGGCTTTAAAGACCCATTGTATCATTTGCAATGACCCAATTCATGTTTTTCATGAGTTGACAAGAAAACCTTATTGTATTTCATGTTGGAAATTGACAACCGAAGGTAGTTTTTGAAAAAAGTCCCATGCACGGGACTTTTTTTTACCATTCACTTGTACACAAAATCCATATATAGATTTTAAAGGTTTTTTGAAGCATTGATGCATCTAAGTAGCTAACATTTCTTCAGGCTAATTTACCAACATTCTTCCTTAAGGGGAGTTCACACTACCGCTGAAATATTAAACACTGTGTCATTGGTTTGTACACAAACTGGTTTGCCGCTTGTGCGCGGCCTATCGCGACGCGCAAAACGTTTTGAGCTGGGTCAAAGTTCAAAATTGTTGAACTTTGACCGCGGTGCGCTGACCTTTCCAGCGCGCAGCCAATGAGGTATCAGAGAAGCCCCAAGATACCAGAACTGGAATTTTCTATTTTGGAAAGATCGGCGATTGGGGGCTCATGCAATGCGGTGAGCGCAGCGCGAAAGTGTGATTTTTCCGCGACATGTGTATCCGCCTTTAGATATGTCACACTCTTATTCCACGAATCTGTAAAATGTTTTATCTTGCAAATGATACATAGGGCCTTTAAAGCTTACGTGACCTGCAACAATTTAGAAGGTAAACCACTAAATTCGTATGAAATATGTTTTTTTTCTGACTGAACGTGGATGATGCCATGGTCTGAAAAAAACATTGTATTAATGATTCGACCCGAGTCTGAGCCAAGTCACAATTTTTGGCGACTTGCAATTTTTGACGCGATCACAGATTTCGAGAGACAAAAAAGACTCGACTTTATAATTATGCTATATTTAAACATTACTTTGTCTGACAGCTAAATGTCAATGCATTATTAAGAGAAAAAAAACCTGTAAAATATTTATATAAATTCAAAACATATCACAGGATAGGAGCCTGTATATCGTTTCAAATTGTACCAGCACAAACCATTGCAAACAATATGTGTGCGTTGAAGTTACAATTTAAATAGCAATAAATATCAGTGTTTACTTTGCGTGTGTGATGCTAAAATATCGCCTGATGAAAATGTTAATTTGAACGTAAAAGTCGATAACAAATCTTCTTCATAATACACCCACATACAGTAATACATAACTAATAGAGACAAATGTTGGTAAACTAACGTGCAAAAATGTTAGCTCTATGGATAAAGCAGTTCTTTGGAAAACCCTTATCAGTAGAAACGTTCACGTTTTAACTGAAAATATGTGTTTTGTTTGTTGCTCGGTAAACACCATGGAACCGCCAAATATTTCTGCTTTTTGTGTTTTATTTTTAGTTTTCTATCGGCACAAATGCTAACCGAAAGACTTCGCTTTTTTAAGCATAATAATCTGCCGATAACCTTGAATATAATCGTCTCTCTGGGCCAGTCCGTCGGATTAGTCTGCAACGGAAAAATATTCAGTGGTAAAAAATGTTTCATTTCGTTTTTCCTCTCATCGTATTTGCTTGTTTCCTTGACCTTAAAAGCTCCAGTAAGCTCTAGCAATGTCATGTTTTTTTTTGTCTACCCTGCAGGATACTCCTGGCACTGTTTTCATTATTATCACTGCCATCAGGAAATCACCAGAACCATTTCGCTTCAACTATAGGTGGCTGCTCGGCCAAGGCGCACAACCCTATCAGCACTTAGATTGTGGCATTTCTCTCTACATGTACTCCTGGCACTGTTTCCATTATTATCACTGCCATCAGGAAATCACCAGAACCATTTCGCTTCAACTAGGTGGCTGCCCGGCCAAGGCGCGCAACCCTACCAGCACTTACGATTGTGGCATTCCCTTAACAGCTCCCCAATTATCGCTCGGGTTGACGAGGCAATTGAGATTAAGTGTCTTGCTTACGGACACACAAGCTGACACACAAACTGGAAACTTTAGATATCAGTTTAGGTCAGTTCTTCATTATAATACTTGGTTTAGATCAGAGTACGAGATCGGGAACACAAAGTCAAGTTCCCAGAACTTTAAATCTCACCCAGGGGACGCAGTGGGGAAATTGCAGTCCAGAAAATTGCGATAAAGAAAATACAAATTCGGGCCAAATTATCAACGACGAGTTTTCCGGTTGGTAAGTGTTTCCGCGACAAGGGAATACGCCACTCCCTATAATTAGTCCGTTCCGCCCCGCAGGTTCAACGTTGTTGACTTAAACTCGAAGCCGTTACTTGGTCAAATTGATTTTATTTTTTTGAAGGCGAGTGAAGGGCGCTGACACTCCGAAAATTAGGTAGATTTCTCCCGGCACACAAGGCCAATTTCGCCGGCCAAATCTGCGTAATAAGCCGGCGGTATACGCGGGTTTGTTGTTCGGTCCATCGGGAGATGACGCGACGCTCGGATGGTCAAATTAGCCGTGCTAAAATGGGCTTCGATTGCGTAAAAGCTAGAACGGTGCTCGGCAGACCCATCGATATATATATACACTGGATGAAGCAACGACGTCTAAAATTGAAGCCACCGTCCGCCATTAGCCTTTTAGAAGTATGGCGGAACAAAAGGAGAGGGCGCAATTTCATTTGGGTATGAATTTTTTTATCAATTGTATTTCTTTCCAAAAACTTGATTTACATGTTGTAATTATAATACATAGACAGAATTATAAATAAAATTAATAAGTGTAAAGTGAAAAACTGAGTTATTTTGCATTTTAGTCGATTTTATACCCACTGCAAAGTGCGCCCTCCTATTGTGTCCGCCATACTTCAAAAAGGCTAATTGTATATTACACCATCAAATACAATGCCTTGCCTAAACTGGTCATACTGTCTTCACTATAGTCTACATCATGGTCTACATGTGTTAAGTGGAATGCAAGCGATCGCATGGACCGGGGAGCAGTCTAGGCCAAGCATCGTTCGTGGGGTACAATGGCGGCCGGCGCATGGCTTCATTCTTGTATAGCCAACTCACTGCTATTGCATACTTAAATCCAGTGTATATATATCGATGGGTAGACTTCGAATACGCGGGAATTTTTCTTGTTTAAAAATGGTGCGCTCTAGGGTTCGACCAACGTATCCGTTATATCCCAGAACCTCTAACATTAACACGCGGTTCATTATTAAAGGGATACATTGCCTTAAATTTTCCCAAAATGTTGCCGTTTGGAAATGTTCCTTATACCTTTGAAGAGTTGTTCATGCATTAAAACACTTGCACTGCAAACAAATGCGGTGTTAAATTTCTAACACCAAGGTTTTTTAATTCTTTGGGTGTTACATTTGTGTCAAACGAACACCGGTGTAATAGATTAACAGCAGAAAAAGTGGTGTAGAATTTGCATGGTGTTAAACTTGATAAACTGCGCATGATCACAATGCATGACGCTTAGTATTCTAATCCCATTGCATGGTTGATCTCAAGAAAATAGAATGTGCATGGTGTTAAACTTGATAAACTGCCCATGATCACAATGCATGACGCTTAGTATTCTAATCCCATTGCATGGTTGATCTCAAGAAAATTATGGGAGGTCGGTCACGTGTTCACTGCCAACAAAATGTTTTGGTGTTAAAAAATAATGCTAAGAGAGCATGCGCGGAAATCCAGCTATTTGATTGGCTACAGGCGTTTATGATCATTTTACCGCGTTTGAGCATACAAACCCGTAATCACCACGTTGTACTTATGGCTAGACTATTTGAATTTTGTTTCTCCATGATATCGTCATTACTCCTTATGGGAATGTAAAGAAATCCAGAAAAAAACATGATGAAATTAATGGCATTTATTAATAATGGCATATTTTAACACCAAATGCTGGTGTTAAATTTAACACCAGAGGTTTTGCAGTGCGTGTTTTATTTTAAAGTGGTTCCCCCATTTTACACCAATTGGTGTCGGCTTCTAATTCTGTCAGAATAAATCAACTGTAGGTGTTACAATTTAATTCCACATTCAGGTATCAATCAACACCAACATTCTTGCCCAAAATAAACACCAAGAAGAATACGTTGACACCGGATAGGGGTGTTAAAGTTTAACACTCTTCTTGGTGTTAAAAAATATTGATTCCCAAACACCCAAATCTTTTCCCAAAATGGATACAAAGAATCTAATTTTACACCAGTGGTGTAGATTTTAACACCCCATTTTTTGCAGTGTATAATATGTTGTAATTAGAGAATAATGATTAAAAAAACAACAAATAGCCGCTGACCCGTAAACATCTGACCTGCAAGACGTAGACGTATTCCAGCAGTAAATACAGCGTCCAAACTGTGTGGAGAATGTGCTGTAAATAGTCGTCAGGCAGGCAATTGCACGGTAGACCTACCACTATAGTACCGGATGAACATCGGGTACCATTCTCTAGTCTACCATGCGACATACGTAAACACCTACAGCATCGATGTCTGCACACACACGACCACATGGGAATCAGGTCAACTGCCCCCTGACCGACTTGCACTTTACCATGTCGCCGCCTGACCGACTCGCCCCTATACTACTCGAGGTATCGGGTATCAGGGGCTTGGCTTCAACAAGTTGCGACTGGAATACGACTACGGGAAACGTTTCGCCATTTTGTGGACTCAACAATTTGGTTCTACAGAATGGCGGAAATTACTTTGACACGAAATTAAACACAATCCATACAATTTGAAGGTAGGCCCCTATATTTATGTGAATCTTGATATTCTAATTTTTGACAATTTTTCCAATCATGTCCATTTTATTTCAGTAGCCCAAAAGCGCTTAAAAGCGCTCAATCCAAAGCAATGTGTTCCTTTATGCCTAATAACAACCACTTCTACAAATCGTATGTGGGTGTTCAGATGAAAAACTGCGTGGGAGTACTAATTTTCCCTCTATCCGTGAAATCCCCGTGGTAGGCCTACGCGCCATTTTACCAGACCGTACAAACACAGCATTGCCCCGCGGGACCTCAGACTATAGGTAAAGTGAAGGAACTGAAATGAACTAAGTCACGTCGACGAGGTTATTAGCAATATTCAGACATTGTAAATTTAGTCCTTTAGCAATCAACGTAAACAAATATGGTGAACCGAGGATCTTGAATTAAACATTACGACCAATTTGTTATTAAAGAAGCTAATGAGGATTTTTTCCAGAAATCTGAATTTTGTTCACTTTTTACCTAACAATCATATAAAATACCTCCCCAAAATACTATCCATAGAAAGAAAACAGGAAATTCGCAATCTCCAATTTGGATATGGAAGCAAAATGGTTGGTGTAATCATTGCACTGCTTTATGGAACCAGATAGATTAGTTGACAAAGCATCGGTGTTTTTTTACGATATCCTTGAAAATATACGGATTGAGAGCGCGAAATTTCAGAATGGTAATGAGAAAAATATGATGATATGGTGTCAAAATCTCAATACTCATGCTGGGAAAAATTGGCCAAAAAAATTATGATTTTGATGAAAATGTGAGGCAGTTGTACATAATCGAAATACAGTAACTGGTCTTCGATCATTCAAAATCATGAATGTGTCACGTCAAGTGTCACGTCAGTTGCCAGGGTAAATGGGTCCAAACATTCGCTGGTAATCTGAAACGTCCATTTTAAAGCACAGAGAAACAGTTCGCTGGTTTTCGTATAGACCCAGTAACCTTGACAACACACAATGGGTGACGTTTTCACTAAATTCTCTCAGTATTTCCCAACAAAAATTATTGTTGATCGTTTGGAAGCAATTCCCAATCCTATATGAAACCTATTTTCCTCCCGAGACAATCATTGACAAAACAAGCACTGGCAGCCTTGTTTCAGATGCTAAGCCATTGTACCACGTCACGCGTCTTCATATTTCCAATGCCTCAATCCCACTGCGCAAAGCCCGCCTACGATCACATCATTTCCCCGCACAATCGCGCCAATTTTCCCGCGTCTTTTTTTCCCGCGCTCACAACAACTTTATTTCGGATCATCGGGGAAATCGTTTACGGCTCTGAATGTGTAAACATTCCCACATAACTCGGGGCGGCCAACCGCGTTAGATTTACTGCCAACGGCCAAAATGGGTTCCAATAATACGACTAACATTCCTTCCCACAAGGCCTAAGGACCGAGGGAATGATAATTAAAATGTCAAGGGGTCCCAATCTCTTATATTACCCCGACTAAATCGAATGTACTCCGTCTAGCCTTTGACTGCGGAGGTCTGGTTGGCGTAGTGGTTCTTCCCCCGCCTTTCACCTCTGGCGTCCGGTGTTCGATTCCGGGGCGTGTATGTGGATTGGGTTTGCAACTTGACCGTGTGGGTTTCCCCCAGGATATTTCCCTGGGGTTTTCCTCCCACTTATAAAACAACTGCATCTCCTTCTTCGTCATCTTGAGTTGATAATAAAGTAATGTTAAAGCTAATACCGGCAATGCCACAAGAAACATCCATGATTTTGGATACCTTACAAAAATGACCTATAGTTGACGACCATTGGTTAAATCTGTAACATTACGTTGGAAACATATTCGTGGTTATGATCGCAAAAACATGTCACTAGAAGAACTGTGGTTTTCAGAAGGATACAAAAACTGATGAGGCAGGATACTAGACTGCTATTTGCGTGTATATGTACTTGATGTTTTAGCACGGTAAATGTGGCTTCAGCAAATAATTGCCAGGTGGATTTAAAAAAAGCCACGTACCCCCGGGGCCTTAGACAGCTCGCGGCGAAAGTCTTAATCGAGCCCGGTACTGATTACTATCACAAACACGCTAAATCGGAGTCTCCCTTTTTAATCGGTTGAACAATTTTATTTGGGTGAGTGGGGGCGTGATTATTGTTGTTGTGCTGATGACATTTTTCGGCTGGGAAAAACTAGCATTAGCCTACCAACTAACTAGGTTCGATTGAACCTTTCTATGTGAGCATCCGACGCCGGGTTAATCTCGCGCAGGAGTTATTGCAACTTCAACAATACAATCGCAATGTAGTTTTGTTAAGAAATCAACCGACGATTTAACATATTCTTTTATGCCTTATGCGGTGAGTTAATACTTGTAATCAATATATTCAACGTTTTAAGGCATTTAGTCGATAATGTTATGAATTTGCTCATAGCCATGCACAGACTTTTGTAGATAATCTTTGCCCACAAGTTTCGCCTCTTCTTCGAGGCCTCTTCACTGTTTCAGAACCACTGAAGAGGCCTCGGAGTAGATGCGAACAATTTGGACGTTTAGTGGTCTAGTGGGTATGAAGCGGGACTCCCAATCAGAGGTTGGGGGTTCGAGCCCCACTTCGACCAACGTGTCTGTGTCCCTGGGCAAGGCACTTAATCCCAGTTGCCTCGTCAACCCAAGCTATATATGGGAAGCTGTTAAGGGGAATGCCACAATCTAACTGCTGATAGGGTTGTGCGCCTGACCAGCAGCCACCTAGTTGAAGCGAAATGGTTCTGGTGATTCCCTGATGGCAGCGGTAATAATGGTAACAGCGCCTTGAGCACCCTGCAGGGTGGATATGTGCGCTATACAAATCTAATTATTATTATTATTATTATTATCTTCAGAGGTCTGTGGCTACCATGAGCAGGTTCTATAATAGCAATATGCCCTTTTTGTCATTCAAATTCATTGATGTTTCTTGTGAGATTCAATTGTCTAGTGATGAGCTATTTCATTCACTTGTTACTTTAAATTCGTTACATTAGTTGTTGCTAGGTAGGACAAGCCCCAGACAAGCTTTGTGGTCGTTAGGAGCAACCTTTTGTTATCGGGATTTGAACCCAAAACCTGCGACTCGGTTGGCAGATGCTCTACTGGCTGAGCTATAAGGTACAGTGATATACTCCCTTAGCATTACAGAACTAAAGAATAATATTGATAAACTGCCTTAATGCAAAGTTCCGACCTGTCAATCAAGCCGAACCCGCCGACCAATCACAACAGAGCTAGCAGACATCGCCCACATAGGTCAAAGTGCATTGCCTCGCAACAACATACAGTTTGTACAGTGTTGTATGCGGTGATCCGGGTAAATTATTGGTTTCAAGGCCGGACGATTCGCTGTTCAAAGGTAAGAAAGCATGTATTTCATGATGATATGACATCCCTGTATAACTGGCCCTTTACTCAGTGTGCTCTAAGATAACTGTCGACCCTGAAACATGAATACCTTTGAGTTTTCTCCAATGAATCTGTGTTTTCCGTTGAAAGTCCCATTGGTTTGTGCAGTGTGTGTGGACATTTTGATGATAGCGTGTGAGGCATAGCAACAATATCCAAGGGGGCGGGGTTAACTGGGCAAACTCGGAACTATGCATTTCAGCCACATAGATGCAGTAATACTTTTGAAAAAACCTGAAAACCCATGCTTGGTTTTCGTGTTTATTCGTTTGTAAAGATTTTTTTTTTTAAATTAAAGAGCACTCTCGGTATTGAAATATTATTTCTTTCAACAGTTTTCGTCTGGTTTTTCTTGTCAACTCGTGAAGTAAAATTTTGGGACACTGCAAATGATGTATTGGAGATTTAAGACTTACTCGCAGACGATGCCAAAATACACGATGCTGTTTTCATCTTTTGGGAAAAAGCCTGTAATGAACTGAACAACCCTCTAGCGACTATACCTGAAATTCATCTGTTAATTAGACACGGTTTGCATGTTAAAACGGTGTAAGGTATAATACACGTTCGCGGAGCCAGAAACTTAACGCCAATTTGTAATAAGATCCGCTATGAGCGCGCCGAACAACGAACAACATGGCGTAGCATTTAGTGCGGAACTAAAACGCTACAATCAACCCTATATACAAAAACTCGGATATTCTTACACGGAGAAAGGAGTTAATTACATAATCTTAAGTGGCCAAGGAAACGTGTGAATTGAAGCATAGGAACTTCATTTCAGAACGAGACTTAGTATTGGCTTTTGGTATTAATAGGCTTTCAGCACATATAGGCCTAACAGCCATATTACTTAGGCGGATCCACCATTTTTTTTTAGGGGGCGGGGCTGAGAGTCAATTTTTTACCAAAACTCTCGTCCCAATTTTAAAAACGAGATATTTAGGGTCCAAGTTACCTGGGGCCAATTTCATAAAGCTGTTAAGCAAAAAAATTGTTTAATAAAAAAATTGTTTGCTTTATAAAAATTAGTTAATGGTCGAAATTGCATGTCAACTTGTGTTTTTCACAAGAATATCTGCTGTTCTTGCTAAAAACACAAGTTGACATGAAATTTTGACTATTAACCCATTTTTATAAAGCAAACAAATTTTTGATTAAGCAAATGTTTTTGCTTAACAGCTTTATGAAATTGGCCCCAGGACTACTCCCATAATTTAATTGAACGTCTTGAGAAGAAAATAGGGTAGGTGTAAATGGTTAGGTGTCAGGGGTTACGGTTAGGGTTGAATTGATTAAAAAGTGATGACCTTGGAGCGTGTTCGTTTGGTGTAGTGGTTAGAGTGACAGAGTTCTGTTATGAATGTCCCTGGTTCGATTCCCATTTGTGGCAGATTTTGCGCAATACTCGTTACTTTGTTTTAAAAGATAAAGTAGTCAGAAGCTTGAAAGAGCCAGAAAAAAAATGGTAGTCTTTGTTCAGAGTGTTAAATGTGTTAAAGAAAAATGAGAAAATTGGGCTTATGGTACAGGACCATTATTGTAGGCCCCAAACCAACGCGTGCCAGCGTGGCCGGCTGTTGTATATGCAACGACACTCTACAATACACGAAAAATTTGCGTGCAAAATGGAATTTCGCGCTCTCAATCTGTAGATTTTCGAGGATATCGTCAAAAAAACTACCAAGGTTTGTAAACTAACGTATCCATTCCATAAAGCAAGGCAGTGATTACACCAACCTTTTTGCTTCCACATCCAAATTGGAGATAACAAATTTTCTGTTTTCTTTCCATGGATAGTATTTTGGGGAGGTATGTTATATGATTGTTAGGTTAGAACGAAATCCAGGGGGGGGGGGGGGGGGGGGAGGGGTCTAAAAAGTGGGCATTTCATGCGTATACGTACTTTATTGAAATATTTTATAGTTCTGATGTAAGTAATAAAATCCCAATATCTTACAGTTGTCAATTATTACATTAAATTGAATTATTAAATTGTAGGCCACTAGTTTACAACTTGTGATCCTCGTGGAAAAAAAATACCTGAACAGGATAAAACAACAATTCTGTTTTGCGACACACGATCTGCGAGAAAAAAAAAATGAAATCCGATTATCACTTTCGACGCCAGTATATACACATAAGTCCATTCTCAATCCTTATTTTTCTCCAAGGAAAAGCTTGTTGAACATATAAGCCGCCCTAATTCCGCCATAGTCTACCATCGCGCGCCGCCAGAGGGCGTTAAAATAATCGTTTAAATTATTCATGCGGGAGTGAATGACCGCGGGCCATCAGGAAAAGCTACGCGGCGGCCGGGCGCGCGGATTAACATGCGCTGCGCTCTTTTCTATACACTTGTGGGCTACTCGATTTGATAACAAGCCAGGATTTACATTTCATTGGGATTTTCGTTCCGCAAAATGAGATAAAGTACTGCTTTGGTGGAATGTTTAACAGCACTAATAGGCAAGGATAGACAGGATAATTACGGTACTTCGATTATTAAAGTGTTGCAGAGTAATGATTCTGAACATTATAGAGAATGCATAGTTCCGAGATTGCCCAGTTAACCCCGCCCCTTAGATACTGTTGCTATGTGCTCACAAGCCATCGCAAAAAATGGCGACACACAACGTACAAAGCAACAGGACTTGGCATGGAAAGCACAGATTCATTGGAGAAAACTCAAAGGTATTTATGTTTTAGGGTCAACAGTTACCGTAGCACGCACTGAGCAAAGGGCTAGTAATGCAGGGATGCCATATATTCATAAAATTGCGCTTTCCTACCTTTGAACAGTGAATCGCCCGACATTGAAACAAAAATTCACCCGGATCACTGCATACAACATGTACAAACTATATGAGCAGAAAATCGCGTGATTGTTTGTGATGCAATGCACTTTGACCTATGTGGGCGCTGTCTGCTAGCTCTGTTGTGATTGTTCGGCGGGTTCGGCTTGATTGACAGGTCGGAACTATGCATTGCTTTAAAGGTAGTACACATGCTGGTATTAACTGTTAAAAGGGGCGTTATTTCCACTTGTGATTAGAAGCCCATGTTGATAAAACTGCCCTGTAGAAATTTCAGCCACATAGGTGCAGTAATACTTCAAAAAGCCATGCAAGGTTTTTTGCAAAAGACTTTTATAGAAAACCACCTTGGACTAAAATAAAATCATGTGGTGTTTGGTACCGTTGTTATTAACACTCTTAGTAACGTTTTTCTTGTCAACTCGTGAAAAAAAAATTGGGGTCACTGCAAATGATGTGTTCTACCTTTAAAGGCCATTCATAAATACCTTAGACAGTTTCGCGACCTCTCGCGATAAACTGTAGCCAGCGACTAGGCTGGTTACCAGAATATCTTGGTCTGAAATCCAGACTTACACGCGCGAGGCTAAATGCTGAAAGCACATCACGTGGGCAGTTTTAAACAAGCGATAAAGGCACAGTCAGTCTTAAACACTTTTAAGCCTGGCTAGCGGCCGCGCCCGTTCTCTGGTCGGCGCGTATGGAACACGCACATGCACACAGTAACTGCACGCTCCCGAAAGCAAATTGTGCACTGTGTGACAAGTACCACAGATATCCATTTGACAAGTACCCAGTCGTGTGCGTGCGCGTACAACACGCTTGCATTACGCGTAACGCGCGCGATCGAACAAAAACATATCGACGCACAGCTAGCTAGCAGTAATGTACGAACGTACGGTGTTGACATTGTGGGTGTAGAAAGTGAATGCAAAACATGGAAAAACGACGAGCTAATTTTTGTGAGTTTTACCGATTTACGTAAAAAGGTATTTATGAATGGGATTGAAAGTAGGTTTGGTCAGTTTTAAACCGGCTAGGGTCCTGGGCACTTCGGCTTGGGCCATTATCAGTGCCCAGGACCCTATCCGGTTTTAAACGTAAGTTTAAAAATGGCCAAACCTACTTTTAATAATGGCCTTTAACACACACAAAAACACGCATTGATTTTTAAGGTTTTCCAAAGCATTGATGCATCTATGTAGCTGAAATTTCTGCAGGCTAGTTTACCAACATTCTTCTTTAGATATGTTACGCCCTTATTCCAGGAATCCGTATAAAAAGCTTCATCTTGCAAATGATGTATCGGGCTTCCAAACCACCGGGCAGTTTGGCCAAACACTGACACGTGTCGTGACCGGAATATTCATTGCACGGCATACCGGCAACGCGTGAAGTATTCGTAACGAAACAATTCCGGTCTTCGTGCAAACTTAGTCTAAAAAGAAGTGTTTTTGTATAAATCGGAAGGCTACATTGTTATTCAAGACACGATTTTGTTCAACAACCTTCGATGGCCACTTTAGTGCTGTGTATTCCGTGCATGTAAAGAGGCAAACAATTCAGAAATGTCGGTGCATTAACAAAAACAAATTCCCGCGCAAAATTTCACGTTAGGTGAATCGCGTTTGTATTCGCGTTAAAGGAACTTGTTCAGATTTTTTCCAGATAATGGATCTCGTTCTAACCTAACAATCATATAAAATACCTCCCCAAAATACTATCCATGCGAAGAAAACAGGAAATTTGCAATCTCAATTTAGATGTGGAAGCAAAAAGGTTGGTGTAATCACTGCACTGCTTTATATAAGCGAATAAATTGGTTCACAAAACATCGGTGGTTTTTGGACGATATCTTTAAAAATATACGGATTGAGAGAGTGAAATTTCAGAATGGTAATGAGAAAAATATGGCACATGATATGATCGCAAAATCTCAACGCCCATGGGGCCAGTGATCAGCATGAGTAATAGCTGACAAATACGTGATGAGGGTAGAAACATATCTCTAGTTATGGCCGCAAAAACACGACTGTAAACACAGCACAATATGGTGCAAGTGGAGTAACCAAGGCTGCTTTCGAGCGCTCATCCCTGGTGCTCCTAGGTGTTGGGAACGTTACGTCACACACATGCGTACACACGCTTTCGGGCGAGCACCATGGAGCACCAGGGATCCCTGGTGCCGCGCTCGAAAGCAGCCCAAATAGACTGCCGAAGTGAATACGTCACCTTTTGTTGGTTGCATATTAGGCAATTCGCTCTAAACCAACAACCAACAATCACTGAACCGTGTCCCTGTCACGGTGCTTTTGCAATGGTACTTTTTTCTGACGGACATGATAGTTTATTCTAAGAGCCAATTGCCACGGCAAACCGCGTCACACTTCGGCTGTCTATTGTTGTGTGCCCAGTAAATAATATTTTGTATTGTCGTGCACCAGCTTTGTTCGACATGCAGCTGCTTATTACGTAACGCACCAAACACTGAGGTGTGACCGTCTTTATAAAAACCCCAGCGGACTGTCGTGACAGCCTCTCTGTTCATGCAGTGCATCTGAAGCTCTATTGACGGCAGTGCAGTGGCGTAAGGTCTCGGTGTATCTAGAAGCTAGTTAGTATTCGGTTCTTAACTTTATTATCATTCATTTTTTGGGTACTTATTTCGTCATCTTGGGGATCTACTTTGGCAGTAGTATACAGGTAATGAGTGAACCAAGGTGGCGGAATAAAGTCATTTCTTAAAGTCATTTTTCAGACACTTTATTTATAAATTTAATAAAGCAATTTCTTTAAGAAGGCAAATACCTTCCATTTATTCAAAACAACCTCTAATGATGCAATATGAATATGTTGTAGACATATAGAAGACATACGTATAAATTAATGGATATCGGCATTTTTTCTCTCATATATTCCCTTGTACTGGTTTGAACCATCACTAAGCAACAAGAATTAACTGTGTATATCCTACACATCGCCAGAAATATAAAATCGCCAGAATTATAAAATCAACACGCCATGTGCCGGAAGCTAGAACAGTCGCCTTGCGGCTTGCAAAATTATTGATTTGATCATCGAAAAGCGCGCGAATTAAACGACCGCAGCGCGCCAACAAAACGGGAGACATGTTTGGCAAGGCTCTGTTTATTGAACCCCTTAAACCATGAGAAACAGTGGCCGAGTGGTTTGGGTCATTGACTCGCAATCATTGGTGAAAACTTGGGGTTGCGGGTTCGAATCCGGCTGCGGTACCTGTGCCCTTGGGCAAGGCACTTAACTACACTTGCTCCGTCCTTCGGAAGGGATGTAAAGCCGTTGGTCCAGTGTGTTAGGTAATGGTAACGCACTCTAAAGATCCCAGAGCATTCTTTCGTGAAGAGCATGGGGATTCCCCGGTGTCTCTGGCCATTTCTAATTCTAATTCTTCATGGGTTTCCTCACGCTTGCGAGTGACAGTGCAATAAGCACTATTGAGGAATCTCTGGTATGAATATGTTCGGAAGGGATGTAAAGCCGTTGGTCCAGTGTGTTAGGTAATGGTAACGCACTCTAAAGATCCCAGAGCATTCTTTCGTGAAGAGCATGGGGATTCCCCGGTGTCTCTGGCCATTTCTAATTCTAATTCTTCATGGGTTTCCTCACGCTTGCGAGTGACAGTGCAATGAGCACTATTGAGGAATCCTTGGTATGAATACCAGAAAGAAATAATAATAATAATAATAACGCCTGAATATCTTATTGCGAACGTGTTGTCGTATATACTCCCTCATATACCTCTGAAATACTAGGCAGATGATCTACCATCCAGGCTACCAGCTGAGCTATGAGGCACAGTGGTATACTCCATCAGGTTTTCCCAAGACTTCTACAAGACCAGGCAGATGCTCTACCAGCTGAGCTATGAGGCACAGTGGTATACCCCCTCAGGTTTTCCCCAAGACCTCTGACACGCCGGGCAGATGCTCCACCAGCTGAGCTATGAGGTACAGTGGTGGACTTCCCCAGGTTTCCCCCAAGACGCGTGACACACCAGAAAGATGCTCCACCAGCTAAGCTATGAGGTACAGTGGTATATTCCCTCAGGTTTGCCCAAAGACCTCCGACACACTGGACAGATGCTCTACCAGCTGAGCTATGATGCACAGTGGTATACTCAATCAGGTTTTCCCAAGACTTAACACGAGGCAGATGCTCCACCAATTGAGCTATGAGGCACAGTGGTATACTCCCTCAGGTTTCCCAACTCCCCCAAGACCTCTGACACGCCGGGCAGATGCTCTACCAGCTGAGCTATGAGGCACAGTGATATACTCCCTCAGGTTTTCCCCAAGACATCTGACACGGATTTAGGTTTAAAATTAGTACAAAAAAAGAGTTGGTAAATAAAATGTTTCTATTCTAAATCCACTCTTATCCTTGCATCTTATACCGCTGTATAAATTGAACTTTTAACCTTTCACTTCAAAACATTTCTGGGTTACCAAATCCGCCGTTAAATTCCTTAAGATTAACGCTGTACTTCAATATAATCTCTAACCACCTACACACAAGCAGTTTGTGTTTTTCTCATACAAGAATTGTCTATTTGCCATTTACCACGCTGATTACCAAAGTCATGAATTTAAGCCAGCTTATTAAAAAAACGGTTGATTTACACGCAATTAGACTCGCTAATACTTTATTCCGGGTCATATATATTCTACCATAGGGTCATTCCGTGTCAATTCAACGAGCTTTTGGACCTGACCATCTCGGATTGAAATGAAATTTAGTGTGCTGATAGGACTCCTTGAGAAACCCCGAGAACTGAAATTTTATGTAATTCGGTCAATTAATTTTTGAGATACGGGTCAACGAACTTTGGACTAATTAGCATGACCTGCTATGTTTGGACAATTATATCTCTAAAAGTAATGGACCTACAGAGATAAACTTTACATCATTTTAAAGCTCTTGAAATGGCCTTCATTTTATAAAATAACATCAAAATTGTATCTCGTCTCACAAAAAAGATATGTGAATTTATAACCTTTGACCTTGATTTGCAAAAATGCGTATTTGTCAAAATGCGTAATTTTTTTTATTTGTTTGCTTAAGATGTAAGGAACATTTCCAAAAAGTTTTGGGATGGGCACTCTTACAGTTTGTGAGCTACGATAATTTTTACATTAAATAACATGTAATTACCATGTAAATACCATGTACAGCACATGTACATACACAGTTACATGTTATAGTCGAGTTTTTTTCTCGTGAACTCATGAAGTAAAATTTTGGGTTATGGCAAATGTTGTAATGGGTTTTAATACAAAAACACTAACAATTGTCATTGGATTTATAGAACGCTTGCGCTACGTTTCTCATTTTACTCCGATTAATTGCCACTAAACTTGTTGACCAATCAGCAAATTGCTTCTATGCTAAATGACTATATAGTTTCATCAAAGATCCCCTGTGATTGGTCGGTTGACCACCGTCCTGACGGTGCACCATTCGGTGCGCCATTACGGTGCGCCATTACGGTACACCATTACGGTACATAATGGTACTTGAGCGACGAAAGCACTTCATTATGCGTTCGTGAACGCTTCATCAACCACTCATAAAAGCGAATTGAAGCGCGCAATTAAGTCGTTTCTTTCGAGGTCAGTTCGGCGTATAAAACTTGCAGTCGGTGTTTAAAGTATTCCTGTCCCCCCACAAAAAACGGTCCCTTGACGCATTTAAGAGGGAGGGGAACCTTTGCCATAAAGGGCAAAAGTTACATATCATATGAGAGTATACAGGATGAATATGGATGCAAATTGCGCAAATAATTTGGTTTAACCCTGCCCTGCACTGACGTACTTATTTCAACAGACGTTTTTTTCTTCAGTTTTCAGTTATATTTTTCCGGAACTTCCGGAAACACGGTGCGTGCATCTTTAAGACCCGATGTAAGCTTGACCCAGAAATTCCACGGCAAACCAAGATGTCCGGCAGGCTCCAGTATGCTTGTGTACAAAACAGTCTCAAAAGACAAAAAATCGTGTGAAAAGAACGATCACTTTTAAGCCCCGGTGAAAGCTTGACCCAGGTTTTTCCACGGCGAACCAATATTGTCTGGCAGGCCCCCGTATGTTCGTGTACGAAAACAGTCGGCCAGACTCCCGTATGTTTGTATACACATGGAGGAAGATACAAAAATGCTATTCATTCCACATAAGCCATTCATTGCAGTTCTTTGCAACACCGAATAAGCTAGTACGTGCATGAAAACATACCCAAGAGCTTAGGGATGAAATACACAGAACCGTATGCGTGCGTGTGCCCTTGGGCAAGGCACTCTGCTATAAATTGCTTCTCCTCACCCAGGAATAAATGGGTACCTGCGAGGGTAGTACTAAAGTAAACACGTCGCCCTTTCTGTGCTGCCAAGGTTACTGGGTCTACACCAAAACAAGTGAACTATTTCACTGTGCTTTAGCAATGGACGTTTCAGATTACCAGCGAATGTTTACATCCGGTTACCCTGGTAACTGACGTCACACTTTACTACTCTATTATCAGTTTCAGCAGCAAAATTTAATAAATTGTACCACGGATACACATTTGGGCTGATATCTGCCCAGCTGTACACAGTTCATTTTATTCATGCAGACAGCGTATATGGACCATAATTATTGTACTATTGTATATGGACCATATTATTGTATTTTATCAACTTTTTGTTCGTTTTGAATGCTTTATTTATTTTTATTCTTTAACTTATTTTTTAGTTCTTTCCGGTTCTTTTCATTTATTTTTCTTTTTTAAAATATATTTATTTGTTTCTACTTGTTTTGTTTGGAATGCTTTGAATGCTTTATTTATGTATACAGAGTTTTTACTGATAGTTATTTTAATATTTATGTGTATTGATCCCATTCCTGTAATTGGCGGTCCTTCCGATGTTGGATATGGCGAATAAATAAATAAATTAGGTTTCGGAAAAGTATCTCAGCTATATAACAAATGACGCAACCCCATTAAAATATTGCCAGAATGTGAAATCGACCGTGAACACAAAACAAATATGCCCCATTTTAAAATTATGACACGGCATTGAAATAATGGACGCCGGGAAAAATGGGGCAAATGGATCCTAGTTTGCCGAAGGAAATGAATTAGTAGGTTTTTTTTTCCCATCGAGCTATCATCAAAACTCGTCTCGTCTGCTCGGTAACCCTGAAGCTATTTGCTCCATTCAAAGCGAACCGCTACACTCATTCGACTATATTTGTTTTCAATCAGTCGACGATAGCTTAGCTTTTTTCCTTTGGGACTTAGAAAGGAAAAGCTAGAGGCGTGATTTGATGATACATCTTCAGTTTTTGGTTTTTGGTATTTTTGTCTCTATCAAGTTGGGATTGAAAATGTATAGCTGAAAGATAAGGACAGGAGAAGAAACATATTTTGGTCGTATAAAGGAACGAAGTCTCGGGGGCGGATCCAGGAATTTTTCCAGGAGAGGGTTTTGGCCGTCAGATGTTTATGTCAGCTCGTTTTGGACAGGGCTGGCGGACACACACAAAATGCATTACATTATATTTGTTGGTGTCTGAGCAGGGAGGGGTTTTGACCCCCCTCCCCCTCGTGCAAAAAGCCAGAGATGTGCCCAGTAGTTGTGTGGTTGTATGCTTTACCAGACACCATGAAAAAAAGCAGAAAGATTTTCTTTTTTATTACCAAGAGAGAGAAAAATGAGTCGCTCGTTCTAACTTGTACCGACCGATGTACATACCCGTGTTGTGCCAATTTCAAATACGTGGGAACTATGCGGCTCGCAGGGACCGTTCCCACTGCTGTACACATACCGCTGTGTGCCGTTCGTTCCGTGACAAAACCATCGGTCGCAATGCACCAGTATTTACTTCAAAAGAGCTTCATTGTGAGCCACAATTTCACCGTTTAAAAAAAAAAAAAGTAATAGTAGATTATTGTCATAGTACATCAAGTGTTTTTCACGTTTGTATTTTGAATTAAAGGACAAAACAGGCATGATGAACATTCACTCCGTGTATTTTCCATTCAATACTGCACATGCCGTTTTGTGTTCTTCTCAGGATGACGTCAAAACCCTGTTTGAAATTGTGTAAAGCCACTGTCCTATTTAGGCAGTGCACGGAAAACGGAGCCACAATGCCCCGAGGGCGCCCTTTTTAAAAAAAATGCATGTGCATGGAAAAATTTTTTTATTAAATTAAATTACATTATTTATTTCATTTTTTTCACACTTTATGTTTTAATGGCCTTCACACTTGGAATAGTGTGAATTGTGAACCTCTGGCAGGTGCACTGTCACGAAAAACCACGGTGCAAAAAACGACAAAATGCCCGAAAGGTCCGGGTATCGGCGCCGCTTTCCGGTCGGCTACGAACCGTCTTAATTGACCGCAATCATTCACGCATGTCCGCAGCAAAGGCCAGCTGTACACCTGCCGCTCACCTAGCAAGATGTGAAGTTCAGCTTCCTGACATTTAAAGGCATCTCGCACCTGCGATTCACTGCAACCAATCACATTTACCACCGTTTTTTAATCTCTGGAAAGGAGTTCTTCTTTTCCTGCGCTTGGCGTGAATGGTATAGAGAAATTTCAATTTGTTATCGAAAACGGGACTTTCTTTTGTGATAAAATTTGCAAATGAAAAGGCGCGTGGCGTAATACAATGGGTGAGGTCAAAATTATCTGTGTGTTACGTGTTAGTGTTAGTGTTAACAGATCTGTTACATATCCCAATCGGAATTGGGACCTCAGAACAAACAGGACGTGTTAGTGTTAGTTTTGAATGTCGTGCGCAGAACGCAAATTGCAGTATATGAGTGAGGTCGCAATTCTCCGTGTTAGTGTAACAGATCTGTTAACTCGGCGTCTCGTGAAATCGTGTTAGTGTTAGTGTAATAGATATGTTAACAGATCTGTTGACTCGGCGTCTTGGGAAATGTCAAGGCGGTAGGGTTCTGCACGACTTTCAACTCTAACACTAACATAGTGATTGAAATTTGCAGAATCTTCACGGAGCCAAACAAAGTGGGTAGAATGCAAGACCAAACACATTGATAAGACGTGCTGAAAACTGAACCTCAATTTATTGAGAATTACGAAAGTTCTAAAATAATCAAAATTAACACCACCCACTTCGTTCAGATTAACGTAACAGATCTGTTACACTAACATGATCTGTACCAGGAGCTGTTGAACTAACATGAGATGTAACACTAACACGTTATAAACACATGTTAACATCGAGTTAACACGGTGTTTGTTCCGAGGTCACAATTCTGATCACATATCTGTTACACTAACACGTAACACAGAATTGTGACTTCGCCCTCTGTACAGTGAAGAGAATTAACAAAGTGTTAACACCGTGTTACAGATCTGTTAACATGGTGTTAACCTGGACATTCAGTTATAGGTCGAGATTAATGCCGTGTTAACAGATCTGTTAAACTATAACACTAACACGTAACGCAGAATTGTGACTTCGCCCTTTGTACAGTGAAGAGAATTAACAAGGTGTTAACACCGTGTTACAGATCTTTTAACATGGTGTTAACCTGGACATTCAGTTATAGGTCAAGATTAATGCCGTGTTAACAGATCTGTTAAACTAACACTAACACGTAACACACACACATGTGTGACCTCACCCAGTGGTTCAGCATCTGAAACAAGGCTGCCAGTGTTAATTTGAATCTTGTCAGTATGAGTCTATTTTCAAAAGAGTATTAAAGTGAAAACGTCACTCTTAGTGCATTGCCAAGGTTACTGGGTCTACACTAAAACCATGTGAACTGCTTCCCTGCGCCTTAGAATTAGACCTTTCAGATTACCAGCCAATGTTTAGAACCAGTTACCCTGACAACTAACGTCACACTTTAGTGGTTTATACTGGAGAGCTTTTCTAAATCAGGCATGTTATTGCACTTTTTGTTGCCATTCAACGGTTGAAATTATCTCCTTAAGAATACCTGAATATATTCCTATTATTTTGAGAGAGGATGAAAGCCACTGTGTGATCCTCATAAAAAAGGTCTCTCCAGTACATGTATTATTGGGTTTCACTTGGCTTGACAACGGTTGCTATCCGCCATTACTGTGTCCATACTATGGCACGCATATTTTCGCAAAGTTGCGCAAGAAAAAACAAAAGTTGGCATCACTTTTAAATGTTAATAGACTGTTTGAAACCGGCATACCGTGGTTGTGTTGGCAAGTGTTAAAAATGTTGAGACTTGTTTTTCAGGATTGATGGTAGAATTATCAGTGTTAAATTATTTTCGCTTTGGCGTGCCATAGTATGGACACATTAATGGCGGATAGCAACCGGTTATCAAGAAAGTGAAACCCAATAATACATTAAATGAATTGGCCTTGCATGTAACATCAGTACATAATGTCTGGCGCCCTGAATTCTTCTATTTCAAATGGTGGTGCAGTTTAGAAAGTCACATACTACACTGTTGTTCCTACGTGGTGCACGCCATTCCTTCGTACGATGAACACGGTATTGGTTCTGTTCTTCCACCTGCCGCGTGCACCACATAGCAACAAAATGTTAGTTTGGTCAAGTGGACAATAAGCGTGCATGTGAAACGACATTCAGTACACGGTCACCAAATGCTATTCATATGTGAAACGTGCAAAAAGGCTAGTAATGTCTTTACTGTGCATTACAAAATAAAAAGGAATCGACCGACAACAAAAAAAGCTGGAATTGACTAAAAAGCACTAACAACCCGTCCCCTCGCCTCTTCCCTAATTCTCCATCGATCTTAATCTACACCTAATCCTAAAAGGAAATGCCCCTCTCTCTCTTCTTTTCCACAAAGCCGTCTGACTTTTGTTCGAGGTATTTTCTGGCTTCAAGGTCTACTGTGATACTGTCGTAAAAATGAAGAAAAGGTGGATACTTTTGAAATGAAGAAAAAGGTGGATAATTTTCGCAGCCTGCCAAAATGATCAGTTTTCGATATTTTGAGGTACAGACAAATTTCAAATTGGCACCAGGCAGCCTCGTTTCAGATGCTGAGCCATTGTTTTACGTCACATGTCTTTTCATTTGCAAATTTTATCACAAAAGAAAACACTGAGATCCTCGTTTTCAATGACAATTTGAAATTTCTCTTTTGCTTAAAGGAGAATTATACCCAAGGAACAAAAGACATTGAGGCCCGCTTCAAACGTCGCGCTTATTGCGTGTCGAATTAAAGTCAGCCTGGCACGACGTTGGAACGGTGTAAGCACGGCATTGGCTTTAAACGTCGAACTTAATGGCAAACTCCCAGTCGAGCTTAACTACATCCAATATGGCGGATAAGTATTGGCACGTCATGGACGTTGTACACGCGTGCGTTTTCCATTCTGTCCATTGTACGTCGCAATTTTATTATTTTGATGCACTTGTTTGTTGGTTATTTCTTTACTCGCATACGCGCTGCGAGCATGCGCATTCCTAGTTGGAACGAAATTGCGGACCAACTTCGAACTGGAAATAAATTCGACACGGCAGAAGCACGAACTAAATTATCCCAGAAATTTGAATTAAGTTCGACGTATGAAAAAAATTGGAGCGACTTGGTTCGCCAGAAGTCGAAAGATCGACTGTTCCAGTCGGTCAGAACGACTGAAGAGCGACTTGGTTTTAGATGTCGATTTTTAGTGCGCGCACGGATCGCACTAAGAACGCTCGTCTGAAACCAAATTTTAATCGGAGCGACTTCAGTCGCTCTTAATACAATCATTTTGTCGCGCCGCTATAGTGCGCCTGTATGAAACGGTTGTAAGCTAACGAAATATGCCTCACTAAAAAGTATAAACTCTTTTTTACGGATTCCTGAAATAAAGGGCATAACATATCTAAAGAAGAATTTTTGTAAACTAGCCTGCAGAAATTTCAGCTACATATAGATGCAGCAATGCTTCAGAAAACCTTTAAGATCCATGCATGTTTCATGTGCGCACATTTTAAAAACCATCTTCAGTTGTAAATTTCAGAAATAAATTTACGCAGTGTTTGTGATCATTTCTGTCAACACTTCGAGCAAGATTTTTTCTCTTGTACATTTTGAGTAATTGAAAATGATTTAATAAACCTTTAATCTAAACCTGCCCACGTCTTAAAGTCGCGTGGGATGTGACTTGCTCCTTGAAGAGACAAGTCCAGGATATCTTGTCGTGACGAGCAGATCGCGTTAAGAGTTACACCAAATTCCTTTCTAAGAGCACGTTTTCCTTACCGATCGTATCGACCTGATAAAGGTCATTCGTGCTTTGTGCAACGTTCTGCCAATAATTTTCGAGGCTTCATTATGCGTGGTATTTCAGTCATGTTCAATTTAATAACTCTGGAATTATCGGAATCAATTTGTATCAAAAAGGACATGTCATCTCTTCATTATAATAAAATATAATCTTGTTCTCCCTGTCCTAGTCGTGGAAAAAAGAAAAGAAAATCGGAGGTGGAAACTGCAGCAGTTTGTCATAATACATAGTTCCGACCTGTCAATCAAGCCGAACCCGCCGACCAATCACGACAGAGCTAGCAGACAGCGCCCACATAGGTCAAAGTGCATTGCCTCACAAACGACCTCACGCGATTTTCTGCCCATACAGTTTGTACAGTGTTGTGTGCCGTGATCCGTGTGAATGTTTAGTTTCAAGGCAGGGCGATTCACTTTTCAAAGGTAAGAAAGCACGTATTTCATGATATGACATCCCTGTATTACTGGCCCTTTACTCAGTGTGTTCTAAGATAACTGTCGACACTGAAACATGAATACCTTTGAGTTTTCTCCAATGAATCTGTGCTTTCCGTTGAAAGTCCCATTGGTTTGTGCAGTGTGTGTGGACATTTTGACGATAGCGTGTGAGGCATAGCAACAATATCCAAGGGGGCGGGGTTAATTGGGCAAAATCGGAACTATGCATTAGCCTTTTGCATGAATATCGTCTGGTGTACTGACGTACTTCCTTTCACATGCCAACTTAGTATCAATTTCATCAGACTAATTTTGTGTTGCTATGTGGTGCTCGCGGCAGGTGTGAAGTACAGAATCAATGCTATGTTCACCATAAGAAGGAATGTCATAAAGTAACCAGACTGTTGGTTGCTATAGGCAATGGCGTAGTAGGTGACTTTCCAAACTGCACCTCCATTTGAAAGTGAAGAACTCGGGACGTCATCTATTATGTTACGCGCAAATGGCTAATTACAGTTTAATTTATATCTTTCCCAAAGTGACGTCACACAGACAGCGCCCTCTCTTGGCAAAAATATTGAACGGTTGAAAAAGACCCTTTCCTTTTAATTTCAAAGCAAATTTAACGCTTTGTTACCATTGCTATCATCACGTTGAGTAAGGTTTGTCGTGTCAACCCATTAAAGGCACAGGCTCGTCAGCAATGCGCGCGCGCCAAATTCGTGCCACGAATTACGCAACTTCGTGGCACGAATTTGGATCGCGCGCATTGCTGACGAGCTTGTGCCTTTAAGTAAAATTTGGGTAATTGCAAACGATACAGTGGACCTTTAACAGCGTTTTAGGCCACCCTTGGTGTAATGCGTGCCGGCTGGCCGACCTTTGCACAAATACCAGTGGTTGTGAATTTAAATGCCGCTTAATAGTCGCAAATTAATCACCCTTGAACTTAAGTATTTCAGATATGTCGCCTCGACATTGAACGTTGTCATCCGAATACCGTACGCAGCGAGACTTGTTAACGGTGGCACGACGGCGTGCGTAGCTGCCATTTCGCGCTGAGAAAGTAATTTAGGCCGGGACGGACACACGAGCCGCATTGGACACTTAAGGAGCGTATTAAAGGAGCGTGTTCAGATTTTTTCCAGAAAATGGATTTCGTTTGAACCTAACAATCGTATAAAATACCTCCCCAAAATACTATCCATGGGAAGAAAATGGGAAATTTGCAATCTCCAATTTGGATGTGGAAGCTAAAAGGTTGGTGTAATCACTGCACTGCTTTATGGAACCGGATAAATTAGTTCAAATACAAAATATAGGTGGTTTTTCGACGAAATCCATGGGTAAAATGCGGGGCTAAAAAATGTGACACGCTCTTTTAAAGGCCATTATATCATTTGCAATGACCCAAAATGTTATTTTACGAGTTGACAAGAAAACCTTTAATAAAGTGTTGATAGCAATGGTAACAAACACCACATGAATTTATATATGCCCATTGCAAAATGGTACTTTCTGTAAGAAATTGACAACTGAAGGTGGTTTTAAAAAAAGAACAATGCGTGTGCACACGCATTTTTACCATTCATTTAATTATAAAAATCGTGTAAGGATTTTAAAGGTTTTCTGAAGCATTGCTGCATCTATGTAGCTGAAATTTCTGCAGGCTAGTTTACCAACATTCTTCTTTAGATATGTTATGCCCTTATTCCAGGAATCCGTAAAAAGTTTCGTATTGCAAATGATACATGAGCCTTTAATAGCACAAAAACACGAGCGCGAAATTAAAGTTTAGCCTGCAATCTACACACCAATTTCAGCGCGACGGTGTTGCTATTTATAAAACGCAGCAGTGTTAAAATAGATCCGCGCGTCGCATGACGCATTACAAAATCGTCAGCGATATGCAAAAATAGGCCAATCGTAATAGACCGAATTAGAGATGACGTCAACAATGTAAACAAAACCACGTCGTGCAGGGGCTCATTGGATTGTTTTGATTACTCCAATGAAATGGCATTATGCGGTATAGCGTTGGTCCGTGAATTCGATGTGGTGGGTGCTTCGCTACCATAAAACATTTTACGAAAAATACTCCAGGGATTCTTCGGAGGTGGCCCCCAGTACCGGGTGCTAACTGCATCCCATCAGTTAAAAAACACGATGTAAAAAAATACAGTGAATTTAACGTTCATTAACACAAACAAAATGAGCAGCGGTTTGGCGATACTCCATTTCATCCCACCATGCTTCGCGCGGATAGATTTGTTACGTCACCTCGCTTGCGGGCTATTTGCACGCATGTCGGATTGGCATAACAATGCTTGAAATTCGCTCATCTACAGCGTTCTGGATTATTTTGCTTTTGCTTTGAGCTAAAGTGCGCATGCTCAGTATGATGTAGACAATGAAAAAGGATCAGTTTGTTTGCTGCCACCAAGAGTCTAAATTTTCCAATGACCGGTTTGTTTGCTGCCACCAAGAGTCTCAATTTCCCAATAACCGGTTTGTTTGCTGCCACCAAGAGTCTCAATTTTCCAATTACCGGTTTGTTTGCTGCCACCAATAGTCTCAATTTTCCAATGACCGGTTTGTTTGCTGCCACCAAGAGTCTCAATTTTCCAATGACAGGTTAGTTTGCTGCCACCAAGAGTCTAAATTTTCTAATGACCGGTCTGTTTGCTGCCACCAAGAGTCTCAATTTTCCAATGACCGGTTTGTTTGCTGCCACCAAGAGTCTTAATTTTCCAATGATCGGTTTGTTTGCTGCCACCAAGAGTCTCAAAAGACTCCCATTAACACGTATTTCACCCCATCGATTATAATCACTGGATGAAGTATGCAATAGCAGTTGGCTTTACGAGAATTGAAGCCATGCGCCGGCCGCCATTGTACTCCCCAAACAATGCTTTGCCTAGACTGTTCCCCAGTCCACGCGATCGCTTGCATTCCACTTAATACATGTAGATAGTGAAGACAGTATGACCAGTCTAGACAAGGCATTGTATTTGGTGGGGTATACAATGGCGGAAGGCGGAAGGTGGCTTCAATTCAATTATATATCGATGCTATAGACAGCCAAAGTGTGACGTACGTTGCCATGGCAATTGACTCTAAACATCATGGCCTATACGGAAAAAGTACCATTGCAAAAGCACAGAGACACGGTTTAGTGATTTTTAGTGTAGAGCCATTGCCTAGGCAAAAAACAAAAGATAACGTATTCACTTCGGCAGTCTATTGACACGTATTCTATTCACACAGCTGTCGTTAACTGGTAATCAAGGTGACCCTACCAAACCCTGTAGCAATTTTTCCGGACTCATCAATCACTGGTACTCGGCTGTCATCGACTTTTAGTTGTAGATTATTTGAGGTGACAATGCAATTTGTATGGCAGTTTATATCACTTAGGCGCGGTGAATGCTGACTCGTTTGCTACAGGGTCAAATATTGAGAGAATTCCTTATTTCATGTAGAATTTATCTGATTAAATTATGCGATGTGAACTGGAAAATGTCGCAGGGGAACGAATTAATATAGCTCATGGGATCCAATTACGTGTGCGAATATGTTGGGGAATTTTGCCATGGCATATCTGCGTATATTTTTATGTCCGTATATATTTTTAATTTTTTTTTTTATAACAGTGCCTTTTTGTTTTCCCTAAATATGAATCTAGATCTGCGCAGACTTGTAATATTATTATCTGGTTTGCTTTGCGCATATTCCGATCGAGGTCTGAGATCCTATTAATTTAAAGGCTACACAATTGTACAGCCTTTGCCTTTAAAGGCCCACTGTATCATTTGCAATGACCCCAAAAGTTAATCAACGAGTTTACAGGGAAAACCTTTCTTAAAGTAAAGATTTAATTGGTATCCAATGAAATGTTTCCGCCCGAGATGATATAATTTTACCAGAAAATAATCCATGAAGATTAAATTATTTAGATCATTTGCAAACGATTTACTTAGTTTGTTCTCATCTGCATGGGCGGTCCAAAATGGGCGCTGTGTATAGTACCGCGTATGGGTCGCGCGCACACGCAGTATGGCGCGCGCCACAGAGTGCATGACGCAAGCAACCGGTACGCAACCGACTGAAAACGAATATTTGAAACACCCGCCAAGACCGGCAAAACGCATATGGATTTTTATGTTTTTAGAAAACGCGATACATTTGACACAGTTGAAATTTCTTCGGGTGAGTTTGTTGATGTCATTCTTTTGATTTATAATGGTTTTATTCCCAGAATCGCTCATAAACAGATAATCTATAAGCCTTGAGTTTAATTATTCACCTCTTCATATTGTGACCGGACCTAATAGTCGTCACTTTAAATCTAAATTGTTTAAATAGTTTTCTCATAGTTTTCTCAGTTGCATTCCAGCCTGCCACGTGCCACTGTTGTCACTTGATATAATTCCTTAGGAGAGATTGTTTCCTTGTGGCGGTTGGGCTGCATCTGGGCATTCTTTGAATACTTCGTATATTGTTATTTTTTACTTTATTTTGTACTTGCTGGCAGGTTTGGAATTCTTTTGTTGCAGGGAGCTAGCCCAGTTCCTACATAAGGCGCCTATATGTGGGGATCGTAATCAGTTCTTCTGTCTGACTATTGGCGTAGTACATTTAGCTGTAACCTGCATGGGCCGTAGTGTTGCCTCGAACTCTGCACTTCTGAGAATGGTTTACCTGATTTGTTGATTGCTGGTTTTAAACCATGGCCAGTAGCCGGTATCAACTTTGTGGTACTATACAAATGCAGGTAAATTATATATAAGCCTCCGTTTGTGCGAGTCGAACCCCCTGTTCCTTGTATGTTATTTTACCAATTGGTTACAATATAAACAGAGAATAGCTTTTTAGCCCATTTTATTATTTCCAATGACCAAACATTTTACTTAACGTGTCGCAAAGAAAAACATATAAGTGTTGATAGCAATGGTAACAAACACGATATTAGTTTGTTTCTTTGCAAGAAATTAACACTTTGTGAGAAATTAACACTTGAAAATAGTTTTAAAATGTTTAGGCCTATACACGACTTTTGTTTTTTACTATAACACAAAAACCATGCATGGATTTTGAAAGTTTTCTGAAGCATTGATGCATGTCGAAATATATGCACACATATTTATCTTATGCCCTTATATACTCCAGGAATTTTGCAAATTATATATTGACTTTTAAAGGAGCGTGACCAGAGTTTCTGGAAAATAGTTTTCGATGTAACTTACCAATATTATCAAGTAACTCCCATACACACCTCCCATGTTCCCAAAACCCGAAAACATTCGCAGTTTCCAGTAAAAAATTGAACAAAACTATCGAGTCGGCTTTCAGCGGATAAACGTTGATACTGGAAAATTAGTTTACAAATAATCGTGGATTTTCGACGATATCCTCGGAAATATGCGGCCTAGAAGCGCGGGAGTTTCAGTTTCGTATTCAGAAAAATATAACGGATGTTATGATATAAAAATCTCATGACCCATAAGATAAATCCCGGGGAGTTATGGGTAAAAAAAAGTGATCTGGTCACACTCCTTTAAGAACGTAAAGACGAAATATTACATGTACCAACATTTGAATAAAAATTCCTTACAAATAATACGTGATCCAATTATTATGAAATGGACGATATAATAAAACTGAACTGTTTGATGTTTTTAATTAGTTTTAATTGTATTACTTTAGCAAGGCGGATCCCGAGCTAGGCAGCGCGGTTCAAATGAAACCGGCCCAAGCCCGATTCGGTTTGATTTCATTTTTAACAAAATCAACGTCGAGTGTATTTTTAGTCATTTTAATTTTAAAAATCTAATCCATGGATATGGCCCCACAACGTCAGATTTATACAAAGTCTATAAACCACGATGATAATTTCCTTCACTGCCGCGTGCCGCGCAGCCACCACAGAATAAAAGTCCTCTGCAAAAAGAGCGGGAAAAGAGGAGACAATAGTTGCCTAGCAACCGGCCTGCGTCACGCGCAAAAACCTTGACCATAAAATGGTCTTGATGTTTAAGAAAGATGGCAAATCGATAAAGCGGAATTCAATAGGCAGGCAATGCCCTGTGTTGATGGAGTGTATAGTGCTGAAAATTGTGTCGTATCTTACAAAAGAGTTTGAGTCGTTAAAAGGAACTCGTTTTCCGGTTTTTTATCATTGAAGACCGACACCGTGAACTTCTGACATTCATCAATATTGAAGATTTTGGCAAACGAAAAATCATAATCTCGTATTTTGTTTAGCTGATTAAAAATGCAAAACTGTAAAACCGCAACAACGTGATTAACATTTAACACGCTGAACGCAATGCCTACATTTTTAATAAATTGTTTGTTTTATTCATAATTCGTCAACGAGGTAGCATTTTTCAGTCGCTTTCTCAAAAATGAAAAATGAAAAAAAAGTATAGAACTATAATTCTTGCGTAAAACTTATAATTTTGGTAAGTGCAATTTCATGCACGACGTGGCCTGTTTTGAAACAATAAAATGACAAAACAAGGCACTGTCTGCAAACATTAAAAAATAAATTCGCAAAATTAATTTTGAAAATGGCATACTTGACAAATAATTTAGGAATACCCATATTGTGTCATGAAATACCGTAATCGTATTTGTTATAATTATTGATAAATTATAATTGTACTGTTGTAATGGGGCACCGTGTCCGAGTGCATGGTATAGCGTACTGACTTTGGTAAATCCACAGGTCGTGGGTTCAAATCCCGTCCATGGTGCGTGTGCTCCTTGGGCAAGGCACTTTGCCATGAATTGCCTCTCTAAACCCAGGTGTATAAATGGGTACTATAGCATCATGCTGGGAAGGTAAACAGACTCGCTGTGTGGGAGCAGTGGCGAACCCCCCCACAGCAAACTTGACAGAGGAGTCTGGCCCCAACACTAATGAAAGAGAGATGTGTCCTTGGGCAAGATACTTTGCTTCACTTGCCTCTATCCACCCAGGTGTATAAATGGGTACCAGCATCATGCTGGGAAGGTAAACAGACTCGCTGTGTGGGAGCAGTGGCGAACCCCCCACAACGAAATTGACCGAGGAGTCTGGCCCCAATACTAATGAAAGAGAGATGTGCCCTTGGGCAAGATACTTTGCTTCACTTGCCTCTATCCACCCAGGTGTATAAATGGGTACCAGCATCATGCTGGGAAGGTAAACAGACTCGCTGTGTGGGAGGAGTGGCGAACCCCCCACAGCAAACTTGACGGGAGTCTTTCCCCTCGTTAACGAAAGAGAGATGTGTCCTTGGGCAAGGCACTTTGCCTCACTTGCCTCTCTCCACCCAGGTGTATAAATGGGTACCAGCATTATGCTGGGAAGGTAAACAGACTCGCTGTGGGGGGTTCGCCACTCCTCCCAAACTTGACAGAGGAGTCTGGCCCCAACACTAATGAAAGAGAGATGTGTCCTTGGGCAAGGCACTTTGCCTCACTTGCCTCTCTCTACCCAGGTGTATAAATGGGTACTAGCATTATGCTGGGAAGGTAAACAGACTCGCTGTGGGGGGTTCGCCACTCCTCCCAAACTTGACAGAGGAGTCTGGCCCCAACACTAATGAAAGAGAGATGTGTCCTTGGGCAAGGCACTTTGCCTCACTTGCCTCTATCCACCCAGGTGTATAAATGAGTACCAGCATCATGCTGGGAAGGTAAACAGACTCGCTGTGTGGCCCCTCGCCAATGAAGGAGAGATGGGCACTCCGGCTTGTAATCAACCTTAACCTTAGCTGTATCCAAATTCATGGATGTTTCTTGTGACATTGCCTAGTGATGAGCTATTTCATTCACTGTTACTTTAAATTCGATTTCTATGGTTGGAATTCATTTTGCATACATTAGTTGTTGCAAGGTAGGACAAGCCGTGGACGAGCTTTGTGGTCGTTAAGAGCAACCTTTTGTTATTAAAGTATGCATGGAATTGGCATACATTGTAAAAATCCTTAATTATGAGACAACGTATTCATATTTTCTGCAAAGCATCTGATTCGAAGATACAAAGATATATGCATTAATTATTTAAAACAACCCTCCTTGAAATTTATGGAGGTATTTATTTCCCCAACGATTACATAATTTCACCTAAAACATTATGTGTAAAACGAGTTAGCGCTAACCTGCGGATATAATATGCGGGTAATTGCACTCGAGCGCCATACTGCAGTTATGTGTTTCGGTTCGTTGCACGATTCTCACGCACCAGAAAAATCGATATGTTACGAATCGATAACCAGACATCGACTTGGGCGAAAGGTCGACCAAAAGTCTGCATTCGATTTTTACACGGAGTCGCCATATTGGCCAAAAACAGCGAAGCTCTACTTGCAATAACAAAATCATGTTCCCTCGCTTAATATGTCAATTGGCTTTTACACGTTTCACAAGAATGTCTGGTGTACTGACGTACTTCCTTTCACAAGCACACTCAGAGTCACCTTGACCAGACTAAATTTGTGTTGCTGTGTGGTGCACAAGGTGTGAAGAACAAAATCAATACCGTGTTCACCGTAGGAGAGAATGGCACAAAGCAACTATACTCTTGGTTGCTAGGCAATGGTGTGCACCACGTCCTGTTGGAAAACAAACGGACATTTTCTGCCTTTCTTATTTTCTTCCTAATACGAATAAAGAAGTATATAATGATTTTATTTTTTTGGGGGAAAAATTAACCCAGAGCGGAAATAGAATACTCGGTCGCCCGGAAGTCTGAGGCGATTGCACGGCGCGCACTCCCCCTAAAACGCAGGAGACTTTTGACGCTTACTAGATCAACATGACCAGGGGCTAATTTAATAATTTGCCCGCCAAAATATTTGTGTTTGTTCCTCTGCGTATGTTGACGATGCACATCACGTTTCCACGTCATCATCATGCCGGTCTAATTCGACTCGGAGACGGGGTAAATGCTCGATGCTCGATCATATTTATACCGCGGCGTTGATGGATTTTATGAAGGACGAAACTCTTAAATGTCAGTTCGTCAATTTGTGTTTGTCGAAGCTAGATTTACCACATACACGTACATTACTGCCTTGGCTAATGTTTCCTTGTGAAATTACCTTTTAAATCGTATATTGGTTGGTTGCTACGACACGAAAGATGTTGGCCTAATTTTCACCAAGTCGATATGCAACAGATGGTGGCGAGCGGTGGGATTTTTTTGCTGTCACCACGCTTGCGCTGTATACATTTTGAATCAATTTTATTATTTTGATAAAAATGAATTCACCGAATTACTTATTACACAAAACTGACAATTTGATATTTAAAAAAAATCGGAGTACGATAGTACCGATGACGTCATTGTTTACGTGTGTGGTTTTCAGTGAGATCTTTTAATTGGGAATTAGGCGGTTCGTATAGCTCCATAGAAAAACCATGCATGGATTTTTCAGGTTTTCTTAAGTATTACTGCATCCCCGGCTGAAATTTCTACATGGCAGTTTTCTGGATATAATATTTTAATTACGATTGGAAATAACGTCGTTTTAACTGTATATACTCAGTTTTAATCATACACTCAGTGTCTTTAAAATCGGTTAAGCAGTCTATCTATTACACTAATAACGATTTATCCCTTTAAACGACAGACGCTATTTCACCATCACGATTCACATATAATCCCAACTGACTAAACTAAGGCGAGATTGCTCGCCCGATGGGAGCGGTATTATTTTCTTGTTTACGGAAATTTCGCCACTTGATCCGACCGTAAACACCCGCCTCGCGCCCCGCGCGCCCGAGCCGAATATCTGGCACTGATATGATTTAACACCTTCGGAAGGCTGATAAGTTAAAGATATATGTTGTGTTCTTGGGGTCCATTTTTCATGAAAGTATACTACATGTATTCTAAAAAAAGAAATTTTCTTAAGATATCAATTATAAGATAGTGGGTTCGAGTCCTACCCGAGCACGCTATGAAGGTTTTCATAGTGCCTCGGGAAAGCACCGAGTATACACAGTGTTAATAATTACGTCGGGTGAGGGCAAAACAAACCCTAGTTAACATTCAGTGTCCCCGATGACGCAAGTTAAATCAATTTCTGGAAAATATCAATTCTTGATCAGAACAGAAGTTTGTTGAATACAGTGGTCTAACTAGGACACACTTGTGGGGTACAAAACACAATGGAACAATGGTACCCCATAAAGAAATTCAAAAGGAACAGTGGTACACCACAGAGGAATTCTAAAGAAAAGGGAAAATAGGACAACAATGCATGTACCCCATAAACCCCTGTGTACACAGATGGGTGAACTTGTGGATAACAAGGCACTGATCGACCAATCACTTTGGAATCGCTTTCAAGACTGTTCCGCGTCAGTGACTTCCTCCAGGTCCGGAGGACCTGTTTGAACAAAATTATTCCTATAGGCTATGGCATTTAGGGGAGAACCGTTTTATTGGGCTTTCAACCTGCGTGCAATGAACTGACTTCTGGAGCCGCGCGTCTCAAAAACAACCCTAAGAAGTGCAGGTTCTCAGTGAGCACTTCAGACAGAGTGCCGCACCCTGCCTCAGCGGCTCTTGCGGAGCCTGGGGCAGTCAGCCATGCCACAAGGGGTGTTCATACATGTTACTGACAGATAAAACAAGCTATATCTATCAGCCTTGATCCTTTGGTCAGAGAATGATTTGCGTATTTTTGTAACCGTATATCTATAACAATCAAAGTTTATTGGGAAACTCCGAATTAGCTGGAAGAGATTACTAAATAGAATACTTTTAAAATGCTTACTATGACGCAAACAGTACAAAAGGACTGGGTTCTGCCACCACGATTCTAAAATAAATCCACCTTCACCCGTGGATTAATCAGGATTAATTTTTCTCCCAGCGAAAACAGTACACCTTTAAAGGCAGCAAGTCGTCAGTGCTCGTACAACGCAACCCAGGGTGATTATTAGCGCGCCCAGCGCGCCACGGCTGGCCGGGGCGAAGCGGAACAGCCCCGGGGCTCGGCTCGTCCGGAACACGGTCAGGTTTTTACCAAACAACGATCGCGTCAAAATCCACACCCGAACTGTCTACTTGCGCCTGCGCAGTGTTAGATTCGCCCAGGGTATGGGAACACATTCAGAATGCACACGCCCCGGGAGTTTTAAATTAAAAATATCCCCTTAATCTATTTAAGAGAATTTCTGTTTTGTGGGGAGTGCACGTAATTTATTGAAGTAATGGACGTTTCGTTGCAACATAGCCGATAGCTCGACTAGATAATCAGTTTATGTCGCTATCTATTTGTGTCCCATCCGGTTTTAGCCAAGAAGCGAATAACAGACTACTATAAAAACAACTTAGTCAAAAATAACTAGACATAATAATAAAGAGTGAAAATCTGTATAGACGAGATTTTCTAATCAGGATGACTAAAATCTTTGTAACGTCAAACAGATATCTAGTTAAAACAACTATACCAGGCGGAGTCAGATTCACTATTGTATATAGGCCTAACTATATTTCTAGTCATTTACCAGTAACTAGGTTTTCAGGGTCCGTTGGGTGCAATGTTTTGACTGATTTCTAGTCAAATTTGACTGAGTGTTTTTACAGTGTATGACGTCAGTTGCCATGGTAACTAAACATTCGCTGGCAATCTGAAACGTCCATTGCTAAAGCGCAGGGCAACAGTCCGCTGGTTTTAGTGTAGAGACCCAGTAACCTTGGCAACACACGAGTTGTAACATTTTCACTTTAGTACACTTTTCAAAATATACAGACTTTCGCGTTTTAAAATTGGTTTGATCGTAAAATGGCGACTTTATAAGCCGTGTCCGAATTACATACTTAAAGGGGCGTGTCCAGATCACATTTTTTACCCCTCCCCCCATTTTTCCCATGGGTGTTGAGATTTTGATACCATATAATTTTGTCATATTTTTCTCATTACCATTTCTGAAAATAATTTCGCGTTCTCAATCCGTGTATTTTCAATATTTTCATCCGATGTTTTGTAAACTAATTATTCCGGTTCCTTAAAGCAGTGCAGTGATTACACAAAAATTTCCTGTTTTCTTCCCATGGATAGTATTTTGGGGAGGTATTTTATGACTGGGGTTAAAACGAAATCAATTTTCTGAAACACAATCTGAACACGCTCCTTGAAAAGTTTGAAAAACAATCCTTCGAACAACGGTAATTACCCGTCGTTCGGGGACCGTTTGAAGTTTTTTTATTTTTATTAAACCACGTATGTTTGTTTGTGACAGCTGTACCGTACATTCACATCCTAATTATATTTGACGAAAATGTACTTCGAAGGATAGACGTCAGTCGTACTTAATTGTAGTATAATTGTGGCTATAGTGCATGAACCTTGTCTAAATACTGGGACAACGATTTGAAGAAATCATTGAAATGTAATCAATCTTTTTAAACGTCACTGATAAACAAAATTCCAAAAACATTAGTTGGGCAAAGGCCAAGTATTTTACAAAATGCTGACTGTACTAGCGCAATTCGTTTTAATAAAGCGGGCCTCCCACGATTTTTGCCACGAAATTCCAACGATTAGGTACGATTTTGTGAGATTACCTAGCTGAGACTCTGTGTAGAGTCTATAGACAGTCTCAAGTAATCTCACCAAATCGTACCTAATCGTTAGAAATTCGTGGAAAAAATCGCTGGAGGCCCGATTTACGATTGTGTATCGGCAGTCTCCATGGTATTAAATCTCACCAAATCGTATAGTTAATCGTTGGAAATTCGTGGCAAATATCGCACAGTGGGAGGCCCGCTTTAAGCGGGCCTCCCACTGTGCGATTTTTGCCACGAATTTCCTACGAATTGGTACGATTATCGGAGACTGCCTATAGACTCTACACACAATCGTAACCAATCGTACCCAATCGTAGCTAATTCGTGGCAAAAATCGCACAGTGGGAGGCCCGCTTTAGGGGAATTGCAGAAAATCGTATAAGGAATCTTAATATATCGTAACGGTTCGTAACAAGTCGCACATCGTAACCACATCGCAAAAAAACATTACGGTCTGTGAGGTTTGTTTGCAAAATGGCTAAAGCGGGCCTCCCACTGTGCGATTTTTGCCACGAATTTCCAACGATGAGGTACGATATAAGTACGATTGTGTATAGAGTCTATATAGACAGTCTCTGCAGGTAATCTCATCAAATCGTACCTAATCTTTGGAAATTCCTGGCAAAAATCGCAGGGGAGGCCCGCTTAATGTAGCCTATCAAAATTCATGGATGTTTTTGTGACATTACCTAGTGATGAGCTATTTCATTCACATGTTACTTTAAATTGGATTTCTATGTTTGGAATTCATTTTTTGCATACATTAGTTGATGCTAGGTAGGACAAGCCCTGGACAAGCTTTGTGGTCGTTAAAAGCATAATCTTTTTCCCGCTGAAATGTAATGTTGTCACAATCGATCGTAAAGAGAAAAAAATAATTGTAACAATTTAAACAACGCTGAATGCCGCAATAGGGCGACATTTCGGGAAGACTCTCACCGGAGACCACCGAAATTTCGGCAAGAGTGACTCAAAATGACACCTTATTTTTTTACCCAAAGCTTCCAAAAATGGTTGCAGACCGAAGAGAAACAGCTCCAGTCCCGATAAAAATGGTTCTCGACCTAAAAAAAATGGTTTTTGACCTAACAAAATGAATTTTAAACTCAAAAATATTAGGGCGACACCAAAATGTCGCCCTATTGAGCAGGTCGCCCTAATATACCTTTTTTACACACGATTTGTCGCCCTAATCTAGCATTGATAGTAATTTGTGAAAAATTGTCACTTTTTAAATTTCTAATTATCTCCTCAGAAATGACGTCTTGGTGACTATTTTCCCCCAAGATTCAAACGCAAAAGACGGTGAGTGGAAACGACTGGTTGAAATTTATCCTGTTTTAATATTTTGTGGTAACTCAGGAAAACTTTGAGGTACAATGTATTTTAAAAATGTCTTTAACCGTTTTGGCAACACTTGTATACTCAACATCAACAACACGTATATGTTTCTAAACCAATTTGTTTCATTTTTGTTTAAATATAAGCGAAAGGTATAGTTTTGCGTCCTTGAAATATAGGGACAGTGTTGTCCTTTAAATGTATATTAGACATTTAAATGTCTATTAGACTTTTTAAAAAAGATTTGTTAAAGTATACAGTGTATATTTTCCCTGCTAAATATGTGGCAAAAAGGCAATGGGACAAGTTAGAAATTCAAAGTTTTCGCAAGACATCGCTACGGCGGTCGGTAGATTGGAAAATGTATCCCCATTATATACGCAGTATTACACTACTCACAATACGTTAGGGATATTGTGGGGTGTACGCAGATATTTTATTGAGGGTATGCATTCCGCTTGAATGATTTTGTATACATGATTAGACAATATCTGCACGACAGACGCACACTGTTACAGGAATATATGTAAAAACAGTCATTTGAAGAAAACAAATCCAAAATTAATCCACACCAATATCCCTAACTTATTGTGTGTTCGGTGCGCATCCTATATAGAGCTTTTGCACCGGCGGCCATAACAGGGGCAGGTTTTCATATTTAAATGATGTGACAATAGATCCACAAAGTTACTACTCGTGCTTGATATGCTGTGACAATGTAACTGCCCCCTGTCATGGCCGCCGTGCAAAGGCTCTATAGGCCTATTAGGCTTAAATTGAAGCGGTATACTGGACAAATAATACGGATAATTTTGGACCCAAAGGGGTGAAATCCGAAATATATACGTTAGACCGCCATTCTGTACTACCGCTGTTAGCAAACTTGTATCGCAGTTTAAAAGGGCCTTTTTACAAAAACGAAGATTCCCCTCGGAAGCAGAAACGATTGCGCATAAATCACACCAGGACGAGCGCCTCGAAACGCATTTTAGTATAAAGTTACCAAAATAATATCATCATTTTTCATCTTTTCAACGTTTTGGAAAACATTCAACAACAAGATCGGAAACGAATGAGGCAATTTTCAGCTGATGCCGTTTATGTCAAAAGATAATTACAAAATAACAATATCGCTCTTCGGATCTTGAGATTTGGATTTGTCACTTTGACTAAGACGAATCGAGATGTGGGTTTTGCCAAAGTTGAACGGCCAGCGAAACGAAAAGGGTGTCATTCAAAGGTAATAATGCCATGTATTATTTGAAGTAAAATTGTCTCGATGACATACGTTGATTTGAAAAAATACTGCAACGTTTGAAGACGGATTTTATAAACTGTTACAAGCGGCGTTGTCTCCATGTGTGATTGAGGATGTGTGTGTTAAAAACCTACCTGTGTATAAGTTAGCTCGGTACCTTATTACTACTACCAAGGATTCCTCAAAAGTGCCCATTGCACTGTCGCTCGCAAGCGTGAGGAAACCCATGTAGAAGACGACGAATTAAAAACGACCAGAGACACCGGGGAGTCCCCTTGCTCTTCACGAAAGAATACTCTGGGATCTTTAGAGTGCGTTATATACCTAACACATTGGACCAACGGCTTTACATCCCTTCTGATGATGGAGCAAGTGTGTTTAAGTGCATTGCTCAAGGGCACAGGTACAATGAAAAACTGTATACATGCTTTCGAGAAATTGTGCGATGCCACTGTCCTATTTAGGCTGGTTCCTTGGTTATAATGCACTAACAACGGAGCATAATTATACGGATGTCAGCCCTGGGACTAGTTTCCTTCCGGTGAGGATGCTCTTGTAAAAATGTACAATCTTCAAATAAATTGTTGGTTTCATATAAAGAGATATCTTGGGCGGATGACGTAGAACATCCGGGAATGTTTGGTGGTCAACAGTCACGCGCGTACACGCGCGCGCCAATAGACGCACATGAACACGCGTAAAAATACTCACCAGCGTATTTTCATTCGAAGATGCCGCACGCGGGCGTTGTGATACGTTCAAATTATTGAGCATGCACTCGGCTTGTAAAAACGAAAGTGCTTTTACTTGATCGCGATGTTTAAGAAATGCGTTTTTATCTTTCTCAATACAACAGCCATGGCGCAACAACATAAAGCTAGTTCAAGCAACAGAGGTAAGTGCATGCAACCAATGTGCTTTTCTTGCTCTTTTTGCCGGTTATTACTCGAGCCACGTGGGTCATGAAAAATGCCCACCAAAATGGTGGATGGAAGGGGTGACGTCACCGGAAAGCAATCAATTGACAGTTGGAACCACTTCTATCTTCCATTTGGGTAAGGTTTTTTCCCATTCAATTTTTTGATTAAAATATGTTGACATTGCAAATACAGTCTTGAATTAGTGCCTCACAAATTCAATGTATAGGCCTATAACCAAAAATCCGGGAATATCTGAGAAGAATTGACCTTTATTTCAGTCCGTGTAACAAGGAACTACATCTGTTTCATCGTACTAAAACGAGGACATTCCGCATGATTTCGATCAAATCGGGTCTTAATAGTCCGCGACATTTCATCTTCAGAGATTTGTTGCAATTTGCTCAGGACTTCGAACCGGAAATTACAAATCAGTCCACTCGAAATAATTAAGTTGACTTTTCTGCCTAAGACGGAAACCCGAAGCGTTCCCAAGCGTGCACCGTCATTAAACAAATACCTTAACGATGTTGAAGGATTTTATACTCTTTTCACACAGAGCTAAATTGCTTCGTTTGACGAAGATTTAAAGGCAGTATATAATTGGTAATCTCGAAAATCAGAAATGTTAACAGATTTACGCCTTACTTACACACAATATATAAACACGATGACGGTAGAAAACTTCCCCTGAAATGGTTTTGTCTGAAGTGCTATAGTCTTTGAGAAATGAGTAAAACAATTCGTTTTCGTCCCATGAGACGAAAATTCAATTCGCCCCAGAACCACTTCGCCTGATAGCAATTTCACCCCAAATTACTTTGTCCAAACACTATCGCCCAAATGCCACTTCGCCCCAAACCATTCCATGCACAGGCCGTGGTTTAGGGCGAAATGGTTCAGGGCGAGGTGGTTTTGGCGCGAAATGACTGCAAACCCTTTTTTGACTGTTTTCTTAAAAGTTAGATGAAGTACGGAGCTGGTTTTTGCTCAGGTTGGTTTTAATCATGCATATCTTCAATCACACAGGGGGATAAAACTATTTGTAACAGTTTACCAATCATGTATACTATCTTTAAAGAGGGGATTTTCTAATGTGAACGCACGGCTCTTTTTCGACGAAGATTAGAATTACTTCGATCGATGAAGCAAAATATTATTTTTGTCCAACAAAGCGATTTCTCTGATATAAAGCCAAAGGCTTTTCTAGTTGAAATTCGTGAGTACATTTCCGCAACTGGGTCTATAATGTGTTTCGGTATACTGCTGAAAAGTGATTTGGGGGGAATTTCCGTTACGGTTTCCTGCGCGAGCGAAAAACCACCGCCAACAGCGTATCGCATTAACGCCGTTGGCGCGCGAGCGTGTACGCGCGAAATGTTCTCAAGTGTGTGCATAAAGGTGTTTTGCCCCGGCAGGTGGGAACTATCTAGGTCTTTTCCGTTGGTATTAAAGGCACATTATATCATTTGCAGATTTATTTTAAAAACGAAATCCAGGAACAACAGCATTAGGTATAACTAAAGAATGATGTTGATAAACTGCCTTGTCGAAATTTCAGCCACATAGATGCAGTAATACTTCAGTAAACCTGAAAAATCTATGCATGGTTTTTGTGTTGAATAAATGGTAAAACAAATTTCTGCAGAAATTGTTTTTTGTAAAAGCACATTCAGTTAGCAAATTCTCTACAAAGGTATACCATTTTACGCGGGAAAATTATGCTATCAACACTTTTAATCGGGTTTTTCTTGTCAACTCATGAATTAAAATTTTACTTCACAAGTTGACAAGTAAAATCCGACTTAAAGGGCCCTTATTTAGGATTTTTATCAATGAAATCTATGCTTTAAAACCACTCTACTCAGTTAAAGTCATAAAAATCCTATTTGGAGCTTGCTTTGGGGGTTAAAACAAAGGTTTTTAGTTTTTATGCTAATGCGAATATGCATATTCATGACCAAGGTCACTATGTCACAAGAGGCAAACACAGGAAAATCACATTCAACTGTGCACAAAAGATTCCACTTTTTTCTCAATTTTCCTGAAACTTTTGTAATCCATGGCTGTTTGAGTTTGTTTTACATGTTGCCTGCTGTAAGCCATGACAAAACTGGGGGTAGAAACTGCAGCAATTTGCAAGTCTTATGTTTTTTCTTAACTTTTCCCTTTTGTCTTCCTTATGTGATGCACTCAAAACAGCGCCCTCTGTCTGTGATTTATTGCAGTGAAATCTTCAAAGTTGAAAAAGGCCACCTTTTATTGATTTTACATCCAAACGAACAATAGTATGTCTTGCTGAACAAGTAATCCGTCATTATGAAGCAAAGCTTAGGCACAAAGTTGTTTAGCATGTCACAGCCCTTTAAGGTCGGATAGCATTATGGTAACAAAGACCGCATGATCTTGTTCGCGTGTATAAAATGGTATGCCTTTGTGGGGGAAATTGCCAACTGAAGGTTTAAAATAGTTGTCTGCAACTTGTTTACCAATCATTCAACAAAAACATGCATAGATTTTAAAGTTGCATTGCCCGTGTTTCGGTGAAAGGATTAACAAAATTAATTTACACAAGCGAACGAATTTAGAAAGCTTACGTGTCTCTGTAACGAAAAATATCAAAAACTTAAATTTCCGACGTCGGGAATTAGAGATACAAGCCTTTTTCTTGAAACGTGCTTCACATGTTGTATACATGTGCGCGTACGCTCATATGTACATAGTATGTGTACAATGTACACATGTACGCGCACATGTACATTTACGTCATAACCCTGTCGATTAAATGACCTGCCAGCCTTTTAATCATTTCTTGTTTTTAATCGACTGGCATTAATCCTTGACGGATTTTTACGTTCTTGGTACCAAATGAAAGCTGATAACTTTTTCTATTCTAGAAAAATACCTATTTAACTTTAAAAAACAAATTTGACGCCCAAATCGGCCCAAACACGGGCAGTGCAACTTTAAAGGTTTTCTGAAGTGTTACTGCATGTGGCTGAAATTCCCACAGGCAGTTTATCAACATTATTTTAGTTATGCTGTTGTTTCTGGAATTCCTAACAAATATTTTATCTGCAATAATGGCCTTTAACTGAACACCCTAAGCACTCTTTTTTGCCTCCGTCTCCTTTCTCGGTCTTTCAACCCCTCGTATATCGATGGACCGTATTTATCTTAAACCGTCTACCATCGGGGCTAGCTTCCTCCGAGGGCGATCGCCGGGCCGTCGAATCGCCAGAATCAACCCACGGATTGTTTATCGACTTCATGATGAGAAAACACGATGGTGTCATATGTTGGTCCATCGCTTCAGTTTTTTGAAGGACATGATTGATATGTCATCTTTTCATCTTTAAGACTTTGGAAGTGTTTCTCAAACAACCCCCCTCCAAAAAATATTTTGATTACCTTTTTTGTTAACCGCAGTAAACGACTGCTATGACAAATTGCAAATTTCGTTTCAGACGCTGAACCATTGGGTGAGGTCACGATTCTGTGTGTGTTGTGTGTTACGTGTTAGTGTTACAGATCTGTTATCTTAATCAGAATTGTGACCTCGGAACAAACGCCGTGTTATTGTGTGTTGAAAGACGTGCGCAGAACCGCAAATTGCAGTGAGTGAGGGCGCAATTCTGTGCTACGTGTTAGTGTTAGTGTTAGTGTTACAGATCTGTTAACACGGCGTATCGAGAAATCGTGTTACTGTTAGTGTGACATATCTGTTAACAGATCTGTTGACTCGGCGTCTTGGGAAATGTCAAGTCGGTATATAATAGGGTTCTGCACGACTTTCAACACTAACATAGAATTGTGACCTCCGGTCCGTGTTACACGAGCTTAACCACTAAGTGATTAAACTTTTCAAAATCTTCACCGAGCCAAAAATAAAATTGTGAGTAGAATGCGAGATCCAACACATTTAGAAATAGTGAGAATTACGAAAGTTTTAAAATAATCAAAATTAACACCACCCACTGCGTTCAGATTAACTTAACAGATCTGTTATACTAACACGATTTGTAACTGGAGCTGTTGAACTAACATGAGATGTAGCACTAACACGTCCTAAACGTGCACCATGTTAATATCGAGTTAACACGGTGTTTGTTCTGAGGTCACAATTCTGATTAAGTTAACAGATCTGTTACACTAACACTAACACGTAACACAGAATTGTGACTTCGCCCTGTGTACAGTGTAGAGAATTAACATGGTGCTAACACCGTGTTAACAGATCTGTTAACGTGGTGTTAACCTGGACATTCAATTAGAGGTCGAGATTAATGCCGTGTTAACATATCTGTTAAACTAACACTAACACGTAACACACGCAGATTTGTAACCTCAATGTGAATGCACCCTGTCATGGCCGCCCCTGAAAAGATTCTATAAAAACCAAAACCCGCGCGCAATTTGTCAAAGCCTGTTTCTAGCGGACGCTGCATAATGAGAACGTTAACACAATCCGAAAAATCGTCAGCTCTTAACTGGCGCGAAATCAAATAAACCTCTCCTAATTCGGCCCCAATATAGACCCCAAATCGAGTTAGGACCCGGGCTGGTGGCGTACGTGTGCGATCGTCCGTGGGTCCCCGACAGCTTGAATTGACGTTAGAAAGAGGTTTTACGGGGTAAATATTTGTGGAATTAAGACCGGCCGAAGCGCGTAATCACGGTCTGTGACCTCATTCCGGTGTGGAAATTAAATTGGGGCGAAATTGTTGAATAACAAACGATTAATAAAAGCTAAATTATAGTTAGGGCCGGTAGTTATCTGTGGGAATTAGTGCTCTGCTAACTATACGTGCGTAACCTTGGTATTTTCATAATTTTTTTCTTTGGGAAAAACATAAGCTTTGTTGAATAATATGGCAACATATTTTCGTAAGTACACGTAATTCTATGAAGGTCATGGGTAAAACACCACTCTGTAAGCTAACCTCTTTTATCTGCGGTCCAAAAACATTATTTGAAAATGACCCAAGCTTATTGACAAATAATGTTATCTTCTCAATTTGAAAGGGTTAACTTCGTCTATTGTCGCAAAACCCACACATATCACAGTGCGCATAACGAAAAGTGACATGCAGCCAATGTCGTTTTATTGCATTCAATTCATTCACGCTGTGACTTCGTCGCTGTGTACATAAAACCACCATATGCAAACGTGTGGCGGTTGCCATTTTATATGCAGTTCTCATGCACATGTATACTTAAATAATTAATGCTATTGAGTCGATTTAGCCCTAATGTTTGTTTTTGATGACGCTAAAATATATAGTCCTAAAAATATAGTAAGAAATGTGTATTAATTTTTTTTTCATCTAAATTTTGGAAATTTTGCGAGATGTTGTTTTGTAACTTGTGTTACATTTTAGGCCGTCCCGGTTACAAGCATATATTGGAAATTTGTACACAGGGTTTTTAGAAAGGCATGTTGTCACACTATTTGTAACCCTTTTTGGGCCTAAGTTATCTCTTCAGAACAACTGAAACTTATTTCTTTTATTTTGAGACCAGACAAAGGTATTTTCTGGAAAATATGGTCTGTGTTTCCTAAATGCCCCCTTTACTGTGGAAAGACCCACTTACAGCTCCACAGGCATATCCTGCAAATAACTCTTAATATTTTGAGGTCATTGATGTTCGAAGCTGGTAGACTTAAGAAGCAGCTACAAAAACAGAACTTCTAAATAAGTGGGCTTCTTGGGCCGAGAGGAATGTCAACTGAGCGTCTTCAGCCGACTGTACTCCAGAAATCTCAAATTATTTTCGTCTTGCAGTTGAGAACGCGTAGTATACTTGTGTATTATTCCCAAGAGCCACTGCACTTTTAAAGACGGATTACATGATTGAAAAACATTTAAAAACGGGAACAGCAGCATTACATGAACTAGAGGTATGTCTGTTGATAACAGAGCATATGGCTTTCCGCTTTTCTTGTTGTGTATGTTTGTATGCATGTAAAACTGCATGCTGTATAATACTACATGTACACTTTGTACAATGTAAATGGGTCATTCTATAAATTTAGGGTCCACTTTTTCTGTCCCCGTTACATCTGACATCTTGTAAAATGTTGTATTTTGTAAATTCAGGACATATTCTATAAATGCCTTCTATTTCAAAGAGTGATTACATAAAATACAATTCATAAAAATATGGTTTGAAGGCATTTTTAATGATACTTGTATGGCAAATAGCAGTATGTCAGGTGTAACGGGGACAGAAAAATGTCACACGTTGGACCCCAAATTTATAGAATGACCCATATGCATACCGTACATGTACATGTACATGCACAGTGACAAGATTCAAAAATTCATAATAAATCAACAAATAATGCATGTCATACTAATGTAACTTGGTATGTTACATGTTAATGACCAGGTCCAGGCACCTGATAGGTTTCAAGGTCATACGACCAATGGAGGAAGTAAACGACCTTGGGAATAATGTTGATAAACTGCCTTGTAGAAATGTCAGCCACAGATGCAGTAATTTTTCAGAAAACCTTTAAAATCCATGCATGATCTTTGTGTTGAATGAATGGTAAAAGATCATTTGCATTTTTTTATTTTAAATAAAGCACCTTCAGTTGGCAATTTCTCCCACAAAGGTATACAAACACGGTGCTGTTTGTTATCATTGCTATCAACACTTTTAGTCCGGTTTTTCTTGTCAACTCGTGAAGTAAAATTTTGGGTCACTGCAAATGATGTATTGTGGCTTTAAGTCGCAATTTTTCTCGTACATCTACGACCATATAGGATATGCTAGTATTAAGCCGTCTGCGATTGAGCTATCGGCTTTTTTTTAATGTCTGGTGTGTATACGACCAAAAATCACCATGTCCGCAGACGGCTCACGCGTGGACTGAGCGTTACCTGATATATTGAGCCTGCGCTCGCACTTCAAACATCACAGTAACAGATTTCTAGGTTTCTAGATCAGCAAACATTTTAAAACAAACATGGATGCACAATAAGGCATCCATTATCTCCCTGTTGTTCGTATTTAACATTTTAAAGCTCCCTTCTCAAATTGTGTATACCTTTCGAAACGCGGACCTTTCTGGCAATTCTGCTGTCAGATTTCATTTGGCCGCACTTTGAAATTGTATGAACAAACCTAAACGGCATAAGCAAGGTAAATATTCATCGCTAGAATTGAGACATGTTAAATTGTTGAGTCTTTTTTGACAGTCTGTCGCAAATTGTTGGACAGTTGGAATCTGTCAAGCGCAATGTGCTTTTTTTTGTGCTGAAGACTTAAATAATATCCGTCTGTATATATAATCGCGCAGGCCAGACGCAATATTCTTTAATCATATTTTGTGATCTTTTGCCAAATAAGTCTCACATTTTCGCAATCCCGCTTCTTTATTTAATGGGTTTACTGAACTTCAATTTGCAGCCCGTAGGCTGAATTGCATAAAGCTTACAAGTATCTTCCACCAAAACATCAAGATACATAAGTGGGTGGTGCCATTAGCAGCCAGAGACACCGGGTAATCCCCTTATACTCTTCACGAAAGAGTGCACTCGAATCTTTTAAGTGCGTTACACAACACACTTGACCAACGGCTTTACCTCCCTTCCGAAGGATGGAGCAATTGCGGTGGAGTGCCCTGCTCAAGGGCACAGTTATCAGGACCGGGCATCGATCTCGCAAAACTACCTTTTCACCCAAATGCTGCAAGCCAGTGACCAAAACCACTCGGACACGGTACTCTACAAAGAAGCGGTCGGGTTGGCGTAGTGGTTCTTCCCCCGCTTTTCACCTCTGGCGTCCCGGGTTCGATTCCCCAGGCGTATGTGTGGATTGGGTTTGTAGTCCCTACTTGACCGCGTGAGTTTCTCCCAGGAGATTTCTCTGGGGGTTTTCCTTCCCACTTCTAAAACTGCCTCTGCCTCTTTCGCAATCCCTTCGCAAGTTTGCACATCTTTTGGGTTCGTCTCCGACACCTCTTGTAAGCCGACCCAATTGAAGGCTATAGTTAACGGGTATTATTCCCATCGAAACGAGAAGGTAATCCGGCAAATTCCCCACAGAATTTCAATAATCTCACCCCGTCTATATAGGTCTTGAGGTTTCAGACATTAGGCAAACATACGTTGAACCCTGCTTGCACTTTTGGCGGCTTTTTAAACAGATGTCACACAGGTCTCCCCACATACTCGATCTATATGTTATTTCAGGTTTTTGGTGCGGAGCTCAATTGCGCCGTTCATTCTAAAATAGGACACGGCACTATGTTCAACTTTCACTATATGAATATGCAACAGCCGTAGGGCCAACATTTGTTCGGAATTATCAGACATCTAACAGCCGTAATCATTTTATGAGCACCATTATCAACATTTATGTTATTTCAACTGAAGCGTTTTTCTACATTAACCCTTATACAGGATTTGCAATGTCTCGATATTTTTAATAAATTTGACCGAAAAAACCTTACTCAATGGAAGATAGAAGTGGTTCCAACTGTCCAATGCAACGATTTCGTGCCGCATATTTTGTTAAATGAGAAAGCGATATTTGAAGCGTAATCTATACAAATGTGTGTGCACAAGCATTTTTATACAAGGGCGCCCTCGTTTTGAACGAAACTAGATCCCTGACTATACCGCGCCATTACGGATCCATTTTACATGCAGTATAGCCAGGGAACCAGCATAAATAGGACGGCGACTTTGCACAATTTCTTGAAAGCATGTACACAGTTTTCCCATGGTTTTCTCGGAACGTAGATGAGGTACTGAGCCGACTTACACACAGGTTAGTTTTTATCATACACATCCTCAATCACACATGAAGATAACGCCGTTTGTAACAGTTTTCCAATCCTGTAATCTATCTTTCAAGTCTCGCATTTCTCTACAAGGACAATCCGCAATATCATTCCAGAAGTCGGCAAGATAAAAAGGCGATTCGTCCTTAATTCCAAATATTCATGTCATCTCGTTATCAATTCTATTATGCAATTTGCCCGCGGCAAAATTCTTATCGTGGATAACATTTCTTAGGTCATTCATTATCCCTGACCCGATCGAATGCCTTTTCGCAAATCAATAAAGACAACATACGCGTGCACGTCCCATGTATTTTTTTTGGCGATCATCACAGGTACAAACGGAGCAGACTTGTGCCGTTCCTTTGCTAAAACTAAACTGAACATTGCTGATCTTCGGGGATATTTTTTTAGAGGATTTCTTTTAGAGTACCCATTTTTAAGTTCATATTATTGCAAAACTACCGAATATTACAGACAAACACCAATATCTGTGGAAATGTTAAAATGTCCTCTATCTAATGGTATAGACCGTATCGAATAGCCGCCATTTCGTGGGGCAGTTTCTTTGTTCCTTGAGGACATGCATGGTTGCACATATTGTGCTTCCATTGTTGAACGGTTTAAGTAACAAAAGGTGCCCCACGAAATGGTGGCTATTCGATACCGTCTATAGGTTCATTATGTCATTGCCATGGACGACTGAAGAAACACGACAGTTATGCATGGTATTGGAATCGGCACTAGCTGTGACAAGTTGCCCGAAAAGTGGATGAAGCGAGTCATCTCCGCCAAGACCGTGGGATGATAAAGCAGGCAGTATAGGAGACATGAGACAAATATGCCAGCTATGCATTAACATGAATGGTGGTCATGTGGAGGGCACAGCACCTTAAATATGTCGGGTAATTAATATGCCACAAAAGGGAAGGGATCAGATTGTGTTGTTTCTTCATCCATTGTCCATGTCACCACTGTAACAAATTTGACCCAGAAATGCGTCGCACAACGCCATCTTGCGGCCGAATACAGCACATCCTTTTCAAACGTACCCTAATAGCGCCCTCCCGCGGCAGAATACAGCAACTCGTTTTCAAATGAATGTACCCTAATAGCGCCCTCCAGCGGCAAAAACATCAGGCTATTTAGCGAAGTCGGCATCATGGAGCAAGTTCGGGCGGGCGGGCGACTATAGTTAAGTAGACTTACCTACCTCCGGAGCTTGGTTCCTCTAGTTAGACTAGCTAGTCAAACCACGCAGCGTTCGAGTGACATAGAGCAAGTTCGGGCGGGCGACTATATAGTTAACTAGACTAACCGTAGTCGATCTAGATGTCACCCGAACAGTGCGTGGTTTGACTAGCTAGTCTGACTAGAGGAATCAAGCCCCGGGGGTAGGTTAGTTTAGTCATGGAGCCTTTTATAGCTCCATGGTCTAGTTAACTATAGTCGCCCGCGCGAACTTGCTCCAGGCCATATCGACTATGGTTATAGTCTAGTCGCCCGCCCGAACTTGCTAATGGTTTCTCATATAACTGCGCCACATAATTGCGACACAGCTTGATCAAATTACTACGTTACATAAGCCCAGTTTCAAGGCGAGATCTTGTTTCATTCCACACACCGTTAAATTAAAATAAGCGAGTTCATTTTAATTCTATCTGAAGATCGTACGGACTCATTTTAGCGTAATTTATTGCGGGTTAGATAAGGACATTTTATAATGGACGCCATGTTCGTTGCGCTCGAATATCTGGCACGAGCGCGCCCCAAACAATCGATATACACCTTCGTGAATTATCGGTCAACCACCTCAAAACACTGACATGAACTGATCAAAAGTAATTTCATCTGACTTTTAATTCCCAAAAGGTCCTTGATAGGCGCCGAGTCTGTATGCAAATTTGGTCGCTAAATTTACGAAAATCTGCACTTCGTTTCCACACGGATTTCGCTGCGTGTTGTTACATAATTTACGAGTTTTCAATTTTGTTTGCTGTGTAGTTGTGCAGGTTGCGGATAATTACTTGTGTATATAATTCTAATAGACTAGTATATAATTGATTTTGTTTTCGTTGCATGTTTTGGTCTAAAGATAGTATACATGATTGGTAAACTGTTACAAATAGTTTTATCCCCCTGTGTGATTGAAGATATGCATGATTAAAACCAACCTGAGCAAAAACCAGCTCCGTACTTCGTCTAACTTTTGAGAAAACAGTCAAAAAAGGGTTTGCAGTCATTTCGCCCCAAAACCACTTCGCCCTGAACCACTTCGCACTGAACCACGGCCTGTGCACGAAGTGGTTTTGGGGCGAAGTGGCATTTGGGCGAAATGGTTTTGGGGCGAATTAATTTACGTCTCGCGAGACGAAAAATAATTGTTTTGCTCATTTCTCAAAGACTATAGCACTTCAGACAAAAACTATTTCAGGGAACGTTTTCTACCGTCATCATGTTTATATCGTGTAAGTTATGCGTAAATCTGTGAACACTTCTGATTCTTCGAGATACCAATCATGTAGGCCCCTATACTGCCTTTAAGTTCCATGTTGAAAAAGAAACTGTCGAAATTATATGTTTTTTATTTTAATTTCATTTTGAAAGGAGCTTGACCATATCACTTTGTTGACCCCCTCCCCCATTACCTAATGGGTGATGAGATTTTAAACATATTAGGGGGCTTTTCAAAATCTCGGCTTCGTCTCCGTCTCCGGCTCCGTCTCCATGTGGTTTACATGGAGCCGGAGCCTGAGCCTGAGCCCAAGTCGAGATTTGGAAAAAGGCCCATGTGTCAAGTTGTTCTCATTACCAATCTGAAATTTAGAGTTCTCAATCCGTATATTTTCAAGAATATTGTCCAAAAAAAACCAAACCGATGTTTTGTAAACTAATTCATCCGGTTCCATAAAGCAGTGCAGTGATTACACCAACCTTTTTGCTTCCACATCCAAATTAGAGATTGCAAACTCCCTGTTTTGTTCCCTGTATTTTGGGGAGGTATTTTATATGATTGTTAGATTAGAACGAAATCCATTTCCTAGAATATCTGAGAAAGCACCTTGCCTTAAAAGTATTGATACTGAAATAAAGGAGAAAATCCCATATGCATATTATGCGAATTGCTGCTATACATTAATATAATACAGTTTAAGCCTACAATTAATTCACATAATAATTATTGTAATAGTATACAAAAATCAGCCAGAATTTTGTTCACGAATTTCGCGCCACGGGATCCGTTTTCGGCGCGGCGCGAAGTGAAGTTATCACTATCGAAGCGGTTTCAGCGATAAATCGAATTAAAATCTACGTGAAACTCGTAGTGCGAAAATGAGTTTTTTAAAGCTAAAATAAAGACAGTTTTATCTTAAACTGGTAAAAAAATTGGTAGACATTTTAAAGTCTAGCCTTAATACATAACAAACTTTTTAGGATAAAATTAGTGTACATTCTGAATTTAGATGCGCTGTCAAAAGTTTAGTTTTGGGCTCAAAACTACGCAATAAATTATTTAAAACACATCTTACCTCATTTTCCAGTAATCCTTTCCATTCGATAATTGCTCTTATGCAGAATTATAAGTCCAGTTCCCTGCTCGGTAAATTTTCCTCAAATAAATTCCACTTTAGGTAAAACGGAACAGGCCAAAATTTGATCCGTGCGGCGTTGCGGCGTGTGGTGTTGATGATGGCACGGATACTTGCTCACCGCGAGTGGCGGGCGTAGACACAGCGTGTATTGGCGGCTAGACGAATCAGAAATACGAGCACACACACGATGCAGCTAGCTCACCGTCTGTGTGAGGAAAATGCAATGTGGGAGAAAGTAAGAACGGCGAAATGCATGAATTATGAATGAACGAACGCAGACGGAGGCTGATTTTCAACTCCCGCCGCCGCGCGGCCTTCCAATCAAACGGAGCATGCGCAGAGCCGTTGAGTCTAGTTTCGAAGAAAAAATCTCGCGTGCGTGCTCTGGGGAGTCGATAAAAATGATTAGAATTGTTTTGTCGTGTTTTTGTTCCCTCCCAATTTGTCATTCTCATGGCAATTTTGGAATACCGTCTTTGCATATCGTGCGCATATGCAGCACGATATGTGGCAGAGGGCATCCCCCCCTACCCCCCTACCATGTCCCCCATTGTGTCTCAAACATCCAAGGAATTTCCAAGGAATTCCTTTCAGTTTTTAGGGGGGGTTGGTGCGTTAACAAAAGGGAAGAGTGTGTTGAGGTATAGGGGCGTTAGGGGGTAGTCCCTTTGCCACATCGTGCTGGGTATAATCCTCCATATAATCGTGCGTGCAGCGTTGAAGCTAATTTTTACAAATTGGCCTATGGTGTCCCAGGTGTGCCACATGATACATTTTTTTACAATGACCTTTGACCTTGTGCTAATTGGTCATGCGTCCCAGATGGCACGCGTCAGCGCACTATGGGGTAAAACACACATCAATTAGCGGGGTCTATTTTGACATTAGTCTGAGGTTAACGGAAGCAATACACACGTGCAGCTCGCGTGCCAAACCCACTCAAAGGAGAATTAGTCAAAACTGGCGCCCGTTAGCAGATTTTTCCTCCCCGGATTTCGTTTCAGTTTGGGTGGATTCACACTGGGCTTTTCCGCACGTAAATTTGACGCGTGTCGCTTTCGCAAAAAGCGACGTGGAAGAAATTTTGTAATTAAAGGGCCTGTGACATGCTAAACAACTTTGTGCCTAAGCTTTGCTTCATAATGACGGATTACTTGTTCAGCAAGACATACTTGTCAATCAATAAAAGGTGGCCTTTTTCAACTTTGAAGATTTCACTGCAATAAATCACAGACAGAGGGCGCTGTTTTGAGTGCATTACATAAGGAAGACAGAAGGGAAAAGTTAAGAAAAAACATAAGACTTCAAGTTGGACTTGTGGCAAATTGCTGCAGTTTCTACCCCCAGTTTTGTCATGGCTTACAGCAGGCAACATGAGAAAAAAGTGGAATCTTTAGTGCACAGTTCAATGTGATTTTTTCCTGTGTTTGCCTCTTGTGACATAGTGACCTTGGTCATGAATATGCATTTTTGCATTAGCATAAAAACTAAAAACCTTTGTTTTAACCCCCAAAGCAAGCTCCAAATAGGATTTTTATGACTTTAACTGAGTAGAGTGGTTTTAAAGTATAGATTTCATTGATAAAAATCCTAAATAAGGGGCCCTTTAAGCAGTGACATCGAAATGTTCATCACATAACAGCTTCATTATGCATGACTGCATAAAGCTTCTGTGTGCTGAAAATTCCCACTCTCAGATCGACTGCTTTTTCAATCAAAAAGTGGACAAAAATTGTTTGTTTTGTTGCTCGGTATAGTATTAAAACGAATCAGATTAGATAAACTGTCATGACTATATAGTTTTGCATATAATTTGCATATAATTTACCATATAATTTGCATATAATTTACCATAAATTTGCATATAAATTGCCATATAATTTGCATATAAATTACTATATAATTTGCATATAATTTACAGTCAAATGTAATGTTTGTTTGCTAAATTTCGAAAATTATAAAGTTAAGATCGACCTTAAAAGCTACATGTGTTGTTAGCTCTCAATGACAAACAATCAATTTATAACATTAACAACGAATCTTAAATTTTAGAAATATGGCATTTTTGTTTGTCATTTTGAAAGCCAAAAAACGTCCTAATTACGCCGTTTAAAGGAAGTTTTCAGATTTTTCCTGAAAGTCGATTAACTATAAAATACCTCCCCAAAATTCATCGGGAGAAAAAAGGAAATTTGCAACCTCCAATTTGGATGTGGAAGTTAAGGTTGGTGTAATCACTGCACTGCTTTATGGAACCGGATAAATTAGCTTACTAAACATTGATGAATTGTTGACCATATCCCTTGTAATATACGGATTGAGGGCGCGAAATTTCAGAATGGTGACGAGAAAAATATGACACATCAAAATCTCAACACCCATGGACAAAAATGGGACGCTCCTTTAAAGGCCATTGTATCATTTGCAATGACCCAATTTTGTTTTTCATGAGTTGACAAGAAAAACCTTAGTCAAAGTGTTGATAGCAATTGTAACAAACACCACATGAATTTATTTCCGTCCAAAATTTCTTCCGGCATACTGACTGGACACAATAGAGCATATTTAATGACGAACCCTTCACTCAAAATCGTATAATTTAGCTTTGAAATCAAAACATGTGCCATAACCCAGACTCGACTGTCGAGGATACATTTTTGGAATTCTTCAGGCGTCAGTGATGTTAATTATACGCCCTAATTGGACGCGCTGTTGTCCTTATGCATGAACGCAGATTTTGAATATAGCAAGGGAAAATTCCCAGAAATCAGACATTTTAATTGTAACCGCCAAATTAAAGGAGTTATTTAGATATTTCCAGAAAATGGATTTCGTTCTGACCCATTAATCATATAAAATACCTCCCCGAAATATGGGAAGAAAACAGGAAATTTGCAATCTCCAATTTGCATGTGGAAGCAAAAGGGTTGGTGTAATTACTGCACTGCTTTATGGAACGGATAAATTAGTTTACATAACATTGGTGGTTTTTGACGATATCCTTGAAAATATACGGACTGAGAGCGCAAAATTTCTGAATGGCAATGAGACAAATTTGGAAAATGATATGGTATCAAAATTTCAACACCCATGAGGAAATGGGATGGTCAACAATGTGACCTGGGGCCAATTTCATAGAGGTGTTTAAGCACCAAAAATTGCTTAAGCACAAAAAACTCTTTCTTAGTAGAGAACTTTACCAGTGAAATCCTCATGTGATAGAAATAGTGTACTGACCAGTGTTATAGGACTGTTTCATTACCATGACAATCATGTTAAATTTTTGCTGGTAACCTCATTTTATCAAGCAATGTTTTTCGTGCTTAAGCAATTTTTCATGCTTAAGCAGCTCTATGAAATTGGCCCCTGAGGCGAGTTCAATAGCGCAATACGTATGCATACCGACAATACTTTCAACGGTGAAGGTATAGGAAAATACCCAATACCGGCGTACGTATTGTGCTATTGAACACGCCTCTGGACACGCTCTTTTAAACCAAAATGGCGGCGCCCATATCGAAACAGTCTCCATACATAACTGAAATACAATAGTAAGTTTACACAACAGTTTATCATAATATGTATTTCAAGACACATAATACTTTGTACCAAGTTGTACATTTAATACAGTTTCTTTTGCTGTCAAATCACATTATTGTGGTATGGTATAAGAGAAAGTACAGAAACGCCGCCACGCGCGTGATAGCTTCTATTTTTGGGTACGCCTACATAAAAGTACGCATGTCGCAAAATCTTGCTGAATTTTAAAATCGATTCCCACAACTTCTAATAACATGTCCAGCCACCGCAAAAACGTGTCAGTACGGATTTGAAATCGGCCCGAGATATATGTCGGAATATATTGTCACCCTTTTGGCTTCCAATCATCTTGGTGTCGCGATTAATAATGCGAATTAACTCGATCGTTTTACGCCCGGGGTTGCCTGACCTGACGGATGTAACACGCAGCGGAAATTGGCATCATCCCTCGGCCGTCCACTAGCACCGGCCCACGGTACCGGTACATCCAGCCCGCTGGACGCTCACTAAAGGTCGGAATTATATCGATATCTTGTCATGACAATTTATTAAATTTTCATCAGGAATTCGTTTTCCGAGTTCACGAGGTCGTTGCGCTTTAGGTAGGATTTTCTCAAATGATAGGAAATATGGGCAGGTGGTTATGCGATTTTTTTTAGACTTTGTAATTTAGAATCTTTTGGCAGTTCAAATTTGTTTTCTTCGATGTTCATATTCGTCAAAATCGGACGACCGTATGAATAAATTAGAAAGTAATGACTGGAAACAATAAAATCAATTTAAAGGCCATTGTATCATTTGCAATGACCCAATTTTGTTTTTCATGCGTTGACAAGAAAAATCTTACTCAAAGTGTTGATAGCAATGGTAATAAACACCACATAAATTTATTTCCGTCCAAAATGGTATTTTATGCTGGAAATTGACAACCGAAGGTGGTTTTCTAAAAAGGACTTTGTTTATCATTCACTTGTACACAAATTACATATAGGCCTATAGATTTTCAAGGTTTTCTGAAGCATTGATGCATCTAAGTAGCTAACAAAAAATCAGGCTAGTTTACCAACATTCTTCCTTAGATATATGTTACACTCTTATTCCACCAATGTGTAAAAAGTTTTATCTTGCAAATGATACATATATTAAAGTCATAAAACGTTTTCTTGAGATACGGTTAAAAAAGAAATGCAAAACACGCTCTGACCGAAAGATTGAGAAGGCTGATAGATGTAGCTTGTTTTATCGGTCAGTAAAGTGTATGAACACCCCTTGTGGCAAGGCTGACTGCACCAACCTCTGCAAGAGCCGCTGGGGCAGGGTGCGCCACTCTACCTGAAGTGCTCCTTGAAACCTGCACTTACAGTGCTGTTTTGGGGACTAGCGGATCCGTCAGCTCATTCGATCCACGCAGATTCAATCTGGGTTTTCTGGGAACCCTTAACTACAGGATTCTCCCAGAAACAGGAATTGTCACATTTAATTGCTGTGGGGATCACTTTGTTCAAACAGGTCATATTGGACCTGTGGGAAATCACTGAAGCAGAACAGTTTTGAAAGTGATTCCAAAGTGATTGGTCGATCAGTGCCTTGTTATCCACAAGTTCAACGAACGTATATGTTCTGATCAAGAAGTGATTTTTATTTTTAGAAAATTGCTTTCCTTTTTGGGGAGGGTATATTGTCACCCGTTCTGTAAAAAGGTAGCATAGGCCTAAGTCGTGCAGGCTGGGTCGAGTTTCAGTGCGACCATAAGAAGATATCTGTGGCAGATCCACGCTCATTAAAATATAAAAACACAATGGAAATTCCAGGCAAAACACTGACATTGTTAAACTGTTACAAATAGTTTCACCCCCATGTGTGATTGAATATATGCATGATTAAAACCAACCTGAGCAAAAACCAGCTTCGTACTTCGTCTAACTTTTGAGAAAACAGTAAAAAAGGATTTGCAGTCATTTCGCCCCAAAACTACTTCGCCCTGAACCATTTCGCCCTGAACCATTTCGCCCTGAACCACGGCCCGTGCACGAAGTGGTGCAAAAAGTGGGCGAATTGGCATTTGGGCGATGTAGTGTTTGGACGAAGTAATTTGGGGCGAAATGGGGGCGAAATGGCACTTCGGCGAAATGGTTTTGGGGCGAAATGAATTTGTCTCATGAGACGAAAACTAATTGTTTTACTCATTTCTCAAAGACTATAGCACTTCAGACAAAACCATTTCAGGAGAAGTTTTCTACGGTTATCATGTTTATATTGTTTAAGTTAGGCGTAAATCTGTGAACATTTCTGATTACCAATGATGTATATAGGGCCTTTTTGCAGAGCGGGTCTCATATTTGATACTCGTGCACACCTTCGCATACATTGCATTAAAATAAAATACCGACCTATAGGCCTACATTTTATTTATAAACGCATTTTCAACTCTTGCAATAAAAATCAAGACCTTTTGGCTTGCGGTTGCGAAAAAAAGGTCGTACGGGCCCAGGGAAATTCAATAATTTAGACCTTGCTGAACAATTATCATCGCGCGGTTTTCCACGGGCAGCAGGAAAAATCACACATCGGAAGCCAAAGGGTGCGAGACAGGGGCTAAAGTTACCCGTGGCTCTACGGGTTGTTGGACCTGCAAGTCTCGCTCGTTTGACCGATCGATTTTCGGAGATGGTTGATACGATATACGCGTGATGGTGTCGATGTCGAGTCATTATTAATTCATTCATGAATGGGCGGACATGTATGGATTCCACGAAGTGTAAGGGCCGTTGGCTACAAAAATTTAATTCTAGTCCCGGTCTATTTGAGTAATCGATGAATTTGGAACAGTGATGTCAAGTTGTCATTGACATGTGCGTTTAATATGTATATGCAGTTCAGGTGTTTTAAAAAATAACATGAAATAATTATTTATCAACCAGAGTGTCAAAACTTCAATAACTTGAAATAACCACATCTCTGCAGATTCTGAACCAGTGTACACCATACCTTTTGAGAACCGACAATGTTATAAGTACTTTTCAGCAGGGTCATTAATTGTTTCATTTAATAGAAATTGAAAAAATCAGACATGCAGTACAAATAGCCAGTTACGGACATAGCTGGGCAATTCCAGAAATTCAGATTTACATTTCAGAGACTTTGAGGGCTTGTAATGCTTCACGTATTCAAGTTGTTTGATTTTAAACACATGTTCTTCAAGCATCATTGATGGAAGTGTAATTCCTGAAAAACTGATTGTAATGCCATTCTCAATAAGCGAGGTATGTTTTAAAAAAACTCGGTTTCGGACGTACTCATTGAGTACGTCCGAAACCGAAGTTTAAACAAAAACCTATTATGCTTGTTGAGAATGGGATCACAATGGGATTTTCAGAAATTACACTTCCATCAAGGATGCTTGAAAAACATGTGTTTAAAATCAAACAACTTGAATATGTGAAGCATTACAAGCCTTTAAAGTCTCTGAAATGCAAATCTGAATTTATGGAATCGCCCAGCTAATAATTCTAATGTGCCAGATATTTTTTTCAAAGACCCCTGAAATGTCATAACAAAATGTCACGTTTTCCTCCCGATAATCCATGACCGTATATATTTCATAAGTTGGATGATCAGATATCGAATGTCACTTGTAGATTTCAAATGATATGGGCGCGTGTCAGACGATTAATTTCTTCAAGAACATGCATGACAGCCGATTTGTCATGGACATTTGAAAGCCGTCATAAGAGTCGAATGTCTCGCCAGGGTTTTAAAACCGATACGAAAATTCCAGTTTTAAGCTGTACCAAATACTCTCTTGAGTTTTACCTGTTCTTGTCAAGCGCTTATTTAATTTTGTTAGCAGTTCAGCAGTCATATCATTTTTCATTTGCTCAGCTGATACAACATCTGCTCGCTGAGTCGGAGGTCTTGGGGAAAACATGGGAGAGTATACCACTGTGCCTCATGGCCCAGCTGGTAGAGCATCTGCCCGGTGTGTCAGATGTCTTTGGGAAAACCTGAGGGAGTATACCACTATGCCTCATAGCTCAGCTAGTAGAGCATCTGCCCGGTGTGTCAGAGGTCTCGGGTTTGAATCCCGACAAGGCCCATATGAGTTTTCTCTCATTGGTTGTTTCATTTCAATGCACCATACCAAATATTGTGTTTGTTAAAAAAAACAATAGCTAAAATATCTCTCACACAAAATTTATTTGAAGAGGGATATGTTTAATAAGGAGTTATTTTTGTCTGAAAAAAAGGTTTTCAAAGCCAAATTCTTGAAATAATAGGTAAAAACATATCGATTTCTAGAAAATGACATGCTATGATACTTAACATTTGCTAGGTATATAGGATCACCTATAATTTTAGATTTTTTTCTGAAGGTTGTGAAAATTTTGCAAGATGTTAATGTTTGTTACATAATTGATCAAAACATGTATTTGCCTTAAATATTCTTAATTTTTACATATATAATAAAATTATATATGAAAATATTAGTGATCCTTATAGCAAATTTTTAGTAGTGTATTTCTGAAATGTTTTGATCTTCTAGTCGTAAAGCAAAACCTTTTCTTCAAAACTCGGCTTTTCCCGCAGGGCCGCGCAAACCCCGACAACACGGGTCACATTTTCAAAAATACCCCGAAGAAAACGTCGATGGCTTTTCAGCGGATCTTCAGGTCGAATACGGCAAGGTCTTTAAAATGTCACGGATGAGGATTTTCAAGGAATAAACACTTGAGACGTGCCACGAGTAGATGAAGGTATCTTGTTAAGTTGTTTGGGCCGTGCGGATCAGGCTGATTAGCACCGTGTGGTCAGTTCTTATTAAAGCCGCAATACATCATTTGCAGTGACCCAAATTTGTGTACTTCACGAGTTGACAAGAAAAACCTGACTAAAAGTGTTGATAGCAATGGTAACAAACTTCACATGATTTTTCCCGTGTAAAATGGTACCTTTGTGGGAGAAATTGCCTACCGAATGTGCTTTAGTCTGCATATATTTTTTTTACCATTTATTCAACACAAAAAACAATCATTGATTTTTCATGTTTTCTAAAGTATTAATGCATTTATGTGGCTGAAAATTCTACAAGGCAGTTTATCAACATCATTCTTTAGATATGTAATGCTGTGGTTCTTGTTTTTAAAAGTTTTCCGATCATGTAATCTGTCTTTGAGGTCCGGGGTTATGCCCGGCTTGAGAGTTGGGTGTTTATCTCCCTTAAATAGCCCTAGGACATTCACTGGATCTGCGCTTCGTATGAGGCGTTATTGATTAACGTAAAGATTGAATGCAGTGTCCTATTTTCTTAAATAGGTCGTTTCCGTAAAGTATCAAAATTCATGAATGTTTTTTGTGACATTGCCTATATGTGACGGGCTTTAGGAAAATGAGTCACAAGTCGCGCTGGCTAGTATTCTTTTTGCGACCATAAAAAGAAATCCGCGGCAAATCCACGCTCAATAAAATACCAAAACACAATGGAAATTCCTGGCGGTGCCCAGATACCGCCTGGAATGTCTGTGTTCCCCCTGGAATGTCTGTGTTACGCCTGGAATTTCTTTTGTGTTTAGGTATTTTAATGAGCGTAGAAATGCCACAGATTTCTTTTTATGGTCGCAAAAAGAATACTAGCCAGCGCGACTTGTGACTCATTTTCCTAGAGCCCGTCACATTTAGTGATGAGCTATTTAATTCATTCACCTGTTACTTTAAATTCCGGAGTTGCAGTTTAGAAAGTCACGTGTTACTTTAAATTCACGATACACATGAATAACGCCTAGTGTACCGACGTACTTCCTTACACACGCACATTTAGTATCCACTTGCCCAGACTAAAACTGTGTTGCTATGCGGTGCACGCGGCAGGTGTGAAGTACAGAATCAGTACAGTGTTTACCGTAGAAGAGAATGGCATAAAGGAACTAGACTGTTGGTTGCTAGGCAATGGCGTGCACCACGTAGCAACAACAGCATAGTGTGTGCACTTTCTAAACTGCACCTCCGTTTGAAAGTGAAGAAGTCGGGGTACCAGCCATTATGTATTCACGCAAAATGCTAATTGCAATAGACTATACTAAAGTATGGCGTCAGTTGCCAGTTTAGGTTAACTGGATCTAACCATTCGCTGGTAATCCAAAACTTCCAATGGTAAAGCGCATAAATACAGTTCGCTGATTTTAGTGTAGATCCAGTAACCTTGGCAACACACAAAGGGTGACGTTTTTACTTTAGTACTTTATAGTAGTGGTTCGAAACACAGGCAAACGCTTTAGTGATCTGTTCAGACCCATGAAACGATGACGTCACGTATAATACCCCATAACCCACGAAATCAACCCTCTCCTCCATTTTGCAATCAGAGAAATAGCATCTGTTTCCGAAAGTACTCATTCAAAATACGTACAATCTCGTCGCATGAAAAAATAGTCCCACGGGCATATTCCTAGGATACTAATACCATTAAGCGAACTATGCACAGAAAAGGCTATTAAATTGATTAGTATGTGTTTGCGGGTGTGAATATATGGATAAAAATGAATGTAACATTCAGAATTAGCCGCGGGGTACAAGTGACCCACTTTTAAGGTCCCAATGTATATGATCAGTCCTGCCGGTATATCGTTGTCCAAGCGGGGTAGGTGGGCCGGGCACGGGCCCCTGTGTGCATACCGCGATTTGCCCCGGGGACACGGTAGGGTCAATTTGGTATGATCGCGGTGCGAGGACACGCCCGGTAGACACTAAATACTGCTTCAAACTGTTTAAGTATAGCTTAAAGGCACAGGCTCGTCAGCAATGCGCGCGCCAAATTCGTGCCACGAAATACGCAGCTCTGTGTAGCAAAGGCATGGAGCTGCGTATTTCGTGGCACGAATTTGGCGCGCGCGCATTGCTGACGAGCCTGTGCCTTTAATTTTTGTGTGTTTTGGAGACGAGGCTTATTGTTACACATAATACGTATATTTGTAGAATTTACCATGGTGCTCGAATATATTTATAATAATGTGTATTTTTTACAGCACTGGGCATTATTACCCCTGGTAATTGGGCTCTTAACATTCCTTAATTTAACCTCAGCTCGTGATGAAAATTGGGGGAAAATAGTTCGGTAATAATAATAATACCCTCGCTTTGGAAATAAACTACTAAATTGAAAGTCAGTTGCCACAGGGTAACTGGGTGTAAACATTCGCTGGTAATCCAAAACGTCCAGTGCTAAAGCGCAGGGAAACAGCTCACTGGTTTTTAGTGTAGACCCAGTAACCTTGGCAACACACAAAGGATGACGTATTCACTTTAGTTCTCTGTAACATTACTTTATTATCAACTCAAGATGATAAAGAAGCAGATGCAGTTTTAGAAGTGAGAGGAAAACCCCAGGGAAATCTCCTGGGGGAAAAACCCACACGGTCAATTATAGGGACTGCAAACCCAATCCACATACACGCCTAGTCTTTGTGAAAGACGGTCTAACGTTGCTTGGTTCGTGTGGACAGGGAACTAGTTTATGCGCCGTACGTGCTCGCGGTCGATATTGCACTGTGTGGACAGGGAACTAGTTTATTGGTGCTGTCTTAAGGCGGATACACACTATCGCGGAAAAATCACACTTTCGCGCTGCGCTCACCGCATATTGCATGAGCTCCCAATCGCCGGTTATTCCAAAATAGAAAATTCCACTCTGGTAACTTGGGGCTTCTCTGATACCTCATTGGCTGCGCGTTGGAAAGGTCAGCGCACCGCGGTCAAAGCTCAACAAATTTGAACTTTGACCCAGCTCAAAACGTTCTGCGCGTCGCGATAGGCCGCGCACAAGCGGCAAACCAGTTTGTGTACAAACCAATAGAACAGTGTGATTTTTCCGCGATAGTGTGAATCCGCCTTTACAGACTGAACCCAGTGGCGAATAAACTAGTACCCTGTCCACACGGTGCAATGTCGAACGCGCGCACGTACACGAACCAAGCACCGTAAGACAGTCTTTCACAAAGACTAATACACGCCTCGTATTCGAACCTGGGACGCCAGAGGTGAAAGGCGAGGAAAGAACCACCACGCCAACCCGACCGCCCATTGACAAACTCAACCTTGATTTATTTCTACCTACTTTATCCATGCTCGCCTATAGCCATAAGATGTTTTATAATAAATGCTTAAATGCCAGCCTCACGGGAAAATAAAACATTCTGGCGGGAATTTCCAGAAAAATTATATTCAATTGCCAAAAGCCATTAAACGCAGACGACCTTGCTCAAAGTCACAAATGACGTCATTACCTCTCCTGAATAACGTAGTATTTTACATAATCCTGGAGGCCATATTGGATCTTGCGAGGCTTGGCACAATGCCAATCTCCCCTTAATCTATCCATTGGGACGAGTCGGCAAAATTCCTCAAGGCTTGTTAACGGCAGGTGCAAGGGTGTTATGGGGTTACTAAAACTAGGTCAGTATAGGACTGTTGCGTCTGGGCGCCATTTTGAGGACGATTACGTCCCATTCGTTCAATTACAAATCGATAATCGATCAATCTTATTCTGAAATCATAAGTATCGATGAGGGAAAATTCCTGATGAATGAAACAGATGAAACTTTTTGTTTTACGAATTCCAGGAACAGCATTACATAACTGAAGAATATTGATAAACTGCCTTGTAGAAATGTTATCCACATAGATGCAGTAATACTTCAGAAAACCTTAAAGGTCATGCATGATTTTGTGTTGAGTGAATGGTAAGAAAACAATCGTTTGCAAAACACCTTCAGCTGGCAATTTTTCTCACAAAGGTAGCCTTCCATTTTACATCGGGAAAATCATGCGGTGTTTGTTACCATTGCTATCACCACTTTAAGTCTTTTTTTTTTCTTGTCAACTCATGAAGTAAACTTTTCACTGCAAATTATGTAATCCACCTTTAAGACGGATGCATAGCCTAGATTAGTTCTGACTTCTTCGATTCTGAACGCAGACGTTCGTTGCATCTACCGCAAGGACAAAAACTCCATCTTAAAAATTGCGTGCGTCACTAAAAATCCAATCGTTTAGCAAGGTCTTAAATTTACTCGCTTAATGGGATTTTCCTCGGTGTTACAAAATCTGTTAATTTGCTCTGACGGAAAGGGCAACGAAATAAATGATGTTTTGCTGGTTAAGAGGGTGATGTGTCGTCGAGTTATCAATTACAAACTAATGAAAAATATCAAAATTCATTTGGTAAAACAGCAAAGAAAATTGAGGAACTGTTTTGCGTGGGGTATGAATAGCTTGGGGTGGTGAGGGAAAAAATTGATTTCTCTGCTGGGGAACAATTGGGGGAAATCAGGGGTACGAAATCGGGGACACGAAATCGGGGACACGAAATCGGGGACACGGGTGGGGTGGGGGGTAATGCGAAATTAACAGCTTAGGGGGAGGAAAACGATGTGTCACGACGCTTTATGGGAGCATGAATGAGCGCCGACTGCCGGGCTAATTTGGCCGGCAGACTAGAACGATTGCAAAGGCGATGGAGCGGAGGGGAAGGTTTTCCCGGTGCAAAATAGAGGGGCGAAGGAGAGGAAAACATGCAAAGCGAGACTTGGGTATTGGCTGGGGCAATGTTTGAGCACAGGAAAGCAATAATATTACGGTCTTTAGGGTCAGGAAATGGATATAGAGACTTATTTGCCCTGACGCTATAGGGAATTGAAGTCAAACTTAGTTTATTGATTATTGGTTATTGGTGATTGATTATCGGTTATTGGTGATTGATTATTGATGATTGGTTTTTGGTTGTTGATGAGTGATTATTTGGTTATTGATGATTGGTTATTGTTGATTGATTATTGGTTATTGATGGTTGATTATTGGTTATCGATGAGCGATTATTAGTTATTGATGATTGTTATTGGTGATTGATTATTGTGTTAGATTATTGGTTATTGATGATATATTGGTTATTGGTGATTGTTGGTAATTTATAATTAGTTGTTGGTTATTGGTGATTGGTCAGCCTCGAGTCATTGACACCAGGTCATGACAACCCTGGATGCCCGTTTAGACCAAAGAGAGACTACTCCTGCAAAAGTAATAATAATGGTACAGCATTTATAAGGCGCACAGTATCTAACATCAAAGGCGCCGTAGCCACTTTTATCAGTGCCCTTTTGGAATTGCCAGAATTATCTCGCTTCAACTAGGTGGCTGCCTGGCTAGTTGCGCTCAACCCTATCAGCACTTGGATTGTAGCATTCCCCTGACAGCTCCCCAAATATCGCTTGGGTTGACGATGCAATTATTGTGCCAACATGTTGGCACAAGTGGGGCTCGAACCCATAACCCCTCGATCACGAGCACGGCTGTATATGTACCCACTAGACCACACGTGTAGTACGTCAAGGCGCCATTTTAGTATTAAAGCAAACTAGATGCACCTCGTGCCTGTTTGACATGCATCTCGTGGTGTATAATCTGTGTTGTGGCAAATAGTTGTTGTTGTTGTTGTTAATTTTATGGCATCTTCGGCAACTAAGGCCCTTTATGCCATTAACTATACGGTTTTAGCTTTAACTATACTTAATTTTCAACTTGAGATAACGAAGAAGGAGTTGCAGTTTTAGAAGTGGGAGGAAAACCCCCAGAGAAATCCCCGGGGGGAAACCCACGCGGTCAAGTAGGGACTGCAAACACAATCCACATACACGCCCCGGATTCGAACCCGGGACGCCAGAGGTGAAAGTCGAGGAAAGAAGTGCACTACGCCAACCCGACCGCCCTAGGCAAATAGTTACAGCAGCATCCGCGAGAGGCATGTCAAACAGACACGAGACACGTCTAGTTTGCTTACTAAAATGGCGCCTTGACGTAACTACGGAAGTCGGAGTAGAGGGATAGCCTATGGCGCTATATCATTATAAAAAAGGTAATTAAAGTTGTTTTTAACAAGTATTACACAGCGGTGTGATTCAAGTTGGAAACAAAACAATTTCCAATAACACTCGGGCGCTGAGAGCTTTCAAAGCACAAATTTCCTGCAATCTGTTTCCTCTAAAAAGAGGGAAAAACACTAAAAAAGAGACGATAGCATGTTTCGAAACCAATTAGTTTCAGGAGAAAATCTTTCATATACACCCCCTCGAACACTACTCTTACCCTCTTACTAAGCGTCGAGTACGCCGTAAAAAGAACAGCAAGCTCCCACGAAATAAAAGACCGCGTTCCGGTAATTAAAGTTGGCAAAACTAGGCCGCGGTTTCAGTAGCCCCCACGTCAGAACACTTTGGCAGCTACTTGTACAGTAATTGGCATTCGTTAAGTATGTTTTCGTCTTGCCCTGCCCAAAACGATTTTAGTCCATTTTGCCAATAAAATTATTTCTTTATTTCCAGGAAATTGTTTCGGACATGGTTTTTTTTATCAAGGGGGAAACGGAAATAAATGTACTTTTCTAGAAATGATAAATAATATTTATTCTGAATTTGTTTTTGACAAGCATAATTTTGTAAATATAAATTATCAGGCAATTCTAAGTCTTTTGCGTGTATTATTTGCTCAATGACTGATGCCCCGAATTCACCTTCAAATACTTGCTATTATTGCTACGTGGTGCGCGACATTGCCTACAGCATGCACCACATAGCAACAAACATTTAGTCTGGGTTAAGTATATTTACTAAGTGTGCATGTGAAAGGAAGTACGTCAGTACACCAAACGCTATATTCACGCGTGAAACGTGCAAAAGGCTAAATTATCTAAACCCGAGGAATATTACCCAATTACCTTTTAATTTTCACAAATGTTTGTTCTTTTTTCGACTCTTAGGCCGCCTTTCCATGGATCAGTTTTTCATCTGTCTTGGGTGCGTTGCGTTTGCGTTGTGCTCGTCCGTCTGTATCGGTCTATGGTGCGATTCAGACGCAAACGGGTGAAAAACAGACCTATGGAAATAAAGGCGTTTTGAATCAGAAACATGTTCCTTACGTGCATGTAATAAGCTTTGGTCGACAAACCAAAGCCGTTCATTGGTTGACTCGGTGATTACATCAGCAACATGTTTCTGACGTCACTACTGAATTAACCAATGACCAGCTTTGGACGACAAACCAAAGCCGTTCATTGGTTGAATCAGAGAATACATGCAGCAATATGTTTCTGACGTCATTATTGAATCAACCAATGACCAGCTTTGGACGACAAACCAAAACGATTCATTGGCTGAAACAGTGTTACGTACTTGGCAACATGTTTCTGTTATGGTCGCCAAAACACGCCTCTGGCTTTTCATCGGTTCATGCCCATTTTAGCGCCAACCCGAGGCCACGACACGGCTTTTTGCTCTGATCGATTTTCAGCCTTTGGAGGGATATTTTAAGTACCCTCGGCCACTGACCCTAACACTTTGCATAAAACATGACCAGCTTCTTCAAAAAGCGACGCTGTTTGCTTTTTTAGTTTGTACGAAAACGTGGCCGGCATTCACGTTTGCGCCGAGGCGACACTTTGAAAGTGTCTCTTAGAGAATATCTCGCGCGCCAATTCTGCTTTAATGGCGTGTTCCTGATCCTGTTTAAAGCGATGGTGCATATGTACACAATAATAATAACCTCTCATTGTTGTGACTTGTTCATGTTCATGTCATGCTCCGCCCATTTTGGAATTGACCAATCACAGCCTCAGGTTGAGGTAACCAAAAAGTGGATCTCCATTTTGGTTACCTGAGTCCTCAACATTTTGTGCACAGAGCTACGGCGAAATGCAGCACGAGTGACGCAAAAACACCATAAACATCATTTTTATCAGCGCAGAGGACCATAACCTACTTTTAATCCCTTTATAAATGTGTTTTTGTGTAAACGGGAAAAACTCACCAAAATTAGCTTGTCGTTTTGCTATATATGTTGTGCATTCACTGCGTTCTAGATGTGTGTCGAGATGTTTTTGTTCGATCTCACGCGTTACGCGTATTGCAGGCGTGTTGTACGCGCACGCACACGACTGGATACTTAAGTGCACATTTTGCTTTCGAGCGTGCAGTTTCTGTGTGCGTGTGCGTGTTTCAATACGCGGTAACCAGGGGCCAATTTCATAAAGCATGTTAGCAGAAATTTTTGCTTAATCAAAAATTTGTTTGCTTTATAAAAATGGGTCAATAATCGAAATTGCATGTCAACTTGTGTCTTTCACAAGAATATCTGCTATTCTTGCTAAAAACACAAGTTGAAGTACAATTTTGTTTATTAACCCATTTTTATAAAGCAAACAAATTTTTGATTAAGCAAATTTTTTTGCTTAATTGCTTTATGAAATTGGCCCCTGGGCGCGGACGCGGACGCTGACGCACGGCGCAGCCACGCGACTCTATACTGCACACGTTTCATATTAAACGTTTAATTTTTGGGGGGCCTTTTTCACATAAAGTCATCAGATATACTGTATTACATAAATCATTATGTGAAACTTCGAAAACAACTCAATGGGTTAACAAATAAATTAATTTTTTAGAAAATCGTTCTCATTTTTTCATGTCAACATTTTTCTCATCAATACTCATAGAATTCAATAGTTAATTTTCAACGCGGACCGTAAACGAAAGGACCTTTTACAGCAACGGAAGCTGCATTAAATTTAGAGGCTCTTCGCGCCATTTTTAGGCGCGTTGCTTTAAGGTCAAGGATTTTCCGCGCTCTCACTCTCTCGGCGAAGGGAAAAGCGAAAAATCGTAAAAACACTCAAAACGAAGCCATCATGTCGTCAATTAAAACGAAGAGGAAGAGACGAGGGAAGTTATTCTGGGGTAACAGCTTCGCGGGAAAACTCACCACCGGCAGAGGAAATCGCAAACCTTTCTTATCGAAATTGAGTACTGAAGTGAAAACGTCACTCTTTGTGTGTTGCCAAGGTTACTGGGTCTGCACTAAAATCACCGAACTGTTATCCTGCGCGCATTGGCAATGGACATTTCGGGTTACCAGCGAATGTTTTGACCCTGTTAGTCAGTTACGTTGGTAACTGACGCACGTCAATGTGTTTAAAGAGCCCCTGAGGGTGCACACAACTAAATAGGCAGATATCCGTGCGCCGAGTCATGAATATTTTGTTATACTGGTTCCCGCTCCACATATTCCACATACAGCGACTGAATATGAGGACCGGCTACTGTGGTGTTTAAAATAGCACTAAGCATTACGTCATGCATTTATTTTTAGAAGCACACAACCGTTAATTTTCAAAGCGCGCTATATGGCATGAGTGTACAACAATTTGAAAGGGGTTATTCCATATTTGAAATACAAATTCAATATATTAACTTTAAAATATTAAATATTCCCATTTTAATATACATAGGCTAGCATCAAAAAGAAAAATCAAACCTTGTCTGCACATGGAGGAAGATCTGCTGTTGCAATCCCGTAACTATATAGCCACTGACAGCCACTGCGTATATAGTTTTAAATACATCACCATAAATACACACGCAGCGGCACGTACGTGCACGCGACGTCAATTCAAATTCTCGAAACAATGACGAAGTGTACCCGATGATTAACGGTAACGTCCGGACGACTGGACGTGCATTCGGGTAACTTCGGGAACCTTCGGAAAAAGGAGGAATTCCTCCTGTTTAAAAATGGCGAAATTGGCGGCTGCCGGACCTTAAATTCAGTCTAGTCAAAATAATTTTGGTCCGGGTACCAGACTAATATTTTGTATGCCCTCAAAATTGTCTTTATTAGAGAGAGAGAGAGTTGCGGGCTGAACGAGTGTGGTCTAGTGTATAAATTGGCCATCGTCGTGATGTGGGGTAATTTTTCTTCCAACTGTATACATTTGGACAATTATCTAGCTCGTAAAAGTGGCCCTATTTTTCTCAGTAGCGTAGGCCCTATGTGACTTTTTCCAAAATGGACGCAGGTCTGTTTGGCAATTTTCACTCTTGCAGGGGTGCTTTTGTTTTAAGTGGAAATTAGGGAATAAAGGTGACGGATTACCCCCATAAAATTGAACAGAATTGAAAAGATGAGACTTCAATGAGTATTTTGGTTGTTGTCCTGAGAAGCTGAGAGAGTTGTGAGTATTTTTAAATGATTTTTAAAAATTGGGCATTTAGCATTGGTTCCTATGGGGCCTGATTTAGTGGTGTGCACCCCTGAAATGGCCGGTCACTCTGGGCGATTTTACAATTTAGGCGCCACCAAGAGTTTGATGTGGAAAGGTTACTTTTGTTGTGCATCATGGGGAAACAATCGACATGCATATCGTTAGTGGTGCTTTTAAGCTTATATTATTTTAAAAAAATAAAGAGCATATTAGGCTAATGTTTTGTCACGTTAGGAACCCATTAGTGAAAAGCGATAATCTAGTTCGTGAATGAAAGTGGCTGCGTCCAGTAACGTATGGGACTTTTCTTCCAAATTACACGCATATCTGGAAATTTTCACTTTTCTCAGGGGTGGTTCTATTAAATGAAAATTAGTGAATAAAGTTGATGGACAACCAACATAAAACTGAACAGAATTGAAAAGATGAGACTTTAGAGAGTATTTTGCTTTTTGTCCCGAGACTCTGTAAGATTTCTAAGTATTTTAAAATGATTTTTGAATATTTTGAGCATTTGGTTTCTATGGAGCCTGATTAGTGGGGCGCCCTCACAAGGTCAATTTAGTTTCATGCTTTATATACTATAGGTTTGTGCGATTCCAACATTTTTGGAATCGATTCCGATTTCCACTTAGGAATCGCGATTATATTCGGATTCGATTCCATTTTCAAAACAAAGGTGACACTAAAATTAGAAAAATATCTCGCAAACTTGATAAAAACACTTCGAAATTCCTGGTTAATTTTTCGTAATTTGTGCACCATTAATATTCAGAATCGCCAGGTACTTCCTGGAATCACCAATATAATGGGAATCGATTCCTCCAAAAGACGAAATTGCGGTTCAGATTCCGAATCTGGAATCGATTCTAGTCGACTTCAGAAAGGATTTGCTCAAGCTTATCAGTTTACACCGCGAAATATGGTGATGTTTCGCCATTTTCGCGCCACCGGATGTATATGATCATCGTTTTCTGGAGCAAAGTGGCGCCATCGTGTTCGGCGCGTACAACACGTGGGTAAGATACCAATCGCTATTATTTTTAACCCGTCGAACTATTGCCAGCCTTAAAGGTGTATATCCCTGCTCAGGGGGCTGATTTTAAACCTTAAAATAAATTAGACCAAAACAACAGATAACTGCTTCCTTTTATCGAAGCAGTTCTTTTTAGAGAAATTATATCGAATGAAAATGCACATTGTGTGGGATTTTTCGTAATGTATGCAAATTTCTCGCATACCTTAATGACAAAAGGTTATTCTTACCGGCCACAAAGATTGTCCGGGGCTTGTCCTACCTAGCAACAACTAATGTATGCAAAATGAATTCCAACCTTAGAAATCGAATTAAAAGTAGTGAATGAAATAGCTCATCACTAGTCAATGTCACAAGAAACATAATTTGGATAGGCCTACATTACGGAAACGCCCTATTGTTTTTGTACTGGAAATCGATTTGGGACATAGCCTAGCAGTGTTTCTTATTTCTATTCAGAAATGTGATTTTTAAGCGATAGTTAATTCCATCAGAGCTGATAACGTTTCAATCAAAGCTACATAATTTCATGGAAAATCAGACTGAGTCCGGTTTACGGGAAGTATATATGTCTTTAATTCGTTGGCGCGTCGCGACTTAATGAAATCCGCGCTGCGAATATTTTCGCACGTCCGGCGGAAGAAATCATGAATCATGCCGATTTTTAATGTTGGTGGCGGGGTGGGGGAGGGGGTGGTGGTGGCGGATGGGAACGCCAGGGGTGGGAATTATGTCTGCAAGATCATGAGTGATTAGGGGAAATCGTGTCTTGTAAGCCCATGGAGCTCCATGGTAAGCCAAAGCCATACAACAGCACGCGGCTTTAATAGACAGATAAAAGGAGATAAACCGATAAAAAGATGACCTCGAAAAGCTTGTCCATATTAATCGATTATTATAATCATATAAAATACCTCCCCAAAATACTATCCATCCATGGGAAGGAAACGGGAAATTCGAATACTCCAATTTGGATGTGGAAGCAAAAAGGCTGGTGTAAATACTGCACTGCTTTATATAACCGGATAGTTTACAAACCATCAGTGGTTGGGGCGGTCGGGTTGGCGTACGGGTTCTTTCCTCGCCTTTCACTTCTGGCGTCCCGGGTTCGAATCCGGGGCGTGTATGTGGATTGGGTTTGCAGTCCCTACTTGACCGCGTGGGTTTTCCCCTGGGGCATTTCTCTGGGGGTTTTCCTCCCACTTCTAAAACTGCAACTCCTTCTTCGTCATCTCAAGTTGATAATATAGTATAGTTAAAGCTAAAACCGTATAGTTGATGGCATAAAGGGCCTTAGTTGCCGAAGATGCCATAAAATATACAACAACAACAACAACAACAACAACAACCATCAGTGGTTGTTTTTTTACGATATCCTTGAAAATACACGGATTGAGAATGCGAAATTTCAGAATGGTAATGAGAAAAATGTGACAAATGATATGGTATCAAAATCTCAACACCCATGGGAAAAATTGGGGCGCTCAAAAATGTGATTTGGACACGCTCCTTTAATATCATGCAAGATTTCGGTCGTTTTTAGAAAGATTCAAGCAAACCTGAGTACGTACGGGCAAAGGCTAACAGTTAACATGCCCGCAACGCGTTTTTGACTGCAGCGAGAGGCGATTTAGACGCTCCTCGAGTCATTTATCAGCACTTGAACTAATCAATTACCCTTCACATCCGGTCGTACGCTGGCGCGGCGACGCGTGAAACCTGACCGACCCAACAACATTCTTGGCAACTCATCCATCTGAAATCCGATAGTAGCCTCCTTGAGAACTCAGAACGAAGGAAGAAAAAGAGAGAGAGAGGGAGACAAAATATCGATGAGGTTTAATTAAGCATAGCCGAACGCGCCTGTGGCTGACGTTTTATACGCGCTAATAAGACGTGTGCTTTGCAGTTCTCCGGGTGCGGCGCGTTGGACAAAAAAAAAAGTGTGGGGTGAAAAGTGCGAAACACGTGCTCAAGACATGCAGATTGTGCAATTTGCGCTTGTCAAATTCATTCATTTGACTAATACTTTGTGTGAGACAACTCATTAGGCGAATGTTTTATCCTAATCGCACGTTTACATTAGTTACAAATTAGTTTTAAAAATTATCTTGGCAACTACTTGCATCTTGTGTAAGTTTTCAGATGTATCATTTGGACAAGTGATTTGTGAATTATTTTGTGCATTTTATGTTAGCGCCCTCTAGTGCTAAGTTTTAGTCGAGGTAAAATGGCGGCGAGTTTGGAGCAGAAAGTTTTGAGTTATCATGACACTTTACTCAGAAACAGCGATTTAGCCTTGCTAGATGGCCCGCTGTGGCTGAATGATAGACTGATAGGCTTTGCTTTTGAGTACGTTACATTTAACATTTGCTAAATTCTTGGAAATAAACTGTTGCTACGTGTTTGGAACTTGCGATGTGTCGCGTGTAACGCGTCGACGCGCGACGCCGACGTTGACGTTGTGCAAGTCAACTCGACCGTTCGCCAACTCGACTCGAGCAAACTTTAAGACTTTTACCGTAATTTCCGTATCCACTAAAAAAGTGAAATTCTGTATTTTTTCCTTATACATTGAACAAAGATTGGCAGGAAATTACCTCCTGGAATCAACAGATAATGTAATTTTAAGATATACTTCCCACTTAAAGGGCCCCTTATTTAGGATTTTTATCAATGAAATCTATGCTTTAAAACCACTTTACTCAGTTAAAGTCATAAAAATCCTATTTGGAGCTTGCTTTGGGGGTTAAAACAAATGTTTTTAGTTTTTATGCTAATGAAAATATGCATATTCATGACCAAGGTCACGACGTCACAAGAGGCAAACACAGGAAAATCACATTGAACTGTGCACAAAAGATTCCACTTTTTTCTCAATTTTCCTGAAACTTTTGTAATCCATGGCTGTTTGAGTTTGTTTTACATGTTGCCTGCTGTAAGCCATGACAAAACTTGGGGTAGAAACTGCAGCAATTTACCACAAGTCCAACTTGAAGTCTTATGTTTTTTCTTAACTTTTCCCTTCCGTCTTCCTTATGTGATGCACTTAAAACAGCGCCCTCTGCTGTGATTTATTGCAATGAAATCTTCAAAGTTGAAAAATGCCACCTTTTATTGATTTTACATCCAAACGAACAAAAATATGTCTTGCTGAACAAGTAATCCGTCATTATGAAGCAAAGCTTAGGCACAAAGTTGTTTAGGATGTCACAGGCCCTTTAAACTTTTGTTGCAAATGTTGCATTTCTGAGATTAATAAATGATAAAATTACTGCATAAAGTAATGCACAAAATTACGGCGCGAGCGGTCCATGCGTAAGCGCGACAACAGGGGGCGCTGCGCGTGTGCCGGAATGGTTATCTGTTGCACTAACTGAATGCAATTTTTGAAGGAGAAAATGTCATTTTTCTACAGAAAAGCAACATTTGCGACAAAAGTGCATTCCGGAAGGTAATTTCCTTCAAATCTTTGTTCAATGTATACGAAAAAAATACCGTGAAATTCTGATGTGAAATCATAATTTTTGAAAAACTACCAAACACTTTCGCCAGTTGTCTATGAAGCACGACACAATAATCCTTAGTGTTTTCAAAGAAAAAATTGATATTTTTTTTCATGCTAAAATCTAGCTAATGTGGTTGTATGTATAGGGCTAATAGTCAACATGGATCCGATATCTCAAAAAATTAAAATCCAAAATGTGTCATTTTCTCCCTGTGACACACTAATTCCCCCTGGGACTCACCCAAACCTTGTCGGGCATAACCACTACGCAGGTCCTTGAGGGAAATAACAAGCCAAATAATATTGCCTTTGTATATGGGCTTACGTGTTGCGTAGACAACGGCTTTGTTCCTTGCTTGTCACCATGGGCACACCATTGTTTTCACTCCAGCCCTACCGGATGTGACGTGGCACCGACCGACAGAATTATAAGAATTAGTGGCGAACGTGTATGGTATTTATACCGTAAAATCTCTCCTCAAATGGACTTATCAAGCACCAAGAAGTGCAAATTTGATGGAAAACCCAAATTTACAAGAATATAAAATGGATAGGCCTACAATTTTGTTTTATTGGAAAAATTTTTGAACTAGCATGACAAGTCTTGCGTGTCCTGTATTATACAAAATTCTAATTTTTTTTAACAGTAAATTTGTGACATTTTGTCCCTCCTAATTATGTGGATTCAGGGGTCGAAATTAACCTGAATTTCATGCTGGTCAGAAGGACCAGTAGATTAGAGAACTCTACTGGGGCCAATTTCATAAAGCAGTTTAGTAGAAAAATTTGCTTAATCAGACATTTGTTTGCTTTATAAAAATGGGTTAATAATCAAAATTGTATGTCAACTTGTGGTTTTTAGCAAGAATAGCAGATATTCTTGTGAAAAACACAAGTTGACATGCAATTTCGACTATTGGCTAATTTTTATAAAGCAAACAAATTATTGATTTTAAAAGCAATTTTTTTGCTGACCTGCTTTATGAAATTGGCCCCCGGTCCTGCTGAAAAGTTGGTGGTCCACAGGTGCTTTTCAAAATGGCACCAAGATACTGCAACACTTTCTAGTTTAAGGTCATTGAGTGCAGGATGGATGGGACTGCTTTTTGATCCAGCACTAGGGCATGTCTGGAGAGATCGGAGAAAGAAATGTAGTTATCTGAAAATGTCTAAAGCGATCAGTAATTGTTTGTGGTAACCAGGAATTCTTCGCATTGAATAAGAAATGTTTACTGTGGATTAGGCATCGGAGAATGTTTCCATGAGTCAGTAAATGTTTTCACTGGTCCATCGGACCAGCATCTTTGACATATCTATTGGTCCTTCTGATTTTTTACTGGTCTCGGACCACAGGACCAGTGTTAATTTCGAACCCTGGGATTAGTTATCATCAAACTGTGTAGCATTTTTACATGGTCCGTAGATATGATCATAACGAGACAAATCTTCAGTGTGTACATGTACTGTAGTAACCTTGTCTGTAATTTTAAAGGAAAAAAATTACAAAACTAATTAGCCAACTTATTATTTTTACCCATTTTGTTTCGTACTTTTCAATAATTTCTAGATTATGGATTTCCTCCACAGACACTTTGAGTATGACAAGTTCAAAGACTTGGCTGAAAGGGTAGCCTTCATTAGTCCGGAGGTGACGCAGTACATCAAACTGGGACATGGTGAGTTTTATGGTGGGGTGTTACGGCCGAGCGGTCTAGTGCGTCGAACTTAAATTCCTGTGCTATATAGTACTAGAATGTAGGTTCGATTCCGGGCCACGACGGGTTGCGGCACCTATGCTCTTGAGCAAGGCACTCAACCACACTTGCTCCCATTCCTGTAATTGGCGGTCCCTTCGCTGTTGGATGTGGTAAATAAATAAATAAAAATAAATAAATAAATAAAGCTTCAATACACCCTTTTTGCAATACCCACAATTTTACTTTGACATGTGTTGACAAGAATACCTGACTGAAACTCTTGATAGCAATGGTAACAAACACTACATGATTTTCCCCCCATGTAAAATGGTACATGTACCTTTGTGGGTGAAATTACTAACTGAAGGCGCTTTTGAAAATAAATTGTCTGCAGACAAATTGTTTTACCATTCATTCAACACAAAAACTGCATGGATTTTTAAAGTTTTTTTGGAGGTATTACTGCATCTATGTGGCTTAAATTTCCTTTATTAACATTATTCTTTAGTTATGTAAAGTTGTTCCTGTTTTCCAATCATGTAATCTGTCTTTAAAGACAGAGGCTCGTCAATGCGCGACAGACAAATTCGTGGCACAAATTTCACTGCGCTCCATACATGTACCTTGCCCTGGCAGCTGCTCTTACGGTCCCAGAGGGTGTAGGGCCATGGTGCAGATAGCCTCGTCCATTCTGCAAATAGGGTGTTTCTTTTCAAAATCAAATATTTATCACAGAAAACACACCCTTTGTAAACTCATGACATTTAGTTTCAGCCATATTCACATTATATTACAGATATGGTCACATTTGCTTCAAGAAGGTGTCATATAGATGGTTGAATTGACCGTATATGGGAACTCTTTGGTACAAATGACATACAACAACACACACACACTACCCAGCGCGCACGTGATTTAATTAGCCTAGCAATGCATAAACACACTGTGACGAGCTCGCATAAATGAACCTCCATAATGAACCTCCACCCTCTGGGATTGTAAGAGCAGCTGCCCTACTCGGGCAAGGTATGGAGCGCGGTGAAATTCGTGGCACGATTTTGTTCGTGGTATATTGACGAGCCTGCGTCTTTAACCAACCACAACTCAAATTGCCGAATCTGTATTCGGGTAGCATTTACACTACAAGCGACCTTGACAATGGCGGGGTTCAACCCTTCCCAAAAGGTGACTTTAAAAAGGTGAATCAGACCCGGATTTGATCCGCCTTTTTCAATTCACCTTTTGTGTTTACATATTAAGGACATTTACAGGCTTTGATGTTAACCAAGGCCAATACCATCATGCCCGCCTGAGTTGGCCCCAATGTCCCTTCAAGATATACACTTTCTAAGGCCAACTTGGCCAGCATGCACCATCCAGTGCCTTGATTTTAACCAAGGCCAATAGCCTCACGCCCAATGGCCTCACGCCCAAAGGCCTCACGCCCAATAGCCTCACGCCCAATAGCCTCACGCCCAATAGCCTCACGCCCAAAGGCCTCATGCCCAATAGCCTCATGCCCTGCTGAGTTGGCCCTGATGTCCCTTCAAGATATAGGGCCTACACTTTCTGAGGCCAACTTGGCAAGCATGCCCTATCCTCTTAAATTTTGAGGCTTGTATCGTAAAAAGGCAAATTGCGATTGGCCAAAAGACCTGGGGCCAATTTCATAAAGCTGTTTAGCAGAAAAATTTGCTTAATCCAAAATTTGTCTGCTTTATAAAAATGGGTTAATAGTCAAAATTGTATGTCAACTTGTGTTTTTAGCAAGAATGGCAGAACACCCGTCATTTGTAATGCACATATTATAAGATTTTGACTGAAAACCCATTTTATTAAAGCAAACCAATTTTTGATTAAGCAAATTTTTCTGCTAAACAGCTTTATGAAATTGGCCCCAGGTCAAGCACCACAAATACTGACTCTTGAGAGTCATTCCTACATTCATTGTATGAATCTTCTCACCAAAAGATCATACTTTGCAACACTCCGACTCAACTACCCATGTGACTATACATTGCTATAATGTGTTTACACGTCCTCCAGCGTCAAATGGTTAAAGGTTTAGTGAAGTGAAAATTATCAACCAGCTGTTTTTATACACGAATCAAAAGATCAAAGTGTTGCAGACAAAGGGGCAAACTCAAATTTGTTTTTATTTAAGAAAGAAGTGACCTTTTCTCAACTTCAAAATTTTCTTGACAGGCGAGGGCGATGTTTATTGCTAGTCATGGAGGGAACCCACAGTTGAAAAACAAAGAAAGAACATTACATTTTAAACAGTAACAGTGGCCCGCTGATCCATTTTTTACCCAAACAAACTTGTTGGGATTGTTGCATATGACATACTAAACAAACTCAGTAAACCATTACAGATCATATAACACCAAGAAGTCACTGAAAATGACAACCTTTGTACACAAGTCAATGGAGATTTCCTCTGTTGTCCTGAGATGGCATCACGGATTTGCTCATGAATATGGAAATTTCATTAGCATAAAAATAGAAAACTTGCAAATGTACACCAAAACGGAACAATAAAATTTTCTGAAATTGACTATTATTATATTTAATAAAAACCCTATTTCACACGTCCTTTAAGGCCTGTCTTTACCAGTTCACATCAATGTAAAAACATGAATACCAAACTGATTATATTTTTACGCCTTTCCTATGTCTGTTTTATAGAATCTGAGCTCGGTATATTCCTGGATTCTCTGAGCTTGCCCAGTAAGGACTACGTGTTTCTAGCAGTCAACGACCACCTGTTAGCAACTTCAGCAGGGGGCTCTCACTGGTAAGCTGTGCATGGCAGGAATCATGTCAGTTGGTGCCAACTCATAAATTGTAGAGTTTCATCGCAAAACGCTGTATATCCATCTTTGCGAATTGGAGAAAACTGCCATTTTAATTGCAACTAAGCACTACGCATAATGGCATATTCCAATAAGTAAAATGTTTATTTTTTTTGCCAATAATCTATTCGACAAATGTATAGGACCACCAATCAAGAATGTACCAACACCATTATCTAAAAAATTTGTTAAATGCTGTTGATTGCGTTTTGCGATGAAACTCTTCAATTGTTAACCCTCCCACCCCCCAGGGCTCACCACCCATCCCTGACGCATGTGGTCTAGGGCCAATTTAATGGTGCTGCTAAGCACAAACATTTGCTTAGCACAGAATTTATTTGCTTTGTAAGAATGGGTTACCAGCCAAAATTGTATGTCAATTTGTGTTCTTAGAAACACTACCAGAATATCAGTAGGAGTGGGTTATAGAAAGTGATAAATATTTTCAGATTAAGCTCTTCACACCCTAGTTTGATGACTTAAAGGCACAGGCTCGTCAGCAATGCGCGTGCCCCAAATTCGTGCCATAAATACGCAGCTCCATGCCTTTGCTACACAGAGCTGCATATTTCGTGGCACGAAATTGGCGCGGCATTGCTAACGAGCCTGTGCCTTTAATGTGTACTGACACCATTCACAGCCAAAAATGTAAAGGTAAAGAAAAATCTGAGATGGCTGCCGTTTTGACATCAAAGATAATTGTTTTGCCATAACTTGGTAATTTTCTCATCTTTTAACTTAATTATGGTACATATTCCTATGTTTAGGGGGTTCAGTAAACCCAAAAAATTAGAATTTGATTACATTTTTTTTAAAATAATTTAATAATCAGTGCTTCTCCACTTAAATAAAAATTAACATGGTCCTTGGGCATCCTAACGTTAGGAGTCTGGTGCCAGCTTCACTCGTCGTGTTTGGGGTTCACGACTTAATACATCCCCTGTGCACTTCAGTGTGAGTTAAAAGGGTTGCTGGTTCCACTCCTCATGTTTGGGGTTCATGACTTAATACGTCCCCCATTGTAAATTAAAGTCGGACTTAATGAACCCACTAATTCGCTAGTGATCATAGAAATATCATTTTTTTTCAGAAAGTCTTACTTTTAAAAACAAAGAATGAAATTGATTTTGAGACGAGCATTGTATTCTGGGGATGTATTTTATATGATTGTTAGAACAATACCCCGTGTGGTATGCGGGGGCGAAAGCGCTAGTTGACAAAATGTACATTTCATTTTTTAGAAAAATGATAAAAAAAGGGGTGAATTAGGGGAAGTGGAGGTAGGCAAGAAAATTAACAAAAATCATGTTTTACATGAGCTTAGTCCATTTCAGAGATTTTTTATTTCATGTTTTTTTTTTACCAGGAGCCTTTTGGTGTTCAATAAATCGGAGAACAAATTCAGTCATTACGATTCATCGGGGTCACATAACCAGGATTCCGCCATGATTTTATCCTGCAAACTACACCAATTCCTTAATGGTAGGATATTCTCATGTTTTCCCCCAAAAAAACCTTCCTAATATTAAACTCCAACACCTGGTTTGGCTTGATTTGGATGGACTTGGTCCAGTAGAGCTCTACAGGCTTAACCCTAACCTTCCCAACTCCATCAAACCCCAACACCTGGTTTGGCTTGATCTGGATACGGTAGACTTGGTCCAGTAGAGCTCTACAGGCTTAACCCTAACCTTCCCAACTGAGTCCATCAAACCCCAACACCTGGTTTGGCTTGATTTGGATGGACTTGGTCCAGTAGAGCTCTATAGGCTTAACCCTAACCTTCCCAACCCCATCAAACTCCAACACCTGGTTTGGCTTGATTTGGATGGACTTGGCCAGTAGAGCTCTACAGGCTTAACCCTAACCTTCCCGACTCCATCAAACCCCAACACCTGGTTTGGCTTGATTTGGATGGACTTGGTCCAGTAGAGCTCTACAGGTTTAACCCTAAACTTCCCAACTCCATCAAACTCCAACACCTGGTTTGGCTTGATTTGGATGGACTTGGTCCAGTAGAGCTCTACAGGCTTAACCCTAACCTTCCCAACTCCATCAAACTCCAACACCTGGTTTGGCTTGATTTGGATGGACTTGGTCCAGTAGAGCTCTACAGGTTTAACCCTAAACTTCCCAACTCCATCAAACTCCAACACCTGGTTTGGCTTGATTTGGATGGACTTGGTCCAATAGAGCTCTACAGGCTTAACCCTAACCTTCCCAACTCCATCAAACCCCAACACCTGGTTTGGCTTGATTTGGATGGACATGGTCCAGTAGAGCTCTATAGGCTTAACCCTAACCTTCCCAACTCCATCAAACTCCAACACCTGGTTTGGCTTGATTTGGATGGACTTGGTCCAGTAGAGCTCTACAGGCTCAACCCTAACCTTCCCAACTCCATCAAACTCCAACACCTGGTTTGGCTTGATTTGGATGGACTTGGTCCAATAGAGCTCTACAGGCTTAACCCTAACCTTCCCGACTCCATCAAACCCCAACACCTGGTTTGGCTTGATTTGGATGGACTTGGTCCAGTAGAGCTCTACAGGTTTAACCCTAATCTTCCCAACTCCATCAAACTCCAACACCTGGTTTGGCTTGATTTGGATGGACTTGGTCCAGTAGAGCTCTACAGGCTTAACCCTAACCTTCCCAACTCCATCAAACCCCAACACCTGGTTTGGCTTGATTTGGATGGACTTGGTCCAGTAGAGCTCTACAGGCTTAACCCTAACCTTCCCAACTCCATCAAACTCCAACACCTGGTTTGGCTTGATTTGGATGGACTTGGTCCAGTAGAGCTCTACAGGCGTAACCCTAACCTTCCCAACTCCATCAAACTCCAACACCTGGTTTAGCTTGATTTGGATGGACTTGGTCCAGTAGAGCTCCACAGGCTTAACCCTAACCTTCCCAACTCCATCAAACCCCAACACCTGGTTTGGCTTGATTTGGATGGACTTGGTCCAGTAGAGCTCTACAGGCTTAACCATAACCTTCCCAACTCCATCAAACTCCAACACCTGGTTTAGCTTGATTTGGATGGACTTGGTCCAGTAGAGCTCCACAGGCTTAACCCTAACTTTCCCAACTCCATCAAACCCCAACACCTGGTTTGGCTTGATTTGGATGGACTTGGTCCAGTAGAGCTCTACAGGCTTAACCCTAAACTTCCCAACTCCATCAAACTCCAACACCTGGTTTGGCTTGATTTGGATGGACTTGGTCCAGTAGAGCTCTACAGGCTTAACCCTAACCTTCCCAACTCCATCAAACTCCAACACCTGGTTTGGCTTGATTTGATTTGGATGGACTTGGTCCAGTAGAGCTCTACATGCTTAACCCTAACCTTCCCAACTCCATCAAACTCCAACACCTGGTTTGGCTTGATTTGGATGGACTTGGTCCAGTAGAGCTCTACAGGCTTAACCCTAACCTTCCCAACTCCATCAAACTCCAACACCTGGTTTGGCTTGATTTGGATGGACTTGGTCCAGTAGAGCTCTACAGGTTTAACCCTAACCTTCCCAACTCCATCAAACTCCAACACATGGTTTGGCTTGATTTGGGTGGACTTGGTCCAGTAGAGCTCTACAGGCTTAACCCTAACCTTCCCAACTCCATCAAACTCCAACACATGGTTTGGCTTGATTTGGGTGGACTTGGTCCAGTAGAGCTCTACAGGCTTAACCCTAACCTTCCCAACTCCATCACCTGGTTTGGCTTGATTTGGATGGACTTGGTCCAGTAGAGCTCTACAGGCTTAACCCTAACCTTCCCAACTCCATCAAACTCCAACACATGGTTTGGCTTGATTTGGGTGGACTTGGTCCAGTAGAGCTCTACAGGCTTAACCCTAACCTTCCCAACTCCATCAAACTCCAACACCTGGTTTGGCTTGATTTGGATGGACTTGGTCCAGTAGAGCTCTACAGGCTCAACCCTAACTTTCCCAATTCCATCAAACTCCAACACCTGGTTTGGCTTGATTTGGGTGGACTTGGTCCAGTAGAGCTCTACAGGCTTAACCCTAACCTTCCCAACTCCATCAAACTCCAACACCTGGTTTGGCTTGATTTGATTTGGATGGACTTGGTCCAGTAGAGCTCTACAGGCTTAACCCTAACCTTCCCAACTCCATCAAACTCCAACACCTGGTTTGGCTTGATTTGGATGGACATGGTCAAGTAGAGCTCTACAGGCTCAACCCTAACCTTCCCAACTCCATCAAACTCCAACACCTGGTTTAGCTTGATTTGGATGGACTTGGTCCAGTAGAGCTCTACAGGCTTAACCCTAACCTTCCCAACTCCATCAAACTCCAACACCTGGTTTGGCTTGATTTGGATGGACTTGGTCCAGTAGAGCTCCACAGGCTTAACCCTAACCTTCCCGACTCCATCAAACTCCAACACCTGGTTTGGCTTGATTTGGATGGACATGGTCAAGTAGAGCTCTACAGGCTCAACCCTAACCTTCCCAACTCCATCAAACTCCAACACCTGGTTTGGCTTGATTTGGATGGACATGGTCAAGTAGAGCTCTACAGGCTCAACCCTAACCTTCCCAACTCCATCAAACTCCAACACCTGGTTTGGCTTGATTTAGATGGACTTGGTCCAGTAGAGCTCCACAGGTTTAACCCTAACCTTCCCAACTCCATCAAACCCCAACACCTGGTTTGGCTTGATTTGGATGGACATGGTCCAGTAGAGCTCTACAGGTTTAACCCAAACCTTCCCAACTCCATCAAACTCCAACACCTGGTTTGGCTTGATTTGGATGGACTTGGTCCAGTAGAGCTCTACAGGCTTAAAGGCCCATTGTATCATTTGCAATGACCCAATTTTGTTTTTCATGAGTTGACAAGAAAAACCTTACCCAAAGTGTTGATAGCAATGGTAACAAACACCACATGAATTTATATCCGTCCAAAATGATATTTCATGCTAGAATATGACAACCGAAGGTGGTTTTCTAAAAATGTCCCCTGCGCGGGACTTTTTTAACCATTCACTTGTACACAAAATCCATATATAGATTTTCAAGGTTTTCTGAAGCATTGATGCATCTACTGTATGTAGCTAAAATTTCTTCAGGCTAGTTTACCAACATTCTTCCTCAGATATTTTATACTCTTATTCCACGAATCTGTAAAAAGTACTATTTTGCAAATGATACACAGGGCCTTTAAAATTGCACAAGTTTAAATAAAGAACAGAAATCAATGCAATTCACAACAAATTACACATATTTGCCCCATTTTCTTGTCATACGACAGTTTGCACCCATTTCTTTTTGCGGGTTAAGAATCGCGACCTAGAAAAAGCATTTCTAATGTAATCAAGCGTAAAAATGGGGGCAACTCTGTGAACGGCATTGTACAAGCTGTCTGCAAGTGTACAAGCATGTACAATACGCCCACACATGTTCACAAGGTATGGACTACAGTCAAACATGGGATGAGAGAAAAATCACATGGGTCTCATCAGGAGTCAAACATGAGACCTCTGACTCACCATGCAGATGCTCTACCAGCGATGGGGCACAGTGGTATATACTCTCTCAGGTTTTACCCAAGACCTCTGACACACCGCGCAAATGCTCTATCAGCTGAGCTATGGGGCACTGTGGTATACTCCCTCAGGTTTTCCCCCAAGACCTCCGACACACTGGGCAGATGCTCTATCAGCTGAGCTATGGGGCACAGTGGTATACTCCCTCAGGTTTTCCCCCAAGACCTCCGACACACTGGGCAGATGCTCTATCAGCTGAGCTATGGAGCACAGTGGTATACTCCCTCAGGTTTTACCCAAGACCTCTGACACACCGCGCAAATGCTCTATCAGCTGAGCTATGAGGCACAGTGGTATACTCCCTCAGGTTTTACCCAAGACCTCTGACACACCGCGCAAATGCTCTATCAGCTGAGCTATGAGGCACAGTGGTATACTCCCTCAGCTTACCCCAAGACCTCTGACACACCAGGCAGATGTTCTACATGTACCAGCTGAACTAAAGCACTGTAGTAGCATACATACATACACGTGCACTGGGCAGATGCTCTATCAGCTGAGCTATGAGGCACAGTGGTATACTCCCTCAGGTTTCCCCAAGACCTCTGACACACCAGGCAGATGTTCTACATGTACCAGCTGAACTAGAGCACTGTAGTAGCATACATACATACACATGCCTAGTGAGGAAAAACTGTTGATGCTATGTTGTGTGCTGAGCGGTTTTCAAAGTTGTCATATATTGTGGACTTTTGGTGAGAAATGGCACTCAGATATCGCACAAATGACGCCAACAAATATTGTATGCGGTTTGCTGACACAAATGATACAAATTGTCGTGGTGAATGTTTTCAAACCTGTGAAATATGATCATGTTGACATTTTGAGTTTGAAATATAGCTGTCTTAAAATAGACCTTTTCAAAGTCTTTTCCCCCCCAAAAAAATGCTTTGTAGCACATTTTTCACAGGGGTCTAGTTTAACAGTTTGCACCCATTTCTTTTTGCTGTTTAAGAATCGCGACCTAAAAAAAGCATTTATAATGTAATCAAGCGTAAAAATGGGGTAAACTGTTGACTGACAAAAAAATTGAATAAGCAACTCTGTAAACAGCATTGTACAAGATGTCTGCAAGTGCCCAAGCATGCACAATACGCCCACACATGTTCACCCAGACCGTTACCTACATACACTATGCGAACCTCGCTTTGTACTCGTGCACCGTACGAAATTTGGCCGAAAAACTTTTTTTACTCAAATACTAAAACGAAAATTTTTCCCTAACTCCACAAATCGTTTAAGGGCATCGTTACACACCTTATATATTTGTTCTAACCCTCCTCCCACTTCCCTTATCCTTTTTTAAATGCTGAGACAACTCGTCCGCGAACCTGTGTAAGTCTACACAGTTATGATGCTTCCTGCGTCTTAAAATAGACCTTTTCAAAGTCTTCTCCCCCCCAAAAAATGCTTTGTAGCACATTTTTCACAGGGGTCTAGTTTAAGGGCCCTATGTATCATTTGCAAGATAAAACTTTTTACAGATTCGTGGAATAAGAGTGTAACATATCTAAAGAAGAATGTTGGTAAACTAGCCTGAAGAATTTTTAGCTACATAGATGCATCAGTGCTTCAGAAAACCTTGAACATCTATATGGATTTTGTGTACAAGTGAATGGTAAAAAAGTCCCCTGCACTGGACTTTTTTAAAAAACTACCTTCGGTTGTCAATTTCCAACATGAAATACCATTTTGGACGGAAATAAATTAATTGGGGCTGAGCTGTCAGTTTCCAGTCCTATTTAGGCTATATAAAAAGAAAATGTGGCATTTCCATAATGTGTTTGTTTGTGTTTATTTACTCAGCTAAGGGCGATGTAACGTTAGTTGCCGAAGAATGCCCACAACAAGAAAATGGTAAGTTCTCACAATCGTTTCTGGTAACATTTACATAATGGCTGGCACCCCCAATTCTTCACTTTCAAATGGAGGTGCAATTTACAAAGTCACACACTATGCTATTGTTGCTACGTGGTGCATACCATTGCCTAGCAACCAACAGTCTGGTTGCTTTATGCCATTCTCTCCTACGGTGAACATTGTATTGTTTCTGTACTTTAGACCTGCAACGTGCACCACTTAGCAACAACAATTTAGTCTGTTCAAGTGGATACCAAGTGTGCATGTGAAATGAAGTACTTCAGTATTTCAGATGAAGTTGAAGGATATTTTTCATCGTACAAAATTCTTTGACCACGATGTTGGGGTGGGCTCTTAGCTACAATCTTAGCCGCAGTCACAAAGGAAAATCATGTGCGTCCATCGTGGGAAAAAATGGGCATTTAATCATAGGTAAATCGTACGAAGGTCTTGTGATTGTCCTGCGACTGTCCTACGTTTGTCGTATGATTTTTTTCGTCGTGCGATTGTCGCAAGACGAAACAACCATCGTACGAGCATCGTCAATACGTCAATCGTAAGACTGTCCTACGACACAAGTACGATTATTGTACCATTTTGAGGGCCTTGAAAGACCCTAAAATCGTACGATAATTGTACGCATGTCGTAAGACAGTCGTACAATTATGCTACGACATGGTCACGAGCGAAAAAAATCCCACGACAATATTTTGATTTTGGTCCAGACCAAAACCCCTACGATCATGCTATTTTTCGTCGCACGACACCCAAATATCGTAGGACAGGATTTTGCCCTATTTTCTGTCGTGGACCCGTCGTAACCCCGTCCTGCCACGTACAGTACCGGCATGTGAAAGGGGCTTACGTGAAACATGCAAACACTATTAAATTCAGGCTTATTTTACAGCAAGATTATATTACAGCAAATAAGTTATTTATAAGAGAACATCGGTACTCAAATGACCACATAATGATACTCAACCATTTTTGGCATTAGCCTTAACTATAACCACCGTGCTTTCTCCCACGTAATTCAAGCCTAAATGTCAACTCGATATAGCGTAAGCCACTTTCGGTGGATTTGTTTTCATAAATTTAGTGTATTCAAGTGGGTAATATGACCCCTGTTTTTCTCTGTGTTGTATGTTTAAATGATCGTTGACAAGTCGATGTGCTGTTGACATTTGTCGTGCGAACTTGTACTGTGGCCGAGCGGTCTGTGGCATTATATGCAAGACCCGTTTGATTCTATAGATTAGGGGTTCGAATCCAGACTGTGTCATGGTGTGTGCCCTTGGGCAAGGCATTTTGCCATCAATTGCTTCACTCTACCAAGGAGTAAATGGGTCTTTTTATAAATTAAGGGTCTAAAAGTGTGACATTTAGTGTCCCCCGTTACACCTGATACTAGTATGTTATTTTTCGTACAAAAATCATTAAAATGGCTTTTAAACCATTTTGTATGAATTTTACTTTATGTACTCAATCTTTGAGATGGAAAGTATTTAAAGAATGTGTCCTGAATTTACAAAAACAAGATGTAAAACGTAACGGGGACACCAAAATTGGACCCCTAATATATAGAAAGACCCAAATACGTGTACATGTAGGTACCTGTGATAGTAGTGAAGGTGTTTGATTACATGTAGCTCGTGTGTGTGTTTGATTAGCTCATGAGTGCCTAACGGGCTGGGGGACACCAAAATTGGACCCCTAATATATAGAAAGACCCAAATACGTGTACATGTAGGTACCTGTGATAGTAGTGAAGGTGTTTGATTACATGTAGCTCGTGTGTGTGTTTGATTAGCTCATGAGTGCCTAACGGGCTGGGGGACACCAAAATTGGACCCCTAATATATAGAAAGATCCCAAATACGTGTACATGTAGGTACCTGTGATAGTAGTGAAGGTGTTTGATTACATGTAGCTCGTGTGTGTGTTTGATTAGCTCATGAGTGCCTAACGGGCTGGGGGACACCAAAATTGGACCCCTAATATATAGAAAGACCCAAATACATGTACGTGTACATGTAGGTACCTGTGATAGTAGTGAAGGTGTTTGATTACATGTAGCTCGTGTGTGTGTTTGATTAGCTCATGAGTGCCTAACGGGCTGGGGGACACCAAAATTGGACCCCTAATATATAGAAAGACCCAAATACGTGTACATGTAGGTACCTGTGATAGTAGTGAAGGTGTTTGATTACATGTAGCTCGTGTGTGTGTTTGATTAGCTCATGAGTGCCTAACGGGCTGGGGGACACCAAAATTGGACCCCTAATATATAGAAAGACCCAAATACGTGTACATGTAGGTACCTGTGATAGTAGTGAAGGTGTTTGATTACATGTAGCTCGTGTGTGTGTTTGATTAGCTCATGAGTGCCTAACGGGCTGGGGGACACCAAAATTGGACCCCTAATATATAGAAAGACCCAAATACGTGTACATGTAGGTACCTGTGATAGTAGTGAAGGTGTTTGATTACATGTAGCTCGTGTGTGTGTTTGATTAGCTCATGAGTGCCTAACGGGCTGGGGGACACCAAAATTGGACCCCTAATATATAGAAAGACCCAAATACGTGTACATGTAGGTACCTGTGATAGTAGTGAAGGTGTTTGATTACATGTACATGTAGCTCGTGTGTGTGTTTGATTAGCTCATGAGTGCCTAACGGGCTGGGGGGTGGGGGGGATAAGTGCTACATGCTCCCCAGGGGGTGCTACATGCTCCCCAGGGGGTTGAGAAGGTTTAATGTAATGATATAATTGATCCCAATGATCAGGGGTAATAATGTGAGTGCATGATATACTTGTAATAATATACCGTTATCAAACTTTAAAAAACGCACACCTACCGGTACTGACATTTGAAATTTTATGAGATTCTTAAAAGTACACATGTATGGCAAACCCAACAAGGTCACAAGCCTAGACAATGCATACCGGTAGTTCCGATTTTGCCCCACCCCTTTGGATATTGTTGCTATGCCTCACAAGCTATCATAAAAATGGCAACACACAACGAACAAACCAATGGGACTTTCAATGGAAAGCACGGATTCATTAGCGAAAACTCAAAGGTATTTACAATGTATGTTTCAGGGTCGACAGTTATCTTAGAACACACTGAGTAAAGGGCCACTAATAAAGGGATGTCATATCGTGAAATACGTGCTTTCTTACCTTTGAACAGCGAATCACCCGGCCTTTAAAATTCACCCGGATCACCGAATACAAGACTGTATGGGCAAAAAATCGCGTGATGTTGTTTGTGAGGCAATGCACTTTGATCTGTGGGCGATGTCTGCTAGCTCTGATGTGATTGGTCGGCGGGTTTGGCTTGATTGACAATTTACAATGCTTCACATGAATGGTGTGAAATTTCGCTGCTCCGTGGTGGCTAATTTGCAAAATATTGGCAGTTGCAAAAATGCGAGTTTCTCTTTTTTGTTGAGAAAATTAGTTATCAGTCAAATTGCCAAATTCTTACTTAGCATTTTGCCAATACTGTGTACATTCTTGTAATGTACACATGGCTTCAGATTATTAAATAAAAACGTGTTTGTTCAGATTTTTCCAGAAAATGGATTTCGCTCTAATTTAACAATCATATAAAATACCTTCCTAAAATACTATCCATGGAAAGAAAACAGAAAATTTACAATCTCCAATTTTGATGTGGAAGCAAAAAGTTGGTGTAATCACTGCACTCATGCTTTATACATGTAGATCAGATAAATTAGTTCTCAAAACATAAGTCAGTTTTTGACAATATATTCTTAAAAATATATGGATTGAGAGTGCAAAATTTCAGAATGGTAATGAGAAAAATACGACAAGTGATATGGTATCAAAGTCTTAACACCCATGGGAAAAAATGGGGAGGGGATCAAAAATGCAATGTGAACATGCTCCTTCAATCGGACCTCAGTCGCATACATGTACGAATGATATGCCTCTCTTTACATTCAACACATGCTGCGTTTGAAGCACATTTTTTCCATCTGCGCACATGCCCCATCCAGTCTAATTGCCAACCCCAGCATGTAGTCTTTAAGACGTTCCTCGCTAGATATTCTTAGCCTGTGGAGTTGTTGCCGTGGAAACAACAACACTTGGCCTCGCTCTCCGGGGAATTGCGATATGCCAGTTGGAAAGATTCAGAGGTGTTAAGAGTCCCTTAAGCAGCAGCAAAACAACAAACTTGACCCTTTTTGCCCTTGTCACTTGAAGGAGGTGAGTGGGATAAGGAGTGGGCGGGGTTGAGGCCTCAAGAAAGTGGGAGGATAGTTTGGGTTTAGTTTGCAGTATACAAAATGGAACAACTGCAATGCCGTGTCTCGATACCACTAGTTGGCTTCATAGCTGAATTGGTAGGGCGTCTGCTTGTTAAAGGCCCTGTAGATGATCTGTTTTTGAGCGATTCTGCGAATAAAACCATTATCAACAAACTCATCCGAAGAAATTTCAGCTATGTCAAATGTACTACGTTTAAAAAAAACATGAAAATCCAATATATGCGTTTTCCTGGTCTTGGGGGGGTGTTTCAAATATTCGTTCTCAGTTGATCGGGTACTATGTGGCTTGCGTCATGCACTCTGTGGCGCACATCATATACTGCGTGTGCGCGCGATCCATAAAAATGCATTGCGTTGGAACACGCACACGGAGTACACAGCGCCCATGCATTTTGGACCGCGTAGATGCGAACCAAAAATAAGTAAATCGTTTGCAAACGATCTAAATAATTTCATCTTTACGGATTATTTTCTGGTAAAATTATATCATTTTGAGCGAAAACCTTTCATTGGATAGTTGCTATTAATTAAATCTTTACTTTCAGAACTTTCCCCCTGTAAACTTGTCGATTACTTTTTGGGGTCATTGCAAATGATACACTGGGCCTTTAAGCAGAAGGTCCGCGGTTCGAATCCCGGTGGAACCAAGTTGTTTTTAACTGCATCCAGATTTCCCAAACTCATGGACATTTGTCCACATTCGTATCTAAAATGTTTAGACATATAGAGGAATTTTTAAATTGTCATTCAAAACGAGGGTTTTCTTAATTTTTTGATAAAATTTGCAAATGATGTAAAACAATGGCTCAGCATCTAAAACGAGGCTGTCGGTGGTAATTTTGAAATTTGTCAGTTGGGTACTGAAACCAAGGATTCCTCAAAAGTGCCTGTGGCACTGTAGCTCGTAAGCCTGAAGAAACCTGTCAAGAGAAGACGATGAAGAAATGTTTTAGAGGTGGGAGGAAAACCCCTACACAATTCTGTATAGGGAAACACCCAAGGAATCAAGCAGAGACTGAGAACCCAATCCACATACTGACCCGGGGCACAGAGGTGCTTCGAAGCAAAGGAAAGGCAGCTTTGTGGTTGCTTTTCACTTGGTATCGTGGAAATAGCAAGCATTCTCACAATTTTATAGAATTATGAAGCTTTTTGGAGAGGGAGAGAGAGGGGTTGGGGCACTTTGGGTGAAACTTAAAACCTGTAACAACGTCACTAACAACGTCACTAGTGACTTTGTACGATTGAATTTCATTTTCTTGTCATGAAATACGTGTCTCTACATGTACGTTTGATTTTTCCCCATTTTGTACATTCTAAAAACAGGATATATCAATTTTATGACACTTTTTATTGATTACTGGGTCTATCAAATATCACGTTTTTAATACCAAAAGTTCAAAACTATGACCTCTCCCCTTCCTCAAATTAATTTCTAAAAGCGTATCGGCACCTCCTGTAATGTACCTTTGCACGGAATCGTAAATTGACGAGAATTCATTCAACAAAAGGGGGTCCTGTCACTAAAAATTGAGTTGCGGAGAATAGCGTACCGATCAATTAACATCCCTTAGGCCTCAATGGATAATTTACCACTTCAGCCGAGCCAGAATCTCGGAGCGAAGTGCACCCAGGCTATAGAGGACTCTCTCTTAGTCTTAATTACCCTGCATGGGCTTAGCCCCCACTTGACAGACCGTGTCCTATTTTCGGGTCACGTTCGAGTGCTCCGATCCCCTTCGGGGGATTTCTTCCGTTGTTGTGTAGCAGAGATCAATGAGGACTCATCTTAAAGGAATTGTACATGTAATAAAATGATGACGTGCCTTTCAGGATAAAGGGATGTCAATGCGGTTGTCCGATAACTCGGTAAACTCTCGTTATAACGCCTCTGATATATACTAAAAGTCAAAGAAAACTTATCAAGATTTTTTCCCCCATTTTTAGCAGAAAGGTAAAATTGGACTCAGCTTGTCGGGCTCAGTTTCTGGTTACAATGTACCAATTCTTGGGTTTAACTTTCTTGACAACCGGTTGCTATCCGCCATTACTGTATCCATACTATGGTACGCCAAAGCGAAAATAATTCAACACTAATAATTTTGCCATAAAAAAACGTGCAAAACAAGTCTCAACATTTTTAAAAACTTAATTGCCAACAAAAGCACGGTATGCCAGTTTTAAAACAGTCTATCAACATTTAAAAGTCATGCCAACTTTTTTTGTTTTTCGCAACATTTGCGAAAATATGTGTCAACATTAAATTATCAGTGTTGAATTATTTTCGCTTTGGCGTGCCATAGTATGGACACAGTAATGGCGGATAGCAACCGGTTGTCAAGAAAGTGAAACCCAAGAATACATGTTGGTGAAATTTATTTAGTAATAGTTGTCATCAGTCATAAACGTTTTAACATAGATACAAAAAGAAAAAGAGAAATATGTTATACGTTTCTTTTGATGTTCGGTATTGACCCCCTTCGAACACGTGCAAATACGCCATTTTGGGAGTCAAATAATGCTGAGTCATTGTGGAAGCGATGTGCGTGCGTGCTGTGCGTGTCTCTGGTGGGCGTAATGCGGTTTAATTCACCAATGGGAGCCTTAGCATTGCGCGTTAAGCATGCTATGGACACACACAACGCGCACGCACATTGTTTCCACAACGACGCGGCATTATTTGACTCCCAGAAAAGTCTAGGCAAGGCGCAAATCCGATGTCTTAAATAAAAAGAATGATGTTTTTTCGTTAAAATAAAGTAAATGCTTTAAAAATTAATTGGGAGAAAAAAATACCGGTATATCTTTAAACAAATAGGCCTTGATTCGCCTTTGCCGAATCGAACTCCGCAATTTCCAAAAAAGGCGAGTTGAAGCCGGGTAGGCGCTAAGTGTAAACGCAAAAGGTGATTTGAAAAAGGCGGATCAGACCCAGGTCTGATTCGCCTTTTTCAAATCACTTTTGGGGTAATTGCGAGGTTCTACCCTGCAATTATCAAGGTCGCTTGTAGTGTAAACGCTACCCGAATACAGATTCAGCAATTTTAGTGTCCTTGGGGCGGTGCCCACCGTGTAGTAGATTTAATTGACCAATCTGGCACCAGTTCCGCAACACCCAACAGCTCACGCCTGCGCTGCAGTTACATTTAGTGGTGACTTTTGCCGTTTCTGAAGGCGGATCGAGGTGTAGTGTAAATGCTGCAAATGTTAATTTGTGGTCGCAATAAAAATGCTGGGTCTGTATCCACCTTTGCTGGTTCGAGTGTAAACACGGTGCGACTTGATATTTTTTTCCCTATTTCTGACCCTGACTGTACATGTACTTCATTAGTTACAGCATCAATGATCAATTCTACCGGTATGTATAAGACACAAAAGAGGTTGCAGGTACTTTCAAGTTATTAGTCAGCCGGGCATAACCATGTTTCATGGTTGACTAGACCCAATTTAATGGCCTAACAGTCTTCCCTCTATTATACGAGCTGTTAGCTTATTCATTAGGGTACCCTACATGTCTGTTAATTGCGGAGTAGATGTGTTAAGTGCCGTACCATACCTCATTTGTGGTTCCAAGATACTGCCTGGAATGTCTGTGTACCACCAGGAATTTGCCTTGTGTTTTTTGTATTTTAATGAGTGTTGATCCGCCGCAGATTTCCACTTATGGTCACGAAAACTCGACCTTGTCAGTGCAACAAAAGGCTCATTTTTTGCAGACCGTGTCATATAGCACAGTTTATATAGTGAGTCTTTTCACAGTAAAGGGGGCATTTTGGCAACACAGACCATATTTTCCAGAAAATACCTTTGTCTGGTCTCAAAATAAAAGAAATAAGAGATAACTTTAGCCCAAAAAGGGTTACAAATAGTGAGACAACATGCCTTTTTAAAAACCATGTGAAGACCATTTCCAACATACGCTCGTAACCGGGACGGCCTAAAATGTGACACAAGTGTCCGTCCCGGTTGGTAATTTGCACACACTGTTTTTAGAAAGGCATGTTGTCACACTATTTGTAACCCTTTTTGGGCCTTAGTTATCTCTTCAGAACAACCTAAACTTTTTTGTTTTTGTTTTTTGAGACCAGACAAAGGTATTTCCTCGAAAATATGTTCTGTAATTATTGCCAAAATGCCCCCTTTACTGTGGAAAGACCCAAATGGACCTTTGTTTTACTGCAGTAGGAAAAGTTAAATTTCTTGTGCTGCCAGGGTTCCCTATTTTAAAGTTTAAAATTTGTAGGAATACAGAATAAAATTTAAGAAATTTACATGATTACTAAATAGAGACACCAGTATTTATTGTTTCTATGACCTAAGAAAGATCGATGAAAGGTTGCTACTGTATTTTTTCCACAAATAACTGCGATCGGAAGCCAAGATTTCAAGAATATAAATAGTCGATCAACCTCGAGCCTAGGTCGCTGACCAAGCCGAACCAACCTGCAATCCTCAAACCAGACTGATGACATTTTTCCCACGACGCGGCTTTAAACCCCCTCGTGAGCTACAAAGACCGCAAATCTGCCAATAATAGTCTGGTGTGCGGACCAGCGCACAGTCCCCGGCCCCCCACAATCAATTGCTAATCAACACGGGACCGAACTACTTTGTTTGTATGCACGCGAAAAATGACAGTAGTTCGCTCATCGGTGACGGGTTAACGTCATGTTTTGTCGATAGCCGGCAATGACGGTTTTCTCCCGTGACATCTCCAACAAAAATTGATCGGCTTCGGAGATCCCGAAGGCCTGTCCATTTATCCGCAAGACAGACTCGGAGCTACAAAAGCTTTTTTCCCTCGGGGAGGAGTATGTTTTTGTAATCTCACCATCGGTGGACTGTTTTTAGACAGCTGTCCCGTCGGGTGGCGAGTCATTTTCATCATCAATCTCGGGGCGGGAGTAGGCTTGGGGAAAGTACTCTCCGAAGAGAATACAAATCAGCCCAATTTTAGATAGGTGTTCCAATTAAAGTTGTGGTTTAAAGTACATGTAGCTTATTTAGATTTTTCCAGAAAATGGATTTCATTTTAACCTAACAATCATGTAAAATACCTGCACAAAATACTATCAATGGGAAGAAGACAGGAAATTTGCAATCTCCAATTTGGATGTGGAAGCAAAATGGTTGGTGTAATCACTGCACTGCTTTATGGAACCAGAACAATTAGTTTATCTGTGGTTTTTTGACGAAATATCCGGATTGAGAGTGTGAAATTTCAGATAGGTAATGAGAAAAATATGAGAGATTATATGGTATCAAAATCTCAACACCCATGGGAAAATGAGGGGTGTCAAAAAGTGATCTGGATACGCTCCTTTGACATGTTTGATACGAATGAATGTCAACTCTGACAAATGACGGGTGACCGTGTTGATTTCAGAACACAGTGGGGGGTGTGTGTTGGGGTAATATTGTCCGTGGTTCTCAGCAAATTCTTTTTTTTTTTCTCTGAACGAATTTCTAAAGCATTTACTTTATTTTAACAAAAAAATCATACTTTGTATTTTAGACATGGGCAACCCTGTAAAAAAAATGCCATATTTATACAGCCGTTTTGGCGCCTTGCCTAGACTTGCCCAAGTTTGACTTTCCGTGTTCGGTCTGTAATGCACGTGTGGTCTAGTGGGTATACAGCCGTGCTCGTGATCGAAGGGTTATGGGTTCGAGCCCCACTTGTGCCAACGTGTTTGTGTCCGTGGGCAAGATACTTAATCTCAATTGCCTTGTCAACCCAAGCGATATTTGGGGAGCTGTTAGGGGGAATGCCACAATCTAACTGCTGATAGGACTGTGCGCCTTGGCCAGGTAGCCACCTAGTTGAAGCGAAATGGTTCTGATGATTTCCTGATGGCAGCGATAATGTTAATGGCAACAGCGCCAGGAGTACCCTAGGGTAGACATGTGTGCTGTACAAGTGTCCACCATTACATTATTAATGCGCAGCGTACAGTGCGCCCTCTAGACTAGTGGCTTGTCAAATCTCTTTCCTTCTAACTCGGAAGACTTTCTGAAACTGAAGAAAAGAGATGAGACAGGCCACCAGTCCAGAGGGCACGCTGTACGCAGTGCAATACAGACCAACAAAGTCAGACTTGGGCAAGTTGAATTATTGGCGGACTGCAAATATTAACAGTAATTGTTCGATAGCTAAACGTTAGACAATTTTTAATTTTTTTTCTTTTTCCGATGTTTCTAGAAAAATATCAATTCAAAAAACGTTTTATATTTTGAGGTGCTACACCCAAAACGCTCGGACAATACATCTTTAAAGGCAGTATACATGATTGGTAAACTGTTACAAATAGTTTTATAGTGTGATTGAAGGTATGCATAATTATAACCAACCTGAGCAAAAACCAGCTCTGTACATACTTCGTCTAACGTTTGAGAAAACAGTCAAAAAAGGGTTTGCAGTCATTTCGCCCCAAAACCACTTCGCCCTGAACCATTTCGCCCTGAACCATGAAGTGGTTTTGGTGCAAAGTGGCTTTTGGGCGATGTGGCACTTGGGCGAAATGGTTTTGGGGCGAATTGAATTTCTGTCTCATGAGACGAAAAATCATTGTTTTACTCATTTCTCAAAGACTATAGCACTTCAGACAAAACCATTTCAGGGGAAGTTTTCTACAGTCATGTTTATATTGTGTAAGTTAGGCGTACATCTGTGAACATTTCTGATTTTCGAGATACCAATCATATATACTATGCTGACAGCTACGGTATGCATTGCATGAACTCTGTTCCCTAATATCCGATCACACCCAACAGTTGGCAAAAAACCAATAAAGGGATCTGTCAGGAAATATAATAACTCTGAAGCAATATGATCTCTTCTCTCTACACATCTAGACCTGTAAACCACCCTTCGAATCATAAGCTGTGTGGGTGTGCTGTTCCAACACACACAAGGCATAAAACGTGATGGCTAGCCTAAATTGAAGCCCCGCAGTTTTCCTTATTTATTATTTTATTTGGATAACGTGATAGGCCTAGATTTCCCAAGTAGGACACCCACAGGGCGTCCCGCACTGCACAGGATTCAGTTTCAGGACACAAAATCGTTAAGTACTGGGTCAAGAATTGTCTGACTGTAATGTCGGAATTTCATTCGTCTTCGGAGACTAAGTTTTTAATGCATTTTCACCATTGGATCAATACTCTTGTTTTGTGCTCTTCAGAGAGTTTACCCTCCCGGGACAATCTCTGTTTTGACTTTTTTGAAAGGTGCACTTCATTTTTTTTTTATTCTCCGGGCTTTTCAGTCATATCTCGTTACTTTTTGGCCTAATATCTGCCAATGTGGGGTATTATTGAGTCTGTAACTGAAAGTCTAGACTCTGTTTATTGGGCGCTTTAAAGAAGCGTGTCGGATCACATTCCCCCCCCCCCCCCCTCCCCCCATTTTTCCTCTGGGTGTTGAGATTTTGATACCATATCATTTGTGATATTTTTCCCATGGGTGTTGAGATTGTGATACCACATCATTTGTGATATTTTTCTCAACACCATTCTGAAATTTCGCATTCCCAATCTGTACATTTTCAAGAGGCGTGTTTCTATTGAGACCCATTTACCGGATAATGCCGGAAAAGATGGAAAATGTGCTCAGTAGAAACGGGTCTTATCCGCTATTTTTCGGTAAATGGCGGGGAGAATTTTCACCGGCAATTTTCCTTCATTTTCGGTAAGCACCGATAGAAACGCGCATTGTTCTGCCCGAGTGCGCGCATACAGGGGAGAAACGTAAACATGTGACCACACAATGACTGATGTAATGAACATGCTTGACCTCTACGTGTGACCCTTATCCGGCAAACTCAAGAAGTGTGCAGACGAAGGCCAACAAGCTCCGGTATTTTCAGGATAGAGCGGCTCAGTAGAAACTTCGCGTTACCCACTCTTTACCGGTAAACAAGTTCAGATCGTCAATAGAAACATGCCAAAGGATATTTTTTAAAACCACTGATGTTTTGTAAACTAATTTATCTGGTTCCATGAAGCAGTGCAGTAATTACACCAACCTTTTTGCTTCCACATCTGAATTGGAGATTGCAAATTTCCTGTTTTCTTCCCATGGATAGTATTTTAGGGGCCGTCCATAAAGTACGGAGGGGGAGGGGGAGTTGTTAACATTGCGTACACCATGCGTACGGGGGGTCCAAGCCAATGCGTATCGGGAAAGGATGGACAAGTTGACCATGGTTTCAGACCTTACATGTACAGTATGTACAAAACATATTAGACAGGCCACTCATTTTTCTTACTCATCTCACATTTGTTTCACTCAATTTAGGTTTTTCCATTAAATCTGCAGTTTCTGATGCTTGATGTCATTTTATGCAAAAGAAATATCATTTATTTCAGACTTTAGAGGCGACATGTGAATCGTACTACAGTATAGTAGTATAGCACTATACATGTATGTGGGTCTTTTCACGCTAATGGGCCTATTTGAAAAATAAGTCAATAATTCCTTTCAGATGTCTTCAGTTTATCTCAAACTTAAAAGAAATTTTCTTGTACTGTTCTCAGGAGATAACTTTTGCCCAAAAAGGTAAGAAAATGCTGCCACGACATACATTTCTGAAAAGCTTGTGTACAAATTTCCCCTTATACGTATGTAACTGGACAGACAAAAATGTCACAATTTTGTCTGTCCACCGTTACATACGTATATGGAAAAATTGTGCACAGGGTTTTCAGAGATGTATGTTGTGGCACAATTTTGTTGACATTGCGTACACCATGCGTACACCATGCGTACTACGCAAACCGAAAATGTCTTTTTAGTAAATCGGGAAAGGATGGACAAGTTGACCATGGCTTCAGACCTTTTGTACGAAATATATTAGACAGGCCACACATTTTTCTCACTCCTCAAATTAGGTTTTCCCATTAAATCCCCAGTTGAATGATGCTTGATGTGTCATTTTAAGTAAACAAACAAAAGAAATCTATACATTTTGTCATTTATTTCAGACTTAGGTGGCGACATGCGAATCGTAGTACACGTAGTAGTATATAGCACTATACATGTAGTACTGAACCATTTTTACCAATGCTGAGGTATATATGGAATGCGTATGCGTACAGGGGGGGGGGGGGGGGGGGGGGGGCTGTGGGTGGGGGCGGGGTTGGAGGGGGTTGGAGCCACTGTGTACGCCATGCGTACAGGGGGGGAGGGAGGGTCTAAAAAGTCGGCATTTCATGCGTATGTACTTTATGGACGACCCCTAATTCCAGTACTCTAAAGTCATTTGAATTGTACAAACATTTATTTAGGACTTGATTCAAAAGTAAACAGTCTCTACGCTACTTGAAGATGTCATCAAATAAGGCAATGTTGAAACAAAATTTTCAGAATAGATGAACTGACAAAAACTCTGATTTTCAGGCAGCTACAGTTTATATTTATTTTAAGCTATGAATTTCATTTATTTTCTGGCCGTAAAACCCGGAGGCATGTTATTGTTAGACTGCTATCATAACAAACATCTAGCAAAGTGAGAAATCGAGTGCAAAATCAAATACAGACGTTGTCCGGAATCGGCAAACAGTACTGGTACAAAGTGCGAAGGAGCACCTTTTGGACAGAAACACTATGACTGTCCATTTTTTCTACTGATTTATTTTTAGGATGCAGAGCTCCCAACATTCAGAATTCAAAAATCATACTTTTCATATTCGACCGGCGTGACTCACACAAAAATCCGCATTGCACACGGTACAAAAGCCGAAGTATTCTGGGTGTTATGGCCGAGCGGTCTAGTGCGTCGAACTCAAGTTCCTGTGCCAGTAATAGAATGTGGGTTCGATTCCGGGCCGTGACGGGTTGTGGCACTTGTGCCCTTGAGCAAGTCACTTAATCACACTTGTTCCGTCCTTCGGAAGGGATGTAAAGCCATTGGTCCAGTGTGTTGGGTAACGCACTTTAAAGATCCCAGAGCATTCTTTCGTGAAGAGCGAGGGGAGGGATTCCCCGGTGTCTCTGGCCGTTTCTAATTCAACTTAGAAGTTGATAGTTATTCGAATATCTATGTTAATTGATCCCATTCCTATAATTGGCGGTCCTTCCGCTGTTGGATGTGGTGAATAAATAAATAAATAAAAATACCAGGCAAGGCCATTCATCACTGTACTTCTGTACAAATTTCTGCCGTGACTTCGACGTCGTTTTACCATCTTTGGTGGACATATTTCTGACTTTCGGGCAAAAACCTCCGTGAAAACAAATGTACTGCCAAGATTTTCAGCGTATACAAAACACACCGTGTACGATACATGCCACACTTCCAGAAGCATGGTAGACTGGTTGTCAGTCCACTTATTGCACACACAAACACATATTTGGCACATACAAACACATATTCGTGTTCGTATGTGGAATATGAGGTACGGAAACCAATCTAGCATGATTGTGCAGAGTTTTACTACGCAGTAAACTGGTTCATGGTCCCTCTTCTGTGCGGCCCAAGAAGGCGGGGAACTGAAGATGGCAGGAATTGTGTGTTTTTTAAATAAATAATTATTTGAAAATAGCATCTTAAAAAACGTATGCCAAAATCGTAATCTTTTGGGAGCCTTTTCGCACGTAGAGGCGATGCACATCGCTTTGAGAAAAAGCAGGGAACTTGGAGTCAGTGAAACAACTTAATGAAAATGACAGAATCACAAAAAATTTCCACCAAGGGGATTTTGTGATTTTTAGTGCGTCGTTTCAATCCAAATTCCCTTCATATCGCCTTTTTCCAAAAAACATTTGGCACGCACAGATGAAATGTTTTTTGTGTTTAAGGGATAGTACTTTGGAAAGGTATTTTATACGATTGTTACGCTAACAAAAAAATCCATCTTCTTGAAAAATCTGAACACGCTCCTTTAATTTGGATTGTCAAAATTCTTGCATATTACTTCTCAGTTATATTTTAGCTCAAAGCAGTAGGGACATTTCTTGACCAGTTTCTATAAGAACATTTTATGTTATATCTAAAGGCTATATGGAATTCTACCTGTAAATGCACCTGTCGCTTCTTCTTGATAAAAAAACCCCAAAGGTTCATTCCATGTCAAATCAATGTTGCAAAAAGGTCTTAGTAGTCTCTATCATTTCAGTAATGTTCTTGAAGATCGCAATGCATACTACTGTATGTATACAATGAATAGAGCAACGACCAGGGGTGGATTGCAATATAACCATCTAAGACACATCATATGTCATAACTAAATTAAGGCGTCCCAAAATTTGTGTCTCAAGATGCAAGTTCTGACACACATTTTTTTATTGCAAGACAGAATTGACTTATGATGTCTTAGTTAAGACATCTTGGGAGTAAAAGGTAGTATACATGATCGGTAAACCGTTACAAATAGTTTTATCCCCCTGTGTGATTGAAGATATGCATGATTAAAACCAACCTGAGCAAAAACTACATGTAGCTTTTTACTTGGTCTAACGTTTGAGAAAACAGTAAAAAACTGTGTTACAGTCACTTCGCCCAAAAACCACTTCAGCCTGAACCATGGCCTGTGCACGATGTTGTTGGCTTTCCGCACTCCTGCGGAAAGCCTTTGAAACTGTTCTGATTTTTTTTTTTTTTTTTTTTTTTGGCTTTCCGCACTCCTGCGGAAAGCCTTTGAAACTGTTCTGATTTTTTTTTTTTTTTTTTGGCTTTCCGCACTCCTGCGGAAAGCCTTTGAAACTGTTCTGATTTTTTTTTTTTTTTGGCTTTCCGCACTCCTGCGGAAAGCCTTTGAAACTGTTCTGATTTTTTTTTTTTTTTTTTTTTTAGCTTTTTTTATTCTTCTCCCAAAACCCCATAGACAAAGCGCATGGTCTTTCGGCCTGGCAAAATGGTCACTTGCAAAGCTCGGATCATCATCAAACTTGGTCACAACAATCACCTCATAATGAAGTACTGCACAAATGTGTTTACATTTTGATGACGTCATCAGGTGTCAGATTACAAGCGTTTGAAATATATGGCCTTCAAATTGAAACTTCTGTAAAAATTCAACCGTTTGAGATACAAACTTTATTCTTTCGGCAATGGTCATGAATATCCAAGGTCTAAATTTCATACACAGACATTGACCTTGAATCTTGCTTCCTATTGGTCGAAAACGAGGCTGCCCTGTCATTTAAAACTGGTAGCAGATACAGAGATCGGGTCAAAAGTGTTAGTCTCAAGACCTCTTGGGCATTCCAAAAATACCAAAAGTTAAGTCGTGACACAAAAGAGCGCCCTCTAGCGGCAAGTTGAAAAATGGCCAAAACCTATTTTGAAGAGATGTCTGTGGCGAAGTTTTTGCAAATTGGCCCAAAATTGGTGCATATGTTGACCGAGGGTCAGTGAACATGCCCATACCTTCAAAAGTTTGATGACGTCACCAGGTGTCAAATTACACTCAGTTGAACATGCGTTCTTCTAACGGTTATATCTAGAGAACGAAAAGGCCGATAGAGGTCAAATTTTGTGTTTTAGGTTTGTTGTGACTTGGTCTAATGCATATTAGCAGCAAAATTTGGTGGCGTAACGATGACGTCATCAAATAAGCCCGTTTGTGCAGCATACATTAGCCAAGGTCGTTCACTTCCTCTAATGGGCGTATGACCTTGAAACCTAGCAGGGACGTAGACTTGGTCATTAACATATAACATACCAAGTTACATTAGTGTGACGTCATTTGTTGATTTGTTATGAATTTTTGAATCTGGCAACCTATACCACAGCATACACACAGTGCAGTATATACGAGTGTACATAAGCATGTACAATATGCATACATCTACACTACCCCATTTCCCATAGACAAAGCACACAGTCTATCTCGCTGCTAGAAGGGTCGCTTGCAAAGCTTGGATCATCATCAAACTTGGTCACAATAAGGAACCCATACTAAAGTACTATACCAAAGAGGTTACATCTTGATGACGTCACCAGGGGTCAGATTACATGTGTCTGAAATTTAATGCCTTAACAATTCAAAAATCTGTAAAAATTCAACCGTTTGAGATACAAAATGTTTGTTTCGGCAATGGTCATGACTATCCAATGTTTAAATTTCATGCAGAGACAATGACCTTGAATCTTGCTTCCTATTGGTCGAAAACGAGGCTGCGTTGTCATTTAAAACTGGTAGCAGATACCGAGATTGGGTCAACGTTGTTAGTCTCGGGACCCCTTGGGCATTACAAAAATATCAAAAGTTAAGTCGTCACACGAAAGAGCGCCCTCTAGCGGCGAGTTGAACAATTGCCAAAACGTATTTTTAAGAGATGTTTGCCGCGAAGTTTTTGAAAATTGGCCCAAAATTGGTGCATATGTTTACTGAGGGTCAGTGAACATGCCTGTACCTTCAAAAGTTTGATGACGTCACCAGGTGTCAAATTACACTCATTTGAACATGCATTCTTTAAATGGCTATATCTAGCGAACAAAAAGGCCGATGGAGGTCAAATTGTGTGTTTTAGGTTTATTATACAGCATGCAGTTTTACATGCATACAGACACTATGAACAAGAACATGTACATGTTCATTGTAACCCCATTGTTAGTAACAATGGTGTGTGCCCAATTTCCATTGTTAGATGTTCATAGTGAGACATACAAAGAAAAGAAAAGCGGAAAGCCATATGCTCTGTTATCAACAGACATACCTCTAGTTTTTTAGCTTTTTTTATTCTTCTCCCAAAACCCCATAGACAAAGCGCATGGTCTTTCTACCTGGCAAAATGGTCACTTGCAAAACTCGGATCATCATAAAACTTGGTCACAACAATCACCTCATAATGAAGTACTGCACAAATGTGTTTACATTTTGATGACGTCATAAGGTGTCAGATTACAAGCGTTTGAAATATATGGCCTTCAACATTCAAACATCTGTAAAAATTCAACCGTTTGAGATACAAACTTTATTCCTTCGGCAATGGTCATGACTATCCAAGGTCTAAATTTCATACACAGACATTGACCTTGAATCTTGCTTCCTATTGGTCGAAAACGAGGCTGCCCTGTCATTTAAAACTGATAGCAGATACCGAGATCGGGTCAAAAGTGTTAGTCTCAGGACCCCTTGGGCATCAAAAAAATACCAAAAGTTAGGTCGTCACACGAAAGAGCGCCCTCTAGCGGCAAGTTGAAAAATGGCCAAAACGCGTTTTGAAGAGATGTCTGTGGCGAAGTTTTTGCAAATTGGCCCAAAATTGGTGCATATGTTCACTGAGGGCCAGTGAACACGCCCATACCTTCAAAAGTTTGATGACGTCACCAGGTGTCAAATTACACTCAGTTGAACATGCGTTCTTCTAACGGTTATATCTAGAGAACGAAAAGGCCGATGAAGGTCAAATTTTGTGTTTTAGGTTTGTTGTGACTTGGTCTAATGCATATTAGCAGCAAAATTTGGTGGCGTAACGATGACGTCATCAAATAAGCCCGTTTGTGCAGCATACATTAGCCAAGGTCGTTCACTTCCTCTAATGGGCGTATGACCTTGAAACCTAGCAGGGACGTAGACTTGGTCATTAACATATAACATACCAAGTTACATTAGTGTGACGTCATTTGTTGATTTGTTATGAATTTTTGAATCTGGCAACCTTTACAACAGCATACACACAGTGCAGTATATACGAGTGTACACAAGCATGTACAATATGCATACATCTGCACTACAACATATCCCATAGACAAAGCACATAGTCTATCCCGCTGCTAGAAGGGTCGCTTGCAAAGCTTGGATCATCATCAAACTTGGTCAAAATGAGGAACCCAAAGTAAAGTACTATACCAAAGAGGTTACATATTAATGACGTCACCAGGTGTCAGATTACAAGCGTTTGAAATATATGGCCTTCAATATTGAAACTTCTGTAAAAATTCAACCGTTTGAGATACAAACTTTATTCCTTCGGCAATGGTCATGACTATCCAAGGTCTAAATTTCATACACAGACATTGACCTTGAATCTTGCTTCCTATTGGTCGAAAACGAGGCTGCCCTGTCATTTAAAACTGGTAGCAGATACAGAGATTGGGTCAAAAGTGTTAGTCTCAAGACCTCTTGGGCATTCCAAAAATACCAAAAGTTAAGTCGTGACACGAAAGAGCGCCCTCTAGCGGCAAGTTGAAAAATGGCCAAAACCTATTTTGAAGAGATGTCTGTGGCGAAGTTTTTGCAAATTGGCCCAAAATTGGTGCATATGTTGACTGAGGGTCAGTGAACATGCCCATACCTTCAAAAGTTTGATGACGTCACCAGGTGTCAAATTACACTCGGTTGAACATGCATTATTTTAACAGCTATATCTATAGAACGAAAATGCCGATCAAGGTCAAATGTTGTGTTTTAGGTTTGTTATGACTTGGTCTAATGCATATTAGCAGCAAAACTTGGTGGCGTAACGATGACGTCATCAAATAAGCCCGTTTGTGCAGCATGCATTAGCCAAGGCCGTTTACTTCCTCTAATGGTCGTACGACCTTGAAACCTAGCAGGGACGTAGACTTGGTCATTGACATGTAACATACCAAGTTACAATAGTGTGACGTCATTTGTTGATTTGTTATGAATTTTTGAATCTGGCAACCTATACTACAGCATACACACTGTGCAGTATATTATGAGTATACATAAGCATATATAATAATATGCATACATCTGCACTGCGCCATATCCCGTAGACAAAGCAGTTTGATTACGTCGCCAGGTGTCAAATTACACTCGGTTAAACATGCGTTCTTCTAAAAAGAGAACGAAATAGCCGATGGAGGTCAAATTTTGTGTTTTAGCAGGTACGTAGAGTTTTACATGCATACAAACATACAAAAAAACAAAAGCGGAAAGCCATATGCTCTGTTATCAACAGACATACCTCTAGTTTTTTTTTTGGCTTTCCGCACTCCTGCGGAAAGCCTTTGAAACTGTTCTGATTTTTTTTTTTTTTTTTTTTTTTTTAGCTTTTTTTATTCTTCTCCCAAAACCCCATAGACAAAGCGCATGGTCTTTCGGCCTGGCAAAATGGTCACTTGCAAAGCTCGGATCATCATCAAACTTGGTCACAACAATCACCTCATAGTGAAGTACTGCACAAATGTGTTTACATTTTGATGACGTCATCAGGTGTCAGATTACAAGCGTTTGAAATATATGGCCTTCAAATTGAAACTTCTGTAAAAATTCAACCGTTTGAGATACAAACTTTATTCTTTCGGCAATGGTCATGACTATCCAAGGTCTAAATTTCATACACAGACATTGACCTTGAATCTTGCTTCCTATTGGTCGAAAACGAGGCTGCCCTGTCATTTAAAACTGGTAGCAGATACAGAGATCGGGTCAAAAGTGTTAGTCTCAAGACCTCTTGGGCATTCCAAAAATACCAAAAGTTAAGTCGTGACACGAAAGAGCGCCCTCTAGCGGCAAGTTGAAAAATGGCCAAAACCTATTTTGAAGAGATGTCTGTGGCGAAGTTTTTGCAAATTGGCCCAAAATTAGTGCATATGTTCACTGAGGGTCAGTGAACATGCCCATACCTTCAAAAGTTTGATGACGTCCCCAGGTGTCAAATTACACTCAGTTGAACATGCGTTCTTCTAACGGTTATATATAGAGAACGAAAAGGCCGATGGAGGTCAAATTTTGTGTTTTAGGTTTGTTGTGACTTGGTCTAATGCATATTAGCAGCAAAATTTGGTGGCGTAACGATGACGTCATCAAAAAAGCCCGTTTGTGCAGCATACATTTGCCAAGGTCGTTCACTTCCTCTAATGGGCGTATGACCTTGAAACCTAGCAGGGACGTAGACGTGGTCATTAACATATAACATACCAAGTTACATTAGTGTGACGTCCTTTGTTGATTTGTTATGAATTTTTGAATCTGGCAACCTATACCACAGCATACACACAGTGCAGTATATACGGGTGTACATAAGCATGAACAATCGCCATACATCTGCACTACCCCATTTCCCATAGACAAAGCACATAGTCTATCTCGCTGCTAGAAGGGTCGCTTGCAAAGCTTGGATCATCATCAAACTTGGTCACAATAAGGAACCCATACTAAAGTACTATACCAAAGAGGTTACATCTTGATGACGTCACCAGGGGTCAGATTACATGTGTCTGAAATTTAATGCCTTAAAAATTAAAAAAATTGTAAAAATTCAACCGTTTGAGATACAAACATTTTTGTTGCGGCAATGGTCATGACTATCCAATGTCTAAATTTCATGCAGAGACAATGACCTTGAATCTTGCTTCCTATTGGTCGAAAACGAGGCTGCGTTGTCATTTAAAACTGGTAGCAGATACCGAAATTGGGTCAACGTTGTTAGTCTCGGGACCCCTTGGGCATTACAAAAATACCAAAAGTTAAGTCGTCACACGAAACAGCGCCCTCTAGCGGCAAGTTGAAAAATGGCCAAAACGTATTTTGAAGAGATGTTTGCGGCGAAGTTTTTGCTAATTGGCCCAAAATTGGTGCATATGTTCACTGATTGGCCCAAAATTGGTGCATATGTTCACTGAGGTCAGTGAACATGTCCATACCTTCAACAGTTTGATGACGTCACCAGGTGTCAAATTATACTCGGTTGAACATGCGTTCTTCTAACGGTTATATCTAGAGAACGAAAAGGCCGATGGAGGTCTAATTTTGTGTTTTAGCAGGTACGTAGAGTTTTACATGCATACAAACATACAAAAAAAGAAAAGCGGAAAGCCATATGCTCTGTTATCAACAGACATACCTCTAGTTTTTTTTTTTTTTTTTTTTTTTTTTAGCTTTTTTTATTCTTCTCCCAAAACCCCATAGACAAAGCGCATGGTCTTTCTACCTGGCAAAATGGTCACTTGCAAAACTCGGATCATCATCAAACTTGGTCACTACAATCACCTCATAATGAAGTACTGCACAAATGTGTTTACATTTTGATGACGTCATCAGGTGTCAGATTACAAGCGTTTGAAATATATGGCCTTCAACATTCAAACATCTGTAAAAATTCAACCGTTTGAGATACAAACTTTATTCCTTCGGCAATGGTCATGACTATCCAAGGTCTAAATTTCATACACAGACATTGACCTTGAATCTTGCTTCCTATTGGTCGAAAACGAGGCTGCCCTGTCATTTAAAACTGGTAGCAGATACAGAGATCGGGTCAAAAGTGTTAGTCTCAAGACCTCTTGGGCATTCTAAAAATACCAAAAGTTAAGTTGTGACACGAAAGAGCGCCCTCTAGCGGCAAGTTGAAAAATGGCCAAAACCTATTTTGAAGAGATGTCTGTGGCGAAGTTTTTGCAAATTGGCCCAAAATTGGTGCATATGTTCACTGAGGGTCAGTGAACACGACCATACCTTCAAAAGTTTGATGACGTCACCAGGTGTCAAATTACACTCAGTTGAACATGCGTTCTTCTAACGGTTATATCTAGAGAACGAAAAGGCCGATGGAGGTCAAATTTTGTGTTTTACGTTTGTTGTGACTTGGTCTAATGCATAATAGCAGCAAAATTTGGTGGCGTAACGATGACGTCATCAAATAAGCCTGTTTGTGCAGCATACATTCGCCAAGGTCGTTCACTTGCTCTAATGGTCGTATGACCTTGAAACTTGGCAGGGACGTAGACTTGGTCATTAACATATAACATACCAAGATACATTAGTGTGACGTCATTTGTTGATTTGTTATGATTTTTTAAATCTGGCAACCTATACCACAGCATACACACAGTGCAGTATATACGAGTGTACATAAGCATGTACAATATGCATACATCTGCACTACCCCATTTCCCATAGACAAAGCACCTAGTCTATCTCACTGCTAGAAGGGTCGCTTGCAAAGCTTGGATCATCATCAAACTTGGTCACAATAAGGAACCCATACTAAAGTACTATACCAAAGAGGTTACATCTTGATGACGTCACCAGGGGTCAGATTACATGTGTCTGAAATTTAATGCCTTAAAAATTCAAAAATCTGTAAAAATTCAACCGTTTGAGATACAAACATTTTTGTTTCGGCAATGGTCATGACTATCCAATGTCTAAATTTCATGCAGAGACAATGACCTTGAATCTTGCTTCCTATTGGTCGAAAACGAGGCTGCCCTGTCATTTAAAACTGGTAGCAGATACAGAGATCGGGTCAAAAGTGTTAGTCTCAAGACCTCTTGGGCATTCCAAAAATACCAAAAGTTAAGTCGTGACACAAAAGAGCGCCCTCTAGCGGCAAGTTGAAAAATGGCCAAAACCTATTTTGAAGAGATGTCTGTGGCGAAGTTTTTGCAAATTGGCCCAAAATTGGTGCATATGTTCACTGAGGGTCAGTGAACATGCCCATACCTTCAAAAGTTTGATCACGTCACCAGGTGTCAAATTACACTCAGTTGAACATGCGTTCTTCTAACGGTTATATATAGAGAACGAAAAGGCCGATGGAGGTTAAATTTTGTGTTTTAGGTTTGTTGTGACTTAGTCTAATGCATATTAGCAGCAAAATTTGGTGGCGTAACGATGACGTCATCAAATAAGCCCGTTTGTGCAGCATACATTTGCCAAGGTCGTTTACTTCCTCTAATGGGCGTATGACCTTGAAACCTAGCAGGGACGTAGACGTGGTCATTAACATATAACATACCAAGTTACATTAGTGTGACGTCCTTTGTTGATTTGTTATGAATTTTTGAATCTGGCAACCTATACCACAGCATACACACAGTGCAGTATATACGAGTGTACATAAGCATGTACAATATGCATACATCTGCACTACCCCATATCCCATAGACAAAGCACATAGTCTATCTCGCTGCTAGAAGGGTCGCTTGCAAAGCTTGGATCATCATCAAACTTGGTCACAATAAGGAACCCATAGTAAAGTACTATACCAAAGAGGTTACATCTTGATGACGTCACCAGGTGTCAGATTACATGTGTCTGAAATTTAATGCCTTAAAAATTCAAAAATCTGTAAAAATTCAACCGTTTGAGATACAAAAATTTTTGTTTCGGCAATGGTCATGACTATCCAATGTCTAAATTTCATGCAGAGACAATGACCTTGAATCTTGCTTCCTATTGGTCGAAAACGAGGCTGTGTCGTCATTTAAAACTGGTAGCAGATACCGAGATTGGGTCAACGTTGTTAGTCTAAAGACCCCTTGGGCATTCAAAAAATACCAAAAGTTAAGTCGTGACACGAAAGAGCGCCCTCTAGCGGCAAGTTGAACAATGGCCAAAACGCGTTTTGAACAGATGTCTGTGGCGAAGTTTTTTGAAATTGGCCCAAAATTGGTGAATATGTTCGCTGAGGGTCAGTGAACATGCCCATACCTTCAAAAGTTTGATGACGTCAACAGGTGTCAAATTACACTCGGTTGAACATGCATTCTTTTAACAGCTATATCTAGAGAACGAAAAGGCCGATGAAGGTCAAATTTTGTGTTTTAGGTTTGTTGTGACTTGGTCTAATGCATATTAGCAGAAATAATTGGTGGCGTAACGATGACGTCATCAAATAAGCCCGTTTGTGCAGCATACATTAGCCAAGGTCGTTCACTTCCTCTAATGGGCGTATGACCTTGAAACCTAGCAGGGACGTAGACTTGGTCATTAACATATAACATACCAAGTTACATTAGTGTGACGTCATTTGTTGATTTGTTATGAATTTTTGAATCTGGCAACCTATACTACAGCATACACACAGTGCAGTATATACGAGTGTACATAAGCATGTACAATATGCATACATCTGCACTACCCCATATCCCATAGACAAAGCACATAGTCTATCTCGCTGCTAGAAGGGTCGCTTGCAAAGCTTGGATCATCATCAAACTTGGTCACAATAAGGAACCCATAGTAAAGTACTATACCAAAGAGGTTACATCTTGATGACGTCACCAGGTGTCAGATTACATGTGTCTGAAATTTAATGCCTTAAACATTCAAAAATCTGTAAAAATTCAACCGTTTGAGATACAAAAATTTTTGTTTCGGCAATGGTCATGACTATCCAATGTCTAAATTTCATGCAGAGACAATGACCTTGAATCTTGCTTCCTATTGGTCGAAAACGAGGCTGCGTCGTCATTTAAAACTGGTAGCAGATACCGAGATTGGGTCAACGTTGTTAGTCTAAAGACCCCTTGGGCATTCAAAAAATACCAAAAGTTAAGTCGTAACACGAAAGAGCGCCCTCTAGCGGCAAGTTGAAAAATGGCTAAAACGCGTTTTGAACAGATGTCTGTGGCGAAGTTTTTTGAAATTGGCCCAAAATTGGTGAATATGTTCGCTGAGGGTCAGTGAACATGCCCATACCTTCAAAAGTTTGATGACGTCAACAGGTGTCAAATTACACTCGGTTGAACATGCATTCTTTTAACAGCTATATCTAGAGAACGAAAAAGCCGATGAAGGTCAAATTTTGTGTTTTAGGTTTGTTGTGACTTGGTCTAATGCATATTAGCAGAAAAATTTGGTGGCGTAACGATAACGTAATCAAATAAGAGTTCCTCAAGTATACATTAACCTAGATCGTTTACTTCCTCCATTGGTCGTATGACCTTCAAACCTAGCAGGTGCCTGGACCTGGTCATTAACATGTAACATTAGTATGACATGCATGATTTGTTGATTTATTATGAATTTTTGAATCTTTTCACTGTGCATGTACATGTACATGTAGGGTATGCATTTACATTGTACAAAGTGTACGTAGTATTATACAGCATGCAGTTTTACATGCATACAAACATACAAAAAAGAAAAGCGGAAAGCCATATGCTCTGTTATCAACAGACATACCTCTAGTATTTTTTTTTTTTGGCTTTCCGCACTCCTGCGGAAAGCCTTTGAAACTGTTCTGATTTTTTTTTTTTTTTTTTTAGCTTTTTTTATTCTTCTCCCAAAACCCCATAGACAAAGCGCATGGTCTTTCGGCCTGGCAAAATGGTCACTTGCAAAGCTCGGATCATCATCAAACTTGGTCACAACAATCACCTCATAATGAAGTACTGCACAAATGTGTTTACATTTTGATGACGTCATCAGGTGTCAGATTACAAGCGTTTGAAATATATGGCCTTCAAATTGAAACTTCTGTAAAAATTAAACCGTTTGAGATACAAACTTTATTCTTTCGGCAATGGTCATGAATATCCAAGGTCTAAATTTCATACACAGACATTGACCTTGAATCTTGCTTTCTATTGGTCGAAAACGAGGCTGCCCTGTCATTTAAAACTGGTAGCAGATACAGAGATCGGGTCAAAAGTGTTAGTCTCAAGACCTCTTGGGCATTCCAAAAATACCAAAAGTTAAGTCGTGACACAAAAGAGCGCCCTCTAGCGGCAAGTTGAAAAATGGCCAAAACCTATTTTGAAGAGATGTCTGTGGCGAAGTTTTTGCAAATTGGCCAAAAATTTGTGCATATGTTCACTGAGGGTCAGTGAACATGCCCATACCTTCAAAAGTTTGATGACGTCACCAGGTGTCAAATTACACTCAGTTGAACATGCGTTCTTCTTACGGTTATATATAGAGAACGAAAAGGCCGATGGAGGTTAAATTTTGTGTTTTAGGTTTGTTGTGACTTAGTCTAATGCATATTAGCAGCAAAATTTGGTGGCGTAACGATGACGTCATCAAATAAGCCCGTTTGTGCAGCATACATTTGCCAAGGTCGTTCACTTCCTCTAATGGGCGTATGACCTTGAAACCTAGCAGGGACGTAGACGTGGTCATTAACATATAACATACCAAGTTACATTAGTGTGACGTCCTTTGTTGATTTGTTATGAATTTTTGAATCTGGCAACCTATACCACAGCATACACACAGTGCAGTATATACGGGTGTACATAAGCATGAACAATATGCATACATCTGCACTACCCAATTTCCCATAGACAAAGCACATAGTCTCTCTCGCTGCTAGAAGGGTCGCTTGCAAAGCTTGGATCATCATCAAACTTGGTCACAATAAGGAACCCATACTAAAGTACTATACCAAAGAGGTTACATCTTGATGACGTCACCAGGGGTCAGATTACATGTGTCTGAAATTTAATGCCTTAAAAATTCAAAAATCTGTAAAAATTCAACCGTTTGAGATACAAACATTTTTGTTTCGGCAATGGTCATGACTATCCAATGTCTAAATTTCATGCAGAGACATTGACCTTGAATCTTGTTTCCTATTGGTCGAAAACGAGGCTGCCTTGTCATTTAAAACTGGTAGCAGATACCGAGATTGGGTCAACGTTGTTAGTCTCGGGACCCCTTGGGCATTACAAAAATACCAACAGTTAAGTCGTCACACAAAAGAGCGCCCTCTAGCGGCGAGTTTAAAAATAACCAAAACGTATTTTGAAGAGATGTTTGCGGCGAAGTTTTTGCTAATTGGCCCAAAATTGGTGCAAGTGTTCACTGAGGGTGAGTGAACATGTCCATACCTTCAAAAGTTTGATGACGTCACCAGGTGTCAAATTACACTCGGTTGAACATGCGTTCTTCTAACGGTTATATCTGAAGAACGAAAAGGCCGATGAAGGTCAAATTTTGTGTTTTAGGTTTGTTGTGACTTGTTCTATTGCATATTGTCAGCAAAATCTTATGGCGTCACGATGTCATCAAATAAGCGCGTTTGTGCAGCATACATTAGCAAAGGTCGTTTACTTTCTCCATTGGTCGTATGACCTTGAAACCTAGTAGGTGCATGGACCTGGTCATTAACATGTGACATACCAAGTTACATTAGTATGACATGCATGATTTGTTGATTTATTATGAATTTTTGAATCTTGTCACTGTGCATGTACATGTACATGTACGGTATGCATTTACATTGTACAAAGTGTAGATGTAGTATTATACAGCATGCAGTTTTACATGCATACAAACATACAAAAAAAGAAAAGCGGAAAGCCATATGCTCTGTTATCAACAGACATACTTCTAGTTTTTAGCTTTTTTTATTCTTCTCCCAAAACCCCATAGACAAAGCGCATGGTCTTTCGGCCTGGCAAAATGGTCACTTGCAAAGCTCGGATCATCATCAAACTTGGTCACAACAATCACCTCATAGTGAAGTACTGCACAAATGTGTTTACATTTTGATGACGTCATCAGGTGTCAGATTACAAGCGTTTGAAATATATGGCCTTCAAATTGAAACTTCTGTAAAAATTCAACCGTTTGAGATACAAACTTTATTCTTTCGGCAATGGTCATGACTATCCAAGGTCTAAATTTCATACACAGACATTGACCTTGAATCTTGCTTCCTATTGGTCGAAAACGAGGCTGCCCTGTCATTTAAAACTGGTAGCAGATACAGAGATCGGGTCAAAAGTGTTAGTCTCAAGACCTCTTGGGCATTCCAAAAATACCAAAAGTTAAGTCGTGACACGAAAGAGCGCCCTCTAGCGGCAAGTTGAAAAATGGCTAAAACCTATTTTGAAGAGATGTCTGTGGCGAAGTTTTTGCAAATTGGCCCAAAATTGGTGCATATGTTCACTGAGGGTCAGTGAACATGCCCATACCTTCAAAAGTTTGATGACGTCACCAGGTGTCAAATTACACTCAGTTGAACATGCGTTCTTCTAACGGTTATATATAGAGAACGAAAAGGCCGATGGAGGTCAAATTTTGTGTTTTAGGTTTGTTGTGACTTGGTCTAATGCATATTAGCAGCAAAATTTGGTGGCGTAACGATGACGTCATCAAATAAGCCCGTTTGTGCAGCATACATTTGCCAAGGTCGTTCACTTCCTCTAATGGGCGTATGACCTTGAAACCTAGCAGGGACGTAGACGTGGTCATTAACATATAACATACCAAGTTACATTAGTGTGACGTCCTTTGTTGATTTGTTATGAATTTTTGAATCTGGCAACCTATACCACAGCATACACACAGTGCAGTATATACGGGTGTACATAAGCATGAACAATCGCCATACATCTGCACTACCCCATTTCCCATAGACAAAGCACATAGTCTATCTCGCTGCTAGAAGGGTCGCTTGCAAAGATTGGATCATCATCAAACTTGGTCACAATAAGGAACCCATACTAAAGTACTATACCAAAGAGGTTACATCTTGATGACGTCACTAGGGGTCAGATTACATGTGTCTGAAATTTAATGCCTTAAAAATTAAAAAAATTGTAAAAATTCAACCGTTTGAGATACAAACATTTTTGTTTCGGCAATGGTCATGACTATCCAATGTCTAAATTTCATGCAGAGACAATGACCTTGAATCTTGCTTCCTATTGGTCGAAAACGAGGCTGCGTTGTCATTTAAAACTGGTAGCAGATACAGAAATTGGGTCAACGTTGTTAGTCTCGGGACCCCTTGGGCATTACAAAAATACCAAAAGTTAAGTCGTCACACGAAACAGCGCCCTCTAGCGGCAAGTTGAAAAATGGCCAAAACGCATTTTGAAGAGATGTCTGTGGCGAAGTTTTTACAAATTGGCCCAAAATTGGTGCATATGTTCACTGAGGGTCAGTGAATACGCCCATACTTTCAAAAGTTTGATGACGTCACCAGGTGTCAAATTACACTCGCTTGAACGTGCATCCTTTTAACAGCTATATCTAGAGAACGAAACGGCCGATGAAGGTCAAATATTTTGTTTCAGGTTTGTTGTGACTTGGTCTAACGCATATTAGCAGCAAAACTTGGTGGCGTAACGATGATGTCATCAAATAAGCCCGTTTGTACAGCATACATTAGCCAAGGTCGTTCACTTCCTCTAATGGACGTATGACCTTGAAACCAAGCAGGGACGTAGACTTGGTCATTAACATATAACATACCAAGTTACATTAGTGTGACATCATTTGTTGATTTGTTATGAATTTTTGAATCTGGCAACCTATACTACAGCATACACACAGTGCAGTATATACATGTACGAGTGTACATAAGCATGTACAATATGCATACATCTGCACTATCCCATAGACAAAGCACACAGTCTGTCTCGGTGCTAGAAGAGTCGCTTGCAAAGCTTGGATCATCATCAAACTTAGTCACAATAAGGAACCCATAGTAAAGTACTATACCAAAGAGGTTAGATCTTGATGACGTCACCATGTGTTAGATTACATGTGTCTGAAATTTAATGCCTTGCAAATTGAAAAATCTGTAAAAATTGAACCGTTTGAGATACAATCTTTATTCTTTCGGCACTGGTCATGACTATCCAAGGTCTAAATTTCATGCAGAGACATTGACCTTGAATCTTGTTTCCTATTGGTCGAAAACGAGGCTGCCTTGTCATTTAAAACTGGTAAGCGATGCCGAGATCGTGTCAACGGTGTTAGTCTCAGGACCCCTTGGGCATTCAAAAAATACAAAAAGTTAAGTCGTCACACGAAACAGCCCCCTCTAGTGACGAGTTGAAAAAAGACCAAAACGTATTTTGAATTGGTCAAATGTATATTATCAGCTAAATATTGTGACGTCACGATGACGTAATCAAATAAGAGTTCCTCAAGTATACATTAACCAAGGTCGTTTACTTTCTCCATTGGTCGTATGACCTTGAAAACTATCAGGTGCCTGGACCTGGTCATTAACATGTAACATACCAAGTTACATTAGTATGACATGCATGATTTGTTGATTTATTATGAATTTTTGAATCTTGTCACTGTGCATATTGTACATGTATATGTACAGTATGTATTTATATTGTACAAAGTGTACATGTAGTATTATACAGCATGCAGTTTTACATGCATACAAACATACAAAAAAAGAAAAGCGGAAAGCCATATGCTCTGTTATCAACAGACATACCTCTAGTTTTGTGGTGAAGTGCTTCAGGGCAAAGTGGTCCAGGGTGAGGTGGTTTTGGGGCGAAATTAATTTAGAAATAATTGTTTTGCTCATTTCTCAAAGACTATAGCACTTCAGACAAAACCATTTCAGGGAAAGTTTTCTACTGTCATCGTGTTTATATTGTGTAAGTTATGTATAAATCTGTGAACATTTCTGATTCCTCGAGATACCAATCATGTACCTGGTATTTTACCTTTAAAAACATTTTAATTTTCTTTATTGCAATCCAGCTTTATATCGGGGTGCTTTATAACAAGGAACAAGGAAAAAGGAAAGAAGGGGCATGCGCGGTATCCGCGCTTTGCTGCGGGCGCTCATCTCCCGACTCCTTGGCTTTTGAGCCTGCATTTAACCCGGCGATAGAGCCGACTACTGCTCGGGTCTGCAGTTTCCTTCCCCAGTGCAAGCACCAGGTACCCATTAACGACTACAATTCGTAGTGTCTGTACACAAAACTTACATACACAAAAATGCCTGGATCACATTTTTAGGGGACTCAAAACTAATCCCAGTGTGGACGTAGAGTAGAAATACTGACAGTCAGTCATGGTAACTAATTTAAATGTGAACATGAGTCTTTCAACAGTAAAGGGGGCATTTTGGCAACACAGACCATATTTTCAAGGAAACGCGTTGTACCTTTATCTGGTCTCAAAATAAAAGAAATAAGTTTCAGTTGTTCTGAAGAGATACATGTAACTTGGACTCAAAAAGGGTTACAGATACATGTAGTGTGACAACACATGCCCTTCTAAAAACCCCGTGTACACATTTCCAATATACACTCGTAACCGGGACGGACACTTGTTACATTTTAGGCGAACGTTGCAAACGTTTCCAATGTTTGTGTATTTGAAACGCAGCCCAGGTGCAACATGTGTGAACCTGTTTGCAGCATTAATATGCGAGTATGCATACAGTAGTACATCTGTTGTACTTGTAATGCACAACTGTGGAATATACATGTACGGTACCATGGTCTCTACAGCTTCCAGATGCTATTTTAGTATACATGTATACATGTACATGTGCACATTTTAATCAAGTATTTCTTCTTTTTTGTCGGTCCAAAAGCGGCTTTGGACAGGTTTACATGTGTACACATGTACATGTAACATACATGTAGTTTCTGTTTGAGAGAGCGTTTTCAGATCCACATGTACCCGGTACACATGCGGCGTGTTTCCACATTTCTGGGTTGATCCGGGTCGACTCGGGAAACACTTGGAAAAAAGGGGTCATTCCGTGTCAACTCAGCCACCCATGTACATATGACACCTCTCAGATTTTGCTGAAACTTTTTTTTTTAAATACCTTACCGGTAGGTTACCAAACAAAGGAATCCCAAGTTTTAGCTCGATATCTTAAACGTTTTTTGCAGAACAATCTTTCGAAATTTGAGTGTCAAGCCCTTTTTGACAAATGTGAATTGCTCAATGCAGTTCGTAGCATCTTTGAAGCCCCATAACTTTTTTCTAATAGTGATAGGGAGATAAAATTTGGTTTACTTGTAGACTACTGCCCAGATTGCAAGATTCTGCAGTCTGAATTATCAAGTTGTATTATTTGAGGGAGAGGTGGACCCTAAAAAAATCATAATTTCTGTAGGGGCGCTGACTAATTTTCAATTTTGAGGTCATTAGGTCTGAGTTCAAATACTTTTTCTGGTTGGAATATAGTTTTTCTTGGTATTTGGGAGCTTTTCCACCACCAGAATGGTTTTCAGGGCTATAGTGCCACTGGTGCACAGTGGTTTAAAAGCCAGTACCACCCAGACATGACAAAATACCACAAACTTACTTCAATATACCTTCAATGTAGTCACTTTGCACACCCATTCAACCTATTTGCAATCCAAAACAACTCATTACCCAGCCGCAAAACGTCAAAGAGGCTCTAAAATGCACGCAGTTCACGAAAGCTAAAGCGCTTTCTATTGACGATTACTTTGACATTGTTTGAAGTTATGCCCATTTCAAACTCCCGTTGAGCAGATGCCTCTAATGGCGAATTCTGGCGGTTCGTTTGAAGTGTTCTCTGGAGTGTTTATTAAAAAAGAAACAATTTATAACATATTATGTTTATTTTGGGATGTTAATATTGTATTCCTTTCTCATGAACATCAACCTCGGAAGTAGATGACAAATAGAGCGCTTTTACCACAGTCGGTGATAAAGTGTCCATTCGGTTTTCCTCATGAGACTTTGGCACATATGTAGTTCATCAAGATGCTTTTTCCAGATGAACTGCCTTTATTTTTTCAGCCCTTTTTCCTCCACTTATATCCCTCACAATTCAAATTTGTCGTGCGACCTTTTCCTCGAATAATCTCTCTCGCAATCCCACGAAACCTGGTTTTTGCCGTCCAACTTATTTTTTATTTCACATACTTTCAATTATCATACAACATTAATCATAATCCACAGCCCCTTTCATCGGAAACCTGACGAGAAGTTCACACAATGGACCTCGTAGAGCTAGCTAAAGCCACGATGTTGCTCATTATTTTGCAACATTGATTTGACATGGAATAAAGGCAGTTCATCTGGAAAAAGCATCTTGATGAACTACATGTGTATTAGCTGAGGCATTTCTGGTTTTGCCAAAGTCTTATGAGGAAAACCGAAAGGACACTTTATCACCGACTGTGGTAAAAGCGCTCTATTTGTCATCTACTTCCGAGGTTGATGTTCATGAGAAAGGAATACAATATTAACGTCCCAAAATAAACAAAATATGTTATAAATTGTTTCTTTTTTAATAAACACTCCAGAGAACACTTCAAACGAACCGCCAGAATTCGCCATTAGAGGCATCTACTCAACGGGAGTTTGAAATGGGCATAACTTCAAACAATGTCAAAGTAATCGTCAATAGAAAGCGCTTTAGCTTTCGTGAACTGCGTGCATTTTAGAGCCTCTTGGAGGTTTTGCGGCAGGGTAATGAGCCGTTTTGGATTGTAAATAGGTTGAATGGGTGTGCAAAGTGACTACATCGAAGGTATATTGAAGTAAGTTTGTGGTATTTTGTCATGTCTGGGTGGTACTGGCTTTTAAACCACTGTGCACCAGTGGCACTATAGCCCTGAAAACCATTCTGGTGGTGGAAAAGCTCCCAAATACCAAGAAAAACTATATTCCAACCAGAAAAAGTATTTGAACTCAGACCTAGAGACCTCAAAATTGAAAATTAGTCAGCGCCCCTACAGAAATTATGATTTTTTTAGGGTCCACCTCTCCCTCAAATAATACAACTTGATAATTCAGACTGCAGAATCTTGCAATCTGGGCAGAAGTCTACAAGCAAACCAAATTTTATCTCCCTATCACTATTAGAAAAAAAGTTATGGTGCTTCAAAGATGCTACGAACTGCATTGAGCAATCCACATTAGTCAAAAAGGCCACTTTGGCCTTGCATGAAGGCAAATTAGAAAGGGCACCGAGGCCACAAGGCGGGGCACTAAGGCCAACTTTAGTTTTTAAAAAGGGCAACAAGGCCACAAGGAAAAAAACAATAAAAACAAATGTTTGTTTGGAGTCGAGTAGGTCTGGTGGCAAAGTTTATACACAAAGGAATTGGGGCCGAGTCGGTCTGGGGCCGAGTTTATACACAAAGTAATTGGGGCCGAGTTGGTCTGGGGTCGAGTTTGTACACAAGGCAATTGGGGCCGAGTTGGTCTGGGGCCAAGTTTGTACACAATGCAATTGGGGCCAAGTTTGTTTGGACAAAACGTTTTTGCCACGCCACGCGGCGCCGGTAAAACTGGGCGGTATACCCAGTACATGTACCTGACGAATACCAGTGAAAGCATAATGCAAATGCCGGCTCATGTACTTTTTTCCTTCCATGCGCTGGTGTACGGGTATACCCACCATAGACGACGTATGAGCTGTGTGGCTTATCAGTGCAGTACGTACATGTACATTACTGTACACGTGTACCGTACATGCATTGACGACTGTGCACTGTGTGCCATAGTCAAGTCACGGGGCGCGAGCGCTGTGCTTTTGCTTGTTGATATAATGTTCGTTCGCTTTCTTGGAATTTTGGCAGAGTTTATACACGTACCCGGTACACTTCGAGTGTCGTTTATCGCCCATTTTATCTTGATGTAAAAAAGGGGCACGACGGCCATCGGCGAAAAAGGGCAGGGCATTTTTGGCCGTGAAAGGGCCAATTTTTTTAGGGGCATCGAGGTCAGTAAGAGGGGCATCGGCGGCCATGGCCGTCGTGGCCGCCGTGAAATTTGAGCCCTGGTACAATATAAACCGATACAATCGGTGAAAGGTGTACTTATCGGTAACCACTGCACTGCGCCTACTTTCTGGACATCCGGCAGCAACCGCATGCTTGTGTAGAATTAGTTACAAATCAATATTACACCCTCTGTGGAAACGTGCCGGAATTTTATTCTGGGTTGGAATATTCCGGGTTTAGTGGATTGTTCTGTGGAAACACCCCAATGTACATTCATTGGACTTTGCCAAATCAAACTCCGCAATTTCCCAAAAGGCGCAATGAAGCGAGATAGGCATTAAGCATAAATGCAAAAGGCGAATCAGACCTGGGTCTGATTCGCCTTTTTCAAGTCACCTTTTGAGTAGGGTTGAACCCTGCAATCGTCAAGGTCGCTTGTAGTGTAAATGCTACCCGAATACAGATTCAGCAATTTGAGTGTTCTTGGGGTGGTGCCCACAGTGTAGTAGATTTAATTGACCAATCTGGCACCAGTTCTGCAACATTTAATTAACAGCCCATGCATGTGCTGTGGTCACAATTAGTGGTGACTTTTGTGGTTTGATAGGTGAGTTGGGTGTAAACATGTTAATATATATATGCATTCGTTTATTGTACTGTAAACAATCCCCAATTCCCCTAAAAGCTCTTCAGATATCGCTTGGGTTGACGTGGCAATTGACACAAACACATTGGCACCATCGATACCTAACCATGTGGCAACGCTTCTCAATTTGAAGCCACCGTCCGCCATCTTAGTACTCCCAATACAATGCCTTGCCTAGACTGGTTATACTGTCTTTACTAGTCTACATGTATTGAGTGGAATGCAAGCGATCGCATATGGACCAGGGAGCAGTCTAGTCCAAGGATTGTACATGTACTATGGTGGCCGGCGCGTGGCTTCAATTCTTGAATAACCAGCTGCTATTGACCACTCTCACAGATGCCATCTTCATAGGAAAAATTTTAATGCGTATTAAACGCCACCAAGTACACGCACGCACACCCTGGAAAAATGTTCTAAATGCGCGCGCGCGTTACTCGAAATTTTTTCGAAATACGGCGCAACCGATGCGCATCATAAAAATTTACACTTAAGATCCTGATGCACGTGACAATTTGAAGGAAGTGACGTCATTTGAGAGTGATCAATTGCATATGGCATGTGTACCCGGTTGGCCTATAGATTAGTGCATTGGCACTAGTGGACTCATATCCTCTTAATCATAAGCACAGCTAGTTGTGTACCCACTGGACCACATGTGCCCCGCACATACTGTACTCCATAAGCATAGGCTGGTTTAGGCATGGCGGTGCAATTTTCATGAAAGCAGAACTCCAACTCCTGGCATCTGAGCGAGGGAGTGTGCGCGTACTAACTAAAGCCTGCACCCCCTAAAGCTGAGGTCGCCAAGTTGGGTGATCAGTCTGCGGTTAGGGCTGAACACCGGTGGAGATTTTTGTGGACGGATTACATTTTAGGAGAACATCTTTCTTGCAAGGCCGGGGAAAAAAAAACATTTTCATGTCATCCCTTCTTTCAGGGATCCATGTAAAAACTTTATTGTATTACATGTACTTTGTATATCTGCAAAATAACACGCATCTCCAGTAGCGTTAATCAGATTCCATAACAATAGAGAAATACAAGTCCCTGCCAAAATGTAAAGCTAGAATCCTACCCTTTTGTTCCTCAATGCTCGTGCGTCACTGACTAAATTCTTTTCTTCACGTAAAAGCATTTCCCTCGCGATAAAATTTGATTTGTTTTTTATTGTTGGCGAGATAGTACGCAAATACTGCGCCAACATAGCTTACAGTCAGAACGAACCACTCAGCTTTAAGTTTCCGACGTTTCTATTGTACGTGCCTTTGCTCGATCGTCTGCATTGCAGGCTTCCTAATTTCCTCTCCCCTGGGAATATTTTGATCACTCGTAAATTTTCTAAAATTTTCAGCGCAAATTTGAAATTTATTTTTTAAAGAGAATTTTGCGAGGATTTATTTTATTGCAGTATAAAAATTGCAGTTTCTAAAATTAGTTTTCTGCTAAAAATGAAGCTCCAAAAATCAAGTATAGTTGTTAGAGATGTATAATTCGACACCTTACTGAAAATTTTAAAATAAATCTGAATATTAGTGATAGTAAAGAAATCAAGTCAGATTTGTAATTGTGTAGAGCGTGATCCAATTCCGTTCCTCACGCGTGAGGTACGGAAATCAAGAGAAAAATGCCTTTCCTTAGTCAACAACAAACGAGAACTAAAGTGAACCTGTTTGTTTACCCTCTACTGATGTTAATACACACCCAGTTTATCACATGTTGAAATTGACTTTACAGTTTTATGCGGAGGTTGTTTTTATGCCTAAGGGACAGATAATGAATAAAATTGACAAAAAAGGCATGTTTTTTACATGCATTTTCACCTATTTCTTGAAAATGTGATGGCACAGTGTGCCCAGTCAAATTTATTCTGTTAATTTTTGTAATATGATTGTAAAATGTGACATTTCTTTGCATTTCAAAGTATTATTTTGATTAAGTTAACAAAAATTGAAATCTTCATCCAGTGTTTACCAGTTTTGGATCACACTCTGTAAGGTCCATGGTTCGAACCCCCGCAGTCCCTGGGTCGTTATCCCTAAAAACAAAAATCATGTATTGATAATAAAAACTTACCTTCGATACAAATGTGGACAACAGTTCATGAGTTTGGGAAGTCTAGATGCAGTGAAAAGCAACTTGGCTCACCAGGATTCGAACCGCGGACCTGCTTAATGTGCAGACGCCCTACCAATTGAGCTATGAAGCCAACTGGTGGTCTCGAAACACGGTATTGCAGTTGTTCCCCCCACTGATTGGGATTGGCTATCACGTGAGCTTAGTAACCCCTACAGAGGGATAAACCCTTCAATGAGATAACCAACCCTCCCAGAGATCACTTAAAGGGCCCCTGAAATGCTCAATAACTTTATGCACAGTTTTTGCTGCATATGAAGGATTACTTGTGTAGAAAGACAATACTACTGTTCATTTTGATGCCCCATGAATAAAAAGTGGCATTTTTCAACTTTGAAAATTTCTTCACATAAACTCACAGAAAGAGGGCGCAGAAAAGCAAAGAAAAAACATAACACTTCAAACTGTTTTTTCATGGTTTGCAACAGGCAACATGTAAAACAAACCTACATGAAAACTGTCATGGGTTACAAAAGATTCAGTAAGTTGGAGAAAATGGGGAATGTGGAAACTTTTGTGCACAGTTGAATGAGATTTTCCTGTGTTTTCCTAATGTGATATCACCACTTTGCTCATGCATATGTAAATTTGTATTAGCATACAAATCAAAAACCTTGATTTTAACCCCCCAAACAACTTACAAGTAGGGTTTTTATGATTGTAAATTAATGGACTAGTTCCATAGCACAGATTTCATTGATAAAAACACCATTTCAGGGGCCCTTTAAGATACGCCCAAACCCCTGCCTGGCTTGTCCCATTTACTATAAATGAGTGGGGTTTTTCACCACCGGGGTGAATTAATTTGATACAATTGTTGACAAAAAACTTACCTTGACGAAAAAATGTTCTATTTCAGGCTTGTATTCCAAGTCTTGCAGTACACACAGTTAATCCTCCGATATTACCTAGACGATTCATCACTTTGACAGCACATCACAGGCTAAACGGTCACCTTTATCTCAAAGCTTTAAGTCTCAACCCCTTCAGTCAATCGCCCTCGAACGTACCGCCCGGAGTGCGACTGTGTTACTCAGCTCAGACAGACTACCCCAGGAGCTGAAATTTGGTCTCCTAGCAACATGTCACTGCGTGAAAAACTCTCATTTTGTCTGCTCGGCGTGGCATTAATTTGGCTTTTAGGAAACAAGGCGTTTTAGAGTCAGGTGGTGTTCTGGTGATTGTGTTGGTGTCCTCGTGATTAAACGGATTGATGCATTTGCAAGGCTGTTTGCATATACTGAATGCAAGCTATTAAAATGGAAATTATAATTAATTTTGGCATTTTTTCTTCATTTCTTGTATGTTAAAGACCAAATATGTCATTTGCAAGATAACATTTTTTTTACGGATTCCTGGAATAAGGGCATAACATATCTAAAGAAGAATGTTGGTAAACTGGTATGCAGAAATTTCAGCTACATAGATGCAGCAATGCTTTAGAAAACCTTTAAAATCCATGCATGGTTTTTGTGTTAAGTGAATGGTAAAAAAATGTGTGTGCATACACATTTTAAAAAAAATACTTAGCACAGAAAAATTGTACTAAAACAGCTCAACCAAACCAGCTAAAATTCCATGCCATGTGTTTTAATTCTATGTAGTATTCTGCCAATGTTTGCTAAGCATAGAACATGCAAAGCATTTTTTCCCCCACAAAATAGTGAAATGAGATTGAGCTCGGGTGTCAAATTAAAAAAGAAAGAAATGTAGGCACTATGGTGTACATGCAATTTCAATATGCATCACTAAGAAAAATGTCCATAGAATGTTTTATTTCATTTCTTGAGTTGAGGAAATGTCTGCATATTTTAAACAACACTTCCTACCGGTAACTGCGACATGCAGAAAATAAGACTCGACTGAAACGGGGTCTTTCCACAGTAAAGGGGCGTTTTTGGCAACACAGACCATATTTTCCAGGAAATACCTTTGTCTGGTCTCAAAATTAAAATGTGTGTAAGTTGTTCAACATTCCAATATACGCCTCGTAACCGGGACGGACACTTTTGTTACATTTTAGGCCGTCCCGGTTACGAGCGTACCGGGTATATTGGGAATTTGTACACAGGGTTTTTAGAAAGGCATGTTGTCACACTATGCTTTGTGAAACCTTTTTTGGGCCTAAGCCTTATCTCTTCAGAACAACTTAAACTTATTTCTTTTATTTTGAGACCAGACAAAGATATTTTCTGGAAAATATGGTCGGTGTTGCCAAAATGCCCCCTTTACTGTGGAAAGACTCACCAACATTATCCTGAAATTGTCAATTTTTTTGGTGTTTTCTTCAGTACATGTATCTGGTATAATAAGGGATATGGGTTTAACATTCAGCAGATAGGCCATATTCATTTTTATTGTAGAAATCATTTTTAAAAAATCAAGGCCCACAAAAAATTAAAAATCCTGAGAAAATTTTGTTTGAGCCTTATTTTTTAGTGGGCACGTATGGACAAAAATTTGTCCACTATACATGTAGCTCTGTGCAACTTCGTTTCTAAAAGTCCTTCCATATGGAATGTTCTGTAGTGATTCCGCACGAGTGCAGTGCCCCACTTTATTACCGGTAATGAATTTAATGCCTATTAAATTGCCTGCTGGGAGAGAGAGAGAGATAAATAACGGAGGACGGAAATTTGAAGTGGTTCTCATTGCCGGAATGGCTGCAGATCTCTGCATGTAGTCTAGCTATTAATAAGGCTGCATATGTCACCGTGTTTACACTGGTCCCGAGCTCGGGATCAAGATTGGTCCCCTGATAAGAATGCGTCAGTGTTAATCGCAATGATCCTGAGTGCGGCCGCGTTTACATTCTGTAGTTGATCTCGAGCGCGGTGCCAGAATTGCAGTCAAAGGTCATGCTCTGTGTGTGCATGTCACAAGTTGGTACCCTAATTTATGGAATCACCCACGTACAAGGCCACTTGAATTTCGCGGGCTTTTCCTCCGCTACGGCTGTGGAGCGGATGTGGCAGGTTGCGGTAAAGATTAATTGCTTATCTAACCGCAAACTGATTCCGAGCTCGAGATCGAACCCTCCGCCAACGCGAGACCAAAATCTCGGGGTCTGATCCCGGGCCAATTTGGTTCCGAGAGTGTTTACACTCAGTTGTGATCCGGGGCTGATCGCGAGCTCAGGATCAAGTGTAAACAGGGTGTCATTTTCTAGGCCCAATGCATAGTTCCGAGATTGCCCAGTTAACCCCGCCCCTTAGATACTGTTGCTATGTGCTCACAAGCCATCGCAAAAAAATGGCGACACAACGTACAAAGCAAGGGACTCGGCATGGAAAGCACAGATTCATTGGAGAAAACTCAAAGGTATTTATGTTTTAGGGTCGACAGTTACCGTAGCACACACTGAGCGAAGGGCTAGTAATGCAGGGATGACATATATTCATAAAAATGCACTTTCCTACCTTTGAACAGCGAATCGCCCGACATTGAAACCAAAATTCACCCGGTCACTTGCGCATACAACAAACAAACTGTATGGGCAGAAAATCGCGTGATTGTGTGATGATTGCATCACTTTGATCTTTGTGGGCGCCGTCTGCTAGCTCTGTTGTGATTGATCGGCGGGTTCGGCTTGATTGACAGGTCGGAACTATGCATTCAACGTGTTTGAATGGTTCAATTGTTTCCCCTGAATCAGTTCTATACAGTGCAAACTGTCAATTGGTAAAGGTGCCAGTTACGTATGCGTAGTTTTATGTACATGTAGCTTGGAATACATGTACATGTAAAGTACTGAAGTGAAAACACATTTTGTGTGTTGCCAAGGTTACTGGGTCTACAGTGAACTGTTTCTCCACGCTTTAGCAATGGACGTTTCAGATTAGGCCAAGAAAAAAAAAGTTTCCCATTAGGCCCCATAAAAAAAGTTATTATCTTATCATCCTACCAAGCCTGGGGGCGCGAGGTTTTTTATTTTATTTTATTTATTTTATTTTTTAAATGTATTTTTAGGGTCCGCCGTATATCTTTTTAAACCTCCATATGCAGAGATCTACGTTAGCCCGGCCGGCCAGCCACCACGCGGAGCATAGCAACATTATAGCAGCGCCGCACAATGCCACTGCGTGGCCGTTTTCTAAACACTTTCTTCGTCTATGTTCTGGCAGAATTCGCTAACTGAACCACATGTGCATGCAGCGCAAAGCACGAAAAAGACCCATCTGCAGCTGATTTTACGAAAGAGGGCGCAGCTTGCGCAACTTTTGAAAAATGGCGCAAACCCCATATATAGCTTGCGTGCGACTTACGCAGTAAAACGTTGCGCAAGTGGGCTTACGCAACTGCGTAAGTTTCGTGAAATCGGCTGCAGAGCTGCTCTGAGTGAGTGCTGCATTTTGTGGGGTGTGGTTGAAACTCGGAGGTCGGAGATAACCCGGAGGTATAATTTTTTTGTGACCGTGTAGTACATGTACATGCTACAACCTACCTCCGGCTTGTTATTTACCGTCAAGTAGCTCCGGGTTTACCGTCAACGCACCAACTACATGTTATAGTAAAAAACCTCCGGGTACCTCCGACCTCCGGGTTTTATAAATTTCCCATGTTGGGTGTACATGTACGTACAATCATGGTACACGGTCCGTGCATAGTGCATGCACGCATGCAACGCGAGGCACGGCAAAACTTATCGCGCTATCGATCGATTGGGCACGGTAGGTACATGTACAGGACTTTGTCCGTACATTTTATCAGCTGGGCAGATAATAAGAGATCGATTCATTATGAAATTTGTTAAAATGTTGCTTAAATCAGAACAAAAAATTGCAGAAAACTTGGCCGAAAGTGATGCGAGCGGGGATGATAATCTAACAATATTTTTTATGGGGCCTTACCCGCCCCAACCTAGAAAATCATGCAGAACCTATATCTTTTTGCTAAAAAATCAATAAATAACTTATTGTGCCAACCTAAATTTTGTGTACATCGCCTTAATTTTTTTTACCCCTTCAAAGCATGAAAAAGTGGCTTAAATACTATTGTATATTTGCAATGTTGTAATGTGCAAGTGGTAAACAAAAATACTGACAGTCATTCCACCCTAATATTTTCGGCTGAAACAATTTAGAGCAAAATAAAAAGATATTTCCCACCTACCCACCCTTAATATTTTTTTAAAGTAATAGAAACACAGGTAATTTTTTCTTGGCCTTGGCAGTTAATGTTTAGACCCAGTTACCCTAACCCTAGTAGCTGATGTCACAACTTAATTGTCTCAGTGTTGACCAAAAAAAAAATACACTAAAGGTTTGCGTAAATGCCACAAGTATGATGACATAAGATAATAAAAATATCAATTAGGGTTCGTTTAAGTACCCCTTTTCCAAATTAAATTGGTTAGCACTTTGTACTCGGCACTTCCCCCGAGACACTATGAGAAAAACTTCATACATGTAGCGTGCTTTGGTGGGACTCGAACCCACAACCTCCTAACGAGACAATGTAATTTAACTTTAAGATAATAAAACTTGTCATATTGGCTAACCATGTGCGACCAAAATCTCTCTAAAATTACCCAAATGCCTACATTTAAAACATTCATCACATCTGATATATTGCCTCGTTAACTGGATGAAATGAAGCTAGCATTAATGAGATACACATGAGACAAATTATACAAGGCTTTCTTATACAATAGTGACTGTCTTCAAGAAACTACTGAGACAGTGGGAGGGGGTGCTCTATTAAAGGTGCATTGTGTCATTTGCAGAGACACAAAATTTTACTTCATGAGTTGACAAGAAAAACTTGAGTAAAGCGGGCCTCCCACCGTGCGATTTTTGCTACGAAATAGGTACGATTAGCTACGATTTGGTACGATTGTGTGTAGAGTCTATGGACAGTCGTACCAATTCGTAGGAAAAATCGCACAGTGGGAGGCCCGCTTAAGAGTGTTGATAGCAATGGTAACAATTAAACACCACACAAATTCATTTCTGTCCAAAGCCGTGTCAGCATTAGACTTGTTTTTTGGGGAGGTTTTACCAAGACGATGGTAAAATTAAAAATTGCTAAATTTTACTGCTGTTTGCATTCGGACTTTTTGACACGGGAAAGTTTTACCGAGACCGTGGGAGAGCATGTGCAGTGTCCTTTCGCAGTTTGACCTTCACGGCCCGGACGTACGCTTCCAGAGTGCTTTTACCGACTCGCTGTGTCTGCATTGGACTTTTCGTCTCGGGAAACTTTACCTGGGAACTTTTCCTGGGCAGCAGTTGGCCAGGAAAAGTAACCATTGGACTCGGGGGAGGGGGAGAGGGAGGGGGAAGGGGGAGGGGGAAGGGGAAGGGGGAAGGGGAAGGGGGAAGGGGGGGTGGGGAGGGAAAGTTCCTGAGAGGAAAACGTCCTTGGCTGTCCGCATTGGACTTAATATGGGAAAAGTACCTATCGTCTCGGTAAGTTTTCCCAAATAAAGTCAAATGCGAACAGGCCTCAAGATGGTACTTTGTGTAAAAAATTAACTGAAGGTGTTTTTAAAAAGTGTGTGCGCGTACATTTTTTTAACCATTCACTCAACACAAAAACCATGCATGGATTTTAAAGGTTTTCTGAAGCATTGCTGCATGTATGTAGCTGAAATTTCTTCAGGCTAGTTTACCATCGTTCTTCTTTAGATATGTTATGCCCTTATTCCAGGAATCTGTAAAAAGTTTCATCTTGCAAATGATACATTGGGCCTTTAAGTCTGTCCTTAGAATTTGACAATGATGAATTGCCTTCGGCACCCAGATGTCTCGTTAAATGGTGATTAATCGACATAACTTAGATTTGAGGAGTAGATAATGTCTTAGCTCTTTGATTTCAAGCCAATAAAGTTAGTGTTGATTAAAGGTAATAGGCTTTCGAGGGTGGAATCTCGTGTTAAATTTAGCGTTTCTTGAAATTAGAGTATCCTTCATGTTATCCTTGACAGCTTAGTGATAGGGGAATTTCCAAGGGGAAATTAGAAGAAATAAATCTTTTGTTATCAAACATGTATGTGCAGTGTACATGGGTATTTTCCATAAAAATGAAACGGGGAACAAAACTTTGATGCATTTGCAAAAAATGGTTTTCCAAATTAAGAATTTTTAAAAAGAAATTTCCTTGCAATTTCTAAACGGTGTAGAATCTTTAAAATAATTTACAGTTGGGCATGTCTTGGAACATTTTCAGTTTAATCACAATTTTTTAATTAAGTTGACAATAAAATATTTACATAACAGCTTCATTATGCATGACTGCACAAAGCTTCTGTGTGTTGAAAATTTCCTCTCTCAGATTGACTGCTTTTTCACTTAAAAAGTGGAGAAAATGTTTGCGTTTTTTTTTGCTCATACTGTATCAGAAAGTAGCAACAAATGGACTATGGTGTCTAATCACCATTGAAATGAAACACCAAAAACATACAATTTTTCTCTCATCCCAAGTTTGGTTGTTTCATTTCAATGGCAATTATAGGCACCATACCAGATATTGTGTGTGTTACTTTGTCCAGTTGCGCCACCATGCAACACAGAGAGAAAAATTGGGTTCGTAGGGAAAACCTGAGGGAGTATACCACTGTGCTTCGTTGCTCAGCTGGTAGAGCATCTGCCCGGTGAGTCAGAGGTCTTGGGGGAACCTGAGGGAGTATACCGCTGTGACTCAAAGCTCAGCTGGTAGAGCATCTGCCTGGTGTGTCAGAGGTCTTGGGGGGAAACCTTAGGGATACCACTGTGCCTTATAGCTCAGCTGGTGGAGCCCCTGCCTGGTGTGTCAGGTCTTGGGGAAAACCTGAGGGAGTATACCACTGTGCCTCATAGCTCGGCTGGTAGAGCCTCTGCTCGGTGTGCTGGAGGTCTTGGGGAAAACCTCAGGGAGTATACCACTGTGCCTCATAGCTCAGCTGGTAGAGCATCTGCCTGGTGTGTCAGAGGTCTTGGAGTAAACCCGAGGGAGTATACCACTGTGCCTCATAGCTCAACAGGTAGAGCATCTGCCCGGTATGTCAGAGGTCTTGGGTTCAAGATTTGATTAAGACAAACACCATTCCATCCATCATATTTGTTTTTTTATCTTTTCAGGATATGACTGCGGACTCTACGTGGTTTGCATAGCTGAGGAGTTGTGCAAGATGATGTTGACAGATAGCCGTGCGGAATCCTTGAGACATAAGATAACCGGAGCGACAGTTCAGAGCAAACGGAAGGAGCTCAAGTCACTCATATTGGCTTTATCCAAGGAGGATGTCAGATGATGAAAGTTGAAGGGCGGAGTAAATAGACTTAAGGTAAGATAAGGGGAATTTTAAAGAGCTACTAAACCGATTTCTGGAACACAGTGCAATTTTCTTTATTCATTGCAGAAAGAAGTCAACTTTTCTTGTTAAAGCAGGCGCGGATCCAGGGGGGGGGGCCGAGGGGGCACGTGCCCCCGGGCAAATTGAGTCCAAAAAAAAAATAAAAAATGGGCGGAAAGGAAAGGAGGTAAAAGAAAAAAGGGGGGAGGGCAAGTAGTTGAGTAAAAAATAAAAAAAATGGGGGGAAGGAAAGGCCGTAAAAAAAAATGGCTAAAAAAAATGGCAAAAATAATTCTTCATACACACAATTCTCAAAACACACAACAATCTTCAAAACTTTTGCTTAAAAAAGTCAGTTAAAAGTGGCCAGGAATCGCCTTAGATTGCACCACAGAGCATCTAGAATCCAAAATTTTTCGGGGCCCTTAAGCGGGTCCCGGACCCCACGCCGTAAGGGCTTCGCGCTACGCGCTCGCATTTGTCCCTTTTTGTTGTGCCCCCAGTCTACAAAATTCCTTGCATGATCAGCGCTGATTTGAGAAAGCACATCGAACGCAACGTTTTGGTGTCTTTAGCGCCATCAATAGGCCTATGCTGTGTTTTCTTCGGATATTATTTATCGCCGCGAATGCGAAGCGAAGACATGAAAATCTGAGAGATTCTCTCGTCCATATCAACACCCAGAAACCCTTCTTATGAAATCTGTTGGCAGATTTGTGTACATATTGGAAAATACGGTACTGTATGTACATAGTGTTCATCCTTCCAACAAGAAGAGAAACCAACCGCGAATGACAAAAGCAACTCGCACTTTGCGCTGATTTCTACGGCTGGAAATACAACTAACTCACAAGACCACGTGACTTTTCGGAACCAGAATCTGGTTCCGAAAAGTCACGTGACCTTGAATTTTTGAAAAATGCTCAAAAACGGCAAAATTTGAAAAGCGCTTCAGAATAATGTACATGTATGGGTCTATTTCGAGCCCAAAATAGCCCAACAAAGCCGGTGTGTCCCTTTGAAGCATGTAGTGATTTTCATTGTCTGACACTCTGATTTTTGGGCCAAACAAGAAAGTCATGATTGTCAAATTCTTGGGTTTCACTTGGCTTGACAACGGTTGCTATCTCCATTACTGTGTCCATACTATGGCACGCCAAAGGGAAAATAATTCATCAATGATAATTTTGCTATCAACCCTGAAAAACAAGTCTCAACATTTTTAAAAACTTGCCAACAAAAGCACGGTATGCCGGTTTCAAACATATCAACATTTAAAAGTCATGCCAACTTTTTTTTTTCTTGCGCAACATTTGCGAAAATATGGGTCAACATTAAATTATCGGTGTTGAATTATTTTTTCGCTTTGGCGTGCCATAGTATGGACACAGTAATGGCGGATAGCAACCGTTGTCAAGCCAAGTGAAACCCAAGAATAGGAAATGTTAAATAGTTTTAGCAAATTGATACATTTTTCTGCTGAGGGCATGGGGGTTGTTCGTCTGTTGTAATGCATATACTGTAAGCAACGCCGCGAGTGGGAACCATCGCTAATGATTTGGGAGAAAGTGCAGCCTTGCTGGCTGGCTACGAATGCACAGTGTACCATGCATGCATTATACGAAGCCTACGCCGTGTTTTGTGAACGGGCAGGTCTCCTAAGGCCAAAAAAACCCGAACTATGTTTAGCATTAGCGCGCGCATCACTTTTAACCCTACGCGTCAAAGCTTTTTTTTCCAAGAACGGCAAAAAAAAAAAAACCTCAGCGCGCGTCACTTTCGACCCTGCGCGTCAATATTTTTAACACTTAGACACGCACCGTCTGTTGAGTGTTTCGATTAAAAACATGCCTTTAATGCTTGAAATCCACTTTAAAAAAAAAAAGCCGCTTCACCGTGTCATTCAACTTACCGGTATGCTAAACATACAATGTACATGTAGTTCTTTTTTTTTGGCCTAAAGTGCATCAAGCACTTGCTGGCATGCACCGATCTTGGATAAACTCGCCGATGACTGCAATTCGATGACGGCCAAAGCAAACAAAACTACTGTGATTCGTTAGTGATAATTTGAAAATTTTATTAAAATCTGTATTTAAAGGCAGTATACATGATTGGTATCTCGAAAATCAGAAATGTTCACAGATTTACGCCTAACTTTACTTACACAATATAAACATGATGACCGTAGAAAACTTCCCCTGAAATGGTTTTGTCTGAGGTGCTATAATCTTTGAGAAATGAGTAAAACAATTAGTTTTCGTCTCATGAGACGAAAATTCAAATCGCCCCAAAACCATTTAGCCCAAGTGCCATTTCGCCCCCAAACCACTTCGCCCGAGTGCCATTTCTCCCCAAATCACTTCGTCCAAACACTACATCGCCCAAATGCCACTTCGCCCCAAAACCACTTCGTGCACAGGCCATGGTTCAGGGGCGAAATGGTTCAGGGCGAAGTGGTATTGGGGCGAAATGACTGCAAACCCTTTTTCTCAAAAGTTAGACGAAGTACGGAGCTGGTTTTTGCTCAGGTTGGTTTTAATCATGCATATCTTCAATCACACAGGGGGATAAAACTATTTGTAACAGTTTACCAATCATGTACATGTATACTATATTTAAAGACATGTACATGTACACACTGTATAATCATAACTTTTAGCAGAAAACAGAAAACTAGTTTGTTTCATCAAATGAGGAGATTCAAATCTTTGTCGAAAAGGCGTACAGGGTATATCGTCTAATCATTATCGAACCTGAATTTGTCTTAGTGATTTTTTTCCCCTGAATAGCCCAGGCTGTGCAACATCTGACTGATTTCATTAGAGGTTACATTTTTCTTTGGTTGAGAAACAAAAAATAACCATGTCTTTCCATAGTTTTTGTCTGTAAAGTACAATGCCCAGCAAATTTACAACTAGTGAATTTAAAATCTAATATTGTCACGTTCGGACAAACAATTCAAACGCAGGTGGGCAAACAAGTGTCAATTAGATTTAATTGGGTTGGTTATACAGCGTATTTGGTCTGTGCAAACATACATGTACTACAGTACATGACGTATCTGCACTTTAGGTGCAAAGAAAATTAAAGAATTGCAGATTTTTAATCAAAGACATTATAGGATTGGAAAAACTGTTACAAATGGCGTTATAGATGTGTAATTGAGGATGTGTGTGATAAAAACCAACCTGTGTATAAGTCGGCTCAGTACCTCATCTACGTATAGAAAAGAGTCTTTCCACTTTAAAGGGGCATTTTGGCAACACAGACCATATTTTCGAGGAAATACCTGTGTCTGGTCTCAAAATAGAAGAAATAAGTTTGTTGTTCTGAACAGATAACTTAGGCCCCAAAAGGGTTACAAATAGTGTGACAACATGCCTTTCTAAAAACCCTGTGTACAAATTTCCAATATACGTACGCTCGTAACCGGGACGGCCTAGAATGTAACACAAGTGTCCGTCCCCGTTACAAGCGTATATTGGACATTTGTACACAGGGTTTTTAGAAAGGCATGTTGTCACACTATTTGTAACCCTTTTGGGACCTAAGTTATCTCTTCAGAACAACTGAAACTTATTTCTTCTATTTTGAGACCAGACACAGGTATTTCCAGACACAGGTGTTGCCAAAATGCCCACTTTACTGTGGAAAGACTCGGAAAACAATGAAAACTGTGTCTATGCTTTCAAGAAAGTGTTCAAGGCCGTCGTCCTACTTAGGCTGGTTCCTTGGTCCCTTTTATCCTGGGCATTATTCATCAGCTTGTTTGCCCGGCCGTCTGCCCAACTACCATAAAATCTGCACCATTAGTGCAGATACACGTGTACATTGATGCTTTTATCTCGGAGGACGCATTAAATGAACCAAGCACCAACAACTAAAGCAATTTCTTAAACCGCACTCGGGAACATTAGGACCCATCAATTTGCTAAAAATTTCAACAAAAGTCGGTTGGCAAATTTGATTTAAATAGAAACTGCGAAATGCAGACTCTGCCTAATTCTTTGATTTCACTGGTCTCTTTCGAACAGCCCAAAAAGATGTAATTTGGCACCTTTTGAACGTTTATTGTTAAAAGCATGCGCTTCACTGACCACAAAACATTTTGGACATTTTTTTTGTGTCGCTGACGCACCAGAAAACATTCGATCGTGTAGAAATGAAAGGCTTTTACTACATTTAAATTATGAACTTTTTCGGTAACTGCCTATTTCATGTGTACGTTATTGCTATTGGGCCGGACGGCCAGTCTAACTCTGTGCTGAATTCGTTTATAAAGACGTGACAATTGACATTTTGGGTAGGATTTCGTTGTGTATTGAAGCAAAAGTTAATGCATAATGAACAACAGAAAAATCGGCTTCTTGACAATTCTCTCACGACAATTCTCTCATTGACAATTCTGTCTCGAATCCCATCTTCCATATTCAGTTTGCGTTATTGATGAAAATTTCCCCCAACAAGGAGATATACATGTATTACTGGCAATTATTCTGCAAATTACATGTATTTTTTTTCTCCAAATGTCATCCAATTTAATTGTGACATGCAGCAGAATTGGGAATCAAAATGCCAATTTTAACATTTTATTGCTTGTAAAAATTTGGCGCCGGTAAAATTGTCGACCGTACATGTACGTATAATTTAAAACATTCCATCAAATTATAGGGCCTAATGGTTCCTGTGTGTTAAAATAACTAGTCATAAAATCCTGAACACTTTAAGCTAAATTAAAACTTTGTTTTCCTTGCAATAGGATGTGCTTGGGTCAGTTGAGTTTAAATTAGTTTTTTAACTCTGCTAAAAAAGAAAAGTGTTCATTTGTGTGCAGTCTTGTGTGGTAAATCCTTGCAAGCTGTTCTCCACTAGAGGGCGCCAATCATATTTATTAGTGGGAGATTTTTGTATGCAGACCTGTACCTACCTGTGCAGTTAAATGGTGTATGGTGCATTTTTCTGTGGATTTTACAGGAAATTACGTAAGGCGGATGCTTTTCCCCAAGACCTCTGACCCCCTGGGCAGATGCTTTACTAGCTAAGCTATAAGGCACAGTGGTATACTCCCTCAAGACCTCTGACACACCAGCTGAGTTGTGAGGTACAGTGGTATACTCCCTCAGGTTTTCCCAAGACCTCAGACACCGGGCAGATCTATCTACCAGCTGAGCTATGCTACACTATAAGGCACAGTGGTGTGCTCCCTGAGGTTTTCCCCCAAGACCTCTGACACACTGGGCAGATGGTCTACCAGCTGAGTTATGAGGCACAGTGGTGTATTACTCTCTGAGGTTTCCCCCAAGACCTCTGACACACCAGGCAGATGCTCTACCAGCTGAGCTATGAGAAACAGTGGTGTACTACTCCCCGAGGTTTCCCCCAAGACCTCTGACTCACCAGGCAGATGCTCTACCAGCTAAGCTATGAGGCACAGTGGTATACTCCCTCAGGTTTTCCCAAGACCTCCGACTCACCGGGCAGATGCTCTACCAGCTGAGCTATGAGGCACAGTGGTATACTCCCTCAGGTTTTCCCCTAGACCTCTGACACACCGGGCAGATGCTCTACCAGCTGAGCTATGAGGCACAGTGGTATACTCCCTCAGGTTTTCCCCCAAGACCTCTAACACACAGGGCAGATGCTCTACCAGCTGAGCTATGAGGCACAGTGGTATACTCCCTCGGGTTTTCCCCAGGAAGCAAACTTTCCTTTCGATGTTTCTCTTACTAAACTTGTGATCGTGTAAGTTATTCCCGCTCCCCCAACCCCCCCACACCCCCGCTCCCCCCCCCCCCCCCCCCCCCCCCCCCCTAAAAAAAACAAAAAAAACAAATAATTCACAAATTCACCATCATTGTGTGTACCGTATAATCGTGACTGGCATCATTTATTATCTATTATGTATGCATCACATGATAATTAGCCATTCAGAACAATGTGCTCGTTATCAATTTGATAACGCGTATAATGAATGAAAGATAAGATTTATTGCGATGCAATCCGAATAAAAATCTTTTTTTTTTACCAATTTCAAATAATTGTATTGTATAGATTACTCTGAATAGTATATAAATCTTTAGAATAATATTGTACAACTAGTACCTTTTAAAACAAAATTTTACACCATTTTATCATACATGTAAATTAGTATCTTGCGCATGCCGTTTTGAAAAATGAATGTCCTTTCAAAAGAGATTAGCATATTTTTATTGTGTCGGTTATATTTTGAGAAAGTGCATTAGGCTGTTTAAACACGGCCTTTTCACTTATTAACGTACATAAATTTGATGCGCATAACTTTGCTTAAAAGCGGCGCGGAGGTAATTTGGTGTATCTCCGGCGCACTGAAATTCACAGAATCACAAAAAAATTTCCGTCCAAGTTGATTCTGTGTTTTTTTCAGTGCGGCATTTTACTCCAACTTCTATACATAATGCTTTTTTCTCGAAGTGAAGTGCGTCAATTTATGGGTGTAATAATCCATCCTTAAGGTGTTGTCATGTCAGAGTTTGTAGTTGTCTGTTCTGTTTAGTCGTCAACACCACTAAAGACAAATATTTGTTTACTTTTTACTCGCAGTGTGTTTTAAACATAAAACTGACAAAATGGACGTCTGCAATACAGGGAGTGACATCTACGATCAAGTTCAAGCAGCGATTGTCGGCACAAATGCAGTCGAGTCAACGACAGTTCGTCAGGTCTAGTTGACTATTTGGAACTACCTGCAAAGGGATTGTTTGCGTCATGTCGTCATTCACTGGTAACCAGTCGTACCGTGATTTGTTGTGCCGTTCAGCTGGGAACCAGTGCTTCCAACTAGAGGTTTGTGCAGGGGTAAAAAATGCAAGTATGTGATAAAATTAACTTAGGGCCGACCAAAGTAGTGAACATTTTCACAGTTCTAGAAGCTTTTCCAAATCTCGGCTTCGTCTCCGTCTCCTTCTCCCTCTCTGTCTCCATAGGGTTTACATAGAGCCGGAGCCTGAGCCTTAGCCCAAGTCGAGATTTGGGAAAAGGCCCTACAGAGAGTATTTTTCAAGACCTTCCCCCGAAATACTAATCAACATTTTTCTGTCAGCACTATGAAGTGTCAACATTTTACAGTGCATGTAAAGTCCTACGCTGCCCTCGACCGCCCCCCACCCCCTTCCCACGCTATGTAGAACTGTGAAAATTTTGACAACTTTGGATGGCCGCTTATGTAGTTAACTACAGTCAAAGGTTGAATTTGCTCCAGCTTGATAATATGGTTCAAAAAATAAATGCAAAATTGAACTCTGAAAGACGTAGCATGTTTTATCAGTATGATGACCACCTTTTGTGGCAAGACTGACTCCATCAACCAGCCTCCGTAAGATCCGCTGAGGCAGGGTGCGCCACTCTGCCTGAAGTGCCTCCCTGAGCCCCTGCACTTGATCTAAATCAAGTGCAGGACGCATGGCTCCAGAGGTCAGCTCATCCCACGCAGGTTTAATCAGGTTGATCGGTTTCCTGAGAGCCCTTAACTGCAGGATTCTCCCAGAAACAGGAAATGTAACATTTCATTACTGTGGGAATCACTTTGTTCAAACAGGTCCTCTTGGACCTGGATGAAATCACTGAAGCAGAACGGTCTTGAAAGCGATTCCAAAGTGATTGGTCGACCAGTTGCTTGTTATCCACAAGTTCACTGTATTCAACAAACTTCTGTTCTGATCAAGAACTGATATTTAAACAAAATTCGTTTTTAAATTTTTAAGAGTATACAATTGTCACGATATGCGTAAACGATACGGTGATATAAACAGTGCTGTTGCATGGTTAAAGGAGCGTGACCAGATCACATTTTTTTAGCTCCCCATTTTTCCGATGGGTGTTGAGATTTTGATACCATATCATTTGTCATATTCATTACCATTCTGAAATTGTACGCTCTCAATCCATATATTTTCAAGAATATTATCAAAAAACCACCAATGTTTTGTAAACTAATTTATCCGTTTCATAAAGCAGTGCAGTGATTACACCAACCTTTTTGCTTCCACATCCAAATTGGAGACTGCAAATTTCCTGTTTTCTTCCCATGGATAGTATTTTACATGACTGTTGGGTTAGAAGTTAGAACAAAATCCATTTTCTGGAAAAATCTGGACAAGCTCCTTTGACGATCAACTGATCATGTGCATTTTAATGAATATGCTGCCAAGTTGGTCGTTATTTGTTTATGTTCGTCCTGTCGTCTGTCATGTAGAAATGTCCGTTAGTCTTACATATTCATCAAATTGTCTCATTTTATTGGCCGAGTGATAATTTTAATGTCATATCTCCGCCAGCAGAGATTTTAACATGCAAAGTTTGTCACTGGCTCATGAAGTTTGTGCTGTGTCAAATCTACAGTTTGGTGCAAGTCCGGTGATTTAAAAAAGTGTAAAAGCAGACACTCGTCGACAGATAGCAAGAAAATGAAACTTGGCACGAAGACAAAGTGAGTATAGACTAATCCGAAGACAAAAAACTGCGGTGTATCTCCAACGCATTTACATGACGTCACAATAGACATACACCGCAGTAACAATGGAATAACCACAAGAGGGCGGGCTCACTAAATGTTGTTTGGATTACACTATAGGGTACAATGGTACAAAAAGTGACTTGCTCTACAAATATGAGCCGGATTTTGCACAGACTGGGCCAAATTTTGTGACCATACCTACAATCCTGGCCAAAACTCGCTGGGCCCTCGGCCCCTGTTCAATGTTTGTTTCTTGCACGGTCTGTGCTCCAGCGCGGGCTTACAACATTGATCGGGGGAGCGCGGGAGGTGGCCCAACCATTTTGGCCAGGATTGTAGGTACCACCCAAAATTTCTATAATGAGCCGGAATCTGCCACTGATTTCTAGTCAAGTTTGCAAAAATACAATTTATAGATCCTTTGCACCGGCAGCCATGGCAGGGGTCAGGTTTTTATATTTAAATGAAGTGACAATGTGACTTCACCCTGTCATGGCCGCCGGTTAAAAGGGTGTTTAGGGTGTATAAAAAAAAAGTAATCAAGTTCAGGGGGTTATTAAGCCAAGGTTGTTTAATTTGACAATTTATATGTGGTTGACTTATAAAGAGGAAATTTTCAGTTTTCCAATGATATCTTAAATATTCCATTACGGTCACTTGTGACTGAGCACATTGTAGCAAATTTAAATCGCATTTGTCCAAGTTTGGATATTCATTGAAAGACATTGATTATGCAATCCTTGCAAAGTTGATTATTTATTTATCCACCACATCCAACAGCGGAAGGACCGCCAATTACAGGAATGGGATCAATTAACATAGATATTTGAATAACTATCAACTTCTAAGTTGAATTAGAAACGGCCAGAGACACCCCTCCCCTTGCTCTTCACGAAAGAATGCTCTGGGATCTTTAAAGTGCATTACCTAACACACTGGACCAACGGCTTTACATCCCTTCCGAAGGACGGAACAAGTGTGATTAAGTGCCTTGCTCAAGAGCACAAGTGCCACAACCCGTCACGGCCCGGAATCGAACCTACATTCTAGTACTGGCACAGGAACTTGAGTTCGACACACTAGACCGCTCGGCCATAACACCCCTCCTGATTATGCAAGACTGCTCGTGAGGTAATTCTCAGGTACGAATGCCTTTTCTTTAAGTTGGGTACGTAAGAAAGACCTAGGTTTAGGGACGGGTAGTTGACCTCACTCCATGCAATTATTTCCTTTGGGGACATCTAAAAAACAAGGTGTTTGCAACTTCTCCCGTGATCTTGATGAATTGCGGGACCGTATTCGAATTGAAGTGGATGCTTTACGCAATGATCCGGCTGTGTTGAGACGAGCAGTGCGGGACATACTCCGTCGCTGTCAGCTTTGTGTTGAAAGGGAAGGTGGGCCTGTTGAAGGCAAGGGTGCATAACAGCGAGATAATATATTCTTGAATAATTTCCTGTCATTCCAGAAGAAAATCTGGCTTACCATCTGACTTTCACCGATTATCCTGACCTGCACCGATTATCCAAACTTGGAAAAATGCGATTTCAACTTGCCATTTTGAATAACAATGTACTCAGTCATGTGTGTCCGGATTAAGATACTAAAGATATTGGAAAGCTGAGGATTTTCTCTTTATTGGTCAACCACATAAATTGTCAAACTAAATAACCATGGCGTAATAACCCCCTGAACTTAGATTACCTTTTTTTTAATACACCCTGTATAGTGGTTTAGATGTTAATACAATGTCTGCAGCTCTATATAATGTCTGGGAATGATAATAGTACAACTGCCCTATGATGTCATGCATTACATTGCATTCTGGGATTGATTGGGGGCAATGTGTTAGAACATAGTGTGCGATTATGTGACGAAAACAATGTGCAAAATTACGATGCCAGTTACAGGGATGTGATTGGATGTTTGAAAAAAAACCTGAAATTGCAAGCGCGCATCGTGAAGCCATTACGGCGTGGGATTCACAGGGGTCATGTTTTTTGGCTAAAAAAACCTGATTTCAGGAAAAAAAACTCAAAAATCACATCCGTGTATTATTAAAGATTACAAAGCAAATATACCGAGGTGCCGTGGTTTAACAACTTAGAACAAATAAGTTCATATAATTTTTGCTTTTTTTTTTGCTAATTTTGTTTTTCTAGAATCAAGTGAGGACTTTTACACCAATAGACTACTAAAGTCTGACGTCAGTTGTCAGGGTAACTCGCTCTAAACATTGGCTGGTAATCCGAAATGTCCATTGGTAAAGCGCAGGGAAACAGCTCACTGGTTTTAGTGTAGACCCAGTAACTTTGGCAACATGTTTTCACTTGAGTATTTCATTCAGGTATGGTAAACAGACCAATCAAATTAAGCCAGAGACTCGCCAAGTTTTAAATCGACCAATTGGGACAGTGGAAATTGTCATTATTCAAATTAGATTTAGACTTTCAAAGATCCACTAATCATTTTGAATGTTGCAATTATTTAATGCTAGAAGATTGCCCAGGGGCGGCTTAATAGATTGGGCTGTAACCACATGGATAGACCCATGTGCGCATGCCCGGTAAAAACTTCAACATTATTACCCAAGACAGAATACATTTACTTGGCTACGTTGGAATGACTTAAAAATTTTTTGTTCATTGTAAATATTAATTAGTATAAGAAGTGATGTAATATTGAATCTAAGCTGTAATAGAATGTTGGTAAAACGCAGAACGGTGAAACACACACACACGTTTGTACGACTGCACATTGTGTGCGTTCCGCATTATGTTCCACTGTTCTGCGTTTTAGGCGCGAGGTCAAAATAGAAACGGTCTGTATAACCAGTAAAGGATTCGAGTTAATCCCTCTTAGTCAAATCGTTTCTCTGTTGACAGAAAACCGTGTGCCGGTTTGAAGGGAACTGTTTCCAACTTGCTGGGTTGGTTGATGATTTACAGGTCTACAACTAACTGCCTGCAGGAAGGGAACAAAAGGCTGCTAGGTGAGCTGGGCGCACCTGGGGGCATGAATGGGTTGTGGTTAAAAGCGAGTAGGCCAGGAAGTAGTCCACAATGCAGGGCCCGTAATCCGATAAGCTCTCTATTGTTCAGCAAATGTGGGCGGGTTGAACATTGCCAATTATCTATCCTCTGGCCAGCAAGTTGAATTGTTTGCTTGTTCACTGAAAATGCTCCAATGGTGTATCGTTTATGTACCGTTTCCAGGTATACAGACCCTTTCTATTTTGACCTTGTGCCTCACCAACATTCGCTGTAATATGGCATGTGAAGTAAAAAGACGATGTCATACATGTACGTTGAACATCCACATTACATATAGTGGATAGAAACGTACCTTTAAACATTAATGTTGTTGTGCGTGTGTCGTTGGCAGTGCAAGCAAATACATGTATTTTGAATGGGTACATATTAATACCAGTAATTACAAATATTGATGTTCTATGCAGTTATACATGTATACCAAAAGTAAACTATATAGTGAAAGATTGCTCCGTCCAGCCAATTTGCATATTCATGAGTTGACACGCTACACCAACCGACGTCAAACATCAGTGCACGGCACTCCATCATAGTCTTTGCGACGCCATTCTATACAGTTTTTCTTGCCTTGCGGGTCCGCTTTAGAGTCCAACACCATCTTGATGCTTCGAGTCAGCGGCGACCTCTCCGTATACCCTTTTTCCTTGGAGTCCACATTCATTTCGCGTCTTTCGTTCTCGTCATGAACTTCGCATTTGATGACCACGTGATGGTTGTCGCTGTTTCGTGGTGTAGTTGACGCATCCTGATGCGTGTCCTCTGCGAATTCTTCGGCACATACCATCGGAGCCAGTTTAGGGGCAAGCGCTTTCCAACGCGAGCCATGCTTCAATATAGACCTTTTCGGGGCTTGCGGCTCCGGCGTTGCCATTCCGTTTACCGGTCGCATCTCAATTCCTTCCGCGTTCTGATGCGGTTGTTTCTGTTGTTGAAAATGACGCGCGACCACGGTTGTCCACCCCTTGTGTACAACAGGAGGTTTCTTAACCACAGTGGCTTTTTTGGCGACCGACCATCGCATCAGAGAGGGTGATCGATTAGGCGACCGTGTCGGGCTCGTGTTGGGAGATCTCTTCAAGATGCCAGGAGGATTTTTCTTCTTTGTTGGTGATAGCGAAGACATGGATTTGGAACCAGTACCTGGGGGTGATTGCTTGGCACATGGACGCCAGTTCTTAAACTCGGGATCAGTGGAGCTCTACCAATACAAAAACAAATAAAAAATCACAATTTTAAAGGTATAGATCCCAATAACACAACAAATTCCTGAACTAACACCTTATGAATTTTTTCCACAAAATTTCCACTTTTTTTACAAACTGCCAAAATAGGTTCCAAATAGGCTAAATTTTCGTCAGGAGTCATTTTTGAGACATTTTCCAAAATGATAATTTTTGTAAGGGGTTAGTCCAACAATTTTCCTCAAAATTTGACTTTTTGGAAAATGTCTAAAATTCAGCCTGTTTTGAACCTAAATTCGGCAGTTATTTTGAACATTTCATTTCCTGGATGAGCAGTCAAAATTGAAATTTTAGCAAAAGAAAAAAACATTTCTCAAAATCGGAAATTTTCAAATTGTATGTCTTTTCCTGGATGAGCAGTCAAGGTCAAATTCAAGGAATATCATCTTTGGGTTCTGAGCAACATTTCTTGCCATTTTGAAGCAAATCTGAATCGTAACATTTTTGGCAAAAAAATGACAAATTATGTAAGGGGTTAGTCAAGCAATTTTCCTCAAAAAGGCTTAAATTTGACTTTTTGTAAAATGAAAATTTAGCCTGTTTGGAACCTACTTCGGCCGTTTTTCAAGCTAATTTTTAAGAAAAATTGACATTTTAGCAAAAGAAAACTTTTTTCTCAAAATCTGAAATTTTCAAATTTCATGTCTTTTCCTAAATGAGCAGTCAAGGTCAAATTTAAGTAATATCTTTGGGTTCTAAGCAACATTTATTGCCATTTTGAAGCAAATCTGAATCGTAAATTTTTTGGCAAACAAATGACAAATTTTGTAAGGGGTTAGTCAAGCAATTTTCCAAAAAAATTGCCTAAATTTGACTTTTGGAAAATGACTCAGAAACGACTTCTTACGAAAATTTAGTCCGTTTGGAACCTACTTCGTTTTCCAAGCTAATATTTAAGACACAATTTTTGCAAACAATTCAACATTTTCAAAATTTCATATTTCATTTCCTGGATGAGCAGTCAAGGTCAAATTCAAGAAGTATCATCTATAAGATTTAAGCAACATTTCCTGCAATTTTGAAGGAAAAGTAAATCATAACATTTTTTACCAAAAATTATAAATTTCGTAATTTTCCTCAATTGGCCAAAAATAGACTTTTTGGAAAATGTCTGAGAAATGACTCCTAGTCCTGACGAAGGAATATCATCTGTGGGCTAAAAGTATTTGTGGCGGACGGCCGCGTTTTTTTGAAAACGTCGCCGATTGCATAACTAAACTGACCTTTTGCTGAACCCCAAGGTATGACCCCGGCACCGTGGACGACTCAGAAGCGAGCATCTCACTAGACGACCCAATACGAAGTTCGGACGATGACGGTGATGTTGACTCTTCTCCATCTGCTTCATGGTCGGCTTTGATCTCTGACAAAACCATGTCTTTGTCTTTCTTCTTGAGTTGTATGACTGGGGGGCTTGATGCGTCATCGTCCTCACCGCTGCCTGACATTGATGCATTGAAGCGGATCATGGGCATGTCGTACACATCCTACCGTAAAAAAAAAATAGAGTTATTATATGGCCATCAGTGGTTTTATGCACTTATCAAGTGATGTGCTCTCATCAGAGGTGAATACGTGAACTGTCTTGAGTATTTATGATTTTACAAAACCCACATCAATGCGGGATTATTGCTTATAGCCCAGCCCCATGGTTGCCGAGGGTTGGGGGAACTAGGGGAATTTTTTTGCCAAAAAGGTTGACCAATGTCAAGAAGAAAAAAATATTGAAAATTTTTATAGCACAGAAGCTAGGATATCATGGAGAGAAGCAATGACGTCATGCTGAACAGACCATGTGGTCCAGGGGTGGGGGTGTCTACGGGTGCTTACGTACGGGTGTCCAGTGATATCTAGCTTACCATTAGCGTTTTCCGACAGTGCGAAACCTCGTGTGTATACGTTCTTGTCTGCGACGCACATTGCTTTTCACTACCACGTTTTCTGTGAATAAAGAACCGAACATCACCTATTAGATGAATTACTTTAGAGAAATTGACCGCCATTGTACCCCACCGAATACAATGCCTTGCCTAGACTGGTCATACTGTCTACATCATGGTCTACATGTGTTAAGTGGAATGCAAGCGACCGCATGGACCGGGGAGCAGTCTAGGCCAAGCATTGTTCGTGGGGTACAATGGCGGCCGGCGCATGGCTTCAATGCTATTGCATACTTCATCCAGTGTATATATATCGATGGGAGCACCCCCTTAAAAACAAGTCTGCTGCCACCAAGAGTCCATATTGCAAAAATGCTTTACTAATTGAGTATTCACTTACTTGCTTTGGATGCGTTTTTCTAACGCAAAACAAGTCAACAAGACACATAGGAGAATGGACACACTCAGGCAGATGGCGGTGACTAGCATCTCAAGGCGTTTGTATTCTTCGTCTGTCAGTTCTTGAGAAAAGAAAAGGAAACGATGTAAGATAAACAATTCAAAAAAAGAAATGCAAATTATACTCTGACAAAAAGACTGAGAAGGCTAAAAGATGTAAAATATTTTAATGGTTAATAATGTGTATGATTGTCTCTTGTGGCAAGGCTGACTGCACCAGCCTCCGTAAGAGCCGCTGAGGCAGGGTGTGCCACTCTGCCTGAGTAGGCAGGAGCTCCTGCACTTCCAGGGCTGTTTGGGAGACGCGCAGATTCAGATGCTCTACCAGCTGAGCTATGAGGCACATTGGTATACTCCCTCAGGTTTTCCCGAAGACCTCTGACACACCAGGCAGATGCTCTACCAGCTAAGCTATGAGGCACAGTGGTATACTCATTCACGTTTTCCCCCCAAGACCTCTGACTCACCGGGCTAATGCTCTACCAGCTGAGCTATGAGGCACAGTTGTATATCCCTCCGATTTCCCCCCAAGACCTCCGACACACTGGGCAGATGCTCTACCAGCTGAGCTATGAGGCACAGTGGTATACTCCCTAAGGTTTTCCTCAAGACCTCTGACACTCCAGGCAGATGCTCTACCAGCTGAGCTATGAAGCACAGTGGTGTACTCCCTCAGGTTTTCTCCAAGACCTCTGACACACCAGGCAGATGCTCTACCAGCTGAGCTGTGAGGCAAGGTGGTATACTCCCTTAGGTTTTCCCCAAGACCTCTGACACACTAGGCAGATGCTCTACCAGCAGAGCTATGAGGCACAGTGGTATACTCCCTAAGGTTTTCCTCAAGACCTCTGACACTCCAGGCAGATGCTCTACCAGCTGAGCTATGAAGCACAGTGGTGTACTCCCTCAGGTTTTCTCCAAGACCTCTGACACACCAGGCAGATGCTCTACCAGCTGAGCTATGAGGCACAGTTGTATATCCCTCCGATTTCCCCCAAGACCTCTGACACACTGGGCAGATGCTCTACCAGCACAGTGGTATACTGCCTCAGGTTTTCCCCAAGACCTCTGACACATTGGGCAGATGCTCTACCAGCTGAGCTATGTGGCACAGTGGTATACTCCCTCAGGTTTCCCCAAGATCTCTGACACACTAGGCAGATGCTCTACCAGCTGAGCTATGAGGCACAGTGGTATACTCCCTTAGGTTTTCCCCAAGGTACAAGTGAACCAGGCAGATGCTCTACCAGCTGAGCTGTGAGGCACAGTGGTATACTCCCTAAGGTTTTCCTCAAGACCTCTGACACTCCAGGCAGATGCTCTACCAGCTGAGCTATGAGGCACAGTGGTATACTCCCTCAGGTTTCCTCCAAGACCTGACACACCAGGCAGATGCTCTACCAGCTTAGCCACGAGTAATTTTTTTACCTTTTGTATAATTTGCAATTGTAGTGCTATTATTTGAGTCCAGCAATTTGGGTATAGCGCCCTCTGTTGTTGAGCTGCCTAATTCCGTCTCAGGTGCTATAACCACGGGCGGATGTGTGGATGAAGGTTCTATGGGTACTGCATCTGTTTATGAAAATAGTGAACATTTTTTTAAGGTACAAGTGAATCAGTTAAAGGCCCAATGTATCATTTGGAAGATTGTTACGGATTCCTGGAATAAGGGCATAACATATCTAAAGAAGAATGTTGGTGCATCAAAAACATTCAAAATCCAAAACCCTTGACATACAAATAAGAGGAAGGTCACTCCAGTCTTGATTTTGTTCGAAATTCAAAGGGCACTCAGGCCAACTGGAAGGGCACCATGGCCAACTTTGTTCTAAACATGTGTACTGGTTATTAGTGTATACAAGCCTCATGAAATTTAAGAGGATAGGGCATGCTGGCCAAGTTGGCCTCAGAAAGTGTATATCTTGAAAGGGCATCAGGGCCAACTTAGCAGCTAATGTGAAGGCCTGGGATAGGGCATGCTGGCGAAGTTGGCCTCAGAAAGTGTATATCTTGAAGGGGCATATCAAGGCCAACTCAGCAGGGCATGAGGCCATTGGCCTCGGTGGCCTTGGTTAATGTCAATGCCTGGGATAGGGCATGCCAGCCAAGTTGGCCTCAGAAAGTGTATATCTTGAAGGAGCATTAGGGCCAACTCAGCAGGGCATGAGGCTATTGGCCTCAGTGGCCTTAGTTAATGTCAATGCCTGGGACAGGGCATGCTGGCCAGGTTGGCCTCAGAAAGTGTATATCTTGAAGGGGCATATGAGGGCCAACTCAGCAGGGCATAAGACCATTGGCTTTGGTCTATTTGACTTACAGCCTCTGGTTCCAGCCATCTTGACAACGGCGCATGAGGTAGTTACTTTGTTACCATGGTAACAAGAAATCTCCAGGCTTAAGACGTAGCCACTTAGCTTTCGGAAGGCTTCACTGGTACCCGTCCACTGCAAGAGAAATGAAACACAGCATGGTTACCAGTGCTTGGATTCAGCTTCGAACGAAAAAAAATTTGCCATAGATTTATGGTTGTTGATCGACCAAGGGACAAATTTGAATTTTTTTTTTCTTTACCAATTTTAAAGAAAAAATTGTAGAAGATGTTGAAATTGCACAGCTTGTATCAATGGTCATTTTTGAGAACTTTTTGTTGGGAAAGTAAATTTTTGGTCAATTTTGAGCAACAATGCATTTTCTTTTATAAATTTTGGGCAAAATTTATATAATTCGAATTTCTTGTTTCTTCCCATGGGTAGTATTGGGGAGGTACTTTATATGATTAGAACGAAATCCATTTTGTAGAAAAATCTGGACAAGTTCGTTTAACATAATTTCATGCAGCATGTCAAAATGAGCTTAATTGTTCAGATTTTTCTAGAAAATGATTTTCGTTCTAACCTAACAATCACATAAAATAGCTCTCCATGGGAAGAAAACAGGCAATTTGCAATCTTTAATTTGGATGTGGAAGCAAAACAGGTTGGTGTAATCACTGCACTGCTTTATGGAGCGGATAAATTAGTTCACAACACATCTGTGTTTTTTTGACGATATCCTTGGAAATATACGGGCTTAAAGTGCAAAATTTCAGAATGGTAATGAGAAAAATATGACAAATATGGTATCAAAATTTCAAAACTATGGGGAAAAAATGGAGGTTTCAAAAATGTGATCTGGACACGGTCCTTTAAAGGCCATTGTATCATTTGCAATTTTGTTTTTCATGAGTTGACAAGACAAAAACCTTATTCAAAGTGTTGATAGCAATGGTAACAAACACCACATGAATTTATTTCCGTCCAAAATGGTATTTCATGCTGGAAATTGACAACTGAAGGTGGTTTTCTAAAAAACGTCCTGTGCACGGAACTTGTACACAAAATCCATAAAATATAGATTTTCAAGGTTTTCTGAAGCATTGATGCATCTAAGTAGCTAAAATTTCTTCAGGCTAGTTTACCAACATTCTTCTTTAGATATGTTACACTCTTATTTTACGAATCTGTAAAAAGTGTTATCTTGCAAATAATACATAGGGCCTTTAAGTTAACATAACATTATGCAGCACCTCCAAATTAATAATTCTTACCCAGACACCGAACTCAGCGTTGCCCGTTCCCACAGTGATATTCCAGTGGAGTCCCCTTTCTGTCATATTTAACGAGTCCAAGTTTCTCCAGCCTCCGCATTTCAGCACCCGGGTGTTTTTGACTTGACACCGGGCGGACCTCTCGCCACGATTGACGGTCGAGGCGTGGGGCGAATCCTGGGCTAATGGGAGCTGGTTAAAGTCCACGAATTGAATCTGTGAGGGGGCGGATGGTGTTGCTCGGCAATCTGTAGAGAGGAAAAAGAACATATTTTATTGAATTTTGGACAAATTATGCAATAAAACATTCTCTCTGGCGGGTATATTAGGCACTTTGAGCATCAATTTGTTGATGATTTGTGATCCGACCGTGCGAAATGAGTTGGATGAGTCGCACAGGGCTGAGTTTTCACAACCATAATCAGAAATCAGTGATGGATCCACGGCCATTAAAATGCAAAAATATATTGGGCAGTGCCCGGGTATTGCCTGGAATATTTGGATACCGCTCGGAATTTTCCATGTATTTTTGTATTCTAATTATCCCGGATCGTCCACTCATTTTCTAGAATTGGTCGCAAAAACTCTGCCAAGACTGTGCGACATTCGAGTCATTTTGCACGGCCGGGTCACATTTATTTAAAACAAACCTCTGCTAGCAGACATGACTACATTCATTCTGTTTCTAACAAGGAAAATGTCAGCTCCCAATTTCTTGTTTTTCATTTCAGAATTTGACTTGTCCATATTCTTATCAATTTCAGTGAAATTTATTCCTATGTTTTTGCAACTTTATATTTTTATGCTAATGACAATTTTCAAATTATCATGACAAGGCCATGACGTCATCTCATTGTTAACAAAATATGAATTAAAGATAGTATACATGATTGGTAAACTGTTACAAATAGTTTTATCCCCCTGTGTGATTGAAGATATGCATGATTAAAACCAACCTGAGCAAAAACCAGCTCCGTACTTCGTCTAACTTTTGAGAAAACAGTCAAAAAAGGGTTTGCAGTCATTTCGCCCCAAAACCACTTCGCCCTGAACCATTTCGCCCCAAAACCACTTCGCCCTGAACCATTTCGCCCTGTGCACGAAGTGGTTTTGGGGCGAAGTGGCATTTAGGCGATGAGTGTTTGGACGAAGTGATTTGGGGCGAAATGGCACTCAGGCGAAGTGGTTTGGGGGCAAAATGGCACTTGGACGAAATGGTTTTGGGGCGAATTGAATTTTCGTCTCATGAGACGAAAACTAATTGTTTTACTCATTTCTCAAAGACTATAGCACTTCAGAAAAAAACATTTCAGGGGAAGTTTTCTACGGTCATCATGTTTATATTGTGTAAGTTAGGCGTAAATCTGTGAACATTTCTGATTTTCGAGATTAGGCCTACCAATGATGTATACTGCCTTTAACCACTCGACCACCGAGCACGCTAAGAGTTTTAGCATGTCCTCGGTAAACGCACCGACTATATAGTGCATACCGCGTCGTGATGGGCAAGAATTAATTTTACTGAAAATATGAATTTCTGCAGATGTACAAACTAGAGGGTTATTTTTCTCGGAATGAAACAAATTTGAGTTAACTTTGTTATTTTGTTATTATTTTTTTGTAGCAGCAATCTCATTTGATTTATGTATAAAATTGATTTAGGGTCAATAACCATTTTATTAAACCTTTAGCACCTGCGTCGCCGTGTGCGATGCTTGCATAACCAATCACTTGTAATTCGGTATAATCCATTTACACATTAATGACTTTTGCCAACACCTGTTCACAGGGAGCGATTTCCGCAACCAACTCGATGTATCGATTTAAAATGAACTTTCTTTTTCTTTCAAGAGACGAATCACACGATTATCACTAATTCTGCGCCTCAACTTTTTTAAGCCCGTATATAAACTACTGAATTTTTTTTTAAGGGTCATTGATATTCTCATTTAAAATCTTTAAAAGTAATGATTAATAATCTTTAAGGCAAATATATACAGTGTATTTACTGACCCCTATGTAAGAAAACAGATTGCAAAACATTACAAAATTTTGCACATCCGGAAATATGTTTTTGGGGCCCAAAACCTAAAATTGTGGTAAAGAAAAGTTGTTGACACAAAGAAAGCTTGGCCAATGTGCTTGCAACTCTGAAAACTGTAGATAAAATGAAGGCTGAAAAGTGTTATATTTTTCCCTGTAGTGGAGGGATAATTTTCAGACATGGCTGCCTTTGGGTTTTGCTTATGTACCTATCAATTGTTTCCCCCACCCTCACCTGGGCCACCCCTGGGGTACAAAACATGCATGTCTTGCTATCAGATGCACATGCATTTTTTTTTCAATCCCCACCCTGGGGGACGAAAAATGTGACCAAACCCCCACCTAGGGGGTGGAGCAGCGCGGAGGAAAACAATTGAGGTGCATTATTTTGGGGTGGTCTTCTTTTGAGCCATTTGTCTAATTAATAAGTGATAGTCACCTCGTTTGAAATTGAAAAGAAAATGAAAGTTCCGGTCCTTACTCATTGTTTTCTCACACAGCTTCATATCAAGAGAGAATTTGGAATATTTGTATTTTTTTTTAATGAAGTTGGTTTAATTATCACTGTTAATGAACATTTATTAGTGTGGAAATGCTTATGCATGAGCAGTTCTGCACATGCTCGAAAATGCACGAAAAGTTGTGAACCATTTTGCTGTCTGCTGCCACCAAGCGTTCACATACAACTATCAACACTGCCCTGTGCAGTGGAGGTTGTACAACAGCACACTGAGGGGTACTGGTACCCCTAGAACTATGGGGGATACATATAGCCCGCATAAATATGGTTGTGTAGCAACTTTTACCGCAGGTAGACATTAAAAGATCGCTTGCACATTAACCTTAAGCCCAATCCCCACCAAACTTCCTATATGTATTCTTGAGAACCTTACCTTGCGTATGTTTATGAATTGTTGACATAATTTGTCCATATAATTCTCGAAAATCTATTTTGGAAGTCAACAACAGCAGTTGCAACATGCATTTTTTGCATGAAATACTGTTATTAACTTCTAAACTTTGGATATTTGAAATTTCTGAAATGCTGATCGATCCACTGTTTATTCAGTGGGTGTGCCAGCATAATGCATATGCATGACACTTTTGCACATGCTCGAAATGCACGAAAATGGTGTCTGCTGCCACCAACCGTTCAGTACCTACAATTTTATTAGTCCGTTTTCTCGTCCATCTCTGATTTGATTTAAACAATCAGATATATCAAGCGGAAAGAAAACTCACAGACTGAGACAAAAATACTCCAGGCTGTGATTTGGAGATAAGTAAATAGACGGTAAACTCTTGGTGCGCGAAAATCTGAGCTGCGCAAAATGTAGTTTACTGTGACCTGCAGTGCGTAAAAATGGTCACAATTTCCCAAGTGGATAGAGATTGCGTGCACGTCGGCGCGGCCGGGTCTTGGGGGAAGTTTAGGGAAATTTAGCAAAATTACGGCCATCCTTTCCCTTCAAAGCTGCTATTTTCACAGAAAAGGGCAATCACTGTTTGCATTTTCAAAGTTCCGAATTATAATTTACGGTAACTGGATCGCTAAGTATCCCTAGCCTTTTCGAGTATCGCGCGCTCATTTTTACCACGCGGGATGGCAAATTTAGCAAATTGTCCCGGGCTTGAAATCGTCCCGTTGACACCTAAGTATACTATAGTATAAATTTAGACCTGCGGAGACTAATTTTGACACAACGAGGTCTGTTTCCCGCTCCCGATATCTCAATAAAACCTCAATCAGTCCGAGATATGCTCGGATTCAGTCGAGTAAAAGGTGCTCTGTCACCGAATGCTAATAGTGCGATGCGTTAAAGGCACCGTGACGATGTATTTTGCAAGATATTATTACGGATTCCATAACATAACATATCTCTATCTGAATTAGAAGAGTGTTGGGTAAACTAGCCTGCAAAATTTATATAAATTTATCTTTAAATGCCATTTTCTTATAAAACGAAGATATCGTCTCGGGCAGAATAATTGCATTGGACAGTTGGAACCACTTCTATCTTACATTTAAAGCTAGAACACATGATTGGTAAACCGTTACAAATAGTTTCATCTCCCTGTGTGATTGAAGATATGCATGATTAAAACCAACCCGAGTAAAAGTCAGCTCCGTATACTTCGTCTAACTTCTGAGAATACAGTCAAAAACTGTGTCGTTACTACTTCGCCTCAAAACCACTTCGTCCTATAGATCACGGCCTGCACACCAAGTGGTTTTTGGGCGAAGTTAATTTTCGTCCCATGAGACGAAAATTAACTGTTTTACTTATTTTCTCTTAAGAGAAAACCATTTCAGGGGAAGTTTTCTACCGTCGTCATATTTATATTGTGTAAGTTATGTGTAAATCTGTGAACATTTCTGATTTTTGAGATACCAATAATACCTTTAAAGCAGCTTGTTCCAGAAAATGGATTTCGTTCTAACCCAACAATCGTATAAAATACCTTCCAAAAATACTATCCATGGAAACAAAACGGGAAATTTGCAATCTCCATTTTGGATGTGGAAGCAAAAAGGTTGGTGTAATCACTGCACTGCTTTATGGAACTGGATAAGTTTGTAACTGGTTTACAAAACATCGGTGGTTTTTGACGATATCCTTGAAAATATACGGATTGAGAGCGCGAAATTTCAGAATGGTAATGAGAAAAATATGATAAATGATATGGTATCAAAATCTCAACACCCATGGGGAAAAATGGGAGGCTACAAAATGTGATCTGGTCACGCTCCTTTAAAGGCAGGATGTATTTTGCAAGATATTTTACGGGTTCTTGGAATAAAGGCATATAAACGACAATGTTCGTAAACTAGCCTGTAGAAATTTCAGGTATTGATGCATGCTTCAGAATTTAAATAAATACACCTTTAAAGGCATATGTATCATTTGCAAGATAAATCTTTTTACAAATTTGTGGAATAAGAGTGTAATATAATTTTATCTACTGGGAAGAATGTTGGTAAACTAGCCTGAATAAATTTTAGCTACATAAATGCATTAATGCTTCAGAAAACCTTGAAAATCTATATATGGATTTTGTGTACAAGTGAACTGAATGGTATTTTTAGAAACCCACCTTCGGTTGTCGATTTCCAGCATGAAATACCATTTTGGAGGGAAATGAATTCATGTGGTGTTTGTTACCATTGCTATCAACACTTTGAGTAAGGTTTTTCTTGTTAACTCATGAAAAACAAAATTGGGTCATTGCAAATGATACAATGGGCCTTTAACTGTCACTTTCTGATAAAACAATATCTTGGGCAGAATCATTGCATTGGACAAAAACCGGTAAAAAAAATTTCTTGTCAAAATGGCTTATACATTTTGGGACATTGCAAATCCGTATTACGGGCTTTAAAGATAGTATACATGATTGGTAAACTGTTACAAATAGTTTTATCCCCCTGTGTGATTGAAGATATGCATGATTAAAACCAACCTGAGCAAAAACCAGCTCCGTACTTCGTCTAACTTTTGAGAAAACAGTCAAAAAAGGGGTTTGCAGTCATTTCGCCCCACTTCGCCCTGAACCATTTCGCCCTGAACCACGGCCTGTGCACGAAGTGGTTTTGGGGCGAAGTGGCATTTGGGCGATGTAGTGTTTGGACGAAGTAATTTGGGGCGAAATAGCACTCGGGCGAAGTGGTTTGGGGCGAAATGGCACTTGGGCGAAATGGTTTTGGGGCGAATTGAATTTTCGCCTCATGAGACGAAAAATAATTGTTTTACTCATTTTGCAAAGACTATATAGCACTTCAGACAAAACCATTTCAGGGGAAGTTTTCTACGGTCATCACGTTTATATTGCGTAAGTTAGGCGTAAATCTGTGAACATTTCTGATTTTCGAGATTACCAATGATGAATACTAGTCTGCCTTTAACACGGCTACTGAATCTAATGTACAATCGCGATTTACAGTTCTATCCATTCCAAGGCCATAAGTAGGTCGCCCTAGATACAAAAGTGGGCCAACCAGGCAAAAATGCACGAAGAAACAAGGTCAAGGTGTAGGAATTAAGCAAGACAGCTGCTAAGGAACTACACCGCCAGCTGAGCTGCACAAAATGTCACGGTGGTTGCATTTTGGGCGCGAAACCATAAAATATTTGAAGGAGAGCAAAAAAATAGAACACCTGCTTTTCACGAGACAATGAAAAGTACGCTTTAGTCTTTTTAAACGTGCTTGAGCAGACACGTTTACTTACTTTATGGGTGTTTAGATTTTGATACCATATCATTTGTCATATTTTTTTCATTACCATTCTAAAATTTCGCGCTCTCAATTCGTATATTTTTAAGGATATCGTCAAAAACCACCATGTTTTGTAAACCAATTTATGCGGTTACGTAAAGCAGTGCAGTGATTTTTCGCTTTCACATCCAAATTGGAGATTGCAAATTTTCTGTTTTCTCCTCATGAATAGTATTTTGGGGAGGTATTTTATATGATTATTAGGTTAGAACGAAATCCATTTTCTGGAAAAATCTGAACACGCTCCTTTAAAAATCGCATAAATAATGTTTTTTTGCTTCATTTTTACCACGAGCTTTGCATAAAAACAGTCACTTTTTCATATTTTTCATGAGCCTACTTTATGTTTTGATTTTTCTCCATGGGTTTACCCTGTCAGAACGTAATCCTTTATCAAAATATGTCAAAACAAAGAATTACACTGTCGTCTCCCTTCAGCAAAAATCAGACGTAATTGAATTTCCCCGCGGTCCAGTAGGCCTACAGCGTTTCCACGGCAACAGAAATCTCGAGAGACTGAAATTAGAGGTTGAAATATTGGGACCTAGCGGGAAAAATACTGGCACTGCAAATTAAAATGGGGGTGACGTAATTACAACATGGACAAAAAACATGGTTTTTCGCAATTTGCCGCCGCTGGTAAACAGGGTGATTTCTTTTTCCAATTACCGCGTTCTGACACTTAAATTGCACCGGGCGGCTGGGGCCAAATTACCGGGGGGGAAAATGGTGTCTGCGCGGTATAAGAGTCCGGGACGGGGCGTGTGTTTGGCGGGCTGACTTGTGACATGGGATTTTGTGATTTTTTGTTGGGGATAAGAACTGGTTCCAATGTAGCAATTGCACTTTACGGATTCCTGGAATAAGGGCATAGCATATATAAAGAAGAATGTTGGTAAACTAGCCTGCATAAATTTAAGCTACATAGATGCAGCAATGCTTCAGAAAACCTTTAAAATCCATGCATGGTTTTGGTGGCAAACGAATGGTAAACAAATGTGTATGCCCACACATTTTTAAACCACCTTCAGTTTTTAATTTCTTACTGAAAGTACACCATCTTGGACAGGAATAAATTTATGTGGTGTTTGTTAGCATTGCTATCAACACTTGGAAGTTTTTTTCTTGTCAACTCATAAGGTAACATTTGGGCCATTGCCAATGATACAACATAAATTATGGGGGTAAAAAAATGCTACAGAATGTTTCAGATATATACTGAAACGCAAAAGAAACTTACCACCTTTTAAACCTTTAAATATCAATAATAACACTGCGTGTAGTACCGTAATGTGTGAACTTATTTGTGGACAATAGTGTCCTCACTGTCAGACCAAACGGTGTCTGAAGTTCACTTGAACCTTCAATGGTCACTTCATGGCACAGCTGTTGAACAGCTGTTTTGACTGTCAGTGATTAGCCAAGGGGTATGGGATGATTGTAATGAGCTGCACGTGATGTCGGCTTTAAAAAGGCCAGTGCAAAATGGGACAGAATCCCTCAGCAATCCATCCTAAGACTGTTAGGCAGTATGCGCCGACGATGCACTGCCTGTATCCAAATCAATGGTGGCCACACACGCTATTGAAAGGGGACTGACATTGCACCCTCTTCTGTTCTTTACTGTAGAACAAACTGATGAGATGGTGTATCTTGGTCAAAAACTTGACATGTCATCAATAAAATGCCAATATTTCAATAAGCAATTGTTGGTTTGTTTTATTTTGAACTGTTACAATTTCATTACATTTTAAACAAGTGGTAAGTTTCTTCTGCGTTTCAGTATACTTTAAAAAGACAGAGGTGGGGAACCCGTTGGCGTTAAATTTAAATTGTTATTCGACAATGCAATTTGTCAAAATGTCACAATTTTCGTATTGTTTTCATGAAAAGTAAATTATTCAAATGCCGGAATGCAGCGACGTATTTTTTTCATATTATGGGATATCATAACTGCAATGCTTGATTCAAATACAGCCAATAATTGGTCATTGATACTTTACAGATATACCTGTACAGGTATACCTTCTTATAGCCGGAACATTGTATTAACAGGAATCAACACAGCAAATGTTAAACAAGAAATTGGGACCTACATTTTCGGGATTCTTTCTTTGCCTTTCACCTCCGGCGTCCCGGGTTCGATTCCTGTGCGTGTATGTGGATCATGGGTTTGCAGTCCCTATATACTTGACCGCGTGGGCCCCCCCCCCCCCCCCCCCTCCCCCTCCACCCCTAGAAGATTTTTCTGGAGTTTCCCTCCCACTTCTAAAATCGCGTCTCCTCCTTCGTAAAGTCTGAGCCAGTATATTGGTTGATGGCATAAAGGGCCTTAGTTTTTTATTTTGTTTTTATGTGAAAAATAGTATAGCTCTTTGTTCTACATCTCGGGACAATTATAGTGTATGGGTGAGAGGACGTAGATAGTCTGGTTGCACGCTCAAACACCCTGACAGGAGGAACCAAGTTGGACAAACTGCATGGTGGCACAATTTCCATGGACGTATCTGTAGAACAGACTGAGTGAGGCAACTAACCTACGGTGGGAAAGGGGTTTTAATGTCGAACCCAACTCTTCACCAACCAAATTGATGATTCGCTTCTGCACTCGATCTAACAGCGATAAATGGCAGACGGGAGCTCCAGCCCAGACAATGGGAACAGTACTCCATCAAAGTACAGAATGGCCTCATGATGTAAAAACTTCTGAGCTCGATAGTTGCCAAAAATACCAAAACAAAAATAACGACAACATAACCATGATAACATGTTTGTTGTTTATACAAGCAGATCGTTATATAAACAATGATCTTATATTTATCAAGGTCGACTGTATACCAATTAAAAGGGATACAATTTTGTGTAAATTACAAGTCAGCAATTTATGTCCATATCATCATGCAGCCGCAGTTATAATTTTATTAATAGCAATATCAGGGTGCGGTCGCATCGGCAAAACCACTTAACGTAATTAACTGAATCAACCCTGGGAGTATAATCCATAACAATTGGCAAACACTATGACTTGTTATTCCCGATAATTAAACCGCACCACCGTTGGTTTAGTAATTACTGACATACGCCATGGACTTAGCGATTAAACTAAAGATGGTCATGTTGTTATTACGTTTTATTGGCTACAGCGATCAAGTAATGGATATGATGCCCTTGAAGTTTCGAGTTTAATATCGAGGCTTTTGTTAAGACCTTAAATGCCAATATGTCATTTACAAGATGAAAGTTATACGCCGGATTTCTGGAATAAGGGCGTAACATATGTAAAGAAGAATGTTGGTAAACTAGCCTGCAGAATTGTCAGCTACACACACTGTAAAAAAAAAAGGGTAAATATTTGCCTAACATTTTGCCCAACGTTGAGCAAATAGTCAGCTCAACCAATAGTTGGTTAACATGCAAAACACACTTGATGGGTACAACAATTTACCCAGTACCTGGCCAATTAAACGGTATCTCAACAACTGGGTGAAAGGAATTCACTAATAAATTCGCAAACTTAGCTCGCTTTAACCAACTTTGCAAACAACTCCAAGCTAATCTACCCAATGTTGGGCAAGTCGCCCTATTATTCCCCAGCGCATGGTCATAGTTTACCCAGAACAATTTGCACCCATTTCTTGATGAATATATGCCCAAACTCCATGACTCCTTATGTAAATGATGTAACAATAGAACCACAAAGCACCTACTTATGCATGACGCACGGTGAAAATGTGACTGCCCCTGTCATGGCCGCCGTGCAAAGGCTCTATAGAGCGCGGTGAATTTCGTGGGGGAAAAATTGTTCCTCGCGCATTGACGTGCATCGTCTTTAAAGGCACAGGCTCGTCAGCAATGCGCGCGCGCCAAATTCGTGCGACGAAATACGCAGTCCATGCCTTTGCTACACGGAGCTGCGTATTTCGTGGCACGAATTTGGCGCGCGCATTGCTGACGAGCCTGTGCCTTTAATGGTAAAAAGTGTGTGCGCATGCATTTTTAAAAAATCTTGTCTCATGACTATAGCACTTCAGACAAAACCATTTCAGGGGAGGTTTTCTATGGTCATCACGTTTATATTGCGTATGTTATAGGCGTAAATCTTTCAACAACACAAAGAGAGGCAACATCACTTAATCAATTTAAATCGCTGCTTAACTAATTTTAATATTAATTTTAATTTGTGTATAGATAAATATATTTATGTATAGTGTTTATCTTTTATTGTTTCATTTTATCATGCTTCAGTGTTTAGTCCTTTACTAATTTAATTGTATATGTTTTAACTAATTACATGTAATTGTTTATGTTTTTATGTGCTTTCGTATAGTTTTATCACTTTATTTCTTGCCACTCTTTTAAGTATTTTAAGTTCATGTCTTGGTTTGATTTTATCATGTCCTATCCTTCCACATTATTTTATTAATTTATTCCTAAATTTGCATTTCTTTTGTTTACTCTTTTTTATAGTGTATATTTTTAACAGGGCCCTTATTGATAGCAGTTTTTATGTAAACTGAAGAGGCCACCCTGTATAAATAAAACAGCTAATAATAATAATAATAATAACATTTCTGATTTTCGAGATTACCAATGATGAATACTGCCTTTAACACGGCTACTGAATCTAATGTACAATCGCGATTTACAGTTCTATCCATTCCAAGGCCATAAGTAGGTCGCCCTAGATACAAAAGTGGGCCAACCAGGCCCGAATTTGGCGCGCGCATTGCTGACGAGCCTGTGCCTTTAATGGTAAAAAGTGTGTGCGCATGCATTTTTTAAAAATCTTCAGTTGTTAATTTCTTACAAAAGCACCACCTTGGACAGAGATATATGTGGTGTTTGTTACCGTTGCTGTGAACCTTTGAGTAAGCTTTTTTGCCAACTCATGAAGTAAGGGTTTTGGTCATTGCAGATGATGTTATGCCCCTTTAAGGCATAAAAATATATGAAACAGAAAATAAAGACCGCAAAACGTTCTGGATATATTTTTACCAAACAAACCGCCGTGGTCAAAAATATATGGTAAATTTGAATATATTCTTACTAAAATAGGCCTATTTCTTTAGACTGATTTAGTCATGATTTATAATATGTGTAATTACTATCAATGCTAGAATAGGGCGACAAATCGTGTGTAAAAAAGCTATATTAGGGCGACCTGCTCAATAGGGCGACATTTTGGTGTCGCCCTAATATTTTTGAGTTTAAAATTAATTTTTTTAGGTCAAAAACCATTTTTGTTAGGTCGAGAACCATTTTTATCGGGACTGGAGTTGTTTCTCTTCGGTCTGCGACCATCTCCGGAAGCTTCGGGTAAAAAAATAAGGTGTCATTTTGAGTGACTCTTGCCGAAATTTCGGTGGTCCCCGGCGAGAGTCTTGCCGAAATGTCGCCCCATTGCGGCATTCAGAGTAATTTAAATTTTTCAAATTATCTTATTAGTGAAAAATCATGTTGCGAATATTTAGTCATCGATTGAATATTCGAATAATAAAGATAAATACGGGTAAAATGACGTAGACATGGAATTTGATCCCTTGTATACTCGGCGCATTAACAAAACGAGAAGGTTCAACGCGCCGTATCGTCTGAGGCAGCGCATGAATAATGCAAGAGCCTTATCTTTCCAAATACCCCATCCCCTCTTAAAAAGCCTCTAAACCCCGAAAAGATCTCCTCGAATCGCCGCAGTTTCAAGGGAACAAGATTTATCACTTTCCCTTCTCCTAAAAGCCCTGCTTTTCCTCGGCAAATGGTAACTAAATCCGTCACATCGATCACACCGAGCGGAAGTTTCACGAAGACGGCGGTGTGATGGCAATTATACAAGGTGGATTGCGCCGGGGATTTTGGGGACTGGGAACCGATCGTGTTTATCGGATCGGAAGAAGTCTAAAGAATGTGCCTCGTTTCTTAGAAGATATTATTTCGATCTAAAGGTAATTTGAATATCACGTGACATGCAATTAGCCTTTTGCGTGTGAATTCTGCTCTATGACTGGTACTCCTAATTCTTCACATTCAAATGGAATACAAAGTCACATACTACGCCGCTGTTGCTACGTGGTGCACACTAATGCCTAAGAACGAGCAGTCTGGTTGCTTTATGCTATTCTCTTCACGGTAAACACGGTATTGAGTCTGTACTTCACACCTGCCACGTGCACCACATAGCAACAACATTTTAGTCTGGTCAAGTGGATAATAAGTGTGCATGTAAAAGGAAGTACAGCAGTAAATATACACTATATGTGAACCGTAAATAAAGCTCGTATACAGGAATTGCAATGTCCAACATTTTAATTTGGCGGGAAAACCTTCGAATGAAAGATAAAAGTGGTTCCAACTGTCCTGGGCAATGGTTCTGCTTAAGATGGGAAAACAATATTGAAGATGATTTGTATATAAATGCGTGTGCAGATACATTTTTACAAGGGCGCCCTCATGTGTACGAAACTAGTCTCCTGACTACCGTGTTATTATGTCTCCGTTATTCATGCAGGAAACCAGTCTAATTAGGACGGCGGCTTCGGGCAATTTCTTAAAATGGACACAGTTGTTCATAGTTTTCTCGGAATTTGGATGAGGTATATGAGCTGACTTATACACGTTGGTTTTTTCATCCTCAATCACACATGGAGATTTCGTCGTTTGTAACAGATTTCATTGACTATATATGTCAGTCAATCCATCGAATATAGGTCAGTGTATAGTGTAGACTAAACGCCAACTGCCTCTTGGTGGCAGCAGACACGTAAAGTGTCTAATTACTGTATAATACTTAATAGTGTTATCTGCATGCACCGCGCGCTGTATAAACTTGTCATTTTTTGGCAAAATAAACACCACCTGTTTCAGTTCAGTTCAGTTCAGTTCAGTTCACTTTATTTCCATACACAATAATTGACACATTTATAAATACAGATTTAAAAATTACATGTACCATAATATTTTTTGTTATGGAAAATATAGTAAACTAAATAGAGTATACTACCAGGTAACGATTATCATTTTTGTTTACCATTATACCAGAATTTCCCTACTTATTACATAATGTGTTTATACTTGCATTTAAAATACTAGCAAGAAGAGATGCATGCACGACAGTAGTTTTTTTTAAAATTATTTTAATTAGCATAGTTTCTTAAAATGGAAGCTTTGTATTCTCTTTTAAAAGATGACAATCTTGCTTGTATATAAGAGAGTTCCACAGTTTAGGACCGTTAAATGTGATGAATCTTTTGGCTAATGTTGTCCTGATTTCTGGAATGTGATAATGATAGGCCTGTCTTGTATGGTAAGTATGATAGTGGTCGTTTCTTTTGAACAGTGAGCATAAACATTTAGGCACAATATTATTGGAAGTCTGAAACAGTGTTTCATACACTGCCTATTTTTTCGCCCTTATGTCACTCAGCGCTATAGCACACTCCCGTTCAGCCGAAAAAAATGACATTTTAGCCCCTAGTCAACCCAGCGCATCATCAACCGCGCGAGGTGTAACGTTAATATTTGATGCGGTTGTGCGAAGGCGTAACAACTGACCGTGTCCCAAACGAGGTATTGATGCAAAATACCCCATCCCCAGGGTCTTAAAAAGGACAGTGAGATACATGTGACCTTTCTGCTGCAGTAGGCCCGAATTTTATAAAAGCTTTCTGCTTAAAGCCCCAATACATCATTTGCAGTGACCAAACATTTTACTTCATGAGTTGACAAGAAAAACCGGACTAAAACTGTTGATACCAATGATAACAAACACCACGAATGTTTACCCTTGTGGAATAAATTGCCAACTGAAGGTGCTTTTAAAAGAAAACAAACCATCTGCAGACAATGTTTTACCATATTCATTCAACACCAAAAACCGTGCATGATTTTATAGGTCTGCTGAAAAGTAATACTGCATCTATGGCTGAAATTTTTAAAAATAGTTCCCATTTCCCAATTGTGTCTTGAAATGGTGTGCTAAAAAAGGCGCCGCCATTTCATGAAATCAAATACATTTTGCGCTAAGCAATTTTTTTGTGCTAAACAGTTTGATGAAATTGGCCCGCAGCACGTTTTGGTGCTATGGCATTTGTTTTGTATACAAACATATCAGGCCTGCCAGACCATCTGGGTTTGCTCTGGAACATTTGGGTTGAGCGTAAGAAGTAATACAGTCGCATCTCGATAATAAGAGGTCCTTGGGACTTTGCAGATTACCTCGTTATAACAGGAACCTTGTATAATAATACCAAAAACATGTACATAGAAGAACTATGTACAGTTGTAGTCAGAAGTATAAATACATGTACACCACTACCATCATCACCCAAAATGGTAAACAGGACTACCCGAACCATTGCAAGGTGTACAAGCTATGTTTTAAGTACTGCATGCACGTGAGGAATTCCACAAAATCAAGACTGTTACAAAAATGGTGTAAGCACACTAGTTTTAACACTTGGTTGCATATAGTTGCATTTATACTTCTGACTTCAACTGTACATGTATTATGTATATCCCCAAGACGTACATATATATACAGAAAATTGAATGTAGACTGTTCCGATCCCCGGCATTTTGAGGTAACGTGTATTGATGTTTTTGATCATGAGTCCAGTTATAAGACCGAATTGCGTCCACAGCCCGGAGCTATACACATTTTTCCTATACTTGCATCAGCGCGAAATGTCAGAGTTGAATTCGTTGTTAATTCCCTAACCGAAACAATATATCACTCGTTTGTTTACCCAATGGTAAATTTCACTCAGTCGAACGACTATCATAAATAATTGTATTATTTGTGCGTAAAATAGCAACCATATGGATTTAAAGGCCCAATGTATCATTTTGGTCTTTCTATAAATTAGGGGTCCAATGTTGGTGTCCCCCGTTACATTTTACATCTTGTTTTTGTAAATTCAGGACACATTCTTTAAATACTTTACATCTCACAGAGTGAGTACATAAAGTACAATTCATACAAAATGGTTTAAAAGCCATTTTAATGATTTTTGTACGAAAAATAACACATATCATGTGTAACGGGGGACACCAAATGTCACACTTTTGGACCCCTAATTTATAGAAAGACCCATTTGCAAAATGAAACCTTTTACGGATTCATATCTAAGGGCATAACATATCTAAAGAAGAATGTTGGTAAACTAGCCTGCAGACATTTCAGCTATAGACATAGATTCAGCATTGCTTCAGAAAACCTTTAAAATCCATGCATGGTTTTTGTGTTAAGTGAAAGGTAAAAAAATGTGTGTGCATACACATTTTTGAAAAACCACCTTCAGTTGTTATTTTCTTACAGTAAGTACCATGATCGGACAGAAATAAATTCATGTCATGTTTGTTACCATTGCTATCAACACTTTGAGCAAGGTTTTTCTTGTCAACTCATGATTTTATTAAATAAAATTATTAAGTAAAATTTTGGGTCATCGCAGATGATAAAATGGGCCTTTAAAGGCCCATGACATGCTAAACAACTTCATGTCCATTCTTTGCTGCATATGATGGATTACTAGTTTAGCAAAACATTACCATTGTTCGTTTTGATGTAAAATCAATAAAAGGTAGCCCTTTTCAACTTTGAAGATTTCATTGGAGCAATTCACAGACAGAGGGCGCTGTTTGAAGTGCATCACATAAGGAAGACAGATAATAAAAAACATAAAACTTCAAGCAAGAATTGTGGCAAATTGCTGCAGTTTCCACCCCCAATTTTGTCATGGCTTACAACAGGAAACATGTAAAACAAACTCAAACAGCCATGGATTACAAAAGTTTCAGCAAGTTTGAGAAAAAAGTGGAATCTTCTGTGTACAGTGAATGTGATTTTCCTGTGTTTGCCTCTTATGACATCACAACCTTGCTCATGAATATGCATATTCACATTAGCATAAAAGCTTAAAACCTTTGTTTCAACCCCCAAAACAAGCTCCAAATAGGATTTGTATGACTGTAACTGAGTAGAGTAGGTCTTAGCATAGATTCCATTGATAAAAATCCCTAATCATGGGCCCTTTAAACTCAAATTACGATGCAGCATTTCTTTCTATAAAAAAAAAGACATCAGACGTGTCGTTTTATTATCAGGGGTTTTATATCGCAAAGCCTGGGGCGACTTTCCCGCGCGCGCCATTTTAAAAGAAGCTAATTTCACGCTCGTATCGAACAAGCCCAGTAAAAACGTTTCGTGCCGTCGGCGTTTCGTCTCGACCGCCACTGTGTTTCGAATCGCATCGCTAAAAAAAACCCTTATACCATATGCACGGGTCAATGGTAATAGACCTTTCAGGAAGACGCCATTTTTAAATCGTGCACCCTGAACCAGTTTCATATAATATGTAATTTGCTCACTTATATGTTCAAGTGACAGACTAAATAATTCAGTGTCCAAATTATCTGGGCTGCGTTCCACTCAGCAAGCGAACGTTGCCAACGTTCGCCAGTGGTTACAGTGCTTTTGTGCACGCGTATAGGGAAAGCCGGGTACCAGTTGTTGGCGAACGTTGCAAACGTTTGCATTGTTCGCGTGTTTGGAACGCAGCCCTGGCTTCGACTTGAAATGATAGTGTATGGTAAACGACCAAGCCGTTCACGCAGCGGCTACCATTGACTCGTGTGTTATTTTAAGCAATAGCCATTATGATTCGCACATGGCTATAGTCAGGTGCCATACCAATTAGCAGTTTACATTTTATGCAAATGATTCTAGGGACACGATAAAAAATGGCGGTTTGGATCACTGACTCCCAAATTGTAGGTGGAAACATCCTACGGTTAATTGTGGGTTTGAAACCAACCCAGGTACTTTCGCCCTTGAGCAAGGCGGTTAAGCCCAACTGCTATATCCTTCGGAAGGGAGGTAAAGCCATAAATATAGAATAGAGTGTTGTGTAATGCACTTGTAATGCAGATTTTTAAAGAATTAGTTCGTAAATAGAAGGAGATTCCCCCGGTATTTATAGCTTGGCTGCTGAAGGCACCGCCCGCCTATGTATATCGTATGTTCAGGCGGTTCCTGATAGTTGTAAAGCGCATTGAGATTTCTGCAGGCATGAAAAGCGCTGTATAAGAATGAACTTTTATTAAACGCGCAGATTGTAATGCGGGAAAATGACTAAAGTGGACAAAAAATAAACAAATTTCGCATCATCCAATTGCGACCAGTGATTTTGCCCGAAGCGCGCACGCCGCGAAATAACTAGTGACAAATTGCTCTTGACGCCGCCAAACTTCGAGATTATTATTCGAGCCAAATGTAGAGACAGTTCAACTTTAAATCGCATTAAAGTGTAATGAGGATATATAACGATTTTGATGTCTGCAAATCGCATCTCTAAATTGAATTTTATGAAGTCAACTTCAGCTTAGATGAGGTAAAAAGGATTTTGCTTTCCAAAAGCAATGGCATTTAGAGTGAAATGGATAAATACTTACTGAAAATGGCGCGTAGGAAACAGGGTGTAGTTTTCTTAAAGGTAGTATACATGACGGGTAAACTGTTAAAACCGGCGTGATTTCCACTGGTAATTGAAGCCCATGTCGAGAAAACTGCATTGTTGAAATTTCAGCCACATACATGTAGATGCAGTTAATACTTTAGAAAACCTGAAGCATTGTTTTGGTGCATGAATGGCGAGGCGATCTTTGGAGATTAAAATAGTTTTTCAAAATTCATTTTTGCTCATGAATGGGGGCACTTCAGACGAAGTAATTTCACAGGATGATTACTACCATTACCATCTTGATAACAAGCTTTTAGATAATAATTCAGTCATTTTTGGAGGTTAATTACTTTTTACTTTCTTTAAAGATAGATTACAGGATTGGAGGATGTGTATGATAAAACAAACAAAAACCATAAGTCAGCTCAGTATATAGTCATACGTTCCAAGAGAACAATGAAAAACAGTGTCCATGCTGCTTTCGAGAAATTGCCCGAAGTCACCGCTCTATTTAGGCTGGTTCAATGGCTATACTGCACGGAAAACGGAGCCATATAACCCACGGTAGTCAGGGGGCTAGCTTCGTTAACATAAGGGCGCCCTTGTAAAAATGTTTGTGCGCGTCATTTATACAAATCCATCTTCATATTATTGTTTTCTTACATAAAAAGATAATATTTCGGGCAAAATGATTGCATTGGACAGTTGGAACCACTTCTAAAGATTCCATTTTGTGCAAGTTTTTTTTTCAGGCAAATAGTTGATTATTTTTTGGGGATATGCAAATCCTATATACAGGCTTTAAGAAATAGTGCCAAATTCTCTGTTAAATTGTTACATTAAGACACCGTTATTTCTAAAAATTACCGGATAACCGTTTTCGGGAAAATTGCTCGTTTGAAATTAATAATTTGCTTAATCGGACATTTTTTCACTATCTATAAAATGTGTCAGGTCAGGTCGACCGTATGCCAACTCGGTCCAACTCGACCGTGAACCAACTCGACCATAAGCCAACTCGACCGCGCGGTGCTACAAATCACTTTGCTTTACGTCAACCGACCGCATTTAGAAGTACGATAGCGACCCATCATTAATGGCACTATTTTTGGACATAAAAGCCTACGTTTTTCAAAGAAAAACTTCAACAAAACAACATGTTAACAACAAGAGCTAAACTGGCGCCACGGTGACTTCAACTCGTAAATTTATACCACACCAAAATCATCCAAATGATATCGGAATTTATCAAGAAATTAACGGTCATATTACATTCCCGTGTGCGTCAAACTTCCAACGATCAATCCATTTCATCCGTTTTCATTTTTTCGCCTCCTGGCAAAGCACGAAATAGTCGGAAAAGACGTTTTTAGTGTATGCTGTAATTTTATATACACACCCAATCGATAAGTTTCGAATACGCAAAAGCAAAGTTATATCCTACATTTCAAAATGTGGGGTACCGTGGCCGAGTGGTTTAGGTCACTGACTCGCAAACATTTTACTTCACGAGTTGACAAGAAAAACTAAAAGTGTTGATAGCAGTGGCAACAAACACCATTTTTTTTTTCTCGTGTAAAATGGTACTTATGTGCATGGAAGAAACTGCATGCCAACTGAATGCTTAAAAAAAATAATCTGCCGATGATTTTTTTTACCATTCGTTGAATTTAAAAAAATTGATTTTTCAGGTTTTCTGAAGTATTACTGCATCTATGTGGCTAAAATTTCTACAAGGCAGTTTATTAACATTATCCCTTATATAGTTACGTATAATGCGGTTGTTCCGCATACACTGACGAGTATCGATACTACAAATATCGATACTACAGTAATCGATAACGCGCGCATACACCCAAATGTAACGTTGTTTACGCCGCGCCTTTTCGCTTTAATTTAACTCTGAGTGCGTATGCTTTCAAGCCACACAAAGTGTTTTAAAGTCAAACCACAAATACGGAGAGATAAAAAAATCTATAGAAATGTCTCTGAATTAAGCAACTGACTTCTTTTGTCTGTTTTCGTGACCATGGCAACGATGACGTCATCTGTGGCAATACGTGCAGCTTTCTCAAAGTTTGTACGGAAGGGGAAAGACGGATCCATTTGTCGTTAAATATTGGCTCCTGAAAGGTTGTTTTCCCCGATAGCATCAAAAATGCAAGTTAGGTTCCGGGGCAGACGTTTCAACTACTTTATTGCAAAATGGCAATGACACGTGCAAATTAATGGGGCGAATTGAAATGTCTGATGTTGTTAGGCAACTCACAAACAATATAGAGAGTGAAGGAATGGTGTTTTAACCGCCGCAAAAACACCGTATTCGTATACAGGGCGGTCGGGTTGGCGTATAGTGGTTCTTTCCTCGCCTTTCACCTCTGGCGTCCCGGGTTCGAATCCAGGGCGTGTATATGGATTGGGTCTGCAATCCCTATACTTGACCGCGTGGGTTTTCCCCCGGGGATTTCTCTGGGAGTTTTCCCTCCCACTTCTAAAACTGCATCTCCTTCTTCGTCATCTCAAGTTGATAATAAAGTATAGTTAAAGCTAAAACCGTATAGTTGATGGCATAAAGGGCCTTAGTTGCCGAATATGCCACAAAATCAACAACAACAACAACAACACCGTATTCTAATGTACGCTGTTCTTACACCATTTGGTGTGCGCAAAATGTCGTGAATTTTTATAAAATGTACATTCTTAATAAATGGTTTTATTAAAAACATAATTGAGCACAGCAAACAGCCTTAGAGTAAATATGCAAATATCCCTATTCGATAATCGAACGCATCACGCTTACGTAGCCACGATCCATCGCAGCCCTACGGTCCATCGCAAGCCTTATTATGGACCTTAACTTACGACGAGTTTGGTGAAATAGACCCCAGGTCCACGAGGACTGGTTTGAACGATGTGATTTTTACAGATATTTTGGTTAGATTTTCAACTTGTTTAGACCTGTATGAGATGAGCTAACCTGTGAAGACGCGCGTCTCAGAAACAACTCTGGCAGCTCAGCAGCTCAGCAGGGGCATGCAGTTTAGGTAGAGTGGCGCACCCTGCCTCAGCGGCTTTAACGGAGGCTGGTGCAGTCAGCCTTGCCACAAGTGGTGTTAAGTAAGGTGTTTTGTATATTTTTATTTATTTATTTACCACATCCAACAGCGGAGGGACCGCCAATTACAGGAATGGGAGCAAGTGTGGTTGAGTGCCTTGCTCGAGGGCACAGGTGCCACAACCCGTCGCGGCCCGGAATCGAACCTACATCCTAGTACTAGCACAGGAACTTAAGTTCTGTGTGGTTCTGAAAAGAATCGGTGAGTGGTGTTCATACAACAAGTTACATGTATCAACTTTCTCGTTCCTTCAGTACAAATACAATTTACATTTCGTTTTTTAACCATAAATAAAACATCTCGGCAATGCATGATATTTTAAAGAATAAACCTGGATCGAATGACCATTCCAGGGGCCCTTTAAGCTCATATCCAGCCGTTTATACATTTTCTATTTACATAAGCCGCGCGCGCGAAGAGGCTAATTTTCCAAGCGTATACAATCTTCGCCCGATGTTTGTTACGGGATGACGTAAAATGGGCTTTCGCGCGCGATGTTATAGCTAAAGGCCTAGGGTTGAGAAGGGTGGGGGAGTGCTGTGTCGGGGGGAGGAGGGGGTGCGCAGAACAGCCAGGTTGATGACGATTCGTTATGGGGGTAAACAGTGGGCGGAATCGATCGATATGTGACGTCATTGAATCCAGTGCAGTGGACGCTTAAAGGGAAACTCTGCCGTTGCAAGGTTTAAGAAAAATTAGTGTTATGGTTTGTAATTTGGCAAAAAGCATATTGACATTACAGACAGTAATCTTGTAAATTAATACGCGAAAGGAAAAGCCTATTTGGAATATAATACGATGCCTGTCGTCTGTTTCCGCACGTTGTTGTACGCAAATCTCGCAATGCATTCTGTGCCAGGTTTGAAAAACAGGTATAGGCCCAGCCAATAATATACTCTGAAATTTTGGAGAGTGATCTCGGGTGTTCGACATATGATTTTTTTCCCCGCAATTTTTACTGACAACTTTTGAGCGATTTATGCTGAAGTCGTGACGAGACGTGAGAGATCTTGAGAGATCTTGAGAGATCTTGAGAGATCGCGAGAGATCGCGAGAGATCGCGAGAGATCGCGAGAGATCGCGAGAGGTCGCGAGAAGTCGCGAGAAGTCGGGAAACGCGAGAGGTCGTGAGAGTTAAGGGGCGTTCACACTATCGCGGAAAAATACAGAAACTGGTTTGCCGTATGCGCGCGGCCTAATGCGAGGCGCAGAACGTTGCGAGCTAGGTCAAAGTTCAAATCTGTTGAACTTTGACCTCAGTGCGCTGACCTTTCCAACGCGCAGCCAATGAGGTATCAGAGAAGCCCCATGTTACTGGAGTGAAATTTGCTATTTTTGAGAGATCGACACTTGGGACATCATGCAACGCGGTGAGCGCAGCGCGACAGTGTGAATTTGAGGGCCACGACCTTAATCCTCACAGATGGGAATCCGTGGTAAATTTTACGAACATTTAGTAAAACGCTTAGCCAACTACAAATACATGATATAATGTAAGCATATATCTGCTTGAATAAGCATAAACGTGTCACGATTTCGTTATAACACTATAAGTGAAGCGACATTCAGATTGTTCTCCGTCTGAACGTTTAACAAATCTCACAATTTGAAACGATAACATTGAGATTATATATCCACACCACAAATCTTCGTCTATCCCAACTCGGGTTTTCGCTTCAGTTTGAAAATTAAATTATCCGAGTGTAACACAGCTTCGCCGGCGGGCTGGGAAATATTCCCATGACAGAGCGGTGTTGTAATACAGTCACGACAGACACCCAATATTCGGATTATCGGGCGCATAGTGCTTAATGGAAATGATATATTACAGGATTGGAAAACTGTTACAAACGGCGTTTTCTCCATGTGTACGAGCGTGTAGTACACTATACGAACCTGCGGACAAAAGAGGTCCGCGAAAACCAGGTAGCACCGTAACTGTGTGGACTTGTACAGGTCCGCAGACGAGTTGTCTCAGCATTTAAAAAAGGATAAGGGGAGGGGGAGGGGGATTCAAAAAAAAAGTATAAGGTGTGTAACGATGCCCTTAAACGAATTGTAAAGTTAGGGCAAAATCCTACGAAGACCCAGAGGGGACATTTAAGTATTTTCCTTTTTTTGTTTTTTTAATACGTACGTACGTGATAATACTACGTACGTACGTGATAATTTAATACGTACGTACGTGATAATTTATCACGTACGTACGTGATAATTTTATACGTACGTATTATTATTATCACGTACGTACGTGATAATAATACGTACGTACGTGATAATAATACGTACGTACGTGATAATAATACGTACGTACGTGATAATAATACGTACGTACGTATTAAATGTGGTAACGGTCTGTGTGTGATTGAGGATGTGTATGATAAAAACCAACCTGTGTATAAGTCAGCTCAGTACCTCATCTACGTTCCGAGAAAACAATGAAAAACTAAGTCCATGCTTTCAAGAAATTACGCAAAGCCACTGTCCTATTTTAGGCTGTTTCCCTGGAAAATTGAGCCACAATGAATAGACCATTAAAGGGAAAACGTAACCCTTTGTGTGATGCCAGTGAAATGTTTCCCCGTGCTTTAGCAATGGGCATTTCAGATTACCAGCGAATCATTAAACCCAGTTACCCTGGCAAGTGACGTCACACTTTAATAATGATCTAATAATGTTCAATTCTTATACACAAACTGTCTCAATGCGCTTTACATTATTACCCCTGGTTCGGGCTCAGTAATATCATTCCTTAATCCTTCTCAGCTCCCTGGAGAGTATGCAGTCTAGTCCCGTGCAGCTTACTTGCACCAGGGACTAATCAAACACATCAGCTTTCACTACCCTCACAGGTACCCATTTCCTCCTTGGTGGAGAGAGGCAATTCACGGCAAAGTGCCTTGTCCAAGAGCACACGCACCATGGACGAGCCGGGATGGGGTTCGAACCCACGACCAAAGTCTTGGATTCAACACGCTACACCGCTCGGCCATGGTTCCCCTCATTATATTAGTCTACACCATATAGCCTACACTGGAATACGTATGCAATAGCAGTTGGCTATACGAGAATTGAAGCCATGCGCCGGCCGCCATTGTACACCACGAACGATGCTTGGCCTAGACTGCTCCCCGGTCCATGCGATCGCTTGCATTCCACTTAACACATGTAGACCATGATGTAGACTAGTGAAGACAGTATGACCAGTCTACACTGCAAAAAACGCGGTGTTAAATTTCTAACACCAAGGTTTTTTAATTCTTTGGGTGTTACATTTGTGTCAAACGAACACCGGTGTAATAGATTAACAGCAAAAAAGTGGTGTAGAATTTGCATGATGTTAAACTTGATCACAATGCATGACGCTTAGTATTCTAATCCCTTTGGTTGATCTCGAGAAAATTATGGGATGTCGGTCACGTGTTCACTGCCAAAAAAAGTTTTGGTGTTAAAAAATAATGCTAAGAGAGCATGCGCGGAAATCCAGCTGTTGGGTGTTAAATTTAAAACCATGCAGAGGTTTTGCAGTGCGTGTTTTATTTTAAAGTGGTTCTCCCATTTTACACCAATTGCTTCTAATTCTGTAAAAATAAACCAACTGTAGGTGTTACAATTTAATTCCACATTCAGGTGTCAATTAACACCAACATTCTTGCCAAAAATAAACACCAAGAAGAATACGTTGACACGGGATGGGGGTGTTTTTTCTTGGTGTTAAAATATTGATTCCCAAATTGGTGTTACTTTAAACACCCAAATCCTTGCCCAAAATGGATACCAACGAAGAATCAAATTTTACACCAGTGGTGTAGATTTTAACACGGCATTTTTTGCAGTGTAGACAAGGCATTGTATTTGGTGGGGTACAATGGCGGACGGTGGCTTCAATTTTAGACGTCGTTGCTTCATCCAGTGTATATACATGTATATATCGAGGGGTTCGAACCCACGACCTGTGGATTTACCAAAGTCTTGGGTTCAACACGCTATACCACTCGGCCATAGTATCCCATATTACTATATTTATTAGTTTACACCACGGTAGTCAAGGGCCTAATATGTTCACATGAGGGCGCCCTTTTGAAAATGTGTGCGCACACTCATTTATATAAATTCATCTTTAATTGTCGTTTTCTCATACAAAGATATATCGGGGTGGAATCATTGTATTGGACAGTTGGAACCACTTCTATCTTCCATTGGAGTAAGGTTTTTCCGGTCAAACGGTTTATTAAAGTTTTGGGACATTGCGAATACTGTATAGGGATTTCAAATTCAACTATAGCTACCCCTATAAATAATACTGCAGTAAATTGATACACGAACCTTCCCGAGTCTCTTCCAAAATATACCAAATAGCCTCAATTACTGAAACATCTCCGATTTCGGTATGAATTGGCGGGAAAACAGCGCAAAATCGATAAACTGAAGGGGCTTGAGGACCGTCTGTCTGCGGAGAGCGAGGTTTAGCTAATCACAAACACGACATGCCCCTCGGTAAAAATCTCTGCAAGATATACGTAATACGCATTGGCGTGGAATAGAAACAATGATTCAGAAATGGAAAACATTTTACAGGCTAAACTGGTTGTTATGTAACCGGCGCCGGCTAAATAGCCTATGCGAAAAATACGGAGTTCTATATGTAGGCTACTATATGCAATATGAATTGTTGAAGTCAATAACTGCTCTATTTTGAATAATTATTTTACCGAGTTTGTTTGTTTATGCTATGTTTACACCGAAGCACGACCAAGTTAGGGTCGACTTACGAGTTGTAAAATTCTGTATTTCTTGGACTCGTGCATGAGTGGTCATGAAACTTTTGTCAAGGGGGCGACCGAGAAAGTTTCCTGACCGTTTTGAACCGTTCCATACGGTCGGGGAACTTGTGCCGAGCGATGGCGATTCCCCCCGAGTTATTGCGAGTGTTCAGGACTAACTTACGACCTTCTGACAAGTAACATAGGAGGAACTTAAGATCTTTCCTGAGGAAATGCCATTTTGACAAATTTTTGTTCGTAAATCACTCTCAAGTCCCTCGGGATTTCGGTGTAAACAGGGTATTAGTTTAAACATATACTGTATGTTCACTTTCTTTTGGAAAAATTATTGTTTTATTTTGCTTATAGGACTTTGCACCCTAGGACTAATTTAGTTGGCATTTAGAGATGAAACTACATGTATTAAAGTGTCTGATGGCTTAGTTGGTAGAGCACTCATGCGCTAAATCGGTGGACCGGGTTAGAGTTCCGTTTCGGCCAAGTTTCTTTACTCATAAGGCCCATTACATCATTTGCAAAGACCCATAATTTGAATTCATGAGTTGACAAGAAAAACCTTAATGAAAGTGTTGATAGCAATGGTAATAAACACCACAATTATGAATTTATTTCTGTGCAAGATGGTACTTTTGTAAGAAATGAACAACAATACTAAAAGTGGTTAAAAACATTTCTTTTACCATTCACTCATGATTCACTTAACACAAAAACCATGCATGAATTTTAAAGGTTTTCTGAAGCATCGATGCATCTATGTAGCTGAAATTTCTGCAGGCTAGTTTACCTGAACATTCTTCTTTTATATACACTTACAATAAGACAGTTAGGGATATTGGTATGTTGTCAATTTTATATATTTCTTTTCTTCTTCAAATGACCTATTCCTGTGACAAGGTGTGTCTGTCATGCTGATACAATTGTCTAATCATATACAAAATCATTCAAGCGGAATGCATACCCTCAATAAAATATTTACAAAATATAATAAATTTTGCTTTGGTTGATGTGAAAAAATGTTGGTTGATTAGAAAAAATGAAAAAAAAAACCAAACATTTTTCTCTAATACATGTAGTCCTTTTTGTTAAAGTTGCATTGCCTGTGTTTCGGTGAAAGGATTAAAAAAATTAATTTACACAAGCGAACGAATTTAGAAAGCTTACGTGTCTCTGTAACGAAAAATATCAAAAATTTAAATTTCCGACGTCGGGAATTGGAGATACAAGCCTTTTTCTTGAAACGTGCTTCACATGTTGTACATGTGCGCGTACGCTCATATGTACATAGTATGTGTACAATGTACACATGTACGCGCACATGTACATTTACGTCATAACCCTGTCGATTAATTGACCTGCCAGCCTTTTAATCATTTCTTGTTTTTAATCGACTGGCATTAATCCTTGACGGATTTTTGCGTTCTTGGTACCAAATGAAAGCTGATAACTTTTTCTATTCTAGAAAAAAACCTATTTATCTTTAAAAAAAAAATTTGACGCCCAAATCGGCCAAAACACGGGCAGTGCAACTTTAATTTACCAATACTGCCGCGAAATCTACTCAGTGTATCCGGCACCAAACTAATTTTATTCTCGGAAGAGATAAATTGCTGTCTTTCCATATTTACTTTGCCCTCATGTAAACACGTCCTGTGTTAATCCCCAGCCTTAAGACGAAGCCTAGGGGGTCTCATGGAGACGTGATATGCAGAGGGAGATCTTGTAAGTACACCGATTAACATATTAGTAGCGAGAGAGTGATATTCTCGCTTCGAGAACCACCCCGCGAGGCAATTCCCGCTCATTTGGGGTTTTCGAAATTGAGTCTGTGGCGTCGAGACAGGGAATGGGCGGACGAGAGGGGGGTTGGTGGGGGGTTGGGGGGGGGGGGGGGGGGGAGGGGGGGGGGGGGGGGGGTTGGGGGGGGGAGATATTCTACGAAGCGATGCCATATGGAGATACAGTTAAGAAAATCCACATACTGTTCTATTGTTGCTACATAGTGCGTGTCAATGCACAGCAACTAACGGTCTGGACGCTTTATGCCATTCTCTCTTACAGTGAACATGGTATTCTTGGGTTTCACTTTCTTGACAACCGGTTGCTATCCGCCATTACTGTGTCCATACTATGGCACGCCAAAGCGATAATAATGCATATTTTCGCAAATGTTGCGCAAGAAAAAAAAAGGTGGCATGACTTTTAAATTGGCATACCGTGCTTTTGTTGGCAAGTTTTTAAAAATGTTGAGACTTGTTTTTCAGGGTTGATGGCAGAATTATAAGTGTTTAATTTTTTTCCACTTTGGCGTGCCATAGTATGGACACAGTAATGGCGAATATGATAGTTGTTGACGTCACAAGTCTCAACATTTAAAAAAACAGTCTGCCAACTTTTGTTTTCTTGCGGAACATTTGCGAAAATATGCGTCAACATTTAATTATCAGTGTTGAATTATTTTAGTATGGACACAGTAATGGCGGATAGCAACCGGTTGCAAGAAAGTGAAACCCAAGAATCGATTCTGTACTTCACACCTGCCACATGCACTCGGCCACATTACATAGCAACAGAAATTAAGTCTGGTCATCTGGATAGTAAATATGCGTGTGAAGGAAAGTACGTCAGAACATCAGACGGTAAACCCCTGACTGCCGTGGTATTATGGATCCGTTTTCGGTGCAGTGTAGCCAGGGAACCAGCCTAAATAGGATGGTGGCTTTGCACAATTTCTTGAAAGCATGGAAACAGTAGATGAGGTATACTGAGCTGAAATACACAGGTTGGTTTGTTCACACACAACCGCAATCACACATGGAGATAACAACATTAGAAAAACAATTAACTTGTATGGAAACCAGTACTGTGAAAATCATGGTGGATATCAGTGAATTTACAATTTTTTCTGTCATTATGCTTAAAGCATGTCCACATCAAAATGTAAATGTTATAGCTTTTTTGTCCGTCTTGTCCGGATCACATGGAGTTGAGATTTTGATACCATATCATTTGCCATATTTTTATCGTTACCATTCTGACATTTCGCGCTTTCAGTCCGTATACTTTGAAAGATATCGTCAACAAACCACCGATGTTTTGTAAACTATAATTTATCCGGTTCCATAAAGCAGTGCAATAATTACACCAACCTTTTTTTGCTTCCACATCCAAACTGGAGATAGCAAATTTCCTGTTTTCTTCCCATGCATGTAGAGTATTTTGGGGAATTATTTTATATTTTTCTGGGAAAATCTAAACACGCTCCTTTAAATATCACATAATTGAATATGCGAAATAAACTACAACTATACAAAAAAAACTATTTCCAAATTTGATTGCTGCAATGTTAATATATGCATCTTTACATCACCTTCCTACATGCATGTATTTAACGTTTGTTTCTATGCAGCTGCAGATCCGTCTTTATTAATGTGGCAATCAGCCTCAATTTCCGAAAAATAATGGCGGTGCGTATGGGAAATGTCGACGGGGGAACTGCGCTAAATTACACTCGAGCATTCATGGCGTCGCGTTGGTGCGCTATAGACGTTTTTCTGCAATACAGATGTCCTTTTTTCTCAGCAAATTTGATGAGTTTTTCTCCGAACGGATTTTTAAAGCATTTATTTTATTTTAACGAAAAAACATCATACTTATATATTTTAGACGTTGACAACCCTGTGAAAACGCCGTTTTTATACGGCCGTTTTTGCGCCTTGCCAAGACTTGTTCAGGGTCCTTTTTCACAAAAGTTAAAAACATTCTTAAGTGGATTTATAAACAATAAAATCTAATTTTTCCTATCTTTAAAAACATTAGTTAAGAATGTTTATTTATGAATGTTTCTAAGTGGGCTTCATGAAATAGGACCCAGGTCTGACTTCCCGTCTTTGGTCTGTGGTGCGCGGCGTGCAGCGCGCCCTCTGGATTGGTGGCCTGTCCTATCTCTCTTTGTTTCGGTCTCGGAAGATTTTCTGAGACAGAGGAAACAACAGAATTGGACAGGCCACCGGTACGGAAGGCGCACTTTGCGCTGCACGTTGCAGACTTGGTCAAGTGTACGCCTTGAACTATTGGCCGACCGCCAGTAATTCGAAATATTGACAGTAATTGTTCGATAACTAAATGTTGGTGGATTTTTTTCGTTGATGTCTCATTTGAAAGTGAATAACTTTTATGTTTCTAGAATAATTCAAAACGCAAGGACTAGTATCTTTAAAGGGGTCGTTCAGATTTTTCCAGAAAATTGATTTTGTTCTAACCCAACAATCATATGCGATTGTGATCAGGACACGCTCCTTGAATCTACGATATTGCGCGAATTAAAAGTTAAAGATATATTAGGGAGGTTTATAGATGCACGTAAAACGCGAACGTGGACGCGAAATGGCTTCAGCACTGGTCATATATAGGAGGTCTCAGAACCCAGGCTCGAATTTTGGTCACGGCAAAAGAGTTATCTTGCTACGAAAGTCACATTTTGTGGATTCTGGTTTTCGTCTGTTCTAAGATTTCCTCAAAGTAACAACCACGTGCTCGAAGCATTTCGCGTTCACATTCGCGTTTTAGGTGCATCTAAACCTCCCTATTACATGATTGGAAAACAGTGAAACATCCGCGTTATGTCCACGTGTGATTAAGGATATGTACGAAAAACAAAAAACAACCTGTGTATAAGTCAGCTAAGTACTTCATCTACCTTCTGATAAAACAATGAAAAGCTATGTCCATACTTTCAAGAAATTGTGCGAAACTACCGTCCTATTTAGGCTGGTTTCTAAGCTATACTGCACGGAAAACGGAACAATTCTTGGGTTTCACTTTCTTGACAACCGGTTGCTATCCACCATTACTGTGTCCATGCTATGGCACGCCAAAGCGAAAATAATTCAACACTGATAATTTAACGTCAACCCTGAAAAACTGAATTATTAGTGTTGAATTATTTCCGCTTTGGCGTGCCATACGCATGACGTCAACAACTATCATATCCGCCATTACTATGTCCATACTATGGCACGCCAAAGCGGAAATAATTCAACACTAGTAGTTAGTTCTACCATCAATCCTGAAAAACAAGTCTCAACATTTTTAAAAACTTGCCAACAAAAGCACGGTATGCCGGTTTCAAACAGTCCATCAGTGTTGAATTATTTTCGCTTTGGCGTGCCATAGTATGGACACAGTAATGGCGGATAGCAACCGGTTGTCAAGAAAGTGAAACCCAAGAATAATACCACGACAGCCAGGGGACTAGTTTCACATGAGGGCACCCAGTAAGGTTTTTTTTGGGGTAAATGGTTGAATAAAATTTTGGAATACAAATCTTGTATATGCGGGCTGACTACACTATACGTTTTTTGTTATTCCATCTACTTTAGTGCTCAATAATTAAGATTCCCACCGGAACCTCAGACATAAGTGGAAAGGACGTCCTTCTGTTTTTAGTTGTCTACTCGCGTTGCCATGGATACCGGATGGCATTATGCCAAGAGACTAATTGCTTAGTCTTTCGTCACAGACCACCATGCATCGCGAATAAACACATGGGCGGTTTGTTTCTAATGATGCATATTATGGATCGCCTTTTTCTAAAGTGTTAAAAATAAATTACGTGTGTATAGAAAAGTGTATCTAAATAAAACATTTGCCAAAATCCCTTTACAAAATGCAAATTAAGGGCGTACGAGAAATTCAGAAAATGTATTTTCTGAACCTTTTGTTCTTTGGATTATTTGGAGAAAAACAACAGACACAGAATTAAGGCGTGACCTATCAATTCAACTTTTCTTTTCGAATTAAAAATAAAAATTATATTATTTGAACAAGTTGAGGAAGAAAATCAAAATATCAGGAAGTAATACAATAAGCATAGAATTAATAAGTTACCTATATGTTGAACTTTTTGTTCTGAACTAAAAACAGATTATATTGATAATACAAATTTACTTAAAAAGAACAAAGGGACTTATTTTACTGAATAAAACTAAAACGACTACATGGCCAAAACCTTTAAGGTTATACGCTAATATACAAATGTGTTTGATATTTATAGTATGATGAAAGACTAAAGTGTGACGTCAGTTGTCAGGGTAATTGGGTCTAAACATTCGCTGGTAATCTGAAACGTCAATTGCTAAAGCGCAGGGAAACAGTTCACTGGTTTCAGTGTAGACCCAGTAACCTATATAGGTAACATACAGCGGGTGACTCTATTGCATTCTATTTACAATGTATTTACCAAAACACGATTTTTATTATTTCGTGGCGTCGGATATGAAGGCGGACATCTGATGTGAAGGCGGATTAAAAATTGAAAGTTGGAAAACAAAATTCTATGCACACAACCAAAACTGCGTAAAGGTGCTATATCTAAGTATCTTTCGTTCAAAAGGATGACGTCTTCCATTGAAATGTCACTTGAGAATCGAAGAAACTGCAAGATAAGTGACCAAAAAGTGGATTTTTGGCTGCCGGGTTTATGGCTTGGTCAACCCTTAACAGTCCCCACGGATTTAAGGCTAGATAATGCAGCTTTCAATGCCAGTATACACAAGGAAACTTCAACAAACATCGGCGAGTCAGTCTAGCTAAATATTTGCAGAAAGCTACGAAGTAAGAAAATAAATACGTCAGTCAAGCGATCGTTTCGCGCCAAACATTTTGTCAAAAATCAGCTTCGGGTCGTCTGATGTATGATTTATAGAGTACCTAAGTAATTTCGTATTTTGCAGTTGTGATGGAAATGTTTTAGACAAAATGTTAGTTGTGCTCTTTGCCCGAGTAAACCTCGGCAAAGTTATGGCTTGCGAATATGAAGCTTAATTCCGGCAAATTTGCATTGCGAGAGACATTAGACTGCAAAACCTTTGGTGTTAAATTAACACCAGTGGTGTTGTCTTATATACATGTAGATACCAAGTCTGGTGTTCAACTTTAACACCATGGGTGTGAGGTTCTTGTTCCTGGAATAAATGCATTATTTGTATCACCCTAGGTGTTAAAACTTAACACCAGGCTTGGTATCTATATACAAGACAACACCACTGGTGTTAATTTAACACCACAGTTTTTGCAGTGTACAGTGTATGTACATTTCAACGATTGTAGACTGCACATTACAAGTACGTATGTACACGATACATAATATTTGAATGTCGTATTTAAAAGTAATCTCATGTTTGGAAGGCTCCAAAAATGTCTGAATTATTATCTAAAAGCTTACTTGTTATCAAGACGGTAATGGTACACTGAAAACATTATCTAGTCAATCACAGTGGAAAATTAGTCAAACAAGGGCAAAATGATTAGTCATGTATACAATTTGTCAGTTGACAACTTTTTGTTGGTACATGACAAATCTTTGTTGGTGCATGACAATTTAAAACTGTTGCAGGACAAATTAATATTAGCGGAAGACTAATCTGAACGACTGACAAATGTGATGATCGTCTTTTGACTAATTTGTATTGTCACGTAAAACAACAACTGACGATTTATTTTCCCATGACTAATTGCATGACTAACTTTTGATTGCATTACTAATGGCAAGAATGATGCAGCCGAAACTCATGACTAATTTAATTAGTCATGAGTTTTGGCGGGATTATTCTTTACATTGATAATGTAATAAAAGGTTAGTCATGAATTCGGTCGTGGGAAAATAAATCTTCAGTTCTTGTTTTCGTGCAGCTGTGCGACGCCATTACATGCGAACCGCACCGTAAAATGAGGTCGTGTTTGACTGGACTGAACATTCTGTGACGTTACTCTGGAAAGGTAAGCGTGTGACGGGTTTTGTGTGACACCAAAGAATTGTGCGGGACTCTGAGATTTCTAAGGCAATAATTGGTTTGCATGTTTCAAACTATGTCGTGTGTCGGAGTAAAGACATGGTTGAGGCCGTGCTTCGGGTCTCAACATCCGTGTATTGACACAAATAGTCATGATCTATAAGGACAACTCAGTACGTATTCGTAATGTTAGGTCAGCCCAGGTTAGACTCCTTTTCTCGCTGCAGTTAGAAGTAAGTTTATAAAATGAGCTACGAATAGTAACTGGATGTTTTCCTGGGTACATCGTTTCCTCTTCCATTTTTGTTGTCCCCATTATCGTCATCAAACTGCGGATGTCTTTGTTGCATTAACACAACACACCGTGCAGTCATTGCACGTATTCTGCGTAGGCCTATTTCAGTACGTTATACGAAACACACCGTGACAAAGTAAGTTTGTCAGGCTGACTAACTGACATTACTAATTAATTTTACTGCAGGACTAATTAATTTTCCTGCAAGACTAATAATTTTTCTGCAGGACTAATATTTTTGTGTGTAAGACTAATTAATTTTCCCGCATGACTAATCATTTTTTAAATTAGGCAAATAAGACCCTTTTTCATGACTAATTAAAATTAGTCAATTCAAACCACGTATGACTAATTGGGAATTAGTCAACTAAGACCCAGAGTATGACTAATTTGTTTGTGTCAATTGACGAAATAAAGTTTTCAGTGTACAGTGTATGTACATTTCAACGATTGTAGACTACACATTACAAGTATATGTACACGATACATAATATTTTCATGTCGTATTTAAAGGTAATCTCTTGTTTGGAAGGCTCCAAAAATGTGTGAATTGTTATATAAATGCTTACTTGTTATAAAGACGGTAATGGTAGTAATCATCCTGTGAAATTATAGACAAATGACAATTTCAAACCATGGGTCATTCCATGAAGTTGAGGAACAAAGTGTGACATTTCTTCATTTCCACAAAAATGGTCAATATAGCAATGAATCACCATTTATATAACGATGTTGCATGTGGTGGCTTACACTGTTTGGGGGTAATTTGGGTGTATTTTGGGGGTCTTCAGTGTTGACAAAGTGCTGCCATTTTGAATTATTTAACAAAGTGGTGGTTGTGGATGTAACTTGGAAACCAATACAGCTCAACTGCTTTCACTCCAACTACAAATGTTTTCATGTTGAATTTGAAATTAATACACAGTTCTCAAACTAAACAATCATTTTTTAATTTGAATTTGGAGGACTCCATAGTTTAAATTTCTGTGTGATTCAGGAAAATCTGCTAAAAAACACCAAATGTCACACCTACATTTGAAAAAAATTATATTTAGTTGACATCTAAATTTAAATTCATGAGGATTTTGTTACAAGTAATGAATGTTTTAAATTTCTCTCATCTAACAGCTTGAATTTCTGAATAGTATTGATTCATAGGGTTATCAAGGGCAACAAAAAAAGTAAAAATGGTTTTGGATGTAACATGGAAACCGTGTTCCTCAACTTCATGGAATGACCCATCTCCAGAGATCGCCTGTATAGGCCCTTTTTTTTTAGCCATTCATTCACGCACAAAAAAGCATGCATGCTTAGAATTATTCAGGTTTTCCAGAGTATTACTGCATCAGATCTGGCTAAAATTTCTACAAGGTAGTTTTCTCGACATAGGCTTTCAATTATCAGTAGAAATCACGCTGTTTTTAACAGTTTACCTATATCATGTATACCTTTAATATTATTTGAGCATTTTGTCTCGCATACGGCGAGATAACACACTCTTGGGTCGCGGGATGGAGATGAAAACTGCATCAGTTTGTCACAACTCCGACTTGCTACGTCACAATTCTATGACACAAACAGCGCCCTCTCTTGGCAGGGAGGATTTTATAAACAATGTAAAATGACTTTTCTTTTTTTATACGTGCAATACCTTGTTGCGGTAATGGTAAAATAACATTACGTATAGTACGCTTCATAAAATGTGCCTACGACCGATCATCTCAGTGCACCTTTAACCGCAACTGTTCCATCCTTCGGAAGGGATGTTAAGCTGTCTATAATACATGTATGCCGATGTTTAGTTAGACGAACTATTAAGAAAAGAATTGTAAATGCCTTTATAACCAACGGTGTAAACTGGTATACTTTTCGATATCTACGGAATCAACAACTAAATAATAGTTATTGATTCTTTCATGGTTATTCATTTTTTTCACCAAAGTAATTGCGGCAATTTTCACACTTGCACAACGCACTACTTTAACGCGAGTCTGAATAAAATCGGTCTATTGATCGAAAAGGGGGCGGCATAGGCCTACAACACCCACACGAAGAGCGGTAAAAATGTCAATAAAATAGGTCATTTTTCAAACGCACCCAAATACATAAATTTTGCAATCGAGAACCGCACCTTAGGCCTACATACGACATTTTTAAACATACAGTGTAGAACAATATTTTAATAATGTGTATAAGGTGCGTCTTTGTACACATACACCACGCATGTATAGTGACAATTATGCATAATATAAGAGGTATATTTAGGTGTCCTTAAGCGCCACGGATGTACAGCGATATATTTCAAGTGGGTATACGGGAAGGGAAAGGCGTGCATAATGGTCAGATAATGAGCCGAGAAAATCAAGGGCATGACGTGCAATGTATGCATCGTGCTTTTCCTACAACATTTTACCAAATTATGAGTGAAATTGTAAATGTGTTCATTCTAACGTGTGCATAGATCACATTTTGACTCCCCCATTTTTCCCATGGGTGTTGACATTTTGATTATATTTTTCTCATTACCATGAATGTTGGTATATTTCGTATATTTTCAAAAAAGATCTTTTGTCAAAAATATTGGATATTGTCAAAAAACAACCGATGCTTTGTCAACTAATCTATCCGTTTACATAAAGCAGTGCAGTAATTACACCAACCTTTTTGCTTCCACATCCAAATTAGAGATTGCAAATTTCGTTTTCTTTCCATGGATAGTATTTTGGGGAGGTATACGATTGCTGTGTTAGAACGGAATCCTTTTTTTTTTCTGGAAAAATCTGAACACGCTCTGATCCTCTAACTAAAGCACAGAATCATTTTAAAGTTAATTGTGTATAATTGGGAGGACTACCTTGAAAAATATATTCAAATAAATTTTAAATAATTATTTAAATAAAATTTAATTGTCTATGTTACTTTGATGTAAATCTGCATAGGCCTAGTTGTGAAAACTTAATTCGGCTGAATCGCTCATGAAATAACAAAGGGCGTTCATGAAATAGGAGTCGGCTAAAATTTCCCCAGGGTAAAAACGAATAAATGTAACTGTTTCATGCATCTTCCAATTTTTGGAGAAAAACATTTGCCACTTAGCAGATGATATTTCTGCATACTATTAGGCCTATCTTGTCAAAATACGGCCGTTACAGAAGCAACGCAAAGTTTACAAACATTGATTTCCATTCCGTTTTCGGTGTACACATTTTAATGCGCAATTATTACATTATGTCGCTACCTTATGGTTTAATACCATATGGCGAACGGACTACTCATTGCAAATATAAGAAATATTAACAGTACACTAATCAATTATCGAGCACACCTAAGCCATTGACCTCGTCGAAGCATGGACTGCACTTTTAAGAATTCTAACATCAGGTTCGCACTAAGTATGGGTCAATTTTTTTCTCCGATTCTCTTTTATACTATTTTGTATAAGCCATTTGAAATCCGATGCGCGGGTAACGGTATTGCACGGTCGAGGTTGTGGCGCCAATTCAAGTCATGTGATATGGGTGTTTTGTGCTGCGTCGCTCGTTAAATTCATATGCAGGGGCCAATGTCATGGTGCTGTTTAGCACCCAACAAATTGCTGAGCAGAGAAATAAGTTGCTTTATATCGCAAAAATGGATAGCCAGCCAAAATCGCACGTGATGTGTATTTAGTATTGTTTTGCTATACTGTTTCAAAAAACACAATTTTGGCGGGTAACCCAAATTACAAAGCAAATAAATTCTGTGCTAAGCAAGTTTTTGTATAAAGAGCGCCATGAAAATGTCCTCAGGTAGTTTGTTGCTTACCAAGCTAAAAAGGCGTTCGGTTAGTTTTTTCGAGTCAGTACCGATCTGAGGATGATCTTGCAACTATTGAAGGTGTTTTCAATCAGGGGACCACGGGAACTAATTAAAACGTGTCGACTCATGTGACCTAATCGAATGTCACGAAAGATACAAAATTCCATTTCAAAAACTCTTTAATGATATTCCTTATGATGAGAGGCGATTTTCTTTTAAATTAATCGGAATATCGGTTTCCCGAAGTTTGGACCTGTTAGCTTTCCAATTAATAAAAATCATTGAAGAATTCAAAACCTTGACCTCACCGTCAAGGCTTCTTTTGCGAAATAACCTTCCTTTTTATTATATCCTATTGTAAAGCTAACAACGAGAGAAAATTATTCAGATTTATATTTCAATGGGAAGTTGGCCCCAAAACAGACAATACACCTTTAAGGTTATATTTCATCAATTTTTGAAGCTAATGCAGAAAACGTAACGGCACACAGTGGGCCAGGATGAAACGAAAGTGCGCCAAAACTAAATATTCGTCGTTTTCGTAAAACAAAATATACCTCTAATGGTTTTTAAACACAATGGTAATATTGTTAAATGAGTGTGATGTCGTTATAATGGTGAAGTATGATTAGGCGTGTTTTTTTGCATGAACTACACGCTTTTAAAACAAACTCCCGAAGCGGGCATATATTAATAATGCGCGTTTTAATATTGACAGGTTTTTTTTTTCCTTCAACTTTTCACTTTATACACACTTTAAGGCAATTTATTCTGTGAGTCCCTAGGAAGTGTCTCTGGTAGGCCAGACGAGGTGAATAGATGCCTCAGAGGGAATACAACCCGTCAATCACGCAAGTAGTTCAGTAGGCCCTATATGGGTTTTATAAAAACAGCATAACTTCCAAGGTGGCAGGTCGTGGCAGCTAAATTTGGTTTTCAAATGTTCTTGGGTTTTTATGCTTTTAGGAAAAATAAGAATTAAGGCAGCAATCGGCAGCAATCTGTATTTCCAGAGTTATTGAATAAAGCACACTGCCTAGCAGCCATTAGTGTGGTTACTTTATACCATTCTCACCTGCCGTGCGTAACACGGTATTGATTCTGTACTTCACACCGGCAGAGTGCACCAGATTACATAGCAACAAAAATTTAGCCTGGTCATCTGGATACTAAGTGTACGTCAGTATATCAGATACTACTTATGTGAAACACGCATACGGCTAATTTACTGTTATTCATGCCTATTTTTTATCAATTTCATTTGGGCAATCCTGTGTTCGAGCGTCCAGGCCCCGCCATGGTGCGTGTGCCCTTGGGCAAGGCACTTTGCCATAAGTTGCCTCTCTCTCTCTGAATGGGTACCTGTGAAAATCAAACAACCTGTTTGATTCTATAGGTTATGGGTTCGAATCCCATGGTAGGCCAGACGAGGTGAATAGATGCCTCAGAGGGAATACAACCCGTCAATCACGCAAGTAGTTCAGTAGGCCCTATATGGGTTTTATAAAAACAGCATAACTTCCAAGGTGGCAGGTCGTGGCAGCTAAATTTGGTTTTCAAATGTTCTTGGGTTTTTATGCTTTTAGGAAAAATAAGAATTAAGGCAGCAATCGGCAGCAATCTGTATTTCCAGAGTTATTGAATAAAGCACACTACTTTTTTACATGCTTTTTCTGTGTTTGTCCGTGTTTTTTCGGATGAAATACAAAAGTAAAATTGCCATCGATTTAATTTCTCTTAAATATGGAATGTTCTATAATTTAAAGTCAATTTTCATAACTTTATGTTTTACACAGCGGTCGTAATGGCCGTTTAAAATATTATAGAAGTAACAAGCTTTTTCGCGTGATTTGAATGTTCTCGTCGGGTTTAAGACGGTATTACTCGAAGTTGGAAATGTTATGGTGATTGCTTCTATTATAAAATAGTTGTAGAGACCCTAACAAATGTAAAATTATTAATTAAAAAAAAAATCACCATTTGCCTATTTTGACGCAGTCTGCATTCCCACCTGGCCCACCTGGCCCACTGTGCGGCGCCTATTTTTCCACGAAAGTAACGCGTGACTGCCACAAAAAGCTTTCTAAAACAGGTGCGATATGGTCCAATAGAGTTTTTGTTCAGTATTTGTTCAATTTTGGTTTTCGGTTGATAAAAACATGTTTATACCCAGCACGGTGACTCAACGAATTATTTCCCTGAAAATCCTAAAGTCCTTGGACGTTTGAGACACAATGGGGGACTGATGAAAGAGCTTTCCATTCGCATATCTTGCAACAAAAGCTCGTGATTATTTGAAATATGTGCTTTGACAACGTGTTTTTGGTTACGGCTAACAAAACCGGGACATGTATGTTATTATATACATGCCAGAGCTATTCTGTGTGATCAAAGTACATTGTAGGTATAGACCGTATCTATAGACCGTATCGAATATCCGCCATTTCGTGGGGCAGTTTCTTTGTTCCTTGAGGACATGCATGGTTGCACATATTGTGCTGCCTTCCATTGTTGAACGGTTTTTAAACCTTAAAAGTAACAAAAGGTACCCCACGAAATGGCGGCTATTCTATTAGACCGTATCGAATATCCGCCATTTCGTGTGGCACCTTTTGTTACTTAAACCGTTCAACAATGGAAGCACAATATGTGCAACCATGCATGTCCTCAAGGAACAAAGAAACTGCCCCACGAAATGGCGGCTATTCGATATGGTCTATTGGCGCAATGTCAGAAGCACGCGCACGAACATCACCTCACCAATGGAGTGTTTTATATTTTAGCTATCTAGCCTAATTTCTGAGGGTAGCCTTGAAAAAGTTATGGTGCAGAAAGTTTCTGCGCTTCAATTTTCTTATTACAGCTTTTTTTTTTTTTTTTTAGCGTGGCAAAATGTTAACAAATTTCTTATGAAAATTTTTGGCATAAATACCATACACGTTGGCCACTAATTCTTCCTAATATGACATGATAATATCCCAGAAAGGTTAAATTTAGTAAGGAAGCATACTTTTCGCATTAAAAAGTAAAACAAAAAAAAAACACTTAAGATTTGTTAATGTCATGCTCCATAATACTTAGTGCATGAAGTCTCAACTTGCGAACGTGTATGGTGTTTTTTCGTATGTAATGTGTAATTACTAATTCTGTCGGTCGCGGCACGTCACATCCGGTAGGGCTGGAGTGAAAACAACGGTGTGTCCATGGTGACAAGCAAAGGAACAAAGCCGTTGTCTACGCAACACGTACACGTATCCAAGCATGAACGAATTTGTTTTCACTCCAGTCACGGTACTATGCCCGTATACAAAGGCATATGAAACCGGGTCACAAAAGTGAATACATGTAGTACATGCACAAATCTGCACACAATTTTGGCTTGTAACACATTTTATAAAGCAAACAAATTTTACATTAAGCAATTTTGTTATGCTGAACAGCGCCATGAAATTAGCCCCAGGTCCATAGGGTTTGTGCACGGGATTGAAAGTACAGGTATTAAAGTAAAATCTTTCCGATTTTTGGTAGAAATACAGCAAAATACATAACAATTCAAGTTTAGGTACATTTGTATGTTATACAATATTTAGAAAATATAGGCAATATTTGTAGCCAACCTACCTGAAAAAGAATCCACGCATAAATTGATATCGTTCCTGAAAGTCCGGTTGTCCAGGCACTGACACGTACAGAGATATTCCCGCAAGCTGCAGCGGAGCCGGGCCGCCTTGGCCTGCCGGCACATCGCGTCACAACGCGGGCAGGAGCTAGTCCAAGCATCGCCGTCCGATCTCCGGGTCACGTTGGCCCAGAACTGGTCCCCATTACACCCAGCAAGGGTCTGCTCTTGGTCACCGAGGGCCGACATTAGGGGTAGAGCTAAGACAACAGTAAGATGCAGTAGGGTGGATGGAACCAGCATTCCGGGGGTAGATTTTGACAAATCGCTGCTGGCCGGACGTCCTGATATAAATCCTTCCCAGAGTAGCGAACATGGCATTCCACATGCTCCGTTGTCTAAACCTCCTTCAACAAAAATGTTACAATTCGGTGTACATGTATATCCTTTCCTCTTTTAAGCCAGCAACATATCCACTCCGTAAACGCACTTCCATCTCATGTAGCGAAGATCATTCACAAACATTATCCATCGCCGACCCCTTCATTACATCCACGGTTCACAGTATAAACAAAAACACCCAGCAATTTCGCCACCAAAACTCAATTTATATATACTACTCCCGAAGGTTGCCTGTTTAGTGTTTACCAATTAAACACTCCGTGCTTGATTAGCTGTTGGTTGAGGTACATAACCAGCTCAATTATGCACCGTTTAGGTGGTCACGCGTCCACGTTCTTACATCAAATAACATCAACGTGTGTAGCTAGCTAGCTTCGATGACACAAAACTACGCAACGCATGAACACGGTAGAGTTGTAAAATGTTCTTTCTTGATATTCCATCCGCAACGTGTGCAACTCTAGCTGCAGTTTTTCTCTTGGGTGCTATCTGTGCCAGTCTAACGATACCAGTCCAGTTTTATACATCATTGTTTGCCTGCAACCAATATTCTACGTCCAACTTCCTTCTCTGGGGTTTACATTACCACACAAGCCGAACTGTATTTTTTTTAAATGTGTATATGCCTTGCCCTACACACGCTCATCTCGCGCAACGTGCGGCACAGTGAATGTGCGTGCGCCGTATAGTGACTCGTGTATGTATTAAATGCCACAGCGTTAGGTATACCGAGTTCTCGTGCACATACATGTACTTCAATTTTCAGTTTATTTCGACGGATGACGTCATGTTGATACAATAAACAGGTTCCGCAGAAGATTCATCATGCAAAGTCACGTTGCAACAACAAACATGTTGTAGACGTTGACAAGTGTCGATAATAATGTTTCATTTAATTTCTATGGTGTTTCTCGATAAGATTCTGCGTGTATCTGAAGCTACAATGCTTAGATAATTGGTACTAAACATACACGGAGAATGTGCATGTATATAAGTAGATTTTTGTCCATATCTGAGGAGCGTTACTCATTTCGTAAGATCTGTAGTGACTCGGCTACTATACGTGTAACACAGGTTTCAGCGACCCAGCGATTGTGATTTCGTGCTCCAGCCGGGCGAATGAAGCGATCATACCCACAGTTCGACACTTCAACGCGCTGCCCTCCGGCTTACAACTGCCACATGCTCCGATTACGCGACTGGCCACCAAACATGCCAATTACAATCGCTGACTCGCATGACGTCATAACGACATCATGAATATGCAAGATGAAAACTGAACTACGATTAGTCTTTTGCGTTTAGCCGTTGCATAGTCTGGCGCCCCGAGTTCTTCACCTTTAAATTGAGGTGCAGTTTGGAAAGTCCACATGCTATGCTGTTGTTGCTACGTGGTGCACGCCAATCCCTATCAATCAACAATCCGGCTGCTTTATGTCATTCTCTCCTACCGTGAACACGTAATAAGCCTTTTGCCTGTAAAATGTACATAATGGTTGGCGTCCCGAATTCCTAACCTCCAAATGGAGGTGCAGTTTAGAATGTCCACACGGGCACACCATACTGTGCTGTGGTTGCTAGGTGGTGCACGCCAATGCCTTGCAACCAACAGTTTGGTTGCTTTATGCTATTCTCTCTACCGTGAACAAGTAATCAGCCTTTTGTGTGCACTATGCATAGCTCCCCGAATTCACCTTCAAATGGTGGTGCAGTTTAGAATGTCCACATACTATGCTGTTGTTGCTATGTGGTGCACGCCAATGCCTAGCAGCCATTAGTGTGGTTACTTTATACCATTCTCACCTGCCGTGCGTAACACGGTATTGATTCTGTACTTCACACCGGCAGAGTGCACCAGATTACATAGCAACAAAAATTTAGCCTGGTCATCTGGATACTAAGTGTACGTCAGTATATCAGATACTACTTATGTGAAACACGCATAAGGCTAATTTACTGTTATTCATGCCTATTTTTTATCAATTTCATTTGGGCAATCCTGTGTTCGAGCGTCCAGGCCCCGCCATGGTGCGTGTGCCCTTGGGCAAGGCACTTTGCCATAAGTTGCCTCTCTCTCTCTGAATGGGTACCTGTGAAAATCAAACAACCTGTTTGATTCTATAGGTTATGGGTTCGAATCCAGGCGGTGCCATGGTGCGTGTGTCCTTGGGCAAGGCACTTTGCCATAAATTACCAAATGGGTACCCGTGAGGGTAGTGAATAATTATGTTATACATGTAACTTATATGCCTGATCAGCTCATCAGCCCAACAGGCAACCGGGGCTGCACGCTCTCCATGGAGTTGAGAAGGTTTAATGGAATGATATAACTGAGCCCAATGACCAGGGGTAATGATGCGAGCGCCTTGGGGCCAATTTCATAAAACTGATTAGCAGAAAAATTTGCTTAATCCAAAATTCATTTGCTTTGTAAAAATGGGTTAGCAGTCCAAATTATATGTGATATGTATTACAATTATTTACTGGTGTCTGCTACTCTTGCTAAGAAAAAAGTTGACGTACAAAGCAAATAGATTTTGGATTAAGCAAATATTTCTGCTAAACAGCTTTATGAAATTGGGCCCTAAGCACCTTTCTTGGTGGATTTGCACGCGATGTTCATCATCATTATCCGCATGCCCAAGTTGTTGACGTCACACACTATAATAACTGTTCATGAAGTATTTATATCTTGACCGCTGTCATACATGTCTTCTTCACGAGAAATAAGATGAAAAATCGATGTCAAGGTAGCCTGAATAAACTTTAAGGAACTTGGAATCCACAAGTGGTCGTATCGGATACTACAAGGTTGTTGTCAACGCCACGTCACGACCGCATAGTCGCCTTGTAATCCTCCAAACCCGACCGTAAGGCCGGTCACAGCTGATCGATGATGCTCTACGCCCCGAAGCTATCCGGAGAAAGCCACTTACGGTCCGTATACGATCGTGTCATGTCAACCCCTCGCTGCATCCATGGAGGAAGAAACTTCCTCCATGCTGCATCGTACTCTGCATGTGATTACCGTGTTTTTATGTGCCTAGTTTTAGCTTACTTGTTTTGTTCTGACTCGGGAGACAGGTCCGATCCTGCCAATGTACTCTCCCGAAAAAGAAACGCGATAAATTTTCAAAAATATAAATTCTTGATCAGAACAAGAGTCTGTTGAATACATGATGTACAGTTAACTTGTAGATAGCAAGGCACTGATCGACCAGTCACTTTGGAATAAATAGCGTCTAGTATACTGACGTACTTCCTTTCAGATGCATACTTAGTATCCACTTGACCAGACTAAATATTTGTTGCCATGTGATGCACGCGGCAGATGATGTGAAGTACAGAATCAATACCGTGTTTACTGTATGACAGAATGGCATAAAGCAACCAGACTGTTGATTGCTAGGCAATGGTGTGCATCACGTAGCAACAACAGCATAGTATGTGACTTTCTAAACTGCACCTCCATCTGAAAGTTAAGAATTCGAGGCACCAGTCATTATGCAAATGTTACAACCAAAAAAGCTGCATATTTTCCCAGAAAAAAAGAAACGCGATTTTAAAACATCAATTCTTGATCACAACAGAAGTTTATTGAATACATACAACAAACTTGTGGATAACAACACACATATCGACCAATCACTTTGGAATCGCTTTCAAGACTGTCCCGTGATTTCCTCCAGGTCCAAAGGGACCTGTTTGAACAGAGTGATTCCCACAGCAATTAAATGTGACATTTCCTGTTTGTGGGAGACTTAAAATGGGTTTTCTGGGAGCCAGCAGTTAAGGGCTCCCAGAAAACCCATTTAGTTGGGTTTTAATCTGAGTGAACCTGCGTGGGATGAGCTTACTTTTGGAACCGGTACCATACCGCGCGTCTCAAAAACAGCCACAGTAGTGCATGAGTTCAGGGAGGCAATTCCGGCCTCGGCGGCTCTTACGGATGCTGGTGCAGTCAGTCTTGTCACAAGAGGTGTTTAAACACGTTACTAACCGATAAAATATTCAAGTTTAAGCATATATTACTCACAATAAGTGGGGGATACTGTGGAGTGTACGCATATATTTTATTGCGGGCATGCATTCCGCTTGAATGATTTTGTATATGATTAGACAATTGTATCTGCATGACAGACACACCTTGTCACAGGAATCGTTTCTTTCTTTTTTTCTTTTTTTTTAAATTGAGGGTGGGGGTATTGGAGGACAATCTTTGTGGTAGGACGGCCTTGTAGAGGTGCTGGTCACCTGTTCCTCCTTGCCACGCACTGGCTTTGTATTTTCTTCTTTTTTTACATTTTATGTATATTTTTATTAGCTTGTTCTGTATTTTTTATGCCAGTGCAAAGTGTAATAAATAAAAATAAATAAATAAAACAGTCATTTGAAAAAAATAAAAAATAAAAAACACAACATACCAATATCCCTAACGTATATTATGAGTAGTGAAAACCAAATATCTTTTTAAATTTCTACGTTTTTCTTTACCTATTGTACCCCTCATCTTATAAGTGAATAAACTCGAATGGCCTTTGTAGAGCGATTTCCATAAAAACTGTTATTTGCAAGTTTTAAATTTAGGTGCACCTTTAAATGTATGGATTTTACATTACATTGTCCAGTACCCCTAAGAGCACAGTTCCCCTTTAAAATCACAAATCCAACAAACTCCCGCCAATTTGAAAACTGATATTGACTTTTGGTATTGCCGTGCCGCCAAAAGGATTTTACTTAATTTTCCTTCCCGTGATGGCATGGAGCATAGATTGCAATATATACACAAACCACGAGAGGATAAATTGTTTGGGCACGATTTGAAAAAACAAAATCCGTTTGCAGAGGCATGGCGCCTATAAATACGGACACGGATTTATATGGAAATCCACCCGTTAGTTTGTCTTTGGTGGAAAGATTGTTTTGTATCTACTCAAAATTGCCATTGAAATTTGCATATATAATTTTATTAAAAGCAAAAGCCTAAATAAGATCTTTAGGCCTAAAGCAAATACATGTTTATTTATTCTTTTATGTATAAGAAAACATTTACAAAACATTAAAGAAACGTGTTCAGATTTTCCCGCCAAAATTGATTTTGTTCTAAACCAAACAGTCATGTAAAATACGTCCCCAAATACCAGAAAACAGGAAATTTGAAATCTCCAATTTGGATCGATGTGGAAGCAAAAATGCACTGCTTTATGGAACCAGATAAATTAGTTTACAAAACAACGGTGGTATTTTGACGATATCCTTGAAAATATACGGATTGAGAGCGCGACATTTCGGAATGGTAATGAAAAATATGACATGATATGGTAATATCAAAATCTCAACACCCGTGAGGTAAGGGGGTGTAAAAAAGTGATGTGGTCAAGCACCTTTAACATTTTGAATAATTTTCAGCATTCAGGGGAAAAACATATCAAAATTTAGTACAGGTGATCCCCAGTTAATAATTTACTGTTATTATATGAAGTGAGATGGGCTCCCACTAAAGTAAACACTCAAATTTAATAAATTACATTTTATTCCTCAAAAATCTCTTAGAACAAATGTTTAAAGTAATACCCAGAAAAATATATTTGGTTTAGTTTCTTCGATGTTGCCATATGAAAACACATGAGAGTACACAGTCGCGCTCGTCACGATCGAGGGGTTATAGAGAGTGATTTACGAAAAAAATTGGTCAAAATGGCATTTCCTCAGGAGTTGGTCGGCAAGATCTTAAGTTCCTCCTATGTTACTTGTCAGAAGGTCGTAAGTTAGTCCTGAACACTCGCAATAACTCGGGGGGCGGGGGCGGGGGGGAATCGCGATCGCTCGGCACAAGTTCCCCGACCGTATGGAACGGTTCAAAACGGTCGGGAAACTTTCTCGGTCGCCCCCTTGACAAAAGTTTCATGACCACTCACGAGTCCAAGAAATACAGAATTTTACAACTCGTAAGTCGACCCTAACTTGGTCGTGCTTCGGTGTAAACATGGCATAAATTTCAATTGCCTCGTCAACCCAAGCGATATCTGGGGAGCTGTTAGGGGGGATGCCACAATCTAGTTGAAGCGAAATGGTTCTGGTGATTTCCCGATGGCAGCGGTATTAATAATGGCAACAGCGCCAGGAGTACCCTGTAAGATAGACATGTGTGCTATACAAGGATCCACCATTATTATATGCAGTATTTAACGCACACTACACTCTTCCGTAAGTAAACATTTATATCCGACATGCATCGACGGGACGACGTTTTGGCAAATTCAGCGTTAATTTTTAATGTCGTTATGTGATCGATCCTCCCGCGAGGTTTGAAATGCCGTTCTCAAAGGCCCAATATATATCTTTTACAAGGTAAAACTATTTACTGATTCCTGGAATAAGGGCATACCATATCTAAAGAAGAATGTTGGTAAACTAGCATGCAGAAATTATAGCTGTACAATATATACATCAATGCTTCAGAAAACCTTAAAAATGTACATGGTTTTTGTGTTACATGAAAATGTGCATGCACATACATTTTGTTTAAAACCACCCTAAATTGTTAATTTCTAACAAAAAGTACCCTATTGACAAAAATAAATTGTCGTGTTTGTTGTCGTTGCTACCAACACTTTGAGTGAGGTTTATATTGTCAAATCGTAAAGTAATATTTTATAGAAATGTGGATATTATTGTCCGTGGGTTTGGGAAATGTGGATGCAGTGAAAAACAACTTGGCTCCACCGGGATTCGAACCGCGGACCTTCTGCTGAACGTGAAGACGCCCTACCAACTGATGTATGAAGCCAACACGGTGTTACAGTTATTCATTACTGATTTGGATTGAAATTTTGACTCATTGCAAATGATATTGATTACATTTTAGACATTTTCTCAGTAGAAAATCGATTTTCAAAATGGCGCCGCGCACACGCGTGGCTGCGTGTCAAAGGTCAATTACTAACACCTTAATCGTATTCCCAAACCCACTTAGCATTCCAAAAGCCTTCCTTTTGGACGTAACCACATTATACCGAGTAATCCGGCATTGCAGTTGATAGTATCAGTTGCAGTATCGGGAGAAAACCTAGCAGGGCTAGCGAAGCGAGCGGATTCCAAGGCCGGGCACGCACGGCTGGCCAGACAGCGATAAGGCCGCTACTGGGTGGACGTGAACCCATGCATAAAACATGCATACACTGGCCATCTGCTCCCCTGGACGCAAATTACCCACATTGAATACACACAGCACATGGCAGCTGCCTGATAATAAGTATCATTCATAACTGTTTTCACTGTATAAGGTTACACAGTGCAAATATTTTAACATTTTCTAAGTTCGCCGAACATTAAAGATATAGGCCTATTACAGGACTGGGAACAGTTACAAACGGCGTTGTCTCCACGTGTGAAAGGATCTGTTTGATAAAAACCAACCTGTGTATAAGTCAGCTCAGTACCTCATTTACGTTCCGAGAAAACAATGAAAAACTGTGTCCATGCTTTCAGGAAATTGTTCGAAACCACCGTCCTATCTATATTCTGGTTCCCCGTCTACACTGTGTACGTAAACGGAGCCATAATGCTACGGTAATCAGGGGACTAGTTTAGTTCACAAGAGGGCGTCCTTGTATTTAAAAAGCCTTAAGGCGACCTCGTGTAAACGAAATTAGGCTCCTGACTACCCTGGTATTGTGGCTCCGTCTTTCGTGTAGTATAGCCAGGGAACCAGCCTAAATAGGACGGTGGATTTGAAAAATTTCTTGAAAGCATGGACACAGTTTTTCATTGTTTTCTCGGAACGTAGATGAGGTACTGAGCTGACTTATACACAGGTTGGTTTTTATCATACACATCTTCAATCACACATGGAGATAACGCCGTTTGTAACAGTTTTCCTATATCCTGCAATCTATGTTTAACGTTTCTGGATTTCTGGAACATTTCTGGATCTGAAGACGATTGTCAAGAAAACGGAAATCTTATTTCTAATTTGACTGGGCAAAGACGGGTGTTAACAATATTAGATGTCACCCTAAAATAAATTTCTGAAAAAGACGAGGAAAACCCTATCTTTAAAACATTTACTGATGATTACTGCAAATATAGCGTGATAAACAAATGACAATCTGTCAAAATGCCGTGTACTTGACAGCTATATTACCCGGAGCAAAAACATGAAAATGCATGACAAGCCTGTGATGCGGTGTTAAACTATGGGTAAAAAGTCGCTGATGCAAAATACCTTTCGGGCCAGTAAGCCAATTTCGACCCGTGGGGAGTTAAAGTTAAGCCCCAGGGATTAGGACAACATCCCCGTAGGGAATTTTCGCCTCCGAAAGGGATTTACCGAACTTGATAGAATACGGCTTGTAAAATGCAACAGGCAGTTTTGTTTAATGCATTCAAATTCATTGATGTTTCTTGTGACATTGCCTAGTAATGAGCTATTTCATTGACCCGTTTTCTATGGTTGGTATTCATTTTGCATTACTAGTTGTTGCTAGGTAGGACAAGCCCCGGACAAGCTTTGTGGTCGTTGAGAGCAACCTTTTGTTATCGGGACTTGAACCCAAGACCTCCGATACGGTTGCCTAATGCTCCACCAGCTGAGCTATGAGGTACAGTAGTATACTCCCTCAGGTTTGCTCTAAGACCTCTGACACACCGGGCAGATGCTCTACCAGATGAGCTATAAGGCACAGTGGTGTATTCCCTCAGGTTTTCCCCATGATATCCGACTCACCGGACAGATGCTCTACCAGCTGAGCTAAGAGGAACAGTGGTATACCCCCCTCAGGTTCCCCCCTCCCCAAGACCTCTGACACACCAGGCAGATGCTCTACCAGCTGAGCTACGAGGCACAGTGGTAAATTCCCTCAGGTTTTCCCCAAGACCTTTGACACACCGGGCAGATGCTGTACTAGCTAAGCTATGAGGCACAGCGGTATACTCCCTCAGGTTCTCCCCAAGACCTCTGACACACCGGGCAGATGCTCTACCAGCTGAGCTATGAGGCACAGTGGTATACTCCCTCAGGTTCCCTCAAGACCTTTGACTCACCGGGCAGATGCTCTACCAGCTGACCTGCGAGGCACAGTGGTACTTTCCCTCAAATTTTCCCCAAGAACCCAACTTTTCTCTTGGTGTTACAAGGCTATTTAATTTTGAAGTAACCAAAATAGGCTATGTGACGAGAGAATATCTATTTGGATAATAGACATTTGTCATGTCTGAAATTTTTCCCGAAATTTCAATTTTGTTCTTTAAAAGGCAGAGCATTATGTGCATGGATAATGAACCACTATTTTGCCAAGTTTCAATTAGTTTCATAAATTCAGTGTGAAGATAAATTATTTATATAATTGTATAATACAGGCAGCCAGTTTTGATAGCCCATTTGCATAATTTATTGAAATGAAAGCTGCAATACTTACAAGTCAGTTGTGCAAATGCAGGAAACCTTCGGTAAATTTTTAATTTTTTCCTCAAATTTATTGTCAAGGTCAAGTCGTCCTTGACTGCAGACAATACGCCTTTAATGGACCAATGTCAACTACAGTACAGTAATCGTGAGAAATGAGTTCTTGTGTCGGGGCAACATTTCCCAGCGTCAACGTTGTCATGGTTACGGAGAGGAAACGAGAACAAAATGAGAGAAACGCGGTATTCTCTCCCGCGATAAATTAGTCTTTTCTTTTTTCTTTTTTTTAATTTATTCTTTTCATAAACACAAGGTCGGACTGCAGTAATAACACGTTAAGAAAAAAAACATTTCTCAGACATGGCATGCAAGAACGTGATTCAGCTTTATGAACAATTCGTATATATAGATTCGTTGTTTTCTAATTTCGAAATGGTCCTATTAACTGTCATGAACAACCATACGAAAGCAAGTTCTCGTAAATTATGACTATTACGATGATGTCACGATGACGTCATCATTTCCATTATGTTTTATACACAAACGGTTGGCGGTTTCTTTCATACTCTTATGCAATTACTGTAAACTTAATATAGCTGCACACCGATTGTACATCAAAACCGGTGAACTGCTTGCCTGTACTTTAGCAGTGGACGTTTTAGATTACCAGCGAATGTTTAGACGGACCCAGTAACCCTGGCGACTGACGTCACACTTTAGGAGTCTATTACAGTGATGTTATGATGACCTCATTGCATCCACATGTTTTATACACAAACAATCGGCGGTTGTTTTCATACACTTAAGCCTTATGCAAACTGTAAACTTGAAACTTTCATTATAACTTTTATCACAACGATGATGACGCCATCAGGTGTAATATTACATGCACAATTTTGAACATGCATTTTTAAAACAGCAAGGCATATATTTATTGAAAGGTGGTGGCATATGGTGGTACAATACGGCATCAGTAAGCACAATGCAAACTGACGTCATGATGACGTCATCATTTAAATATTTTACAAGGCGTTTGCCATTGTCAGTAGTATGGAAACTTATAATTCAATGCAGAAAATCACTTTACACGATTGATACATGAATATGGCAACTAATTGCGAAAAGGACGCAAAATATGTTGGCATACAGACAGAAAGAGTTCTAGTTTTTTCTTCTTTTTTATCTAACTGCATAGCGTACCGAAGTCGTGTCAAAGAGAGAAATTTTACAGCTGTCTTCCCAAGATGACAAGGCAAAATTAAGCCAGCTAAAATCTCGGTTTCCATGCCAACGCGTAATCTATGGCGACTATTTAATTACTCGAAAACCCGCCGTTTTCAATGAGCATTGTGCGTTTTCGACAGCTCCGCGACAGGAAGGGAAAAGGGGCATTCAAATTGCAATTTTATCTCGAAATAGAACTGGATGAACACTTAAGTACTGGGCAATAAAGCACGTGCAGTGCGGGTACTATGCCCCAATTGAAATATTTCACTTTATTAAATTAGATTCGTGCATAACAACTGGGTCTGGATATTGGGTTTAGAAATCAGGAGAATTTCCATGTAGTGTACGGTCGAACATCGTTAAAGAGAGGTCCCTGGGACTTTGAAGATTACCTTGTTATAACAGGAACCTTGTATTATCAGGAATATTAGGGTATCTGTGCGGGTATAGTGAAGGTGTTGTGTTTGATTAGCTCATGATCGATTTAACAGGCAGCCGGGGCTACATGCATACTGCCCAGGGAGCTGAGAAGATTCAATTAAAGGCACCGGCTCGTCAGCAATGCGCGCGCGCCAATTTCGTGCAACGAAATACGCAGCTCTATGCCTTTGCTATGGAGCTGCGTATTTCGTGGCACGAATTTGACGCTCGCGCATTGCTGACGAGCCTAGCCTGTGTCTTTAAGGAATACTTTTAAGAGCTCTTCGACCAGGGGTAATATTTTATGTGAAGCGCCATGATATTCGTGATGTATGGGCTATATAAGTATCCACATGTTTCTGCCTATGGCCGCGAAAACATACCCTCTTGCCTCACTGATCCAAATGTATTTTTCTTTACCGGAACACGACGCATGCTCAAATAAATCGACTATAAATAAAGGTTTTTGTGATAGTTCGCAGTTGCAGAATTCATCAGAATTAAAACCGAATTTACACGCAATTTTGAGACGATTGGCGGCAAGAAATGGCGCCAACTTATACCAGAATGTTTAGCTTCATTGTCATTCCAAACACGCTCGCCATACACGGCCAAGTCGGAGAATGTCTGGCACCGACAGTGCATACACAAGCCTGGAAATCAGGCTACATAGACACATTAAATTCACTTCCGACTTCGCTGTCTTCGAGGAAAATCAATTCAACCAGGCGTTTAAAAGTTGTTTTTTCAATTCTATGGTTATGCTGAGAAGACATTTTATCAATATCTAAAGCGCAATGGGATAAACCTTGGAGCAACCTCCATGGTTAAAAGTAGGATCTATGGACAAGTGGCATAACTGTGTGTACATTTATTGGCACACTACAACGTTGCCTTGAATGATGGACTTGTGAGGACTCGCAGGGACTTATGGGGACTCGCAGAGACTTGTGGGGACTCGCAGAGACTTGTGGGGACTTGCAGGGACTTGTGAGGGCTTGCAGGGACTTGTGAAGACTTGCAGGACTTTGTGAGGACTCGTAAGGACTTGTGAGGACTCGTGAGGACTTGCGGGAACTTGTTGAGGACTTGCGGGGACTTGTAAGGACTTGCGGGAACTTGCGGGAACTTGCGGGGACTTGTGAGGGCCTGTGGGGACTTGTGAGGGCCTGCGGGGACTTGTGAAGACTTGTGAGGGCCTGCGGGGACTTGCGGGGACTTGTGAGGGCTTGCGGGGACTTTTGAGGACTTGCGGGACTTTTGGAGGACTTGCGGGAACTTTTGAGGACTTGCGGGGACTTTTGAGGACTTTCGGGAACTTTTGAGGACTTTTGAGGACTTTCGGGGATTTGTGAGGACTTGCGGGGACTTGTGATGATTCGCAGGGCTTGTGGGGACTTGCGAGGACCTGTAGGGACTTGTGAGGACCAGCAGGGACTTGTGAGGACCTGTATGGACCTGTGGGGACTTGCAGAGACTTGTAAAGGTTACCGAGTCCACACAACAACCAGAGAACTGTTTCCTTTCGCCTTAGCAATGAACGTTTCAGACTACCAGCGAAAGTTTAAACCCAGTTACACTGGTAACTGCGTCGCACTTTAGTAGTCTATTGGGATTCTCTTGCTACACATGTATAAGCACAATATTGTATTAACAGTGCTCTTATTTCCGAGGCTACATAGACACATTAAATTCACTTCCGACTTCGCTGTCTGGGAGGAAAATCAATTCAACCAGGCGTTTAAAAGTTGTTTTTTTTCTCAATTCTATGGTCAAGCTGAGAATATTTTATCAATATCTAAAGCGCAATGGGATAAACCTTGGAGCAACCTCCATGGATAAACTAGGATTTATGGACACGTGGCAGAACTGTGTACATTTATTGGCACACTACAACGTTGCCTTGAATTATGGACTTGTGAGGATTCGCAGGAACTTAATTGTGGGGACTCGCAGGGACTTTGTGATGACTTGTGAGGACTTTGTGATGACCTTGTGATGACTTGTGGGGACTTTGTGATGACTTGTGATGACTTGCAGAGACTTGCGGGGACTTGTGATGACTTGTGATGACTTGCGAGGACTTGCGGGGACTTGCGAGGACTTGCGGGGACTTTTGAGGACTTGTGGGGACTTTTGAGGACTTGCGGGGACTTTTGAGGACTTGCGGGGACTTTTGAGGACTTGCGAGGACTTGTGAGGACCTGCCGGGACTTACAGAGACTTGTAAAGGTTACCGAGTCCACACAACAACCAGAGAACCGTTTCCTTGCGCTTTAGCAATGAACGTTTCAGACTACCAGCGAAAGTTTAAACCCAGTTACACAGTTACAAAGTACAATAAACAGTGCTCTTATTTCCGAGGTTCGGTTGTATAACGACATTCCTCCACCATATTGTTCTGCCAATCACGTATTATCGGAAACTGAGACCAGGTGGACAGGTGACAATATTACAGCTTTCCCAGGCTTTCCTAAACACCATCGGGAAATTGAAAAATTAAAGCTTCACACATTTCTCCAACAAACCAGCTGGCGCAGCACTATTTCCCCTTTCACTATTTCTCGGTTTCAATACTGACAAAAATTGGAAATACAAAATAACAATCCTGGAAATTCAATTAATTTGGGTCACGTTTTTTGTTTGCAATCTGTTTCGTGTTAAAAAGAAAGCAAGGACAGCTGAATGTACAACGCATTATTCCAATAACTATCTCAAGTCCTTGACTGCTCACAAAGTAATTTTTTTATTGGACATACAGAAGACTTTACGGAACAGGCACCGACAATTTTGTTACTACAGTACATGTACATGTAATTATTAGTTTTCATGAACTGATACCTCGATTATCAATATAGTATTAAAGTGAAAACTTGTGTTGCCAAGGTTTTTGGTCTACACTCAAACCAGTGATGAACTGTTTCCCTGTGTTTTACCAATGGACGTTTGAGATGACCAGTGAATGTTTAGACCCAGTTACCATGGAAACTGATGTCGCACTTCAGTAGACCGTATCGAATAGACGCCATCTTGTGGGGCAGTATCTTTGTTCCTTGGGGACATGCATGGTTGCACACTTTGGGCTTACATTTTTGAACAGTTTAAGAAACAAAAGGTGTCCCACAAGATGGCAGCTATTCGATACGGTCTACTGAAAGTAAATACTGTTTGCCAGTTAATAAGCAGTTCTTATATAGCGCATTTCATATCCTACGGATCTCTCAATGCGCTTTCTATACTAAGACGCAAAAGAAACTTACGACCTTTTAAACCTTTAAATAGCAACAATAACACTGCGTGTAGTAATGTGTGAACTTATTTGTGGACAATAGTGTCCTCACTGTCAGACTAAACAGTGTCTGAACGTCACTTGAACCTTCAATGGTCACTTCAACAGCTGTTTTGACTGTCAGTGATTAGCCAAGGGGTATGGGATGATTTTAATGAGCTGCACGTGATGTCTTGATGTTGGCTTTAAAAAGGCCAGTGCAAAATGGGCATTTCAAGCAACATGCCAAGACTGGTAGGCAGTATGCGCCGACGATGCACTGCCTGTATCCAAATCAATGGTGGCCACACACGCTATTGAAAGGGGACTGACATTGCACCCTCTTCCGTTCTTTACTGTAGAACAAACTGATGAGATGGTGTATCTTGGTCAAAAACTTGACATGTCATCAATAAAATGCCAATGTTTTATTTATGTTTGTTTTATTTTGAACTGTTACAATTTCATTACATTTTAAACAAGTAGTAAGTTTCTTTTGCGTTTCAGTATACATTATTACCCCTGTTCATTGGGCTCAGTAATATCATTTCTGTTCATGATGGTTAAGTACACAAATATAACCGTAAACAAGGAAAACCTCACTAAAAGTGTTGATAACAATGGTAACAAACACCACACATTTATAAAGGAAATTAAGTTTTGTGTGTTTGTTTGATTTTAATAAATGAGGGTGCAACACTTGTTTTCAAGCATTTAGCCAACTGAAAAACATGCATGGATTTTGAAAGTTTACTGAAACATCACTACATGTACGTAACTGAAATTTCTCCAGGCTAATTTACCAAAATTCTTATAGATATGCGAGGTCGACCGTTGTTCCAGGATACAATGGGCTTTGAGAGATAATAATGTAGTATACGGTGTTATTACACAGTCAGTGTTTGGTCTAAATTATTCTGACATTTTTGACAAACGGGCCTGCTTTGGTCATAGATACGAGAAAAAAAATACCCGTAAAAACACAGGTAAAGACGATTTGTAGGGCTATAGAAAAGCACACATGTAATAAACTGTGGCATCATCAAGTCACAAACATTATTTCAAAATGAAACATTTCAAAGTAAGTGTGCCTTTCCTACAAATGTATAAAAAACTGAGCCTCCAAAGTTTTAGTTAATTAAAGGCATACAATTACTTATTTATCACCTAATCTAATTAAGGGCTGAATAAGGACTTAAAATCTTAAAGAGGCGTGTTCAGATTTTTCCAGAAAATGGATTTCGTTCTAACCTAATACAAAATGCCTCCCCAAAGTACTATCCATGGGAAGAAAACGGGAAATTTGCAATCCTCAATTTCGATGTGGAAGCAAAAGGGTTGGTGTAATCACTGAACTGCTTTATGGCACCGGGAAAAAAATAGTTTACTAAACTTCGGTGTATGTTTTATGATATTCCTGGAAATATACGGATTGAGGGCGCGAAATTTCATAATGGTGATGAGAAAAATATAACGCATGAAATGGTATAAACATTTCATAAATGTGATCTGGTCACGTTCCTTTAAATAATTTGTTGGTCACAATTCTGTTAACACTGATTTAAACACTTCCCAAATTTCTCTTAATTTCTTAAGATGTACAAACATAACTTTGCCCAATTACAAAATGATGTGTACAACCCTATACGTAGGCCAATGGCCAAAATACAAGTACTAGAGTGTTATACATGTACATAGATTTTACAAGGGGCAGTTATCTTTAGCATATCAGCTAAAAAGACTAATTTCTGTACAGAGCGTGATCCAATTCCGTCCCTCACGTGTGAGGGACGGAAATCAAGAGACAAATGCCTTTCCTTAGTCAACAACAAATGAAAACTAAAGTGAACCTGTTTGTTTACCTTCTACTGATGTTAATACACACACAGTTTATCACATGATGAAATTGACTTTACAGTTTTATGCGGAGGTTGTTATGTGCAGGTTGTTTTTATGCGCGAGGAACAGATAATCAATAAAATTTACCAAAAAAGCAATTTGTTACATGTATTTTCAACTATTTCTTGACAATGTGATGGCACAGTGTGCCCAGTCAAATTTATTATGTTACTTTTTGTAATATGATTGTAAAATATGGACATTTCTTTACAGATCGAGGTATTATTTGATTAATTTAAGAAATTTTGAAATCTTCATCCAGTGTTTACCAGTTTTGGATCACGCTCTACATCGATTTCTTCTTTCTACAGATCACACTTTTGCGCCATTTTCTAAAATTACTAAAATCATAAATTCTTAGAACAAATAGTGAGGCACATAAGAAAAACGTCAGTTGCACATTATTAAGTGTAAATATGTGACCAAAACAAATTAACATAAATTAATTTAATTTTTAGATAAGCATATTATTTTTTTTGGTTGCATAATTTATATTAGAAGTAGTATTATGACTGTCGTGTCTGTTGAGCTATTTTTAATGGCATGGTGTTGGCAAATACATGTACTTTTCTAAAATTGTGGCAGTTTGTTCTTCTGGGGACATTATAAGTCTGAGGACTTCGTGAAAAGTGCAAAATGTCCTCGGTAATTGATGACGTCATTGCTTGAGGTAATTTAAAGGGATTAACATCCGAAGACGTCACAGGTTACAAATACTTGTCCAAGAATTTGGCACTATTGCTCTTTGAGGACTTTACAGACTGAAGAACTCATAAAAACTGCAAAAAGACCGAGGACATTCATTGCACAAGTCCTCGGTAATTGATGTCATTTTTGAGGTCAACCTAAAGTGATTAACATTTGAAGATGTCGCAGGTTGCAAATACATGTATTATTCCATGATTATGGAACTTTGCCTCAGAGGACATTAAAAACTGAGGACCTCACAAAAAAGTGCAAAATGACCGAGGACCTTCATAACAGAAGTCATCGGTGACTGATGGCGTAATTTTTTTAAGGTCAACTTTAAGTGATTAACATTCGAAGGCAGCACAGGCTAAAATAATATTCCACGATTGTGGAACTTTGCTCTCCGAGGACCTTTAAGACCGAAAACCTCACCAAAACTGCAAAATGACTGAGGACTTTTATTACAGAAGTCCTCGGTAATTGACAACATTTACTGAGGTCATTTAGAGTGATTAACATCTAAAGAGGTCACAGGTTGCAAATACACACTGTACTATTCCACGATTGTGACACTTTGCTTTCTGAGCACCTTAAAGACCGGGGACCTCATAGCAAGTGCAAAATGACTGAGGACCTTCATAGTAGACGTCCTTAGTTATTGAAAATGTTATTTACTGAGGTCGTCTTAAAGTGATTAACAACTGAAGACGTCACAGGTTGCAAACAGTACTCCATGATTATGACACTTTGCTCTCCGAGGACCTCACAAAATGTGCAAAATGACCGAGGACCTTCATTGCAAAAGTCCTCGGTTATTGCAACCTCATTTTTTAGGTCAATTTCAAGTGATTAACATCTGACACGTCACACGTTGCAAGTACTAGTCCAAGATTGTGGCACTTTGCTTTCAGAGGACCTTAAAGTCTGAGGACCTCACAAAAACTGCAAAATGACCGAGGATCTTCATAATACAAGTCATTTAACTTAGGTCATCTTAAAGTGATCAACATCTGAAGATGTCACAGGTTGCAAGTACTATTCCATGAATGTGACACTTTGGTTTCTAAGGACCTCAAAGTCTGAGGACCTCACAAAGACTGCAAAATGACCGTGGACGTCAAGTCTCAACTAATTTAAGTCTTAATCTAGCTCAAGGTCGCTATCGTCCTGTGAACCACCTCTGATGATCGCCTGTTCCTCTTTGCTCGGAAGGTGGCTGTGTCTGTGCGAAAAAAAACAGAGAAATGGGGTGTTTCAAAATAACCTCAAAATCATGCCCTGTAACAGGCTGCTCAGCAATAACTACCAGTTATTTTACATGAAATGTTTCATGAAATGTCTTGTGTGTTGGGCATTACCAAGCTTATGTGCACCAACAAATTTCATTCTGGAATGGTTGTTTTAGAAATATACACGTGTGTCTAATGCGCAATGCTTTTAATTTTTCAATTTTGCTGATTTGTCACTTTGATATCTGTCAACTGAAACGATTAATGGCCCTGCTTAAAAGTGCTATATAACATTGCCACTTCTCAAATGGTATGGTGTACACTGGTTCAAAATATGTAGAGATATGGTTGACAGATATTTCATATTATTTTAAAACACCCAAATTCTGCTTTCATTGGACATACCAGGAAAATTAGCACATCTGTGCAGCATTTAGAAAAATGTATCAGTCCTTGGGATAAACTTGAAAGGGCATCAAAGGTCAGCCTGGCAGGTCAGAGGTCTTCGAGGAAAACCTGGGTAGGTATACAACTCTGCCTCATAGCTCAGCGGGTACAGCATCTGCCCGGTGTGTCAGAGGTCTTGGGGGGAAAACCTGAGGAAGTATACCACTGCACCTCATAGCTCAGCTGGTAGAGCATCTGTCTGGTGTGTCAGAGGTCTTGGGGAAAACATGAGGGAGTATACCACTGCACCTCATAGCTCAGCTGGTAGAGCATCTGTCTGGTGTGTCAGAGGTCTTGGGGAAAACCTGAGGGAGTATACCACTGTGCCTTATAGCTCAACTGGTAGAACATCTGACCGGTGTGTCAGAGATCTTGGGGGAAACCTGAGGGAGTACACCACTGTGCCTCATAGCTAAGCTGGTAGAACATCTGATCGGTGTGTCAGAGATCTTGGGGGAAACCTGAGAGAGTACACCACTGTGCCTCATAGCTAAGCTGGTTGAGCATCTGCCCAGTGGGTCAGAGGTCTTGGGGAAAACCTGAGGGAGTATACCACTGTGCCTTATAGCTCAGCTGGTAGACCATCTGTCTGGTGTGTCAGAGGTCTTGGGGAAAACCTGAGGGAGTATACCACTGTGCCTTATAGCTTAACTGGTAGAACATCTGACCGGTGTGTCAGAGATCTTGGGGGAAACCTGAGGGAGTACACCACTGTGCCTCATAGCTAAGCTGGTTGAGCATCTGCCCAGTGGGTCAGAGGTCTTGGGGAAAACCTGAGGGAGCATACCACTGTGCCTCATAGCTCAGGTGGTAGACCATCTGTATGGTGTGTCAGAGGTCTTGGGGAAAACCGGAGGGAGTATACCACTTTGTTTTATCAGCTGGTAGAGCATCTGCCCAGAGTGTCAAATGTTTTGGGTCCGAATCCCAATGAGGACTATCTGATTTTTCTCTCATTGTATGTTTGGTTATTTCAATTACAATTTGCATATTCAATGTCAATATTAAGCGTGCCAATCTCATCCTAAGTGCTCAGTCATTGACCGTGCGTTGAACTGACGTCAAAGTACATGTAACCTTTTGTTCTGCAAAGATTTGTGACACTTCCGAAAAATACATCTTCGGCAAATATGACTTTATAAAGCATTCAATGAGTGTCACTCCTACATGTCTTCTCAAACAATCATTGGACGTACGTACACATCCACGACGAGTTGTGTACGCGGCCGGCCCGAGACTTTGGGAAATGACGGCCAGGAGTTTTAATGAACAGCAATCTTCGGCACTTCCGGAGTACAATATTGACGCAAGGAAGGCAGCACGCGCATGTCTGATGTTAAATGATTGTTGGTGCAGGTGCGGGCATGTAGGCCTACTACAAACAGGGTTTTTATTAAAAATCAGTGAGTTTCGCTGGGTGTTATGTTGCATAGTTTTGTAGAGAGAGATGAAACTGGGAGACAGAGCTCTGATATTAATTAATTGCAGGGATTTGTACCGACAGATGCTCGCTACACATGGATACTTTTCACAAATATGACCTGTCATTACAAACGGGCTGTGCATATTGTCGATATCATTAAAAGAAATGTTAAAAGCCAAATAGTTTTTTTTGCAAGACGAGACGAGATAAGGGCATAACATATCTAAAGAAGAATGTTGGTAAACTAGCCTGCAGAAATTTCAGCTACATAGATGCATCAATGCTTCAGAAAACTTTTAAAATCCATGCATTTTTTTGCATTAAGTGAATGGTAAAAAAAGGTGCGTGTGTGCACACATTTATATTTTTAAAAAACACCTTCATTTGTCAGAACATTTCTGACAAAGTACCATTTAATGAACAAAAATAAATTCATGTGGTGTTTATTACCAATGGTATTCGTGCGTTTTGGTTGTGGCACCTCGACAAATTCTGTTTCTTTCTTGAACTGATATTTTTCTAAAAACATAAAAGTTATTCGCTTTCAAATAAGCCATTAAAAAAAAAAAAAAAGTATATTAGGGCGACACGCTCAAAAGGGCGACATTTTGGTGTCGCCCTAATATATATATTGTTTTAAATCATTTATTTAGGTCAAAAACCATTTTTTTTAAATCGAGAACCATTTTTATTAGGTCTAGAAACGTCTCTCTTAGGTCTGTGACCATCTTTGGAAGCTTTGGGTAGAAAAATAAGGTGTAATTTTGAGTGACTCTTGCCGAAATTTTTGTGGTCTCCGGGGAGAGTCTTCCCGAGATGTCGCCCTATTGCGGCATCCAGAGTTCTTACAATTACTGTCATTATTTCGAATTATTGGCAGTCCACCAATAATTCAACTCATTATATCCAGCATGATGTGTGTCAAAGGGACTGCCCCTAACGCCCCTATACCTCAACACACTCTTCCCTTTTGTTAACGCACCAACCCCCCTAAAAACTGAAAGGAATTCCTTGGAAATTCCTTGGATGTTTGAGACACAATGGGGGAACAATGGTAGGGGGGATGCCCTCTGCCACATATCGTGCTGCATATGCAACTCATGGTAAGGCATAGACTTGTCCAAGTCTGACTTTCCGTGTTTGGTCTGTAATGCACAGCGTACAGCACGCCCTCTGGACAAGTGGCCTGTCTAATCTGTTTTCTTCTTTCCGAGACAGAAGAAAAGAGATTAGACAGGCCACTAGTCCAAAGGGGCGCTGTACGCTGCGCATTACAGAAACACAAGAAGTCAGACTTGGGCAAGTCTAGGTAAGGCGCAAAAAGAGCCATATAAAAATTGCTTTTTTCACAGGGTTGCCGATGTCTAAAATACAAGGTCTGATGTTTTTTCGTTAAAATAAAGTAAATGCTTTAAAAATTTGTTCGGAGAAAATAATCAAATTTGTTGAGAGCCACGGACAATATAACTTTAAAATAAGTTCTTCTTAACTCATGAAGTTAAATTTTGGGTCATTGCAAATGATAAAATGGGCCTTTAAGTTGGTAACACCATTTAAATTCATGTTTCTTTCTAACCTGTGCTTTAGGAATTTGTCACAAAGCATTATATTTCGCAAATTAATCTACCAATGACGAATAAAAAAAATCCCCTTTAGAATAATTGCCTTTACTAAAAAAAATAGTACGCTATTAAATTAGTAATCTTTTGTCACGCTGCATTAAAACTGGGCTAGTAGTTTCACAAGACCTAAAACACATACAGCAAAAAGCCGTGTAAAATTTATGAAGCGCTGAGTGCCAGCGATCAAGCCGGCTGGTATTAAGTGCTTGACCTACTTTTCAGCGACACAAACCTCATTTATTGGTCATGAAGCGATCGTATTTTATTGGTTCAATTGACCCACTGTGCAATTAATGTATGCACTGTACGCAGTGGTTTCCCCCGCCCACAAATTCAGTCCGCCACGCGGTGCACGCATTTGCCGTTTGCTCCTACGATTGCACGATAAAGCCACCGACGGCAACTTAACTGGTTATTACATTACAAAAATTGATGGATGCACTCCGTGTTCAATTTCTAGTAGCCGTGGCATGTATATTTATATAATAATCAACTTGTGGATGTTAAAACGAGGGCCTGGGCAGTGTGAGCTCAAATACAGTGGTCTGTGTTTAGTTTCAGACATTATCAGATTTCTGTGTCATCTCCAAGAAAGGTAATTTCTTCCAGGCTTCCGAGTGAAGATATAAACAATATCGGGTTATTTAATAACCTTATGAGTCCTCAACTCAGCTCTAGAAACGTTCATGGCAGATCAAATTTAGCGCAAATTATGCTGAGGGTTTTAAAGGTCCATTTTATCATCTGCAAATGAAACATTTTCTACGAGTTCCAGAGACAACAGCATTACATAACTAAAGAATAATGTTGATAAACTGCCTTGTAGAAATTTCAGCCACATAGATGCAGTAATACTGCTGAAAACGACAAAAATCTATGCATGCTTTTTGTGTTAAATAAATGGTAAAAAAATAATTGTTTGCAATTTTTAAAATCTTTAAAGCATGTTTAGTTGGCAATTTCTCCCACAAAGGTACACGTACCATCTTACACGGGGAAAATCATGTGGTGTTTGTTACCATAGTTACCAACACTTTTAGTCAGATTTTTCTTATCAGCTTGTTTAGTCAAATTTTTGGTAACTGCAAATGATGTATTGGGGTTTTAAAGGCACAGGCTCGTCAGCAATGCGCGCGCCAAATTCGTGCCACGAAATACGCAGCTCCACGTAGCAAAGGCATAGAAGTGCGTATTTCATGGCACAAATTTGGCGCGAGCGCATTGCTGACAAGCCTGTGCCTTTAATGTGTAATTTTGGGAATGGTTTTTAAAACCTCCCGCCCATATGCTGCTGGCCTGCAAACCTTTAATGGTTCTACATACATGTACAAACCTAGAAATGGATTTTTGATGTGAAAACGATGAGATACAACCTCGAAGAGGTACGGTAGATCTTGTTTCATTAAAATGAAACAAGATACGGAATGGAGCAGGTAATGTGTATGTTGTGGATATTACAGAATAATCTCTGTGAGGTACTAGCTATATCGTATATCAAAACTATCCTAAATTAAAAGGGTACATAGTTCTGAAATCCTTCAAATTTGGCATTCAGAAATGTTTGCATATCCTACATACACTCGACCAAAAAGGTTCTGTCACCAGTAAGACATTTATAGATATTTATTATTAAATTGGATTTAATGTAGGAAAATAATATATCAAATTTTAGCTGAACATATCCCTCAAAGAAATAGAGCTTAAGAGAGATCATGATGGCAAGCTTCACTTAACAGGAATGCAACAAAGGAGTGTGGGGTCAGAATGAAAAACACCAAAGAACAATGCAACTTTGCAATTTTTAAGTGTGTTTGGATTTCTGAAAATCTTGTCAAAAACATCCAAATCAAAATGGTTAAATTGTCCAATCTGAATCGTGCCATTGCATTAGGTATGGTGGAAGCAAAATACTGAACTGTAAAGTTGACATCGTTGTTCTTTGGTATTTTTCATTCTGACCCCACACTCCTTTGTTGCATTCCTGTTCCGTGAAGCTTGCCATCATGGACTCCGTTGAGCTCTATTCCTTTGAGTGATATGTTCAGCTAAAATTTGATATATTATTTTCCTACATTAAATCCAATTTAATAATAAATATCTATAAATGTCTTACTGGTGACAGAAATTTTTTGGTCGAGTGCATATGAAAGCCCTTGTTGAAAGACCACTAAAATGTTGTAGAGCGTGATCCGAAACACTGATGAAAATTTCAAAATTTTCCTAAATTAATCTAAATAATACCTTGAACAGTAAAGGAATGTCTATCTTTAGTCATACCTGTATTACAAAAATCAACATAATAAATTTGGCTGGGCATACTGTGTCATCACATTTTCAAGAAATAGTTGAAAATGCACGTACAAAAATGGTAGTTTTATCAATTTTATTGATTGTCCGTCCCTCACGCATAAAAACAACCACTGCACAAAACTGTAAAGTCAATTTCAACATGTGATAAACTGGGTGTGTATTAACATCAGTAGCAGGTAAACATACAGGTTCACTTTAGTTTTCATTTGTTGTATTGATTAAGAAAAGCCATTTGTCTCCTGATTTCCGTCCCTCACGTGAGGGACGGAAATGGATCACGCTCTGTACATATCACGAGAAAATACAAATTCTCAATAGTGTACATGTACATCTGATGTGAAGGATGTTTTAATAATTAACATTAAAATGTCTTTCAAGCCAGAAATTCATTCGAACAAATAACAGAAAAATTGCAAAATTGAAAAGAAGTTTCTAATGTACTTCTAAATGATATCACTTCATAGGTTTTATATTACAAAATTTTGGAGGTTAAAGTGCTGTATCCTGAACTAATGTGCTGGCAACAGCAACAAACTACGATAAAAAACAACTTATCTGCAGTGAGTGGTTTTAAGAGCCATTAATAAAAACAGGTAACGGCAGCGACTTGGACCAGATTTTTAAGCGTGCTTTTACCTAGGTATTGTTTAATTTCAGTAATGTTGACAACTAATATCTGAATTTTCAATACAAATGTGGACGAATGAGTCCAGAAAAACTGGATGCAGTGACAAACAACTTGGCTTCACCGGGATTCAAACCGCGGACCTTCTGCTTAACGTGCAGATGCCCTACCAATTGAGCTACACCGGCCTACTGTTTACATGATTTAGTGATGTAGCAGCATTGACAATACTTTTTTGATGGTCGTTGTGAAAAAAAAATCATCAAAATATCCCATAATTTACTAAAGAAGTGCAAAATTAACAAAAACGGTCAACAGACGGGTTATACGCTTTACCAGCCGTTGCAACTACGGTACGTGCGAGCTTCACGACTTTGTCACAAACGATTCGCTCTTTTCCTACTCGGGATATCTCCAATTTTCTGATCACGATTTCACTGGACAGCCCGGACGACCGATTATGAATTTCCGCTTTCTCTGGAGAAGTTAGCATCATGTTTTTTCTTCACGAACGTACATACACCAACCAACCCGCCGTGTGTGCACTCGAGATATTTGCCGTGCTGCGCGGGGCGATCCACCGTAGTCCCACCGGAGTCCCATTCTCCGGACTCTCGAAACAAACATTTCTGTTCGAATTTTTCATACTTATGTTTAACTTTGTTTCATACCTGTATAAATAGTCTCTTTTGTCAATTACTTATAAATATTGTGGAAAAATCAGAGTTGAATTTGGTGCAGTTCTGCAGTAAGAAACTTTCATGCGACTAGACATGCGACTGGACACTAAACTAACTCGCAAGACCATGTGACTTTTCGGAACCAGAATCTGGTTCCGAAAAGTCACGTGACCTCTGTTTTTTGAAAATTGCTCAAAAACGGCAACATTCTGTGGTTTCCTTTCAGGATATGTTCAGTTTATTTCGGAAGGGCATTCAGAATCTGGTATGGGTAAATTTCGAGCCCAAAATAGCCCAACGAAGCCGGTGTGTACCTTTAAGCCAAACTGGTGGTCTTGAATCACGATAGTGCAGTTGTTCTTCACTGATTGGGATTGGCTATCACGTGAGCTTAACAAGCCCTACAGAGCGATAAACCCTTCAATGAGATAACCACTTCACTGAGATCACTTAAGATACGACCCAAACCCTGCCCGGCTTGCCCCAATCTGAATGTATAAATGTTCAAACTTGGAAATATATTAATGTGTAGTGCTACTGTAGAACAGTGTGGACAATGGACAGCCTTTATTCAATGCCATGCAGAAAATGTGACTTTTAGAAAGGTCTCAGGGAGGTCTTGACTACATTGTACATCCATAAGACTGGTGCTAGAACATGCCCTCAAGATTCCATAAATTAAGATCAATGATTTTGATCCACCTTCGATTTGTAGACCTTTAAATTCTCTATCATGTAGCAGGGGTCTTTAGTATGCACCTGCCGTTGTCCCACAATATTCAGGGCAATTTTTCAATTATTAATGAGCTACACAAAAAAAAGCTAGCAAGCAGTCCCCCGGTACTACAGTGAAACCTGCTATTAAGGCCACCTCTATAAAGAGGCCACCAGTTTATAGCGGCCAACCGTCTTTGGTATCAAATGCCATGTGTATAATGCTAATGGAACCTTTATAAAGAGGCCACCTGTTTATAGTGGCCACCTGTCTTTGGTTCTAAATGCCATGTGTATAATGCTAATGCAACATTTATAAAGGTGCCACCTGTTTTTAGTGGCCATTTATACAGTGAAACCTGCTATTAAGGCCACCTTGATAAACAGGCCACCTTTATATAAATTTATCTTCTACATGTATATCGTTTTCTTACAAATAAATATCACCTCGGGCGGAATCATTGCATTGGAATGTTCGAACCACTTCTTCCATTTGAGTAAGGTTTTTCCGGTCAAATATTTGGACATTGCAAATCCTGGGCTTTAAAACACAAGCACAGATCTGCAAGCGCCACACACACTTTTTAGGTAAATGTACAAGGTGTCCTAAAAAAAGAAGATTAGTTTAAAATGCTAATTTCTTAGAACATTTAATTACTGAGGATTTTGGGAAATGGCAGCAGCTATCCATTACATTATTGTGTCCTCTTTCTTAGGACACCAAGAAATCTAGAATACCTTTATGGATGACTGAGCACCAATAATTCAAAGCAACCCCGTCAGAAATACATGAATAGGTTTATTGGCTACAAAATGATAAACGATAAGAAAAAACCACCAATAATCACTTTAGAAATTTTTTAACGTATAAGTAGTGTTTTTTATTGGAAATGTGATCAAGAGAGTTTAGGATTAAATTGGGGGAAAAAGCTTAATTGGAACAGACAAACATGAACAAGAAGGATAAACAGGTGAACACAAACAAAACATCTCTACTTAAACGAAAAAATAAAACATCAATACTTCAACGAACCTTCAGGGGACAAACTATATCCTGCCATCTTAAAAACAAGAGGCCAAAACAGCAATCATTATAAACACTTGGGAAACCGGCTAAGACTTTTGACTTAAACAAAAAGGATGATCAACATGCGATATGGTCTCCTTTAAGTGGTCCCTAATGCCCTACTCGTACAAGACAACGAAGGCTGAAGACAAGCTCTGTGTCACGGAGATGCGTCAAGTTCCGTCAACTGACAGGGGACTAAAAATAACACAGGGAGTAAAGTCCGAATGTGAGAGAGGATTTTCAGCCTTTGGGCAACCCACTTTTCTCTCCGACATGATAAAGTGTTCTGTGAAAGATAGGTCTCCCGTGCCGGAAAGGCTTGGGAAAAAGCTAATGATAAGACTGAAAACGGCGTGTTGCTCCCCAACATTTGCACAAATTGAGTTTGCGTGGCATTGCAGAGACGCTCGGCTTAGTTCAAGTCGAATGAGCGCGAGTGTAATGGTCTGTAAACAGGGGCGACGTGCATGACAGGGGAAGACGCGCACGTTTTGGCACTGTCGTAACATCCTTGTAATAGATGTTTGGGAGGGAAGTCCTAATGTCGTCATTCTCAAGAAAAAATGAGAATGGAAACAAGAGGGTTGTGTTGTTAGAGAGGTATAAGTGCACATCTGTTTTTGTAAATAATGGGTGTGGTTTTTCAACCACCAAAGGCTACGGGGGGGGGAAAGCCCGCAAAATTCAAGCGGCCTTGCCACTGTACATGACTCTGTACATTATTCTGTACATGCACACATAGAGCATGACCTTTGACTGCAACTTCTGGCGCTGCACTCAAGATCAACTACAGAATGTAAATGCGGCACTCCGAGTCATTGCGGTTAACACCGACACATTCGGGACCGATGTAAACACGGTGTTAATGTGGGGTGTACGCGGATTTTTTTTTTTAGGGTATGTATTCCGCTTGAATGGTTTTGTATATGAATAGACAATTGTATCTGCATGACAGACAGGAATACATGTAGGTGAAAATAGTAGTTTGAAAAAAAATTCTAAAATTAACAACATACCAATATCCCAACTTATTGTGAGTAGTAGTGTACATGTAGCTGCCATCCTGTACGGCAACTTTTGTCATTTAAATTGGTCAACAATGTAAGCAGAAAATGTGCAACCATGCATGTCTTCGTGGAACAAGGAAACTGCCCTACAAGATGGCAGCTATTCAATACGGTCTATACTAATAAAAACAATGAATAGCATGGGTGAAGCTAAAACAAACTAATTTATGGAAGGAAACCTCGTTTCAAATTGCTAAATGCCAGCGTAGGTCAGCATCCCTAGATATCTCTTGGACTATTAACCCATGTCAGAGGCGATACACGCTTGACGAATTCATCCCGCTAGTCATTACGAATTGATTCATCTGGTCTTATAATTGGTCCCTGGGGGATGATGAAATGCAGGCCTTGCTGGCAGCAGGACAACTGTACATGTATGATGCCTTAGCGACAAAGAGTAAATACATCATTTGCAGTGACCCAAAATTTCACTTCATGAGTTGACGAAAAACCCGACCGAAATTGTTGATAGCAATGGTAACAAATTCCACATGATTTTTTTCCCAGAGGGAAAATGGTACCTTTGTTAGAGAAATTGAAGACTTTTAAAAAAAAATTTGTTTGCAAGCATTACCATTTACCATTCAATAAACGGATTTCGTTTAAAGGCACAGGCTCGTCAGCAATGCGCGCGCGCCAAATTCGTGCCACGAAATACGCAGTTCCGTGCCTTTGCTATAAAGCTGCGTATTTCGTAGTACGCATTTGGCGTGCGCGCATTGCTGACGAGCCTGTGCCTTTAAACCCAACAGTCACATTAGATACTTCCCCAAAATACTATCCATGGGAAGAAAACATGAAATTTGCAATCTCCAATTTGGATGTGGAAAAAAAAAAAAATGGTGTAATTAATATACACTGTTATGGAACCGGATAAACTAGTTTACAAAACATTGGTGGTTTTTATGATATCCTTCAAAATATACTGACCCAGAGCATGAAATTTTAAAATGGTAATGAGAAACATATGACACATGATATGGTATCAAAATCTCAACACCCATGGGAAAAATGGGGAGGTCAAACAAATGTGATCTGGACACGCTCCTTTAAAGATACATGTTGCTACTCAAATTAATGCAATAATTATTTTAGAATAGTCACCATGGACATATTTTTCACACAGCACGTGTGCTTTGAGCTGCATGTTACACATGCAGTGTCAAAACAAGTTCCGTACCCATTTACTCCTGGGTGTAGAGCCATCTATGACAAAGTATCCTGCCGAAGAACACAATCTAATTACTCTCGGAGCTTACTCCTACAATCTCCAAAACCAACCACAAGATTTTGAATTTGCGCTACGTGCATTAAGACAATGCATAGTTCCGAGATTGCCCAGTTAACCCCGCCCCTTAGATACTGTTGCTATGTGCTCACAAGCCATCGCAAACAAAATGGCGACACAACGTACCAAGCAACGGGACTCGGCATGGAAAGCACAGATTCATTGGAGAAAACCTTTTAGGGTCGACAGTTACCGTAGCACACACTGAGCAAAGGGCTAGTAATGCAGGGATGACTTATTCATAAAAATGCGCTTTCCTACCTTTGAACAGCGAATCGCCCGACATTGAAACCAAAATTCACCCGGATCACTGCATACAACATGTACAAACTGTATATGGGCAGAAAATCACGTGATTGTTTGTGATGCAATGCACTTTGACCTATGTGGGCGCTGTCTGCTAGCTCTGTTGTGATCGGTCGGCCGGTACGGCTTGATTGACAGGTCGGAACTATGCATTTACATGTAGGAACAAATAATTCCTCCAATACACCCTAAAAGTAAAATTTTTAGTAAATTTTGACGGCATCCGTGAGAAAAACATCCATATGGACAGACACATTAATTGAAGGCTTGCGAAAACATCCAACATTCCAGAATGTATTACACCGAGACAGCTAGACATGCTGTTCACGAACAAACTTGACTGGACGTGCATTGCGTACTCATATATGTTTGGATCAACTTACATGAACACATACCCCAGGTACGCATTTGCTGGCAAGACAGAACTACTATATTCCTACGGGTCCTACTATACTTTAAGATTAATGCTTTGGTCCGACTACATTTTTGTCTTCGTTGTAATAATTCAATGCCTACTGACGTTAGGCTAATCATTCAATTGCCCTTTTCAGAGATAAGTGTTTCTGCTTGTGTTGACAGAGAGATTTAAGGGATTTTTGGGTGAGAAAAACAAATTCAGTGCTGCCTCTACTAACTTGTGAATAGATTTACACATATGTACACAATCACAATTTCTTCTACATGTAGGTCCCAAAATACCCAAAATCTATTTAAAGGAGGAAGGTGTGTGACAGTGTGCCTCATAGCTCAGCTGGTAGAGCATCTGCCCGGTTTGTCAGAAGTCTTGGGGGAAAACCTGAGGGAGTGTACCAGTGTGCCTCATAGCTCAGCTGGTAGAGCATCTGCCTGGTGTGTCAGAGGTCTTGGGGGAAACCTGAGGGAGTATACCAGTGTGCCTCACAGCTCAGCTGGTAAAGCATCTGCCCGGTTTGTCAAAGGTCTTGGGGAAAACCTGAGGGAGTGTACCAGTGTGCCTCATACATGTAGCTCAGCTGGTAGAGCATCTGCCCGGTTTGTCAGAGGTCTTGGGGGAAACCCGAGGGAGTATACATGTACCAGTGTGCCTCATAGCTCAGCTGGTAAAGCATCTGCCCGGTGTGTCAGAGGTCTTGGAGGAAAACCTGAGGGAGCATACCGATGTGCATCATAGCTCAGCTGGTAGAGCATCTGCCTGGTGTGTCAGAGGTCTTGGGGAAAACCTGAGGGAGTGTACCAGTGTGCCTCATAGCTCAGCTGGTAGAGCATCTGCCTGGTGTGTCAGAGGTCTTGGAGGAAAACCTGAGGAAGTATACCAATGTGCCTCATAGCTCAGCTGGTAGAGCATCTGCCCGGTGTGTCAGAGGTTTTGGGGAAAACCTGAGGGAGTATACCACTGTGCCTCATAGCTCAGCTGGTAGAGCATCTGCCCGGTTTGTCAGAAGTCTTGGGGGAAAACCTGAGGGAGTGTACCAGTGTGCCTCATAGCTCAGCTGGTAGAGCAGCTGGTAGAGCATCTGCCCGGTTTGTCAGAAGTCTTGGGGGAAAACCCGAGGGAGTGTACCAGTGTGCCTCATAGCTCAGCTGGTAGAGCATCTGCCCGGTTTGTCAGAGGTCTTGGGGGAAAACCTGAGGGAGTGTACCAGTGTGCCTCATAGCTCAGCTGGTAGAGCATCTGCTTGGTGTGTCAGAGGTCTTGGGGGAAAACCCGAGGGAGTGTACCAGTGTGCCTCATAGCTCAGCTGGTAGAGCATCTGCCCGGTTTGTCAGAGGTCTTGGGGGGAAAACCCGAGGGAGTATACCAGTGTGCCTCATAGCTCAGCTGGTAGAGCATCTACCCGGTTTGTCAGAGGTCTTGGTGGAAATCCTGGGTGAGTATACTACTGTGCCTCACAGCTCAGCTGGTAGAGCATCTGCCGAGTGTGTCAGAGGTCTTGGGGAAAACCTGAGGGAGTACATACATGTATATAACACTGTGCTTCATAGCTCAGCTGGTAGAGCATCTACCTGGTGTGTCAGAGGTCTTGGGGGAGAACCTGATGGAGTATACCAGTGTGCCTCATAGCTCAGCTGGTAGAGCATCTGCCTGGTGTGTCAGAGGTCTTGGGGAAAACCTGAGGGGGTATACCGTATACCGCTGTGCCTAATAGCTCAGCTGGTAGAGCATCTGCCTCCTGTGTCAGAGGTCTCAGGTTCGAAGCCCAATGAAGACCATATGATATTTCTCCCATCCCAGTTCATCAAGCATCTTTAAGTTCTCAATATTGACCGAATTACACAAACCTAATACGGCTACTAAATTAATAACGGCTGGCAAGCAGGAAAACCCTCCTTGATAATGTCAAAGGTGACCCTGCCCCATCTAAGCTTGCACTCGTTTGTTCTTTAGGTGGTTATTTAGGGCGATACGCCGGCTAATGTGCAAGTAATATTGCATAGTTTATTAACACTGGTCATAGTCCCTATGCACCAGCACAGTCATATGGAATCGTTCACTATGCAGGTGCTTATGTGCGGTAGCTTGTAATATTGTGATCGCAACTGCTGTGACCCTTTTGTAGCGAGCATTAAAGGGCCCCTTATTTGTGATTTTTATCAATGACATCTATGCTATAAAACCAATATACTCAGTTACAATCATAAAAATCCTATTTGGAGCTTGTTTTGGGGGTTAAAAAGGTTTTTAGTTTTTATGCTAATAAAAATATGCATATTCATGACCAAGGTCACGATGTCACAAGAGGCAAACACAGGAAAATCACATTCAACTGTGCACAAAAGATTCCACCTTTTTCTCAAACGTCCTGGAACCTTTGTAATCCATGACTTTTTGAGTTTGTTTTACATGTTTCCTGTTGATAAAACTAGGGGAGAAAACCGCAGCAATTTGCCACAAGTTGAACTTGAAGTCTTATGTTTTTTCTTAACTTTTCCCTTCTGTCTTCCTTGGTGATGCACTCCAAACAGCACCCTCTGTCTGTGGTTTATTGCAATGAAATCTTCAAAGTTGAAAAAGGCTACCTTTTATTGATTTTACATCCAAACGAACAATAGCATGTCTTGTTGAACAAGTAATCTATCATATGAAGCAAAGATTAGGCAAAAAATTGTTTAGCATGTCAGAGGCCCTTTAAACTATAAGCAATGACTTGGTTGAAATGAACTTCCATGTTGAAATGAACATTCAAGAATGTTGTGAGGTAGCAGTAGCTAGTTCAGTGTTTGTTTGTTTTTTTGCAGGGAATGGATTTCGCTCTAACCTAACAATCATACCTCCCCTAAATACTATCCATGGGAATAAAACAAGAAATTTCCAATTTCCAACTTGGATACATGTGGAAGCAAAAAGGTCGGTGTAATCACTACATTAGTTTACAAAACATCAGTGTTTTTTAATGATATCTTTGAAAATATACGGATTGAGGACGTGAAATTTCAGAATGGTCATGAGAAAACTATGACAATTGATATGGTATCAAAATCCCATAGGGAAAAATGGGGGGAGCGGGGGGGAGTGGGGGGAGCGGGGAGGTTCAAAAATGTGATCTGGACACGCTCCTTTAAAGCAGGTATCCAGTTTGATGAGATGTTTGTCAATCCATAGTAAGAAGTAGTCATCTTGGGATAATTTTACAAGGAGCAATACATGAGTAAGTCTGAAATGGGATTCAAACCACAGCCTGTGATTTAACAAATAAGTGGTCCACCTACTGTACTGAGATAAATTCAGCCCTATCGATGCAAATATCATCCATCGCAAAATGTCAACTGCAGATGGTGTCAGTTACATGTAAATGTAAACCCGGAATTTATTAATATGTGATAACAAAATTACAAGCATAAATCAGCAGTTTTGGCAGTATTGGATGCATGCAGCACTATGCAGTGTTCGAATTAGCACTGGTCCGTTGGCCAAATGACAGTTGAAATTGTCTCGGGCCAGTTGGAAAGCCTCCCCAAATGGTCCGGCTGGCCAGTTGAAATAAAACAGACCCATGCCGTAACTCACACATTGTTTTTAAAAAATGCATTAGGTAGGGTATTATCATACAGTGCCTCCTTTTAGAGAAAATTGAAGGGAAAATCTACCAAATTTTCCTTGTTTATTCGCTCACATGTGGTTAATTCAAACAACTGGTTGTGAGTAAGTTAATAGAAAAAATAAAAAATAAAAAAATTTGAACCAGGCCACTTGAAATGCCAATGGGCCAGTAAAGACTTAAGCCAACTGGCCCTGTTGGACAATTGGGAAAAAAGTTAAAGGCAAACACTGCTATGCATTTCAAATGTTATCCAATGGTATACGGTAGGCCTACATGTACATAGTTGAAATTATACATAATTAACAGGTCTACTGCCGAAGTGAATACGTCATCTTTTGTTGGTTGCCTAGGCAATTGGCTCTAAACTAAAAATCACTAAACCGTGTCCCCTGTGCTTTGCAATGGTATACTTTTTCTGACGGACATGTTAGTTTAGAGCCAATTGCCATGGCAACCCACGTCACACTTCGGCTGTCTATTGTAGTAAATTACAACACCCACTGCAGGGTTCAGTCTGATCTAGTATCCAAGAGGTCATGGGTTCGACTCACACCCAAACATACTACGTATGAGTTTTGAAAATGCAGGGTTGTAATGACTTGGACTCGAGACTCGGACTCAAGTCAACTCGAGTCCCGTTTTTCACCGACTTGTCTTGACTTGAGACTCGAACCTCAATTGACTTGAGACTCCAGCCTTAAATGACTCGACCACTTGAGACTCGAGCCTCAAATGACTTGACTTGAGTTGACTCGACTCGGGTCTGCCAAAAATGAAATTGAACTTTTATGCATTAACAGAATAAATTTAACCGAGCACACTGTGCCATCACATTTTACAAGAAATAGTTGAAAATGCATGTAAACAATGGCCTTTTTTGTCAATTTTATTGATTATCTGTCCCTCACGCATAAAAACAACCTCTGCATAAAACTGTAAAGTAAATTTCAACATGTGATAAACTGGGTGTGTGTATTAACATCAGTAGCAGGTAAACAAACAGGTTCACTTTAGTTTTCATTTGTTGTTGACTAAGGAAAGGCATTTATCTTGATTTCCATCCCTCACGCGTGAGGGACGGAATTGGATCACGCTCTGCATGTGTGGGGGCAGATAAATTCCATTAGAAAGTATACATAGTTGCCATGAAACTGGCTATTTTCTCAAACCTTCAAGGGTGCACCCCAAAAAAAGGGGGAGCGGGGGCGGGGAGGGAAAGTGGAAACGCACATTTCAATTTGCTCTTTGAGCCTTCTGTAATTTTCTTCACTGGTTCAATTACACAAGTCAAACTTAAGATAAGCGAAGACTTCAGTTTACACAAAAGGCCAGTCTTTAATCAACACAAATTTGTCAACGTGCAAACATGTGATGCCGCGCGACACACCACACAGCGACGGCTTTCTACTAAAGTGTCAAGTTTGTCTAAATTGCCAACGATCAAAAGCTCGTTTTTCACACCAGTCCAGCGGCGTGTTATTTTGTCACCACGGCGATCTGAAGTGCCGTTTAGAAAATGTTAACGACGGCTAAAATTTTGGCACTCTGGCAAAATTTGATTATGTGCTAAATGCAATTTATAATTGCACAGACGACGGACGAAATTGGTTTCGCACATTTGGTTTTAAAACTTGAGATACATTCATGAGTTTATGAACAATTTATGCGACGACATGTTTCGAGTGTTGTGTGGGAAGTTCAAAGGGTCGGCCGTGAAAAGCGAGTGTTTACTTTATGTCAGAATGTTATCGCTTGCACTTAATCAGGCTGGTGAAATACACAAGCCAACAATTGTCAAGTTGTGTATTGGTTTTGTGGTGATATCTCACGGTTTTTTTTGCCACAGAAGAGTTCTAAGTGGTAATCTTTGCAAGGTTTGATTTTTGAGATTTTGAAGAAAATAATTTCAAAACAAATTCTGCGAAAACATGGCGACAATGCACCGGTAAATAGCAAATTAGTCACATCGTTAAAATGAGAGCAACCATGTTTTTTATCAATTTTTAAAAATAAATTTATCCGAAAATAATTTGTGACGCGTTGTAACAACTGATGAACCCAACACAAAGTTACGACTAAGACCCCGTTCTCACTAGAGAAATCTCTTCGTTCAACGATAATGATTCGAAGAAGAGATTTCCTGATGTGATAGCACGCCTTTTCATTCGACGATGATTAGAATCGCTTCATTTGATGAAGCAAATAGCTTCATTCGACGAAGACATCGCTTGATTCGATGAAGAAATCGCTTTATTCAATGAAGCAAATTTGTAATGTGAACGACTCCCTTTGTTAGATGAAGCAATTTGGCGGGCCTGTTGCACAAGCGCGTTGTGCGTCGAGCGCCTAGCAAGAGTTGTTTTTGACGCGCCGCTGGAAAACCACACAGCGCGTCTAGATGCTTGAAGCTAAGCGCTTGATGCGCGACGCACATGTACAACCTCCAACAGCGGTCGCTCTTCGTTCTTTATTAACTAACGATGATTAAATCATCTTCGTCAAAAGATTGTATAGTGTCACGTAGCGTCTCTGCCCACAACTTGCAACGGTACCCATCACAAGTGTTTTGTAAAATGCAAAGTATAAAACCCGTCGTAATACTTACGAAGGATTCGGCAAGTTGCGATGGATTTGAGCACTTGGAACATTTCCCAAGTCTTTGTGAAATTAACAATTGTTTATATCAACGGAAAGTTCATTCATTGCCTTTCACATTTGTGAAAGTCAATTGTTTGAGGTCTAAGCAATTATGTTGTTTCGGCTTGAAATTTCAAATAATGAAAATTGTACTCACTCTTGTAGGAATGTCTCCAGATCTCCGGCGTAGAAATCTTCCCCGAGTTGGTCTGATAATCGGACAAAATTTCCAATTAGTGTACCGGCTTTGTAGACTTGCAGCGCTGGGAGTCCATTGGCGACCTGCGGAAAAAAATATTGTAATAAGATATTTAGGAAAACCCAAGACTGTGTCCCATAGCTCAGCTAGTAGAGCATCTGCCCAGCGTGTCAGAGGTCTTGGGGGAAAACCTGAGGGAGTATAACACTGTGCCTCATAGCTCAGCTGGTAGAGCATCTGCCTGGTGTGTCAGAGTTCTTGGGGAAACCTGAGGGAGTATACCACTGTGCCTCATAGCTCAGCTGGTAGAGCATCTGCCTGGTTTGTCAGAGGTCTTGGGGAAAACCTGAGGGAGTATACCACTGTGTCTCATACATGTAGCTCAGCTAATAGAGCATCTGCCCGGTGTGTCAGAGGTCTTGGGGTAAACCTGAGGGAGTATACCACTGTGCCTCATAGCTGAGCTGGTAGAGCATCTGCCTGGTGTGTCAGAGGTCTTAGGGAAACCTGAGGGAGTATTCCACTGTGCATCATGGCTCAGCTGGTAGAGCATCTGCCCAGCGTGTCAGAGGTCTTGGGGGAAAACCTGAGGGAGTAAACCACAGTGCCTCATAGCTCAGCTAGTAGAGCATCTGCCTGATGTGTCAGAGGTCTTAGGGAAAACCTTAGGGAGTATACCACTGTGGCTCTTAGCTCAGCTGGTAAAGCATCTGCCCGGTGTGTCAGAGGTCTTGGGGAAAACCTGAAGGAGTATACCACTGTGCCTCATAGCTCAGCTGGTATAGCATCTGCCCAGCGTGTCAGAGGTCTTGGGGGAAAACCTGAGGAAGTGTACCACTGTGTCTTATAGCTTAGCTGGTAGAGAATCTGCCGGATGGGTCAGAGGTCTGGGGGTAAACCTGAGGGAGTATACCACTGTGCCTCATAGCTCAGCTGGTAGAGCATCTGCCCAGCGTGTCAGAGGTCTTGGGGGAAAACCTGAGGAAGTGCACCACTGTGTCTTATAGCTTAGCTGGTAGAGAATCTGCCGGATGGGTCAGAGGTCTGGGGGTAAACCTGAGGGAGTATACCACTGTGCCTCATAGCTCAATTGGTACAGCATTTTTCATCATATTCCATTATGTCTAAGAACATACAAAACATGACTTCCAACTTTGACAAACTACAAACAAGAAAACATCACACTAACCCTTTAATTTTAATGCAATGTTACAGTCCCATAGTTGCTCAGGTACATGTATGTACACAACCTACAAGCTACAGTGAGCTCGTCTTATACATGTTATTGGTCCAGCTGTGCAATGATCGATAAATTCCCTCAGGCAGAAACGCTGTCACTCGAAGGGTAAAAATGTATTATTTGGTTTGGGCCGTTGTCGAGACGCGAAGAAGAGGGAAAAGAGGCCCCCTTGACAAACTGGCTTTTGCGTGTTTGCCCTTGGAGGCATGTTAGGCTTAAAAAAAAATTGTGTTGCCCTTCCCCGACCGACCAAAAGTCGGAAAATCGCGGGTCGCGATTTTTTTACACCAATAAAAATTGTTCTTACCAATTTTTTTTTTACAAATGCGTACCTTCCGCAAATTATTTTATGGTTTGGGCACAGTTAGACTGGTTTCCAGAGGTCATGTTATTCACATACACGTGTATACACAAATTCCTGTTCGTATGTTTGTGTGTGAGATATGTGGACTGACAACCAGTCTACTAAATGTGCGGCTTGTGCGCATGTGCAGAAATGCAAAGTCAAGATTGCAAGATGGACGGCTGGCTACGTGTCGGTCCGTAAAAGCGATGCTGAAACTAAAGACCTTTTCAGTTGCGTGGAAAATATAATTTAAAATGTCGATTTTGCTGATTTGTTCATGCAGTACATTACAAAGCAACTAAATGTTTTTCCGGATGTTTTTGTCTGCACAAAAAAAATCCTTTCAAAATGTCTTACGAAAGTGAACTCGCATCACCGTGTTGGGCAAACTTGGGTTTCGTTTCGTTCTTTTCAACGATGTGTAGAACAGACTGGACAACCTCAAAAAATGCAGCATACTGTGCAAAACGTCCCTCAGCAGAATGCATTCACAATCTATCAGTATTAAAGTCTCCCAATTTAAAAGAAAAAAGGCCTGACCGACCGACCCTCCTGATTTTTTTTTGGGCGAGGGCAACACAATGTTTTTTTTTAGGCATGTTATTAGCATGCAAGCTGTGTGGGGTATGCTCCCCTGCCCGCTTTTCGTGACGGAGTTTCTAAAACGTGAATGGGTAATGGATGTGTTATTAGGAGAAGTGTAATCACCCGGTTTATGGGACCTGGCTGTGAAATTTGATGATCAATCTTATGTGCCATTGGCGCAAGCATCTCCTAAGTTACCTCTAAGTACGACATATGTGACTCGGGTCGCTGGAACATGCATGTACATGCAATGTATGTATAATGTGAAAACTGATTTCTCGTCTTTTCTAAATGTGAAAGGCGTAACAGGCCTAAAACTGTGAATGAATAACATATTTCACAGATATTATGGTCTCCTTTTTTTCAGCCTTATAATTAAATTTACAAACATTATCCTATCATAAGAAACCATATTAATGAAACAGATCAGTTTTGGGGAACAATGTGGCTATCATTTTTGTAATTTCTAGTCAGTTTTACTTTTGAAAATTTCTGAACAGGCCTCCTCTCTCAAAGTGAAATTTACATACATGTACAGTGTGCTGACATTACTCAGAAACCAAAAATCTTAGAGTGAGACAAAACTTGTTGGCTAAAAATTGTTAAAAAACAAACTTCACTGTTGCAAAATTAAGGGTTATTATTTTTCGTATTCTTTTTTAAGGAGCGTGCCCAGATCACATTTTTACCTCCCCATTTTTCCAATGGGTGTTGAGATTTTAATACCATATAATTTGTCATATTTTACTCTTTACCATTCTGAAACTTAACGTTCTCAATCCATATATTTTCAAGGATACTGGAGAAGTTTTGCACCTTCATACGCGTAGCATAAAAACGGATACCGGTTATGCAGATTTTTCACTTTTTTTGTGAAGGATTAGTAAGTTGTATGCATTTTGTTTCTTTGTGATGTATCTTCCATGAATACCGATCAAATTTATTGAGTCATGCCAACGAGAAAGTGAGCAAAATCAGCTGAAAACAAAGCCAAGCGCAGAGCAGGTTTAGCAGATCGTATTTACACAGTGCAAAACCCAGTTCAGTGAGCGCATCAACGTGAACGGTTACAGTTATCATATCCGTATCAGTATTCGTCACCTTGCGAAACCTCCCTATTGTCAAAAAAACAACCATGTTTTGTAAACTAATTTATCTGGTTCCATAAAGCAGTGCAGTTATTACACCAACCTTTTTGCTTCCCCATCCAAATTGGAGATTGCAAATTTTGTATTTTCTTTCTGTGAACAGTATTTTGGGGATGTATTTTATTTTTATTATTATTATTATTATTATTTCTTTCTGGTATTCATACCAAGGAATCCTCAATAGTGCTCATTGCACTGTCACTCGTAAGCGTGAGGAAACCCATGAAGAATTAGAATTAGAAATGGCCAGAGACACCAGGGAATCCCCTTGCTCATCACAAAAGAATGGGATCTTAAGAGTGCGTTACCATTACCTAACACACTGGACCAACGGCTTTACATCCCTTCCGAAGGAAGGAGCAAGTGTGGTTCAGTGCCTTGCTCAAGGGCACAAGTACCGCAGCCGGATTCAAACCCGCAACCCCAAGTTTTCACCCATGATTGCAAGTTGGTGGCCCTAACCACTCGGCCACGGTTAAATCTGGACATGCTCCTTTAAACTGTAAACTGTACTACAAGTTGGTTCTGCATGTTGCATACTTTTCTCGAGGCAACACACGCTACCAAATTTACACGTGTTAACACAATATAAATGGTCAGTGTGAATCCACCCATACTCACAAAGTCTTGACTTAGGTTGACGTCAGAAGCATAGATTGAACAGAACTTGACGTGGGGATACTCCTGTGCTAAGCAGGCAAAGCAGCCTTCCATGGCTTCACAGGCCGTGATCAGCTGTAGATATGACAAGAAATCAGGATACTTAGTGCTGTGCATGGGACACTTCAGTTGACACAAAAAGCATTACGCATGGGACACATACCGGTACATGTACATGTAAGCTTGGTAATGCCCAACACACAAGACATTTCATGAAACATGTGAAATAACTGGTAGTTATTGCTGAGCAGCCTGTTACAGGGCATGAATTTGAAATGTTGTGTTATTCTGAAACATCCAATTAGCTACATGTACATACATGTCATGAAAATAGGATATTGTGCTTCAAACAAACACTGAAAATAGGTTAAGTCTGACCATCTCAAATTTTAATGAAACTTGGTAGTTAGTCGGGGTCTCGGGGAACCATCAGCAACTGGACGAGGGGGATGTCACATTATATTTATATAATATTGGATGGCTTTGAGGGTGATATGAGAATATACTGCACGAGTCATGAAAATACTGAACGAGGCAAAGGTGAGTTGGGTATTTTCATGACGAGTGCGGTATGTTCTCATATCACCAAAAAAGACATCCAATATTATTATTGTTATATAAAATGAAGCTAAATACCTTCTTTGTTTTGAAAGTATTCCACAAGATTTTTGTCTGTTTGGTGTTGAAAACTTCAGTTCTTTCCCAACGTTTACAAAGTTTGTGCATGTTACGGTTGTACAGTATTTTTTGTTACAGTACTCATGCTGCGCGCACACACACAGTACATTCACTTAAAGCACGACGTGCACGTACGCGTGTGCTTTACTGCACCCAGCATGGACGCACATTGGATTGGGTCTCTGTGCTGCACAGTATCAGAAACGCACGGTATCCGCAAAAGCTTCATTTTATATAATAATTAAATGTACTGAATACAGGTATTGGCACAAAATACCTTACAAAAATTTTCAATAATAAAGTAATTACAGCTCAATTAATTTAGCTTTGGGTCTTTCTATAAATTATTGGGCCAATTTTGGTGTCCCCCGTTACATTTTACATCTTGTTTTTGTAAATTCAGGACAAATTCTTTAAATACTTTCCATCTCAAAGAGTAAGTACATAAAGTACAATTCGTACAAAATGGTTTAAAATCCATTTTAATGATTTTTGTACGAAAAAAAACACATATCAGGTGTAACGGGGAAACTCACACTTTTGGACCCCTAATTTATAGAAAGACCCCTTTCTAGCCACACATTTCATGGGACAATCACAAAAATCACTGAAGAGAAAAATCATGTTATTATATTAAAGTTTACATTTTTTTAAGATTTAAAGATTCTTTTTCAAAGCAATATTACGTCATTCTAAACACACAAACAAAATACTATTTCTATCACTTTTTCCACCAACAAGGAAATTTGTCAATCTTAGAATGTTTGTATGCATCTCAGAATATTGTATGCCCTATTACTCAATCAGTGCGTACTAAGTATACACGGCACCACAATGTTCCACAAACTTGCACAGACAATATTTGTTTATGCTCCGTTTCATGGACAAACACAAAATGAAAACACTACACATCGTTTGAGGAAATTAATGATTATTGGATAGAGGCCAAGGTTGACGACTTAATTGCCCAGAGACAAAACGCCAGCGGCATAACGAGGCAGAAACACAATCACGCTCGCATTGGTCGGTCCAACGGTCAAACGATTTCACCTGTTCGGCCCCGCGACATAATTGACGGTTTGTTCAGCTGAGCGTCCCCAAAGACCGTTTCGGATTTTAATGACTTGGGGTTTCTGCGGCGGGTAATTATCGTACTTTATTTGGTTTGTGTATTGTGGGTTTGAGAGAAAGCATCGATTGTGGGGAAGCCTTGGTTGGGCTAGTTAAGTGTGAAGTAATCTGGGAATAGCCGTGGCTCGAGGGAGGTTTCGTAATCGTACGTGTTTGCGTAGGGATATGCGTACGTGTTTGGATACGGTTAGTGGCCGTAATGGTTTGCGGCTGTTCAGCTGTTTTATTGTGGGTTTCAGAAGTTTTATCCAAAATGTTTTCAGCGCTGAAATTTCAGGGGCTGTAAAGGGGAGTTTACACTATCGCGGAAAAATCACACTGTTCCATTGGCTTGTACACAAACTGGTTTTCCGCTTGTGCGCGGCCTATCGCGACGCGCAAAACGTTTTGAGCTGGGTCAAAGTTCAAATCTGTTGAACTTTGACCGCGGTGCGCTGACCTTTCCAACGCGCAGCCAATGAGGTATCAGAGAAGCCCCAAGTTACCAGAGTGGAATTTTCTATTTTGGAAAGATCGGCGATTGGGAGCTCATGCAATGCGGTGAGCGCAGCGCGAAAGTGTGATTTTCCGCGATAGTGTGTATCCGCCTTAAGGCATTAGGCTACCTGTACAGCAGTTATGTTATGGGACAATCACATTGTCACCATGCATCACACATGATTACTTTGCACTTTATTTGTGAATCTATTAAACTGAGAAAACATGTGCTTCTAATATGGCTGCCAATGAAAAGGGTCAATTTCCTAATAGTTGCACCGAGTCTTTGCCTTGGTGACTTTTTGCACTCTAGCGATAGACTTTCTAAAGATTTCCTAAAGCAAAAACCACAAGGCACAAGTTGTCCTGAAAATGTATCATTGGCAGTGCCCAGTTGGCGGCAAAAATTAAGGCTTAGGCCTAATGTTTGGCAATAATCGTCACATATTGATATCCAGTTTCAGGCTTTGACGTTTTCAAAATAATGGGCAGGTACACGTAACTCTGGCCTTGATTTTGGCCAAATTTCAAATGGCACTGAGGCCAACTGGAAGGGCACTGAGGCCAACTGGAGGGGCACCATGGCCAACTTTGCTCCAATGTGTACTGGTTATTAGTGTATACCGGTACAAGCCTCATAAAATTTAAGAGGATAGGGCATGCTGGCCAAGTTGGCCTCGGAAGGTGTATATTTTGAAGGGTCATTGGGGCCAACTCAGCAGGGCATGAGGCCATTGGCCTTGGTGGCCTATGTTAATGTCAAGGCCTGCAATAGGGCATGCTGGCCAAGTTGACTTTAGAAAATGTATATCTTGGGAATCAATTCCCACTATCTCGGCGATTTCAGGAAGTACCCGGCATTTCTGAATTTTAATGGAAGCATAATTTACAAAATTTGAGGAATTTGGCCGTATTTTGTATCGGGTTTGTGAGAAATTTTTTTTAATTTTAGTGCCAATTTTTGTTTTAAAAATACATGTCGAATCGAATCCGCATGGAATCGCAATTCCTACAGTTGAATTGCACCTTAAAATCCTGAAATCGCCCACGCCTTGTACCTTACTAAAGCAAACTGGGCATTCTGCCTTGTTTATTCCAAACGGAAATCGTAAATGACATTTAATCAATAAAAGAAAAGGCTGGAAAACCCTTCCAAGCCTAAATCAATTGCAAAGGCATGCCAGTCTACTGACCATCGTCCGACCAGTGTCTTGTTAGAACCCATTGGCAGTATTAAAGCCCCAATACATCATTTGCAGTCACCCAAAATTTTACTTCATGAGTTGACAAGAAAAACCCGACTAAAAGTGTTGACAGCAATGGTATCCGTGTTCTTAGCATCTGCCATTATATTATTCTATTTTTTTAATTTCAAAGTAAACTTTTAATTTCAAATCACTTTTTGATTACATGTATATTTAAGATTTTGTATACATAGTTTGTGTTACATGTACATGTAGTACATGCACATGTACGTGCAATTGCAGTGTATACTGTGTGTTTGTATAATATTGAGTATGTGTGCGTATTTATGTAAAGTGGTACATGTACATGTATTATGTATTTTTAATATAAAGTGATTTTTTTATTTTAATTAATTATATATTATGTTTCTATTATTTTAGTCCCTATTTTGAAGTTTTATCTTTTAGCTTTTTTATCAAATTTTCTTTGATCCATGAAGTATTTTGGCTTTTATAAGTATTTTTTATTTATTCAATTTTACTCGTATTATTGTTTTATTATTATGCAGGGCCCCATGGAAGACCACATACTCCTGTGAATGGGCAACCCTGGTTAAATATAAGAAATAAATAAATAAATAAATAAACACCACATGATTTATTTCCCCGCATAAAATGGTACCTCTGTGGGAGAAATTGCCGACTGAAGGGTGCTTTTTTTTCTTCAACTGTCTGCAGACTACTTTTTTATCATTCATTCAACTCAAAAACCATGCATGAATTTTTCAGGTTTTCTAAATTATCACTGCATCTATATGTGGCTGAAATTTCTACAAGGCAGTTTATCAACATTATTCTTTAGTTATGCAAAGTTTTGTTCCCGTTTTAAAATGTTTTCCAATCATGTAATCCGCCTTTAAAAATACAAAATGCAGCCTGCAAAATGTCTTAAAGTGATGCATCATTCGTTGAATAATACATGGCTTAACAAATTTGATGGTGGATATTGCGATTTAAAACGTTAATGAGCTGTCTGCAATGCATAGAAATGAACATTTGAGTAGCACACAAACGAAACAGCGAGACTTTTTAGCTTTTTTTTTAGCAAGCAGCTAAGCAGTACAATGTACAAGGAAGTAAATGTGATAACAATTTATAATAATAATAATAATGATAATAATAATAATGATTAGATTTGTATAGCGCACATATCCACCCTGCAGGGTGCTCAAGGCGCTGTTACCATTATTACCGCTGCCATCAGGGAATTACCAGAACCATTTCGCTTCAACTAGGTGGCTGCTGGTCAGGCGCACAACCCTATCAGCAGTTAGATTGTGGCATTCCCCTTATAACAGCTTCCCATATATCGCTTGGGTTGACGAGGCAACTGGGATTAAGTGCCTTGCCCAGGGACACAGACACGTTGGTCGAAGTGGGGCTCGAACCCCCAACCTCTGATTGGGAGTCCCGCTTCATACCCACTAGACCACACGCGCTCCCATTAAGCGGTAGGATGGATTCTCGCTAAGCCTTTTTGCACGTCAAATTGACACTTGTTTTTTTATTTAAAAAGCAATGCTGAGAGAATTTGTAGTGAAACGACGCATTGAAAAGCATCTGTAATTTTCACCGCATCATTTCACTTTCTGAAATCGATACGCGTCGCACTTACACAAAATTGTAATTAATCACACTGTGTGACGTAATTCAGTGTTCTCCGCTGGTACATATTTTGTCCTGGCGCGCCAACGTCGCTCAGCCGGCGAGTAGGTAGGCGGCGAATTTTTATAAGCACTCCCAACGATCCGCCTGTAGCTTTCTACGCTGCTGCGCTCAGAGCCTATTTACGGCTGTGGCTGTGCTGAACCACTTGAGGGTGCTGTTCAAAACAAATGCATGCCGTTATGGACGCTGATGCGATAGATTTGCGTGGTAAGAACGATAATGGCTAGCGAATCACGTTTGGTGAATTTACACCTAATTTTGGAATGACTGAGCTGTACTTTCACATTGTTTTAGCGGGAAAAATGTATTATTTTTGTCCGGGCGGCAAATTTTTGTCCAGACGCTAACGGTTTCTGTGATGATTTTGTCCGGCAGTGGAGAACACTGGTAATTGTTATCTGCCTTGTGCTTAGGGCCGCTTTTCATCTATTGATGGTTCCATCAGGCTCTGAATTTAATAATAATAAAAGGATAAATCCACCCTAAGTTTCTAAATATAAAAGAGACAAGAAATTTAAAGAACACAGACTGCTCAATAACCATATCTAGGCCTTGACATTAACCGAGGCCATCAAAGCATAAAGGCCAATGGCCTCATGCCCTGCTGAGTTGGCCCTGATGCCCCATTCAAGATGCATGTATACACTTTCCAAGGCCAACTTGGCCAGCATGCCCTCATCAATTTCATGAGGGTTGTATGTTTTTACACTAATAACCAGTACACATTTGGAACACAGTTGACCATGCTGCCCCTCCAGTTGGCCTCAATGCTCTTTGAAATTTTGACAAAAAAAACAAAGGCTAAAGTGACTTGCCCTATATTTTTATAAAATTGAGGCGTGGGGGTGTCTCTCAGATTTGTTTATTGCATTTGCCATGAAAGGTTAATTTTAGGGATAAGGCCAAACAAAATAAATGGTGCGTTTACGGTAACTGCCTAAAAAAAATCTAGGTAGGAAAATAATTTTATTTTGTCATTTTTTTTTACATTTCAGTTCATGCATTTATGTGTTTTTTTGCAATGTTTGAAACTCACTATTAACACTATTAACCATGTTCATGTACAAGTGTAGAAAATGTTATGTTCGTTGGAAATTATTGCAAATAGTGCTCATTTAAAATTGAAAATTGGCAAAAAAAAGTTTGAGGTCGGAAATTGGGCCTTAAATTCCAGGTAGGTCGGGTTACCGTAAACACACCATTTATTTTGTTTGGCCTAATGACCCAGAGACAGCCAGGGTGAATTAATTCGATGGAAATGCAGACAAATATTTATGTTTACATTGGAAATCTGGATGCAATGAAAAACAACTCGGCTCTACCGGGATTCAAACCATAGACCTGCAGATGCCCTACCAATTGAGCTTCATGTTCAGCCAACTGGTGGTCTCGAAACACGGTATTGCAGTTGTTCCTCACCGATTGGGATTGGCTATCACGTGAGCTTAGCAACCCTTACAGATGGATAAACCCTTCAATGAGATAACCACCCCTATCTTTTTTCTAATAAGCAAATCAGACATCTGTCTTTCACACCTGTACCGGTACATCAAATCAATCATTTCCACGGTTGTCAAATGCGGAAGTTTGAACATTTAAAAGTCAATATTTTCACAGTTAATTCTCCCCGGGAATAGATCACTGTCGCACTGCTCGTCAATTTGTTGTTTATTTCAGAATGCCTTTATTTATTTTTTTTCCATCGCTAAATGAGCTGCAAGCACTGTGCTATCTATGTGAATATGAGCAACTGTCGTGTAATTCATATAATTTACCATTCAAATATTTTAACCAAATATTTGATCGACTATTGAATATTTATTTGGAATGACTGACAATATTTGTACTTGTCCAAATTCAAACAGTAGGCCTATTGACCCCTTTCGAACATGTGCGATTACGCCATTTTGGGAGTCAAATTATGCTGAGTCATTGTGGAAGCGATGTGCGTGCGCGTTGTGTGCGTCTCTGGTGGGCATAACGCGTTTTAATTCACCAATGGGAGCCTTAGTATAGCGCGTTACGCGTGCTATGGACACACAGAACGCGCACGCACATTGCTTCCACAATGACGTGGCATTATTTAACTCCCAAAATGACGTCATTGGAAAGGGGTCAATACTGCAAAACAAAAATACATGCGAGGCCAAAAAAACCCAACTATGTTCAGCGTTAGTGCGCGCGTCACTTTCAACCCTGCGCATCAAAGCTTTTTTTTTTTTTTAAACGTCAAAAAAAATACAAATATCGTCAGCGCGGGCGTCACTTTTAACCCTGCGCGTCAATGTTTTTTTTACTTAGACACTCACCGTCTGTTAAGTGTTTCGATTAAAAACATGCCTTTATTGCTTGGAATCCACTTTAAAAGAAAGCGAGAGGAAAAACAAAAACGCGTCACCGCGTCATTTTGGGAGACTTCAACTTCCGCTATTAAATATAGTTCTTTTTTTTTAGTGCCTAATATAGTGTTGTATGGACAATAAACTAATTTGTGAAACTGGTATGAAAATTCGCCATTTGAGTAAGCAAACTAGACTCATCTTGTGTCTGTTTGACATGCCTCTCGTGGATGCTGCTGTAACTATTCGCCACAATACAGATTACACCATGAGAAGCATGTCAAACAGGCACGAGGCCTATCTAGTTTGCCTACTCAAATGGTGCCTTAGCATATTTCACTTTATTGCGTGAATGGTCTATTTTGTGCCTACAGTTCTATAGACCATTCCCAGATACACGTCCGCCATAGCTTTTTCCAGTGCATGGACTGTGCATTTTGCGTTGTTCTTAAATTAAACAGCGCGCATCCATGACGCGCGCTCTTAGCACACACAAATTCACACTGAGCGTCTTTGAGAAAAAGCGGTGTAGAAGGAATTCTGAGTGAAACGATGCACTGAAAATCACTGAATTATGAAAACACTTTCCGTCCAAGCTAATTCTGTGAAAGGAATTTGGGGTGAAACAACGCACTGAAAACCACAGAATTAGCTTGGAAATGTTTTCATAATTTAGTGATTTTCAGTGCATCATTTCACTCAGAATTCCTTCCACATCACTTTGTCTCAAACTGGAGAGACCTTTTCCTCCAGGATTATATCTCTGTACAATGTCATTCATCCTCTCTTAAAGCAGAAGAAATATCTTAAGATGGATCTAAGGAGATAACTTCAGCTAAAGAACTGCAACGAATAGTGCAACAACATACCTTCCTGAAAGCCCCGTGTGCAAATATCCAATATACCGTATGTAACAAGGACACAAAAAAATGTCACAAAGTACTATGTTACATACGTTAAATAGGAAATTTGTACACAGAGTTTTCAGAGAGGTATGTTGTTGCACTACATGTATTTGTTGTTTAAGTTATCTTCTTAGATTTGTTTTGAGAGAAAATAGATGGCATTGCACAGAGCTATGATCCTGGTGAAAAGGTCTCTCCAGTATTCAAAACAGACTTATATAGCCCCCATTGTACTATAGTTTTCTTTTTCATTTATTTAATTTGCCTTTTTTAGCAAACTTTGTATATATTGAATTTAATTAATTTTTACACTTTTTTTAAAAATCTATTTATCTATTTCATAGCATTTATTTATTTCATAGCATTTATTTATGCCGTCCTGTAATTGGCGACTCGATCGCTGTTGGATTTGGTTGGTAAATAAATAAATAAATAAAATCTTATTTGATTTTTGTTTTGGGTGAGGGAGGGAGGATGGTACTTTCACATTGTCTATAAACATTTGATTTTATGACCATGATTCATCACATTTTCTGCAAAAAACATTCTTTTCTCAAATTTTCATGACAAATTCACCCAAATTATCAATGAACAAATGGCAACTATTTTTACAGAAAAACACATAAAGATAGTCCACACGGCCCTCACATTAAAAGATAAAGCTGAATTTCTTCAAATGGCCAACAGAGGGGAGTATGCTGCTCACACAGTTCAGTCGTACCCAGCAGCCCTTACAGGGCGCTGGGAAGGGCTAATCAGTTGGCGCCCTCATTGGCCAAAATTGTTTACGACACATGACCACGAGGTCACATCTTTTTCGTGTAAAAACAATTTTTCCAGCAGACAAGGCAGTATCGCACACAGTACGCTCATTTTATTCGTAAATTTGATTTTTGCATTGGATATTTGAGCGTTAACATACTTTTTATTCATTTTTCGTTTGGCAGTAAGCAACCCACAATGCTCCGCGGCTCTGTATATGTGAAAGCACATCGGCCCATACCAGCTCCATTATGGGCGGTAGGAACGAGCGAAATCACACAGTCACAGGATATTCATGATTTTGAACCTTCTAATACCACATTTGACTGTGACTGCCAAGGATATTATTCCCAACTCGAATACTGTCCAAGTTTCAAATGTAGATTTGGTTTTAGGTCCAAAATGTTGATGAAGCAATATTGCTAAAGAGGTACATTTTGTCAAAGATTTGGAAATTTTAGTAATAAAAACCCACAGAAACCGATGCAAAATTTGAAAAAATGGTCCGGTCGAAAAGTAGAATAAGATCATAGACCGTATCGAATAGCTGCCATCTTGTAGAGCAGTTTCTTTGTTCCTTGAGGGCATGCATGGTTACACATTGTGTGCTTACTTTATTGATCAATTTAAATGTCAAAAGTTGCTCTTCAAGATGGCAGCTATTCAATACGGTTTATTCAGTCACACATGTATTTCTTTAAAAATGTGTCGTTTGGCTGTAGTTGTCCGACAAAAATTAAAGTACAGTTTGGAGTTTCAGGGACCAAATTTTCGTTTGGTTCCTTACAGGAATCGACTCGTTTGGTCTGAATCATATATTAGGCCAACAACAAAAATAGCCGTATTTCCTATTACCCAACCTAGAATATCATGCAGAACCTATATCTTTTTGCTCAAAAATCAATAAAAAATAAAAACTTGTTGTGACTACCTAAAACCTACACCCCTATTAAAGCATGAAAAAGTGGCTCAGTATTGTACACTCGACCAAAACAATTCTGTCACCAGTAAGACATTTATAGATATTTATTATGAAATTGGATTTAATGTAGGAAAATAATATATCAAATTTTAACTGAACATATCCCTCAAAGGAATAGAGCTCAAGAGAGATCATGATGGCAAGCTTCACTGAACAGGAATGCATCAAAGGAGTGTGGGGTCAGAATGAAAAACACCAAAAAATACGATGTCAACTTTATTGCACTCAAGCAAGGGGAGTTACAGTTCAGTATTTTGCTTCCACCATACCTAATGCAATGGCACGATTCAGATTGGACAATTTAACCATTTTGATTTGGATGTTTTTGACAAGACATTGATAAATCCAAACTCACTTAAAAATTTCCTAATTGCAGGGCTTGAAATTCGTCACTAAAAGGGCACTGCTATTTATGTTTTTGGAGCAGTATTTTGGAGTTTAAAAAGGGCACTTCCATTGGAAAATGAAAAAGTCTATGGGAGGATTGCAAAAGGGCACCAAGGCCAAGAGCAGGGGCAACAGAGGCAATGGCCTCCGTGGCCTCCGTTAATTTCAAGCCCTGTAATTGTCTACACACAAATTTCCCAAATCACAAGTTGCATTGTTCTTTGGTGTTTTTCATTCTGACCCCACACTCCTTTGTTGCATTCCTGTTCAGTGAAGCTTGCCATCATGATCTCTCTTGAGCTCTATTCCTTTGAGGGATATGTTCAGCTAAAATTTGATATATTATTTCCTACATTAAATCCAATTTAATAATAAATATCTATAAATGTCTTACTGGTGACAAAACGTTTTTGGTCGAGTGTATATGTGCAAGTAGTAAAAAAAAGAAATATGACGGTCATCCCACCCTAATATTTTCAGCTTAACAAATTTAGAGCAAAATAAAGATATTTCCCACCTACCCACCCGGAATATTTTTTTGGCCTTAAAGAGAGTGGAACTTACCGGAGCTTTAATGTGGATGATGATGGGAACGCTTTGGTTCTCCCTATCTATTGCATCAAGGAAATTCTCTTTATGTAGCTGAATGACTTTACCAAACGCCGGCCTGGATTTAAAACAAAAGACAAATGATAATTTGTTATAAAGTCTGACCTAAACACTGTAATTAAGTTAGGCCCGCTTCAAACGTCGCGCTTATGCCGTGTCGAAATAAACTTAACTTGGCACGACGTTAGCACGGCAGTGGCTTTAAACGTCAAACATAATTGCAAACTCCCAGCCGAGCTTAAATACATCCAACATGGCGGATGAGTATTGTGCACGTCATGGACATTGTACACGTGCGTTTTCTATTCTGTCCATTGTACGTCGCCATATTTATTATTTTGATGCACTTGTTTGTTGGTTATTACTTTACTCACATACGCGCTGCGAGCATGTGCATTCCTAGTTGTGAACAAAATTGCGGACCAACTTCGAATTGGACTTAAATTCGACACGGCAGAAGCACGACGTTTGAAGCCGAGCCGTGCTTGTGCCGCACTAAATTGAGTTAGCACGCCAGACCCTGTCGAGCTAAATTTGTTGCCGTGTCAAATTCATTTTGCCGAGCCAAATGGCTTCAAACGTCGTGCTTGTGCTGTGTCGAATTAAAAAAATCAAGTTGAATTTAATTCGACATGGCATAAGCGCGATGTTTGAAGCAGGCCTCAGTTGTCACAACACCATGGGCCGTGTTTTTGTAACAACTAGAAAGGGGCCGATTTCACAAAGCACTAAGACGCGTCTTAGAAAGGGTCACTCTTCTTATCTTGGTACATTGGTATGGGAATTAGGATGCATTGAACTCGTCTTAACTTTTGTGAAATCAATCGCAGGTCTCAGTGCCAAGTTGATAACTGGGGAAAACTGTTACTTGATTTAAAGGGCCTGTGACATGCTAAACAACTTTGTGCCTAAGCTTTGCTTCATAATGACGGATTACTTGTTCAGCAAGACATACTATTGTTCGTTTGGATGTAAAATCAATAAAAGGTGGCCTTTTTCAACTTTAAAGATTTCACTGCAATAAATCACAGACAGAGGGCGCTGTTTTGAGTGCATCACATAAGGAAGACAGAAGGGTAAAGTTAAGAAAAAACATAAGACTTCAAGTTGAACTTGTGGCAAATTGCTGCAGTTTCTACCCCCAGTTTTGTCATGGCTTACAGCAGGCAACATGTAAAACAAACTCAAACAGCCATGGATTACAAAAGTTTCAGGAAAACTGAGAAAAAAGTGGAATCTTTTGTGCACAGTTGAATGTGATTTTTCTGTGTTTGCCTCTTGTGACATATGACCTTGGTCATGAATATGCATATTTTCATTAGCATAAAAACTAAAAACCTTTGTTTTAACCCCCAAAACAAGCTCCAAATAGGATTTTTATGACTTTAACTGAGTAGAGTGGTTTTAAAGCATAGATTTCATTGATAAAAATCCTAAATAAGGGGCCCTTTAAATACATGACCATGGGTCAATTTCACAAAATGCTTGAACTCGTCTTAACTTTTGTGAAATCAATCGCAGGTCTCAGTGGCAAGTTAATAACTGGGGAAAACTGTTACTTGATTTAAATACATGACCATGGGTCAATTTCACAAAATGCTAAGACGTGTCTGGGTCACTCTTCTTATCTTGGGACATTGGTATGGGAATTAGGACGCATTAAACACGTCTTAACTTTTGTGAAATCAATCTAATATTATTATTGGGAAGCTTTTATCTCTGTTTTGTAAGATTTCCGCAAGACTGTTTATCTCTGTTTGGTGTACCGTACACACGCATGGTTGCACACACGCACAAAGCATTCACTTGATACACGACATGCGCGTACGCGTGTGCTTTGCTGTGCCCAGCGTGGACGCACATCAAATTGGGCCTCTGTGCTGTACAGTATCAGAAATGCACGGTATCCGCAAAAAGTTCATTTTATATAATAATAAACTTTACCGTTTCAAGTGTCAATGCAGCGTTATATTTTTTGTTACTCTCTTCAAATCTGACCTGTTTTGTTGCAGAGCGTGTCTCATTTCCTGCATCCTCTGCACTCTATACTGCTTCAAGAAGTCTTGGTCGATACCGAGCATCATCATCTCATCCTCTTCTGCATTGTCAGCTTCCTTGGATTTCTCATCATCAAGCTTAAGGAGAAGTTAAATATCGCGAGGTCAAATATTTACTCAAAGTTGGGTTAAAATGTAATAAATGGCATACATGTAAGGTACTGTTTATGAAGAGAAATTATAATAGGCCCAATGTATCATTTGCAAGATGGAACTTTTTACGGATTCCTGAAATAAGGGCATAACATATCAAAAGAAGAATGTTGGTAAACTACCCTGCAGACATTTCAGCTACATAGATGCAGCAATGCTTCAGAAAACCTTTAAAAATACATGCATGGTTTTTGTATGAAGTGACGGTTTAAAAATGTGCTGCACACTTTTTTAAAACCCTCTCAGTTTTAAATTTCTTACAGAAAGTACAGAAACACATTCATGTGGTGTTGTTGCAATGGCTATCATCACTTTGAGTATTCTTTTGGGGCCAATGCAAATGATACAATCAGCCGCTAAAGTAGAGCACACGTACATGGTCGTCATCAAACTATGCGTTTCTCAGATATTTTCTGTTGTTCGAGTGACTTTCGTCGAACTTTACTTTTTGTACACGTAGGCTACCGTGTGCGCTACGTGCTAAAGCTCGGCGTGGTTTTGCAAAAATTGCGTACGGTTTCGTTGCATTTTTAAACACCGGTGTTTCGTCTCCGAAATGTCACTAAAAGTAGGAAATTTGACATTTTTATATACAAGTGTGTTTCAATGAAGGGCACCGACGGCAGTTATATAAAAAGGGCACGGCAATTTATTGCCGTAAAATATTCATGATTTTGAGGGCATCGCGGCAATGGCACAGGGCACCGACAGCCGTCGGTTATTTCGAGGTGGTTGTATTAATAATAATAATAATAATAAGGGGAACTTATAAAGCGCCGGTATCCGCCAAACAAGGCGCTCATGGCGCTGTACAAATAATCATTACTTAATACAAATATTACTTAATTCATTTTTTGTAGTCTTGGAAGATGACTCCACAAGAATTAACCAATGTTCTGTGCAAGAGAATATTTCTTACATAAGAGCGGCAAGCGAAAGCCAAGTGTTTGGCCAGCGCCACTTTCTCTTCTTCTTGTTCTCTTCGTTTCTCCGTCTCAAGTTGTTTATACCTCCTCCAGTCTTCGATGACACCCTTAGGACCAGTCTGTCAAGAATGGAGTGAAAGATTGATAGGTTAAGAAAGGTTTAAAGCCCGTGTACAAGATTTGTATGTGTCCCCTTTGCATGGGCGGCCATGACAGTGGGCAGGTACATCGTCACCGTGCGCAAGCAGTCACTGTGGATCTATTGTCACATTTATGAAAACCTGCCCGTCATGGCAATTGGTGCAAAGGGTCCATGCAGTGATCCCGCCTGTGATGTCTTTTTATAAAAACAATAATTGATGAATTTATACCTATTTTTTCTTAAAATGCATGCTACTCACTATGTTTTATCGTCCTGCTAGATTCCTTGGTCCTTAATTGTATCTCCAGAAGTCAATCATGAACAAGGAACCTTGTGCAAATGATATTCTGGTGCAAAATTGTGCTCACGAGGTTAACCAAACGAAAGGTTCCGTCCCACTGTATAACCCACCCAAAAAGCGCCCAAATATCACTCGAGCGTTGGGAAGAATCAGACAGGTTCCCGTACCTCATATTCCACACAATCTGAACGAATAGTAGGAATCTTTAGGCCTGGGAAACAGACTACAGCAGCATGGTCTTCTGCGGCCACTACACGTCCATGGAGGGGTTAACCGATTTAAGTGTGATCCCCTCCCATTTTCAGATCGGTCTGATCTGTGACCGGTCATTGGCATAATACAAAGATCGGTCGGCAAAGTGAACTGCATGTATTAAAAATAGGATGGGTGGCCGCGAGACCGACGACGGCAGTTTCAGTCTTGTGCGTTAACACAAGCCATCGGTCCCACGGCCACTAATGGTGTGACTTAAACAAGACAGTCTGTGGGTTAATTACGATTTTAGCATACATGTAGTTGTTTGATATTGAATACATTTTTAATTAAGGCTGGTCGAATTCCCCTTGTGGTCGAATATACCCACGCTTACCCTACCATGCATTTTATGAAAAAAATAGGCATTCACCGATTTCTATTGGGAGATGTGTCCTGTCGCTTAGTCAAGCGACAGAATCATCCTGTCTACATGTCACATATACTCACGTTGTGAACTGCCGCACCACCCCCTTGGAATTCAAATGACTCCGGTGGTTCTACAACCGGTCCCCTGCCCGTTTTAGCTCCCTTCTCGCCACTCGCGTCACTCGCGTCATCTTGGCAATCCTCGTCACTGCTGTAGTAATACTGGTCTTTCTCTCCAAGTATACGATCGTCGAATCTATCAGCCATGGTTTCAACCTAAAGAAGAATTAACAGCAAACTGGCCCAAGTTTTCATGAGTCTTCTATTAAATACCATACACGTTCACCACTAACTCTTCTAGTAATAGAGTGGTTTCACGCTGTCACGGGTCCTGTGTTTGTCCTCTAGATCGGGGAGAGAACAATAGAGCTACGTGCAAAGATTGAACAAAGATTTGAATGAAATTACCTCCTGGAATCAAACGATCATCCAATTCTAAGACATACTTCCCACTTGCACTTCTGTCGGAAATGTTGCATTTCTGAGATAAATAAATGATAAAACTACTGCATAAAGTAATGCACAAGATTACAGCAAGAGCGGTCCGTGCATAAGCGCGACAACAGAGGGCACTGCGCGCGGGCGAATGGTTATCTTGTATACTAACTGAATGTAATTTTTTTTTTTTTTCTACAGAAAAGCAACATTTGCGACAAAAGTGCAAGTGGGAAGTAGGCCTATATCTTAAAATTAGATTATGTTTTGATTCCGGGAGGAATTTTTTTTTTAATTTGTGTTTAATGTAGGCCTATAATATTTTTTAAAAAAACCTAAATAAACCCTTTCACGGTTAATATCGACGCCATGTTTCTCACTGGGCAAAAGAACACGCGTTGCTATGCTCGCGTGTTCAGTGGAATATTTTTGTGTTGTTAGGTCACTGTGCATTCGCTACGACCCACGCACGGACAAGGCAACGCGTGTTCAAAGTGCCCCGTGAACAAGATGGCGTCGATAACCGTGAAAAGATTTATTATGAGCAAAGTGGCATTTTTGTTGGGGCGGGGTGGGGAAAAGTGGCATTTTTTAGGCAAAGTGGCGTTTTGGGGGGCAAGTGGCGTTTTTTGGGGCAAAGTGACATTTTGGGGCGAAGTGGCATTTTGGGGTAAAGTGGCCATGGCATGGTGGCGTGCGCGCATGAAATTTTTGCCTTAGTTTATTTAGTAGGCCTATGACCCGTTTTAGGCGAAGTAGCGGTTTTGGGGCAAAGTGACCGACATCGAACGAAGCAGAGACAAGGGCAAAGCCTAACTCACACTTACAAGTGTCTTATAAACATATAAATGCAGCAAAAAGATACCGACGTTCCGCTCGGGAAATTTCACTTTCCTCACGATATGGAAGTTGCCATTTTGTGCAGATTTTTGTAGCCCAAGTTTGCCCTTTCCACAAACAGCGTTTGCCTACATCCTTCCAAATTCTCAATGCGCACATTTGGGCTACTGTGTATATAGAATTGGGCTATGTTTTGGAAGACATCGAACACAAGAGGGCGCTCTTCAAACATTGTGGACTCCACCACTGATCTCATTTTACAACATCCCGAGATCTCAGGGAATTTCCACTCTGCTAAACGACGATACATACCCTGAGGAAATCCACGCAAATCTGCGAAGTAACACGGCTGTTGCGTCTAGCAAACACACGCCCGAGGCATTTTGATGTAATTTAATCAATTTGGTCATGTTATGCCGAAAACAAACAATTGCTATACTTTCCAGAAATTGTATTGGGTCCCATTCCTACCAAAATTCCCGGCGATGATCTTATTTATTCCGCATGCTGACGAATTGAATAGAACGGATTACCCAGTATGCTTTAAATAGCAGCCAATCGCCTCGCGGACAACGGCCAGCATTACTGAGTACATGTAGCACACTGCATGCACGGTGTTTACAATCTGCGCGCGTTACATTTGAATGCACTGCCAAGTTTCCTGATTGGTCCAGAGGAGGCGACAAGATTTCTGTCGCTTGTTCCCCAGCGAAATGGGGCCGGTTTCAACAGGGCCTCGGTACGCATGATCCGGGAGTGCGTTAAAGGGGCACTGTTGCAAGAGGATGGTGTTAAGTGGAATGCAAGCAATTGTATGGACAGGAGGAAATCTAGGCAAAGCATTTTCTTTCTGGGGTGGAAATACCAATAGACCTTTTGCACCAGTACCAGCGGCCATGACAGGGGGCAGGTTTTCATATTTAAATGCAACAATAGATCCACAAAGTGATAACTCCCCGTCATGGCTGCCTGTGCAAAGGGTCTATTTTATCTACAACTGCTCCCATATAAAACAGTTGAGTACAAAAATTGTCATGCAAAGGTTACAAGTCCACGACAATGAAATAAATAAAACAATCCTGGAAATAGTCTTTGGCACACTTTATTTAACTTCCAAAAACTTTAAAACCCTAACTTACAAAATCTTGCTGAAATGCAGGGTTTATTCATAGAAATTTCAGCTGCATTAGACTACTAAAGTGTGACATCAGTTGGCAGCGTAACTGGGTCTAAACATTCGCTGGTAATCTGAAACATCCATTGGTAAAGCGCAGGGAAACAGTTCACTGGTTTTAGTGTAGACCCAGTAACTTTGGCAACACACAAGTACTTTAGTACTCTATGTTCTTTCTTTGCATCTGATTTGATACAGAAACAAAGTTTAAACATGTTCGGGTACAAGATCAACTTTTGAAATAGATTACACAGGGTTTGTACACAGGGTTTTTAGAAAGGCATGTTATCACACTATTTATAACCCTTTTTATCTCTGCAAACAACTTTAACTTATTTCTTTTATTTTGAGACCAGACAAAGGTATTTCCTCAAAAATATGGTCTGCGTTGCCAAAATGCCCCCTTAAAGGAGTGTGACAAGATCACTTTTTTTTACCCATAACTCCCCGGGACTTACCTTATGGGTCATGAGATTTTTATATCATAACATCCGTTATATTTTTCTGATTACGAAACTGAAACTCCCGCGCTTCTAGGCCGCATATTTCCGATATCGTCGAAAATCCACCGATTATTTGTAAACTAATTTTCCAGTATCAACGTTTATCCGCTGAAAGCCGACTCGATAGTTTTGTTCAATTTTTTACTAGAAATTGCGAATGTTTTCGGGTTTTTGGGACATGGGAGGTGTGTATGGGAGTTACTTGATAATATTGGTAAGTTACATCGAAAACTATTTTCCAGAAACTCTGGTCACGCTCCTTTAACTGTGGAAATACCCATATAAAAAGTCAACCAAATAACTTAATGTCGACATCAGTGTAAGTAGAGGTTCATTCGGTTTTATATAACGCCCAAGTAGATCCCTTTGATCTGATTGGACGATAGCAGGTCACGTGTCGTTTAATATTTAATCCATTTAATGCTACGTCACTATACCGTGCAATTTTGTTCCATCTGCCGTGCAATTTTGTTCCATTGCACGGTGCGCCCGCGCCCACTGTGCGCGTGTACAGTATTGTATGTGATGTGCGTGTCAAATGTATGAGCGCAACCAGTGAACGCGACCGGCCCCCGACACAAAAACATTTTTACTACAACTCACAAGCGACATGGCGGGTTGTGTACTTTATGACGGACGATGAAATAAATTTGAAGGGTTAGCCTGAATAATTTGTAAAAAAAGTAGGATGACAAGGATCTACTTGGGTGTTATATAAAACAAATAATGAATGTTTATGAGTGCAATGGGAGGAATATTTTTATTCGGCGAAAGATGGAATGTTCCATTCAACTCGAACATTCCATCTTTCACCTCATAAAAATATTCATCCCATTGCACTCATAAACATTCATTATTTGTATAATGATACTTGTTACAATCATGGTCCATTTCATAAGTGAAATTCACATGCTCAGAGTGAGTAATGAAGTCACCAGCAGTTCAATTAGTGTTTTTACACACACATCGTTGTGTCAAACCGCTGGATACGCTCGCATAATTTTAACTTCATCTAACGGTCGATCTTCAGGATTTGTGTCCACCATCCCCATACGCTTGACTACGCCTAGTCCTTCTGAGACACGCCCAAAAACGGCGTGCTTGCCGTCAAGGGTTTGGCACGGTGCCAACGTGATGAAGAACTGGCTGCCGTTAGTGTTGGGACCAGCGTTTGCCATGGATAGGATGCCGGCGCCCGTGTGGTGTAAATCTCGGTGAATCTCGTCCTCGAAGTTTGGGCCGTAAATTGATGCTCCTCCACGTCCTAAAAGGGTTTAAATGAATTAAACAAAGGTATGAATTGAGAAGTTGATCATGTAAAAAAACATCTTTAATTTTTCCCACTGTCAAATTAGTGTTTTTTTTTTTTTAAATAAAATATGCACTTACCGATGCTTAATACGTAATTTTAAAGGGAAATGTTATACAGGGTGTTTTTTAAAAAAGGAAACCGAGATAAATTCGTTAATTTCGTGGAGATGGCTAAATATTTTGGAAATTGGCAACCGCCATCTATTAGCTAATGATGTCCTCTTTCTTATGACACAACGAAATCCAATTTACGGTCACACGTGACTGAGCACGGAGCAGTGTAATCAACCATGTCAGAACTGGTCTTGCACCAAAAAGATGTTTTCATAATGAACCATGTCTGCCCAGTGCAGGGCTTTTGTTGGGCCCCCAAATTATGCAATCCTCAGCCTGTTATTTCATTGCACACTCCTTAAAAGTTGGAAAGGTTGTTCATTTTCTCAGACCAGCAAAATGCAGCTTACAACTGGGCAGCGTGTGTTTGTGGTAAAAGAGTGGTTGAGGACTGGAAGCCTCCAGCAAGTAGCAGATGCCTTTGGTCAGCGTTTTCCTGACCGTGCCATTCCCGCCAACCACTCTGTTACCACAAACACACGCTGCCCAGTTGTAAGCTGCATTTTGCTGGTCTGAGAAAATGAACAACCTTTCCAACTTTTGAGGAGTGTGCAATGAAATAACAGGCTGAGGATTGCATAATTTGGAGGCCCAACAAAAGCCCTGCACTGGGCAGACATTGTTTATTATAAAAACATCTTTTTGGTGCAAGACCAGTATATAACACATAAGGTAAAACTATTCCCCCCACCGCAACACAGCTTGGAGAAGTGTAGTGTTCAAACAAATATTTTGCACAAGGACAAAATTGGTCTGAAAATTAAGTTTTTAATTGTTGGATGACGCTAAAAATTTGGAATCAAATAGAATAAGAGTTACTCTTTCTTCAATTTTTGACTTTGATCCGTCGTTATAGGAAATTGCGGAGTGCGACTTTTTGCTCATTTCGTCGTGACAGGTCACATTTGTCTACATTTGTATCAAACATATTTTTTCCATATTCTGCTATTGTTCCCAAAAGTCTTACGCATACCTGTGCCTGTAGGATCACCGCCCTGAACCACGAAGTTCGGAATGATTCGATGGAAAATGACGCCGTTGTAGTAGCCCCTTCTGGAAAGCTCCACAAAGTTTTTGCAGGTTTTAGGGGCATGCAGCCAGTACATCTCAATTTTTACTTTCCCCATGCTGAAGAAAAAGATGAAATTTGGGGTATGAATTCTGTTCACTTCGCCACTGAGACGCTGTGTGTTAAGTATATGGGACAGGGCAGAAAACGTTTATTTTCAAGGAAAATGGTCAGTGTTTTTCACTTCTAAAATCACTTCCCATTAAAATATTAACACGTTTTGGTGGTTATTTAAGTCATTATAAGGAAATGGCGAATTTCCTAAATCGCGACCAGTAAAAAAAATTCTTTCCAATTTGGGTTAGGCCTAGACCTTTTTGCAGTTGGATTTTTTTTTTTAGGCCAACCTGAACCTGCGAATTTGGGGTGCAGGTCAACTCGACCGTTTGCCAACTCGACTCCTACCAACTCGACCGTCGTACCAACTCAACCGTCACACCAACTCGACCGTCGTGCTCTAATGCACCTATCAATTGTATGACGCACCCTCGGACCCCCGGGAGAGGTGCGTCATGTCCCGGAATGTCCAGTCATATTTTGACGAAGGTATTGCGTCAAAGTACACATTGGTCCGTCACGATTACCATGACTAGTGCGTCAAGGTGTGTCAATGGTGTGTCAGTATAACAGTGTCCATTGGTTTTCCACAGCGCCCGATCAAACAAAACCACGACGGCACGGCGTTCAAAAAGTCCCGTTAAAAAATATTGAAGCCCCCTAAATGTACACCCACAGAGTGAAATGGAATTCAACAGATTTGAAACATCATTTTAGTTCCCTTTGCATGTGCATGTACTTTCTAAAAATGCATGAAAAACGGGAGGAAAAACGAAACACGTCAAAAATACTGCCGAGTGGAATAATACCATTTTGGAAGGAGGGGTGACCGTACTGTTTCCGAGGTAGTACATCTGTTTAATGTCTTTGTTGTTTTGTTTCATATAAATTCGAATAAATGTTAGTGTCCCATTTATTTAAACGGTTTATTTGCGTTCATACTCATTTCATTAGGGCAGGCCTACTAAAAAAAAACCTCCTACGCAATCAATGAAACTACCCCTTTACTGCTTAATGGTATCTTCTGAAAGCAAGATGGTCGCCAAGCGCGCTGGTTTACATTAGTTTTGTGTACTCGTCTATGGAAAGCCGGGTACCGGTTGTTGACTGGTTTCAGTACTTTTGTGCACGCGTCTATGGAAAGCCGGGTACCAGTGTTGTTGGCCAACATTGCATGCCAGAGATGTTTTCGCGCCGGCTGAAAACATTCGTGATCGATCGTATGCGTACGCCCGTCGTCCGGACGGCTCTGGTTGGATTTTTCGAACGGGAATATAACCATCGCCAGCGGCGCCTTTGCCGGGTGTTCGCCTTCGATATTCATTTTCGCCGTGTACATTTATATTTTGTATACAGGTATGTCAGTCATATATGTCCGTCAAGGTGCGTCGTTTTCCAAAGATGGTGCGTCAAAATGTGGTAGTTTGAAGCGTCATTTGACCAGAATGGTCCGTCACAAAAAGTGACCGAGGGTGCGTCATGTTACCCAAAAAGATGACGCTCCTGTGGACATTGACGCACCTTTCCCGGGGGTCCGAAGGTGCGTCATACAATTGATAGGTGCATAATGAAATTATAATAATTCAAATTCAATTTCTCACCTTTAAAGATCGATTAAAATTCTTAAAGAATAAGAAACTGTTACAATTATATTATTTCCGCGTGTGATTGAGGATTATGTTTGAACCTACCCCTAGAACTATGGGGGATACAGTATCCCCCATAGGTTATGTTGTTTTTTTCCAATATGGCGGCGCCTGAACTTTAAGATCGGACCGATACGGTTTAAGCTAGTGCAATAATCCGCTCCCCAATCGCCACCAAACTCCGTCTGATAGTTCTTGAGACACTCACCTTGCGTGTGTCTACGGAATTTCGGTACCATTTGTCCACTAAATTCTCCGAAAATAATTTTGGGAAATGAACGGGAACATGTGCGATGCATCCACATGCATTTTACCGAATGCCTCAACTGGTGTGAAACGGTCGAGTTGACTCGACTGTGAAGTTAAGTTGGTACGACGGTCGAGTTGGTACGACGGTCGAGTTGGTACGACAGTCGAGATGGTACTTGGTAGGAGTAGAGTTGGCAAACGGTCGAGTTGACTGTAAAACCCGAATTTGCATGCTGGAAAAAGTGGAAAGTTGTTTTGAAAAATATACTCTTTTGAAAATGTCTTCTTTTGAGCAGTTCAATGTGATCATAACCTACCTTGTCTCGAAAACGACATACTGTGGTCCTTCGCCTGTCGAAGTCATGCTTAAACACAATTAAAAATGTTAAATTTGAAGATCGTTTTGCTTGCGTCTACGACCACGACTCGACTACGCGTACGTCTCGTCGCATGCAAACTCAGCGTACGCGTAGCATGCAGTGCATGTGTTTAATTATTAGTGGTCGACAGAAAGCGCGCCCTCTATTGTCGTAATTGTGAACAAAAATTTAACCTCGTTAAAAAGAGCACCACAAATTCCGCTTATAACAAAGAGAGTTTAAGGTTCCAATGCTTTGTTCATTGTTTTCATTTGAGGAAACAAGCCTCCCGTTGTTTCCTTTCTCCAGGATACAACAAAGTAATCTTCAAAGACTTAGGAGCCTCTTATTAACAAAGTTTGATTGCAAAAATTCCGACAAATCAAATTGCTTATGGAGACTTTTTACAATTAAAAAAGGAAAATGTTAGGTGCTAGAAAAAACATATATTTTCATACTTTTAACTTAAATGTTTTAAGATACTATGGCTGAAGCACAAGGATACAAGCACTTTAACTCAAATTACTTGCAAATGGTCTATCTTAAGATCGACACTTGCACCGAATTTTATTATTTTTGCAATAGACTGCCGAAGTGAATACGTCATCTTTTGTTGGTTACCTAGGCAATGGCTCTACACTAAAAATCACTGAACCGTGTCCCTGTGCTTTTGCAATGGTACTTTTCCCGACGGCCATGTTTAGAGCCAATTACCATGGCACACGTCACACTTCGGATGTCTATTGCCAGATGTGTTTTCAGCGGAACGCGTTTTCTTAATTATTTAATTACGTGTACACACAAATAAATCAGACACTTCAAAGCATAGTACAATTAGAAAGTTTTCTGGAGAAATTTATTGTAAAATTGCTTTTTAGAAATCCGAATGACAAATGTTACAATAAACTATTCAAACTATTTGCCAAAGATCACAAACAATCAAAGCTTAATGTTTTAACTTTTGCAATAAAAAAATATGCAAGTCAAAAAAGCAAGTTGTTTAGTTTCATTTTCTTTTACTAATAAAAAGCAGACTTTCCCCCGACTAAACTTATACCCAACATATTCGACAATTAAGGACTACCCCTAACGCCCCTATGGAATAGCCGCCATTTCGTGGGGCAGTCACTAAGTTTGTTCCTTAAAGACATACATGGTTGCACATATTGTGCTTCCATTGTCGAGCGGTTTAAGTAACAAAAGGTGCCCCACGAAATGGCGGCTATTCGATACGGTCTATACCTCAACACACTCTTCCCTTTTGTTAACACACACCACCACCACCGCACCCCCCTCCCCCGTAAAACCTGAACGGTATTCCTTTGAAATTCCTTGGATATTTGAGACACAATGGGGGAACAATGGTAGGGGTGCCCTACCGTGCTGCATATGACAACCGGTTCAAAAGGTTTCATTTGTGCAAAGCAAATTTCTGTGATTGGCTCCATAACCATGCTGATCAATTAAAAAGGCCCATTTTATTTTTTATCCTTCAGTAAAAACCAGTGGAGGAAAAAACAACAATAAATAACACCTAAAATGTCACTAAGTGTAGCTTTTTTTTATGCATTAGAAAAACGACAAATTTAATATTTAAAAACCACAAAACAGCACTTCACCTTTTCAAAAATCAAATCAATTTAAAACACATTTTGAAAGAAAACAGCTACTACATGTATATTACATTACAGATGCTAAATCGGTGTATATACACAATTCTACAACAAGTTTACGTTGTCTTAGTCTAAAAGAAAAAGCACCAATATTTGGGGGATGGCAAGAGTTACACGGAATGAATTAATTGAAAGGGTTTATCCCTCTGTAGGGCTTATTAAGCTCACGTGATAGCCAATCCCAATCAGTGAGAAACAACTGCAATACCCTGTTTAAAACCACCAGTTGGCTTCATAGCTCAGTGGGTAGGGTGTCTGCACGTTAAGCAGAAGGTCCGCGGTTCGAATCCCGGTGGAGCCAAGTTGCTTTTCACTGCATCCAGATTTCTCAAATTCACGAACATTTGTATAAAAAAATATTAAAATGATAACACGATTTATTTAAAGCATGCCTGCATTTACAACTAATACTTTGAGTATTTTTATAATGTACATGTGAATTTGTACAATTACAGTATAGTCATAAACGACCACAGGATATCGAATGGCTATGGCTAAATTAAAGGCTAGTGGCTAGGACCAGAAATAGCACAAGAACTTATGGAAAGTGATTTAGCCGGCTACAATTGACGCGTGTATAATCTCAAATCGTAGTCGAGTAATTTAGACGTAGCCTAAGCCTCTGCCATTCCATTGGGTTCCAAATAACTATTATTGATTATTGAAAGATCACTAATTATTAGGAAAACAATTACAGGGAGATCAAAAATTCTCATGCTACGGCTGATTATTTTCTTAAATAAATAGGGTAGTCCGATATTGATTTTAAAAATGTCTAAAAGGAGTACACTACTCGACAGAATTGAGGGATCAGACTTTTTATAGAACGTTTCGAATAGCTGCCATCTTGAAGGGCAACTTTTAACATTTAAATTAGTCAACAATGTAAGCACAAAATGTGCAACCATGCATGTCTTCAAGGAACAAGGAAACTGCCCTACAAGATGGCGGCTATTCGATACGGTCTATAGTTATTTTTTGAAAAGTGGATTATGAACAGAATTTACCATGTTAGCATGTGATTGGTTACCGAGTCGTCAATGGAACACAAACCTTATCAGTTCCACTGAAGCTCAGTATACGCTTCACCCAGTGCCTAAAAGATCACCTGTGCCTGAACATTTTGAGGGGGAAAGTCCGATCCTTCCATTTCGTTGAGAAGTGTATTTAATTTCAAATTCTAAAAAGGATTTTTTTTCTACAAAATCAGCGACCAAGGTTTTTTACTTTCTCTCCGGATTTTCTCAGAAGTTCACTGCTTTATTAAAACTCTTTTGATCACTATCCCCAAATTTAATTCGATTTAATTTTTTGTTCATTTTAAAGCCATGTTTGGGGGGAAAAACAGAAAGAATTATGTTTGCTGGTCACCACTTATTCTCCTTATAATGACTTAATAACCACCAAAACGTGTTAAGATTTCAAAGGGAAGTAAATTTAGGAGTGAAAAATATTCAACAATTTCCTTGAAAATACTTTTTCTGTAATGCCCCACAGACTTAACAGACGTCATCTCAGTGGCGACCAGTGAACGGAATTCATACCGGAAAAACGAACTGCAGAGAAACTAACTTCTCTAAAAAGCGTATGGGGGTCGCATTTCAGTAACGCTCTAGCGACCTTGAAATGAAGAATCAGCCGACACGTCTCCGAAGCATGACGGTTCGTCTCCGCTCCATTCTCCGCAACTCTGACAGACACGTGTGTTGCTTTGAAGCGTAGAGAATGGATCTTTGCACATGTATATCACCTGTGGAAAAAACCCGAGTTGTGAAACTGTTTGTTTGTGTCGTTTATTACAAAAGTGGTGTTCCCATTGGACTATTTTTGGTAAAACTCCCGTGGTTGTGCGGGAGAGTAACAAAATTTAGTCCAATGGGGACGCACGGAGAATTAGCATCCCTGTAAAGTTACCGCGACCACGATGTAAAACCTACAGGGCGAGAGAGACCGCGGAAACTTTCCGTTCAGCCGCGGGGTTTTACAGGGCCCTCGAAAAGTCCAATGGGAACAGTTTCGCCGTGTAAAATGAACACGACCCTGCAGTAAACTATGGGCCTGCACGGCAAACGTTTACTGCAAGGTCGCGGTAGCTTTCCGCATGTGCACTGAAACTAAGTGCAAATGGGAACGCATGGGAAGATTACAAGAAGGAATGTTACCGAAGGTCGCGGTAACTTTCCGTGAGGCAGCGGAAAAGAAAGTCCGACGGGAACATGCCTAAAGTCCCACAAGTCACATCAATCTTTTGTTAATTTTTTTAATTTATTTAATGAACTTCGATTCGCAGCCCGTAGACTAAATTCGGGCTTTTCACAATTTAGGCGCCAACAAGATTTTGACGCGGAAGGGCGTCATTAGATATGTGTGTGCGCACGCACGTCATGTATGAGGAAAAAGGTCGACACAAGCATTGCTGAATGTGTAATAAATGATATTATTATGCCATCTATTCTCTAGAAAAAAGCACAATTTTAACTTTTTGCTTTGCAAACATTGTTTAAATAATCTAGGCTTCCTAAATAAACATCAACCTCTTAATCACGTATTCGTTTCTCAAATCAAATTTGACTTGTTTGTGCAATAAATGAATACGCCGATGTCGACCGCTCGTCAGAAAATGCCCTCTCCGACAGAAACGCTTGGTGGCGCTATGTATTGTAAAACTGCCTGAATCGCATGAAGCTTACAAGTGTCTTCCACCTAAACATCAAGATACATAGGTGGGTAGCACCATGCATAGTTCCGACATGTCAACAATGGGTAAGCACAAAGTGTATATCCCTCCATGTCCTCAGGGAACAAAGAAACTGCCCTACAAGATGGCAAAATGTTTTAAGTGCATAACGGTTTGAATACTGTAAAAACACGGCTACTTTTACTGTAAAATTATAGTTCCCGTTAAATGACAATCTGGGCACCGAAATAAATGGCAAATGGGTCTAAAAATTACGGGCCAGGAAGAGGTTTTTTGCAGGAATGTATAGTCACAACATTGAAAACTGTGTAATAACAGTTTTGTCCCATAATATAACAGGATAGTACTGGTTTATTTATTAAGGAATTTAACGGGATTGTGTACATACCTCATCTCCGTGGTAAAAATCCTTGCCGAATCGCACGGCGCCATCAACCTCACCAGGGTGTCCGCAATAACCTTGTTTTTTATTTGGGGCTAAAGAGACACAAAAAATATTTTTTTTATTAAAAATTATATTATATTTGAAAGTTCCAGAAAATGGATTTCATTTTAAACTAACAATCATATAAAATACCTCCTCAAAATACTATCCATGGGAAGAAAACAGGAAATTTGCAATCTCTAATTTGGATGTGGAAGCAAAAAGGTTGGTGTAATAGACCTATGACATAATGACGTCACGCAATGTTTACCGCGGTGCATTATGGGTGAAATGTGGGGACGAAATCTCTGCATCGCTACTTTGCACAATTATTGCAGGGCCATCTTCGCCGCCTTTTGAGGCCTTAAAAGTTAAAACCATAGTTCCGGCGTCCGTCGTGGGCTTAAAACTCACGCAGCTAGGCACAACTAACTTGACACTGACCATTTTAGAAATTTACGATCTTTGTTTTTGAAATCTTTTTGGCAGCGTAGCGGTTAGTAAAGTTCACAAAGTTACGTGCATAATACGCTAGGCGCTATGCATGCAACGCACGCAAACTAGAGATACAGAGATTTCGTCCCCACTTTTCACCCATAATGCACCGCGGTAAACATTGCGCGACGTCATTACGTTTCAGGTCTATTACTGCACTGCTTTATGGAACCAGATAAATTAGTTTACAAAACATTGGTGTTTATTTTGACAATATCCTTGAAAATATAGATTGATGGTGCGAAGTTTCAGAATGGTAATGAGAAAAATAGGACAAATGATATGGTATCAAAATCTCAACAACTCTGACAAAAATGGGGGTGTTAAAAATGAGATCTGGACACGCTGCTTTAAATATGAAAACCCGCCCCCCGTCATGGCTGCCGGTGCAAAGTGTCTATAAGGTTGAAAACATGCAGGCAGGAAAAAGGACAAAATAAATTGTAAATAGAAGGTGGAAAATGTAAACTTACGGAAATAGAAAATTGCTTCCGCACAGTCGCCGACCGAGACATCTTTAGAAGGAGTCAGTATATTTTGGCTGTCGTCACCGCCGCAATTTGAAGGAGGCTGCGTGTCGGCTCCCCGTACTTCAATTTGTCGGCTGATACATGGCGCGTGCAGGGTTATACGCCCGCCGGTCTTGTACGAGAAACACACGGTGCCGTCCGTGCCGGTGTAACGAGAAACTGTGTACCGGAAGTCGATTCCGTACAACCTGTTTGTAGAATTAAGAATGCAAGTTTCAAATAAAACAGGTTTGTTACATGGGTCTTTCCACAGTGAAGGGGGCATCTCGGCTACACAGACCAGCCTAAAACGTAACACAAGTGTCCGTCCCGGTTACGAGCGTATTTTGGAAATTTGTACACAGGGTTTTTAGAAAGGCATGTTGTCACACTATTTGTAACCATTTTTGGGCCTAAGTTATCTCTTCAGAACAATTTAAACTTATTTCTTTTATTTTGAGACCAGACAAAGGTAATTCCTCGAAAATATTGTCTGTGTTGCTAAAATGCCTCTTTACTGTGGAAAGACCAAAAATTCATTATAAATAATAATTATTAATAAATATAAAATAAGTAATTTAGCTTATGTACAATGTTGGATGATTATTAAAGGCACAGGCTCGTCAGCAATGCGCGCCCGCCAAATTCGTGCTCGAAACACGCAGCTCCATGCCTTTGCTATGGAGCTGCGTATTGCGTGGCACACATTTGGCGGGCGCGCATTGCTGACGAGCCTGTGCCTTTAATGTTCATTTTACAAGACCTTTTTAAACTAAAAGACAAGGAACATGATTAGAAAACTTTTTAAAACGGGAACCACAGCGTTACATAACTAAAGAATAATGTTGATAAACTGCCTTGTAGAAATTTCAGCCACATAGATGCAGTAATACTTAAGAAAACCTTTAAAAAATCCATGCATGGTTTTGTGTATGAATGAATGGTAAAAAAATTGTCTGCAGATGATTTTTAACCCGAGCAAAAAAAAAAAAGAGACATTTTCACTTGAGTGCTCTATTATGACTCTGAAAACTTACTCTATAAGCGCATTTGCCACTGGAAGTTGACAGTTAACATCGTAACACGTTCTGACGGTGACGCAACTGCTCTGTTCCCAAGCACGACCGAACGCCCACCAGGAATAAGTGAAATTGCGAGCCTGAAACTGCCACATTTGGCGGAATTGTTGCTCTGCGTCGACTGCAGGGGTATCGCCGCGGGCCACACCTCCAGTGTCGGCCCTTGATACGCCTGTTACGCCGGCAACTATGCCCTCGGAGACCCAGTAACCTTTATGAAACAGAGAAGAAGACAGGAATATTTTAATTAAATTAAATAATGGAGCAATATTTTTAATTGAAAATGTTTTTAGAATAAATGTGCAGGTCCCGCCCCTTTTTTGCGCATAAAACAAAAACAAAATCCTAAACGAGTCTATCCACGGTAAAGGGGGCATTTTGGCAACACAGACCATATTTTCCAGAAAATACCTTTGTCTGGTCTCAAAATAAAAGAAATAAGTTTCAGTTGTTCCGAAGAGATAACTTAGGCCCATAAAGGGTTATGAATAGTGTGACAACATGCCTTTCTAAAAACCCTGTGTACAAGTTTCCAATATACGCTCGTAACCGGGACAGCCTAAAATGTAACACAAGTGTCCGTTGTAGTCGAGTCCATCACAAGTCCTCACAAGCCTTCACAAGTCCACCACGAGTCCCCGGGTCTTAATTCAAGTCACAAGCTATTCAAATGAACTCCAACAAAGGCATTCTTTTAAGCGTATTCATCCTTTGCTTCTTGTTACTGAACTTGTGTGGAATTGTAACGAACTTGTGATTTTATCGGCTCTGGACTTGTGACAGACTTGATAGAACCCTTACGCTCACCCTTATCCTCGTGATAACGCCAGGCTCTCATGGGAACATCGGGGTCGATGGCGAGGTCGATCACTGGTAGTGAGATGGTAAAAGGCGCGAGGTCTCGCGGCGGTCTGCGAACACCGCGGCGATTAGTGACGAGGCATTTCAGCTCGGTCATCCCGAAGACTTCGAGGCCTTTTAGTTCAATTTCGCCTGTTTCAAGCCAAAAATAAGATTTTCAGATTCTGTTATATTTTCAAGGATATCGTAAAAAAACACAACTAAACATAAAGCAGTGCAGTGAGTACGTACACCAACCTTTTTCCTTCCAAATTGGGGATTGCAATTTCCTGTTTTCTTCTCATGGATAATATTTTGGAGAGAAATTTTCGCCCGTTTAAACAAAACTTTATCCCACTTTTCCTGAACATTTTGCAGTTATTTAGGACTAAAGGGAACAAATGGATTTTTTTTATATATACATTGAACACGGATTTGGGTGAATTTATATATTGGAATCGATAGCTTATTCAATTCTAAGATATACTTCCCACTGACATTTCCATCGCAAATGTTGCATTTCTGAGATAAATAAATGATAAAATTACTGCGTAAAGTAGTGCACAAAATGACGTGGCGAGCGGTCTGTGCGTAAGCGCGACAACAGAGGGCGCTGGGCGCGCGCGTGAATGGTTATCTTGTGCACTAACTGAAGGAAATTTTTGAAGAAGAAAACGTGATTTTTCTACAGAAAAGCAACATTTGCGACAAAAGTGCAAGTGGGAAGTATATCTTAAAATTACATTATGTGTTGATTCCAGGAGGTAATTTCCTTAAAATCTTTGTTCAATGTATAAGAAAAAAATACCGAACAAATTGCTCGGCCAAACAAAACGCTGGTCTCGGGGTACTCTGCGTCTCATTATTCATATGGACCTGATTAAGAGCATGTTGTAACTTTTGAAGGAAACATAATCCTAATTTGCAAAGCTTCTCTAAAGGAAATTTGACGAAGATTTAATCTTATATGCTCATGATTATTGAAGTCAGGGGCGGATTGCAATAAAATCGACTTAGCCACTGGTCTAAGACCGATGTTTTATAGCCGACTATCCGACTTAGCCGGTCTCAGCTTAGACACTTCTTTAGCCCATTGCAATAAACCAGTCTAACTGAAGTACGGCTGCGCCAGCCGAAAACACACGCATCTTAACGGAAAGTGACGCAGCCGGCTATCCTTACGTGATTTCAAGCCAAACAAACGTCCCCACGAAGCCACTTGATGACGCGAGTGTGGTGCAGTTTTTGCAGAGAAACTGACCGCGAAAGTAATCAAATAGCACTATAAAGGATCTAATGGGCACAATGTGCATTTTGTTCGTCTTTTTTCATGCAAGATTAGGAGATGTAGCGCGGTGTCTAAAGATTATAGCCTGCTCGCCGCAGGCTTAAATTGTAAGACTGGTCTAACTTTAAGACAACTATATTGCAAGCGGGCTATAATTATAGACCGGTCTTAGTGGACGCCGCGTTAAACGGCTAAGCCTATAGACCGGTCTTAGACCGCATATTGCAATCCGCCCCTGGAGTCTCCCGACAAACATCAAACTTTGCCTGCCAAAACAAAACTATATCAAACAAATTTGGCAAAATTCCCGTGCAAAGTGCCCGAGTTATTCAGCGGCCACTTCTCGTGGGCTACTTAGTGCCTTATATGCTTGCTATTTTGGAATTAAAGTTATTTTCTGACGAACTTCAAATTTTGCCTGTCCACACAAAATGATTGTTGGGTTAAAACGAAAGCCATTTTCTGAAAACAAAATCTGAACACGTTTTTTAAAAAACAATTTACCTGTGTCTGCGTTCAGTATTCCTGCCACTAATTCTGGTCCTTCGGTCGGCGCGTCAATCAGCGTGATGTTAAGCGGTCTACACTCGATCGATACACGCTGTCCGTTTGGCAATTGAAGACCACCTAGAAAAGAAAATGCGTCAATATTACCAACAATTTGCAATCATTAAAAAATTAATGAAAAATATTTCACAAAAAACTGCAGCTCCTTTGCATGAGCGGCCATGACAGGGGCAGTCACATTGTCACTGTGCGTCATGCACGAGTATCGCTTTGTAGATCTATTGTCACATCATTTAAATAACAAAACATGTCCCCTTATATGGCTGCCAATGAAAAAGGTCTATAATAAATTTTAAAATTATGGTCATCACAAAATTAATGTATTAACGTCAATGGAAATTTTGAAATTTGGCGTAGTGCGATTATACAATTATTTCTTAATAGCACTCACTAGTAACAAGTATACATGTAGTGTCCTATTACTCCTCAGAGCTTTTTGGTAATGTTAAGTAAAAAGGCCCACTCGATTCGCCTTTGCTGAATCGAACTCCGCAATTTCCAAAAAGGGGAGTTAAAGCCGGGTAGGCGCTAAGTGTAAACGCAAAAGACGAATTGAAAAAGGCGGATCAGACCCGGGTCTGATTCGCCTTTTTCAAGTCACCTTTGGGGTAGGGTTGAACCCCCGCAAACCCTGCAATTGTCAAGGTCGCTTGTAGTGTAAACACTACCTGAATACAGATTCGGCAATTTGAGTGTCCTTGGGGCGGTGCCTGCCATGTAGTAGATTTAATTGACTAATCTGGCACTAGTGCAGCAACACCTAACAGTTCATGCATGCACTGCAGTTGCATTTAGTCGTGACTTTTGCGGTTTCTGAAGGCGAGTTGAAGCCTGTTTGGGGTGTAGTGTAAACGCGGCAAATGTTCAGTTTTGCAGTCGCAATAAAAATGCTGGATCTGTATCCACCTTTGCAGGTTCGATTGTAAACACAGTGTTATGTTCATTGTCAAGGTCAATAACCAAAGTTATCCAATAGTAGCCACCCTCAGTGAACACAAGATTTGAAAGAGGATGAGTCAAGCTATGAGTACATGCCTATCAATTGAGGGTGTGTTTGCAGAAACGTGAATTTCACTGAGCTGAACATGGAAGAAATACAGGGTGGTTTGGGGCACTTTGAGGAGAAAGCTGCTGGGCGGTTTGGGGCGCTTTGAGGAGAAAGCTGCTGGGCGGTTTGGGGCGCTTTGAGGAGAAAGCTGCTGGGCATTTTGGGGCGCTTTGAGGAGAAAGCTGCTGGGCGGTTTGGGGCGCTTTGTGGACTAATGGGTTAAAAGAAACCAGTTGCTTCAATTTTTATAAACATTAACAAAAAAAGTTCGGAGGGGGAGGGGGGTGGGGGAGTGCGGGGGAATCTGCTAACCTTGTGGAATATCAAGTCGCAGTAGATCCCCAAATTCCAGAGCACGGCTTGATATTGGACGCCACAGAAATTCAGTCAGTTCGTTGAATTCAAACATTCTCACCGTGACAGAGTTGTCTGTTAAAAAAAAAAAGGAAAAAGGAAAACAGAATAAGGTACAAAACCACAAAAATGGACTGCGGTCAAGAAATTTTTCCGCCACAAATGTGGACAAATGTCCATGAGTTTGGGAAATCTGGATGCAGTGAAAAGCAACTTGGCTCCACCAGGATTCAAACCGCGGACCTTCTGCTTAACGTGCAGATGCTCTACCAATTGAGCTATGAAGCCAACTGGTGGTCTTGAATCACGGTAGTGCAGTTGTTCCTCACTCAGTTTTGATTGGCTATCACATGAGCTTAGCAAGCTCTACAGAGGGATAGACCCTTCAATGAGATAACCACCCCTCCCAGAGATTACTTAAAGGCCCTGTAGATGATCTGTTTTTGAGCGATTCTACGAATAAAACCATTATAAATCAAAAGAAAGACATCAACAAACTCATCCAAAGAAATTTCAGCTTTGTCAAATGTATCACGTTTAAAAAAACCATGAAAATCCATATGCGTTTTCCTGGTCTTGGCGAGGTGTTTCAAATATTCGTTCTCAGTTGATCGGGTACTATGTGGCTTGCGTCATGCACTCTGTGGCGCACATCATATACTGCGTGTGCGCGCGATCCATAACAATGCATCGCGTTGGAACACGCACACGGAATACACAGCGCCCATGCATTTTGGACCGCGTAGATGCGAACCAAAAATAAGTAAATCGTTTGCAAACGATCTAAATAATTTCATCTTTACGGATTATATTCTGGTAAAATTATATCATTTTGAGCGGAAACCTTTCATTGGGTAGTTGCTATTAATTCAATCTTTACTTTCAGAACTTTTCCCCTATAAACTCGTCGATTACTTTTTGGGGTCATTGCAAATGATACACTGGGCTTTTAAGATACGACCCAAACCTTTAAGTCGTGAATGAAAATTACTCACTTTGTGACAAATACGCTTTGTACGATTCCGATTTAGACAAATAATCGCTGTGTTCTATTCCAATGATCACCGACTTGTTGTGGGGTACCGGTATGGTGGCAATTCCGCTGACGCCCGTGAGAGCGGATGCGTACTTCAAGGTGCCGTCTTTCTCGTCCACTATGAAGGCCGTGAGTTTCGCGTTGTCAATGAGCGGATTTCGCGGTCTGGTTGGGTCCGTGACGATGACGGTTAAATTAACGTTTTTTGGTACTATGATGGGGGGCGGAAGTTCTGGAACGACAAACGTATAAAAATTTAAAGCCTAATACAAAAATTTGTAGTTACCCAAAATTTTACTTCACGAGTTGACCAAAAAAAACCAACTAAAAGTGTTGATAGCAACGGTAACAAACACCACATTATTTTTATTTATATGTAAAATTGTGCCTTTGTGGGAGAAATTGCCAACTGATAGTGTTTTTTTCTTTAAATGTTTGCAAAATTGTTTTTACCATTCATTTAAAGGCAGTATACATCATGGGTAATCTCGAAAATCAGAAATGTTCACAGATCTATGCCTAACTTACACAATATAAACATGATGACCGTAGAAAACTTCCCCTGAAATGGTTTTGTCTGAAGTGCTATAGTCTTTGACAAATGAGTAAAACAATTAGTTTTCGTCTCATGAGACGAAAATTCAATTCGCCCCAAAACCATTTCGCCCCAAACCACTTCGCCCGAGTGCCATTTCGCCCCAAATTACTTCGTCCAAACACTACATCGCCTAAATGCCACTTTGCCCCCAAACCACTTCGTGCACAGGCCGTGGTTCAGGGCGAAATGGTTCAGGGCGAAGTGGTTTTAGGGCGAAATGACTGCAAACCCTTTTTTAACTGTTTTCTCAAAAGTTAGACGAAGTACGGAGCTGGTTTTTGCTCAGGTTGGTTTTAATCATGCATATCTTCAATCACACAGGGGGATAAAACTATTTGTAACAGTTTACCAATCATGTATACTATCTTTAACACAAAAACCATGCATGAATTTTTCAGGTTTTCTGAAGTATTACTGCATCTATGTGGCTGAAATTTCTACAAGGTAGTTTTCTGGACATAGGCTTTCAATTACCAGTGGAAATCATGCCATTTTAAACAGTTTACCAATCATATACCTTTAAACATTTTTACTTACTCTTGCAGATTTCGCCATCTCCTACATAACGCTCGGGGCATTCGCCGCAGGCAAATCGTTTAACGATTGTCAAGGAACGCCAGTCTAGCGTGGATGGGTCCACATCCGTGCATTCAACGTCCAGGAAACAAGGGTTATCGGCACATGTGCGTGGGTCTTTGGTAGACGGAGATAAATACAGTTAAAATTAGCATGACGTCAAGAAAATAAATTTGAATATCGCAAAACGCTATATACACATTTTTGGCATTTTGAGAAAACTGCCATTTGATATGACCATTAAGCACTACAGTCAATGGCAAAGTAAAACAGTTTTTTGTGGGATATAAGGCCCGTTTCGAATAAAATTAAACTTGGCACGACGTTAGCACGGCAGTGGTTTCAAACGTCAAACTTATTGCAAACTCCCAGTCGAACCTAAATACATCTAACATGGCGGATGAGTCGTGTGCACGTCATCATGGATGTTGTGCACGTGCATTTTCCAATATATGTCTATTGTAAGTCGCCATATTTATTATTTTGATGCGCTCGTTTGTTGGTTATTTCTTTGCTCGCATACGAGCATGCGCATTCCTAATTGTGAACAAAATTGCGGACCAAGCACGACGTTTGAAAACCGCGTCATGCTACTGCCGCACTAAATTGAGTTAGCACGGCAGACCCTGTCGAGCTAAAATGGTTTCAAACGTTGTGCTTGTGCAGTGTCGAATTGAAAAAACTCAAGTTAAATTTAATTCGACACGGCACAAGCACGAAGTTTGAAATAGGGCTAACATAGTTTGCCAATAATCTGAACTCCTCAAAAAAAGTTCGGAAAGTCAAGTTTGACTGACGATTTCTCTCTTGTTGCTAAATAATTTTCCTTGAATTTTATATCATTGGAAAGCCCTGTTATTCCTCTTTACGATGATGTGTCATTTGTTATGATTAAGTAATTGGGGGATGTGCAGCACAGCTGAATACGGGGGCGGGTGTAAAGTGAAATGTCACAAAATGCATTACTATTGTCAAAAAGTGCATTGACACATTCCCATCGTCCAAGCAAAAGGGGAATGCACTGCATTTTGTGACATTTCACTTTCCACCCACCCCTGTATTCCGCTATACTGCACATCCCCCAATTGATTAATCATAACAAATGACACATCACTGTAAAGAGGAATAACAGGGCTTTCCAATGATACCAAATTCAAGGGAAATGATTTAGTAACAAGAGAGAAATCGTAAGTCAAACTTGACTTTCCGAACTTTTTTTGAGGAGTTTATTTGACAAATGTATAGGACCACCAAATGAGAATGTACTGACACCATTATCTAAAATTTTTTGTATATGGCCTTTATAATTGCGTTTTGCGATGAAACTCTTTATTCGTAAACGTGACCCGACCATGCAAAATGAGTTGGATATTTCACGCAGTCTGGGTCCAAGATTTTGCAATCGGGGCACTGCCAAGCAGAGATTTTACACTATAGACCGTATCGAATAGCCGCCATTTCGTGGGGCAGTTTCTTTGTTCCTTGAGGACATACATGGTTGCACATATTGTGCTTCCATTGTTGAACAGTTTAAGTAACAAAAGGTGCCCCACGAAATGGCGGCTATTCGATAACGGTCTTTTCACAATAAGTTAAGAATATTGTGGGGTGTACGCAAATATTTTATTGAGGGTATGCATTCCGCTTGAATGATTTTGTATGATCAGACAATTTGTATATGATTAGACAATTGTATATATGCGCGACATAATTTTATATTTAAATTATGTGACAATAGAGTACCTACTCGTGCATGACGCACGGTGACAATGTGACTGCCCCCTGTCATGGCCGCCCGTGCAAGGGCTCGATTATAAACTTACCGAGTGGTATACATGTCTGCCCATCACCATAAAACCCGTCATTGCAAACGCACTCATAGGTACTGGGAAGATTACTACACGTTGAGTTCTCAGGACAGAAGAATCGACCCTCTGCACATTCGTCCACGTCTACAGTTAAATGTACAAAACAAAAGAGCCAGCTTTCATTTCCACACTTGATTTCATTTGATTCTTTCGAGTGTAAAAAAACTGCAAACTTACATGTAGGCCATTTTAAACAACAACTACAGTTGACGGAGCATGACCAGGGTCCGATTTCACAAAGCACTAAGACGCGTCTTAGGAAGGGTCACTCTTCTTATCTTGGGACGTTGGTATGGGAATTAGGACGCATTTAACTCGTCTTAACTTTTGTAAAATCGATCCCTGGTCTCGGTGGTTAGTTGATAATTTGTACTAACTGGCGAGATCTGTTACTTGATTTAAACACATGACCAGGGGCCGATTTCACAAAGTGCTAAGCGCTGATTTAGGCACTGCAGTTATGGATGTTATTAAAAAGAAGTAGCGCAAATCCCTAAGTGGACCCTTGCATAACATTGGTCACTACTCAGTCAACCGAAAACATAATGACATGATCAGGGTGTCATTCTAAAGAGGAGATTCAACCCTAAGAGAGAATATTTTCCTTTGATTCATATGTGCCCTACTTTAGTTACAATAGACTATGTAAGTTGACCTCGAGAACGCACGAGACTGCGCGAGACCACTGTTATTTTCGGGCACAAGACCCTATCTCTTTAACGCATATCGCGAGCGAAATGTATGGATAATTTAGGTTTTTGTAAACTCACACGGCCCAAAATGCGTATCTCTAAATAAAATCTAGCATTTCAATTGATGAAGTGGGGTATATAATTAAAAATAATGTAAACTACATGCAGCAAAAGATATGCAACACTAGTTCGAAGCATTCATTTTCACATGAATCCACACTTGGGTCATGCATTCCAAATTGGATTAGGAATATGCCAGCCGGGAAATTCAGGTCACGAAATTTTAATTAATTTTTTTAATCGTTTTGGGAGATAATTATGCATGTATTATATATTGTAAAAAAAACATTTTAGTTACCCGATTCACATTCGGGTCGGTTGTAGACTTAAGATTGGACAGAAAAATTTATATACAAAAAACAAAATTTCTCCAGTGTTATAAAAATAGGCGTGTCAGTCGTGTTGTGCCCGGAAGCTCAGATTTGACTTTTGCCACGAGACTTACATAGTCTTTTAGAAATAATATCTCTATTTCGTTTTTAGTATTTAACTTTTGGGAGCGTTCTTACCAAGGCATGTCTTGCCATTTCCCTGATATCCCGGCGGACAATTGCCACACCGATAAAGCTCAACAATCTCTGTAGAATCTAGATCGAGAGTGGCGATATTTAACTGCACGTTGAAGCATGGAACTCCTTCAAAGCATGGGTTGTCCAGGCAGGTTGTTGGATCTAAAAAACAAAGAAGATATATATTCTCTTGTTTAGTAATATAATATTAAAGTAATTCTTTTCCTTAAGCCCCTTTCACACTGGGCCATACGTAGAGTTGCGTAGTGTTGCGTACCGACTACGCCGAGCGTATGCTGCCCTATGTTGGCCTACGTAACTATACGCTGAGGGACGCAAAGGAGTACGCGAGATGGACGGAAAAAATTAAACATGTTTAATTTTGTTCGCGTACTTTCGGCGTAGACACTAGACGCAGAAAGTACGAATTTGTTACGCAAGTCTACGCAACACTACGCTACTGTACGCCATGCCTACGCAATAGTACGCTACCCTAGCTACGACAGTCCGACGAAGCAGTAAAAGCGTATAAAGGCGTCCTAGATCCTACCTGCGCGCAGCCTAGCCACAGTGACTGCTTGATCCCTGCTGGACTTTTTATCACTATTCCTGCAGTGCTAGATTTTATTCTACGCCGAAGCAACATTTTTTTTCATGAATACGCAGCCTAACTTCGGCGTAGTCGGTACGCCACACTACGCAGATCCGGTGTGAAAGGGGCTTTAGGAGCCGTCCAAAGTTGTCAACATTTTCTCCCTCCCCATTTTTCTGTCAGTACCATGAAGTGTCAACATTTTACAGTGCATGTAAAGTCCTAAACGCCCTCGACACCACCCCCACCCCCTTCCTACGCTTTGTAGAATCGTCAAAAGTTGACAACTTTGGACGACCCCTTACACCGTGTTTACACTCCAAACGGCAAAGATGGATACAGACCCAGCATTTTTATTGCAACTTAAAAACTAAACATTTGCCGCGTCTACACTACACCTCAATTCAGCTTCAATACGCAAACCATGCGTGGATTTATCAATTAAATGTACTACACGGCGGGCACCTCCCCAAGGACGTTAACATTCGGGTAGCGTTTACACTACAAGCGACCTTGACAATTGCGGGGTTGAACTCCACAATTGCAGGGTTCAACCCTACCCAAAAGGTGACTTGAAAAAGGCGAATCTGATTCACCTTTTGCGTTTACACTTAGCGCCTACCCGGCTTCAACTCGCCTTTTTTTAAATTGCAGAGTTTGATTCGGTAAAGGCGAATCGAGTGTAAACGGCTTTTAATGTATCACCATTGAAAAATAATGTTAGTCAATCTATTCTCAGTAAGAATTTAAAGCTCAAAATTAAACAACCGCTGGCGGTCAAAATTGTCACTTACCAATTTCTCGGCACCGTTTGCCATCGCCAGCGTAACCAGGATCACAGATACATTCGTAACCTCCGTCTGTATTGATGCATGTAGCCGCGTCGTGACATTCAAATGTGCCAAGCTGACATTCGTTTATATCTGCACATTAAAACCAGAAAAAAACCACAAAAAAACATTTTAATTGAAGAGATGAGAAAGGAAATGTTTAAGATTAACTCACATTTTGTCGTCCAATCCTAAGTTGTTAAGATGGAAAATCTGTGAAGCTTCTTACAAAATTGTGCTTTTGGTCATCATGGAAATGGTCAAAACTTGGTAAATTTTTGACGGATTGACACGATGTTTGTAGTTTTGTGAAGCTTATAATATACTCTATCTGATTTTAAGTCATTAGCTTCATTTTCATATGGGTCATTCTATAAATTTGGGGTCCAACGTGTGACATTTTTCTGTCCCTGTTACACCTGACATACTGCCATTTGCCATACAAGTATCATAAAAAATGTCTTCAAAACATATTTTTCTGAATTGTACGTTATGTAATCACTCTAAATTTGCAAACTACAACATTTTACAAGATGTCAGATGTAACGGGTGACAGAAAAAATGGACCCCAAATTTATAGAATGACCCATATGCAAGAGCCTACTTTTGGTGGAGTGGCTCACAAACGTGATCTGCAGCCGATTTCACGAAACTTACACAGATGCGTAAGCCCACTTGCGCAACGTTTTATTGCGCAAGTCTCGCAACAATTTAGCGATGATAACACGCAAGCTATGGGGCTTGCGCCATTTTTCAAAAGTTGCGCAAGCTGTGCACTCTTTCGTGAAATCGGTCCCTGGACACGCTCTTTTCATTAAAAAAAATAATAATATGCCTTACCTTCGCAGAATTCCCCGTTGCCGAAATAACCGTCTGGACACTGTCCGCACTGGAATAGTTTAATCAGAGGAGTGTTGGGCAAGTCGATAGTACGTAAGACGTCTTCAAGACGCAAGTCTCGGCACTGTACTCGGCCATTAAAACAGGGCTGGTCTGCGCACCTTCTGGGATCTGAAAACATAATAATGTGGACATTTACACATTTAAACAAAATGCAAATTATTCTCTGACCGACATACACAACTCACGATAAGTTAGGGATATTGTGGGATGTATGCAGATATTTTATTGAGGGTATGCATTCTGCTGGAATGATTTTGTATATGATAAGACGATTGTATCTACATGACAGACACACCCTGTCTGTCAATTAATTCACCCCAGCAGTCTCTGGGTCATTCCCCAAATTAATCCTCAAAACTCCTCAAAAAAAGTTCGGAAAGTCAAGTTTGACTGACGATTTCTCTCTTGTTGCAAAATAATCTTCCTTGAATTTTATATCATTTGAAAGCCCTGTTATTCCTCTTTACGATGATGTGTCATTTATTATGATTAAGCAATTGAGAGATGTGCAGCACAGCTTAATACGGAGGCGGGTGTAAAGTGAAATGTCACAAAATGCATTGCTATTGTCAAAAAGTGCATTGACACATTTCCATCCTCCAAGCAAAAGGAGAATGCACTGCATGACAATAGCAGTGAATTTTGTGACATTTCACTTTCCACCCACCCCTGTATTCCGCTATACTGCACATCCCCCAATTGATTAATCATAACAAATGACACATCACTGTAAAGAGGAATAACAGGGTTTTCCAATGATACCTGCCAAATTCAAGGGAAATGATATAGTAACAAGAGATAAATCGTCAGTCAAACTTGACTTTCCGAACGTTTTTTGGGGAGTTTATATTCATACTTTATGAACACTAATCGAGGCAAGCCAAGCAGGGGTGGTTATCTCATTGAAGGGTTTATCCCTCTGTAGGACTTGCTAAGCTCACGTGATGGCCAACCCAATCAGGGAGGAACAACTACAATACCGCGTTTCTTGACCACCAGTTGGCTTCATAGCTCAATTGGTAGGGCATCTGCACGTTAAGCAGAAAGTCCGTGGTTCAAAACCCAGTGGAGCGAAGTTGTTTTTCACTGCATACAGATTATTGACAATTTAAACTCATTTGTCCACATTTGTATCGAACAAGTGAAATTGGTTGGACTTACCAATAGGAACACACAGTAACCCGTCCCCTGCGTAGCCCGGTTGACATCTGCACTCAAAACTCCCTGGTAAGTTAATACAGAGCGCGTCCTGATGACAATTGTCAAGACCTCGTGCGCACTCGTCAATATCTGATCAGAAAAACAAAATGGGTGGATAAATTTTGACTTAAAAGGCAGTATACATGATTGGTATCTCGAAAATCAAAAATGTTCAGATTTACGCATAACTTACACAATATAAACATGATGACCGTAGAAAACTTCCCCTGAAATGGTTTTGTCTAAAGTGCTATAATCTTTGAGAAATGAGTAAAACAATTAGTTTTCGTCTCATGAGACGAAAATCAATTCGCCCCAAAACCATTTCGCCCAAGTGTCATTTCGCCCCTAAACCACTTCGTCTAAACACTACATCACCCAAATGCTACTTCGCCCCAAAACCACTTCGTGCACAGGCCGTGGTTCAGGGCGAAGTGGTTTTGGGGCGAAATGACTGCAAACCCTTTTTTGACTGTTTTCTCAAAAATTAGACGAAGTACGGAGCTTGTTTTTGCTCAGGTTGGTTTCAATCATGCATATCTTCAATCACACAGGGGGATAAAACTATTTGTAACAGTTTACCAATCATGTATACTATCTTTAAATCACAGTAAAATTCTATGTTAAATGGATGTAACCTGCTCATACACGACGCGTTATGCACTCTACTAAGTGCATTTCCAAAGAGGACCCACAACGTCTTACGTACCAACCTTTCTGCTTCTACATCAAAATTGGAGATTGCAAATTTCCTGTTTTCTTCCCATGGATAGTATTTTTTTTGGGAGGGGGGTTATTTTACATGATTGTTAGGTTAGAACGAAATCCATTTTCTGGAAAAATCTGAACAAGCTTTTTTAACGTACCTTGACATGTTTCTCCGTCTCCCTGGTAACCTCTAGGGCATGGACCACATCGGAACAACTGAATTTTATCCAACTGTCGCCAGTTTCGCGAGTTCAGGATTCGTTGCAAGGGAATATCCTCGCACGCGACACGGGGGAAACAAGGCCGATCAGGGCAGGTGCGGGGATCTAGGAGAGAGAAGCAAGGATTGTGATTGGTCAAGAGTAAATGAATATTCATTACTTGAATATGGGGCCAATTTCATAAAGCTGTTAAGCCAAAAAAATTGCTTAATCAAAAAATTGTTTCCTTTATAAAAATGGGTTAATGGTCAAAATTGCATGTCAACTTGTGTTTTTCATAAGAATATCTGCTATTCTTGCTAAAAACACAAATTGACTTGAAATTTTGACTATTAACCCATTTTTATAAAGCAAACAAATTTTTGATTAAGCAAATTCTTTTGCTAAACAGCTTTATGAAATTGGCCCCTGGCCAACCTATTTGTCTGGTCACGGTACACGTAATTAATAGCTCTGCCATCTGCATGTTTGGGGTGCCACTGTGTGCAATTGTCCCTTGAAATTTCTGGAATTATTTTCTGAGGAGCAGTTGCATTCGGTGGGTCCCCTGGCTGCTGGTGGCAGGAGTTACATTCTTTTACTTTTGTATTCTGGCATACTTGGGATTCCAGGTGCTCAGTCTGTGTTCCTATTTAAGGGAGTGCTGGCCAGGTTTGGTCAGTTCTTCTGTTCTGACTGTTGGTGGAGCACAGGCTGTCACCAAGTATACGTGCAGGAGCCGTGGTGCTGCCTGGGACTGTCTGTATTCGACTGCTGTTGTTGTTTTTAGTCCTTGTGACTATTTAAAATTTTAATCTTAAAAAAAACCATCTTTTTATATAAAACAAATTTTGTTATCGGGATTTTGTTTCCCCGTGTCTTTTTTGTGCATTGTCTAGGCCCCCCCCCCCCCCCCCCCCCCCCCCCCCCCCCATTTGGTTACACAAGGATTGTGATTGGTCAAGAGTAAATGAATATTCATTTCTTCAATTTATTTATTTATTTATTTATTTTATTTACCAAACCAACAGATGATGATTATGTGGGCTTATGGGTCTTTCTATAAATTAGGGGTCCAGTGTTGGTGTCCCCGTTACATTTTACATCTTGTTTTTGTAAATTCAGGACACATTCTTTAAATACTTTCCATCTCAAAGAGTGAGTACATAAAGTACAATTCATACAAAATGGTTTAAAAGCCATTTTAATTATTTTTGTACGAAAAATAACACATATCAGGTGTAACGGGGGACACCAAATGACACACTTTTGGACCCCTAATTTTTAGAAACACCCTTATACTACATGTACATACATGTACTTCGAGAAAACTCCTTCCAAAGCACCTACACTATCATTACCCCCGATCATAGGGCTACATTAAATCACTCCATATACCATCTCAGCTCCTTGGGGAGTATACAGCCCCAGCTGCCTATCAGGCGCTCAATGGCTAATCAAACACATCAACATTCACTATACCCTCTTAGGTACCCATTTACTCCTGGGTGGAGAGAAGCAATGCGTGGCAAAGTACCTTGCCCAAGGATACACGCACCATGGATGAACAGGACCAGGATTCGAACCCACAACCTGCAGAATTAGCCAAGGTCTAGACCGCCCGGCCATGGTACGCTATGTAGATACTCAAAATAGACCCATTATCCTGAATATTATACAACAAAATTGCTCCAATACAAATGTAGACAAAAATTAAATGTCAATGAGTTTTGGAAAATCTGGATTCAGTAAAAAAAAATTGGCTCCACCGGGATTAGAACCATGGACCCTCTGCTTTAATGTGCAGACACCCTACCAATTGAGCTATGAAGCCAACTGGTGTTCTCGAAACACAGTATTGCAAAAAGTGCTCTTTCAGCCGTTGTGGTCTCTGGGCAAATTTGGACAGTGTACGAGGTGTTGACGTATGGGTCAAATGTGTCATATCACGGCCTAGCCTGGGCTAGCTTGCCTATGACCGATTTCCTTCTCTTGTTAAACCACGGATACAACTGAGAGCTTCAGGCACAATTTCTAACCCGACTCCCCCTCCCCCCACCCCGTCTGTCGATTGTGCCAACTTTGCCCCCCTCTGGCAAGACGCACTATTGACGAACGGCTACGCCCTCAATTTACGAGCACCAATTACTGGACAAATACCTATAGGCATTTCCACAGATTTCTTAAGTCTTTCAACACTCAACAAGCATTACGTGTCTTGAAAACCAACCAATAAAGGGGATACTGCTTGCCCGTTAAGATTTTACGAAAAAAAATAAGTTGGTTTAGTTTTACCCCCGAGTTAGACTTCGGGGAGGGTCGTAGAAGGTGCAGACAAGTTGTAAATACTCAAGGGGCCAATTGTCTGTGAATATGTCCGTGTACAGTTAATAGCATCACCAGAAATTGTGTAGGGTAGGGTCACTGACTCACAACACTCGGGTGAAAACATAGGGTTGCAGGTTCGATACTCAGCCGTGGTACCTGTGCCTTTGAGCAAGGCACTTAAACACACTTGCTCCATCTTTCGGAAGGGATGTTAAGCCGTTAGTCCAGTGTATTGTGTAATGCACTTAAAAGATCCCAGAGCATTCTTTCGTGAAGAGTAAGGGGATTACCCGGTGCAGGGGTCAAAAATCAGAAGGACCAGTAAATCTCTCAAAAACACCGGTCCGATGGACCAGTGAAAACATTTACTGACTCATGGAAACATTCTCTGATGCCTAATCCACAGTAAACATTTCTTACTCAATGCGAAGAATTCCTGGTTACCACAAACAATTCCTGATTGCTTTAGACATTTTTAGATAACTACATTTCTTTCTCTGATCTCTCCAGACATGCCCCAGTGTTGGATCAAAAAGCAATCCCATCCATCCTGCACTCAATGACCTTAAACCAGAAAGTGTTGCAGTATCTCAGTGCCTTTTTGAAAAGCACCGGTGGACCACCAAATTTTCAGCAATTCCAGTAGACTTCTCTAATTCAGGTTAATTTTTACCCCTGCAGTGTCTAAGGCCGTCAGCTGCCAATGGCGCCACACCCACCTATGTATCTCGATGTTTATAGACACTTGTAAGCTTCATGCAATTCAGCCTACGGGCTGCAAATTGAAGTTCATTAAACCCATTAAATTTTTTTAAAAAGTATAGATTTACCAAGCGGGATGCAAACGCGTCCGTCCCCGGCGAAACCCTCTTTGCATTCGCACTCGTAGCTACCCGGTGTGTTGATACAAGCCGCGTCGCGGTGGCACAGGAATGTTCCTTCCTCGCATTCGTTCTTATCTGATAAACAAAAGGAACAATTATGAAAAAAATTGAAGAAAATTTACAGAAATTTGCTCAATTCCCCCTAAGTCTTTTGACACAATGGGCAGATGCTCTACCAGCTGAGCTATGAGGCACAGTGGTATATTCCTCAGGTTTTCTCCAAGACCCCCGACACACTGGGCAGATGCTCTACCGGCTGAGCTATGAGGCACAGTGGTATACTCCCTGCAGGTTTCCCCCAAGACCTCTGACACACTGGGCAGATGCTCTACCGGCTGAGCTATGAGACACAGTGGTATATTCCCTCAGGTTTCCCCCAACACCTCTGACACACCGGGCAGATGCTCTATCAGCTGAGCTATGAGGCACAGTGGTACACTCCCTCAGGTTTTCCCCAAGACCTCTGACACACCAGGCAGATGCTCTACCAGCTGAGCAATGAGGCACAGTGGTATACTCCCTCGGGTTTTCCCCAAGACCTCTGACACACTGGGCAAATGCTCTACCAGCTGAGCTATGAGGCACAGCGGTATACTCCCCTCAGGTTTTCCCCATTTAAAGCCCGCCGCACACCTTTGCGATTTACCAGATAATCGGAACATCGGACCACATACCGGAAAGGTGTGCGCTGAAAAAGATTCGAGCCGGTCTTACCATACACCGGAGCAAATCAAACTTGTTTGATTTTTCGCAAAAGTGTGTGGCGGGCTTAAGACCTCCGACACACGTACTAGGCAGATGCTCTACCAACTAACCATGCACACAGACAACGTAATATTTAAATAAATCTTTGAAACAAATATAAGTTTTTAGGCTTCGTCTACCTGCACATGTCTCGCCATCACCCTCGTACCCAGGTGGACAGGTTCCACATCGGTAAAGTTTAATCACAGTGACGGAGCCGAAGCCAGTGTTTCTCCGAGGCCTTGGCACGTCGAAACAGCGAACTCCTTCGAAGCAGGGATTTGATGCACAAGTTGTTAAATCTGAAAGAAAAATGCCGAATTTTTTAAAATCCAAATTTGATATGCCTAGTTATTTTTTTTCTGTAGAAAAATCACATTTTCTCCTTCAATAATTACATTTAGTTAGTGCACAAGATAACCATTCCTTTGCGCGCACAGCGTCCCCTGTTGTCGCGCTAACGCACTGACCGCTCGCGCCGTAATGTTGTGCATTACTTTATCATGTTTATGCAGTAATTTTATCATTTTTATCTCAGAAATGCAACATTTGCGACAGAAGTGCAAGTGGGAAGTATATCTTAGAATTTGATGATCTGTTGATTCCTAGACCCGTGAACAGAGCTTCGGAAAATCCTCAGCCCTGGCGCCGTTTCTAACCCCAAATCTGTGGCAAACTCACGCAAATGAAATTTGTCCCTTGGCTCTGATATTTGCTCAATAGGTGCACTCAGAAGTCAACACGAGCTAGACTGGTTTTCTGTCCGTATATTTACTTCCCTTCGTCGCATACGACGAAGGAAAGTAAATATGAGGACAGAGAACCAGTCTAGTGTTGACCTCTCCACTCTCGCGCATGCGAGAGGGTCTAAATTTTGGAACATTGGGGCGAGTGCACCTATTGAGCATATCAGAGCCAAGGGACAAATTTCATTTGCCTGAGTTTGCCACAGATTTGGGGTTAGAAACGGCGCCAGGGCTGAGGATTTTTCGAAGCTATTACTAGTATTAGCCTAAGCCCTGTTCACGTGTCTAGTTGATTCCAGGATCAGAGGTAATTTCCTTCAAATCTCTGTTCAATGTATACGGAAAAAATACCTAACAATTACTAATCATCTGATTGACAAGTAATAAAAAGACAAACAGTAATGGTCAACTTTCGAAATGCTCACAAAAGCCACATGGAAAAAAATTTACCAAACCTCCAAAAAACTTTGTATCTTTGATCAAGGGCGCCCTCTAGCAGCCTCTAAAAGTAGTAGACTGGTTTCCGATCCACATATTCATGTAGAACATGAGGCCTGGAAGCCAGTCTAATTTTCCAGTAGACTGCTTTCCAGTCCACATATTCCACATACGAACACAAATTTGAACTAATTTAGTCGGAATATTTTGGTCTGGAAACCAGACTACTTACCTAGCGGGACGCACTCCGTCTTGCCGTCGCCCAGGAAACCTTCATTACACTGGCATCGGTACGAGCCCGGCGTGTTAATGCATCGTGCGTTGGGATGGCATACAAAGTCGCCCGTCTCGCACTCATTGATATCTGAAGAAATAAATTTTAAAATGAAACATTTAAGCCCCAAAATTTTACTTTACGGGTTGACAAAAACAAAATTGACTAAAAATGTTTAACGAAACTGCAACTATGAACTTTGTAGCGAGAACGTCACAAGTTTTCAAGTAAAAGGGCGGGAAATTGAAAAACTATTTGGGACACGTGTTTATCCATTGACCTTGTTTGTCAATAATTAATTGTGTACACATTCCAGGGACGGCGACCAACTAAAAAAATACCCCTGTCGTGCAAAAATAATAACCGTGGCACAAGGATTAAACAATTATATATATTAATGGACATCTATTATACTTTTGCGGGTATACGTTTGTTTCTTTCAAACAAAATTGCAAGGTAATAATGATTACAATCCAATCCAATGCAATTTGTGTTTTACGCTCAGTGCACACTTTTTCTGCAGCCGATTTCAGGAATCCTTGCGCACTGCGTAAGTCCGCTTGCGCAACGTTTCATTGCGTAAGCTGCGCAACATTCCTGTAATAATTACACGCAAGCCTACCAGGGGCTTATGCCATTTTAAAAAGTTGCGCAAGCTACGAAATTTTTCGTGAAATCGGCTGCTGTACCGTGAAAGATTTGCTATTTTCTGATTTGACTCAATAAAATAATATTTAACAATATTTTATCAATATTTTATAACATTATTTCAATAAATTGAAGCAATGTTATAAAATATTGATAGAATATCGTTATTGTATACATGCAATCAGCATGCAACAATATATGCAATGTGCAGGAAAACTGTACTTTTTTCAATGCAAAATGCTTTAATTTAAAGGCACAGGCTCGTCAGCAATGCGCGCCCGCCAAATTCGTGCTCGAAACACGCAGCTCCATGCCTTTACTATGGAGCTGCGTATTGCGTGCACACATTTGGCGGGCGCGCATTGCCGACGAGCCTGTGCCTTTAATGCAAAAATATCGATCATAATGCAGATGTGGCATTTCGTTCAACGCAAGAAAAAAAGGAGAGAAAATAATCTTCAAAATGTTTAAGTATTTACTTTTCCGTAACTTGCAGTTTAAACTAGCTATTTAATTGTTCTTAGTTGCAAGGTTTAAATGGATCTAAATAAGTGTATACGGAGAATTTCCGAACCTCAACCCACCCCAAAAAAATTCCGAGCCCGAAAAGGCGCCAGGATCTTTCAACACCTACGAATTTTGGCGCCAAAATTACAGGATACACATCAAATTTGCTCGCACACGCCCGTGGAAACACGGCTGTACGCGTGGCATGAACCGGAACCGGAAATCAATGACCTTGCAGAGGGGTCACTTAATTTTACTTCAAAGTTTATTTTGCAAGAAGACAGTATTATTTTTGTATTCTTATCCGCATATAGCACATGATATAAGTAACCAATTAATGACCCGTAAATTTTGGCCATCGGATTGTGCGATTTGGTTAAAATCTAAAATTGAGACTAACTGATAAAACGTCTTCGGAACGTCCAGAAATGACCCAGGGAAAGAGAGATATAGGCCTACAGGGGGTCCCCATATAAGGGACAACTCTTAATTATATGGCTCCTTTTCTGGAGTGATTTTCAATCTTTTGGAGTGCTTTTATAAGGGAGACACTCATTTGATAATATTGAAGAATGATTGCATTTAGAGAGAAATAAAGACGATTGTGCATGTACATGTATAAGAAGATGTTGCCTGGTTATGACCCGGACTTTTTTGGGGGAGAGGGGGAGGGGAGGGGGAGTTGGTAGACCCTGTATTGTCAGCTGTGGGAGTTACCGGAAGTTCATGTATGACCAATGGGTCATGGGATACTAGACCGTGCAATGACTAAGCGTCAAGGTGTCTTCGGTGTCGTCAAAATATTAAAACTGACAGTATGGTCAAGATAAAATAAAATGTTGAATGCTCTTTAAGTTACTTGTCCAGTTTTTTGTTTTGTTCTATAACCTAACAATCATATAAAAGTACTTCCCCAAAATATTATCCATGGGAAGAAAACAGGAAATTTGTAATCTCCAATGTCCACGTGGAAGCAAAAAAAAGGTTGGTGTAATTACTGCATTGCTTTATGGAACCGGATAAATTAGTTTACAAAACATTGGTGGTTTTTAGCGATATCCTTGAAAATATACGGATGTTGAGAGAGAAAAATTTCAGAATGGTAATGAGAAAATATGACACGTGATATGGTATCAAAATCTCAACACCCATGGGGGAAAATGGGAGATCTTAACACGCTCCTTTCAAGGAGTGTTTCCAGATCACATTATTTGACTACCACCCCCCCCCCCCCCCCCCCCCCCCCACCCCACCCCACCCCACCCCACCCCACCCCACCCCACCCCACCCCACCCCACCGGTGTTGATACCATATAATTTTTCATATTTACTATTCTGAAATTTCGCGCTATAAATATCCGTATATTTTCAAGGATATCGTCAAAAAACCACCGTATTAAACTAAATTATCCGTTCCATAAAGCAGTGCAGTGATTACACCAACCTTTTTGCTTCCACATCCAAATAGGAGATTGCAAATTCTCTTCCTATGGATATTCTTTTGGAGAGGTATTTTATATGGCCGTTAGGTAAGAACGAAATCCAAATTTCTGGGAAGATAATTTTTTCTGGACATGCTCCTTTAAGTAACTTTATGAGGTATGACACGGACGCACGCCGCGGTTTTGTCAGAAAACCAGACCTGCGTTGCCCCCAGCGTGGGGGCTGACACGCCCGGTCCAAAGCCCAGACACTCGGAGCCTACTCGACGAATGCCGTTAATTGACCGTGAAGCGGTGCCCAAACAGATCGTTACTTTGTCAATTTCCTGCAGACAATTTCTGTTTTCTTTATAAACTTGCTCGTTCGTTGATTACCAAACACGTAACCGCCTTCGTGGACATTTAATTGGCGGAACGCCTCCTACATTTCCACTAGAATAATCACTTATACGCATGACATAATATGCGTCAAATGAAAACCTATAATTTGAACATTATCGTTTTTAAATCTTTGGCGGTTCATATTTTCCACAGGCATTAATAGCATTAGGTGCAGACAAATTGACATGTGACCTTTCATAGATTAATTTTGTAAAAATGTAAAAAAAATTGGATCCTGGTTCATAAGATATAGCTATTATATAGGCTATCTTGTTCATCCATGTACTGCGACTGCGACACGCACAACTTGCTATATATGTATGAAGCTTACAACTGTCTTCCACCTAAACATAAGGTCGATGGCACCATTGGCAGCCGACAGCAAGAGACACCAGGGAATCCCCTTACTCTCCACAACGTGCTCTGCGATCTTTTAAGTGCGTTACATAATACACTGGAGCACAGCTTTACATCCCTTCTGAAGGATGGTTAAATGCCTTGCTTAAGGCGCATTCACACTATCGCGGAAAAATCACACTTTTGCGCTGCGCTCACCGCATTGCATGAGCTCCCAATTGCCGATTATTCCAAAATAGAAAATTCCACTCTGGTATCTTGGGGCTTCTCTGATACCTCATTGGCTGCGCGTTGGAAAGGTCAGCGCACCGCGGTCAAAGTTCAACAGATTTGAACTTTGACCCAGCTCAAAACGTTTTGCGCGTCGCGATAGGCCGCGCACAAGCGGCAAACCAGTTTGTGTACAAACCAATGGAACAGTGTGATTTTTCCGCGATAGTGTGAACGCACCTCGACCTGAATGTTGCATGCGAGTCCACGACCCAAACCACTCGGCCACGGTACCCCAATCGATCAGAAATTAGCCCTGCACCAAATCTGTTGAGAATTTGCTGTACTAGTATATGCGGCGTTCCGTAAAGTAAGCCGCCAGTACCGCGCGCTACGTAGTACGTCTACAAGTTGCGCATGGGCCAAATGTTGAAGCGAGGCAGGCCTTAACTTGGGAGAACAAAAATCCTCATGCAAGCACAACTATCAAGCTTTAATTGGGAGACGGAACGCAAGTTCCGAAAGAAGTACGAGTAAACGCGTTGACTGATGGTTCGCAATGCAAAATGCGAAAACGTTCGGTGGTATTCGGTTAATGACCGACCATTACCGAACTGCTTTGCTTACAGTAAAGTCATTTTCTCAAATTGCGTGACAACGTTTCTCCTACATTTATCTCTTCTTCAAAATCATGGTCGTACAAATGCAGAACAAAATCTTAATAATCTGAAGATCAGCTGTACTGTTCCAAGTGTTTTGATCGGCGAGGAATTCCAGTTGTTTGTTTTCTTAAAGTTGTCTAGCTGTACCAAAAAATGGTTCTTGGTTCGTGATGTTTGAAGTTGGATGTCAGAGATCAAACGCTTTCCCCGGGCTTCGGAAGTGATGAACGATCGTGAAGACCACGGTCACGATAGCAGGTTCACAACCCGAGCTCGGAAAAGACAAACTCATTATGTTTTTTAAGAGATGAGATCGAGTGCTTGGAATAATTTACGTCCGAGTTTTAAAAGACATAAAATTGACTAATGGATGCATGAATGTTCACTCTGCGTGGAATGTTGCTGCAGACGCACTCGGGTGAAAAACAGACGTAAATTTTGAGGGCCTCATGGTTGTTTTTGACGGTATGTTTGGAACCAAATCGCCCCTTGGGGTACACCTTTGTACCCGGTGCACTTCTTGATGTTAAAAGGGAATGATCAGGCATGGCTGTTTTTATTATGGGGCACACGCCCTGGGAGGGGTAATTGAATATGATCACATTCATTGATTTATACGACATGCAGTTTAGTAACTCCCCAACCTTTTAGAAACTGAAATTTGAAAAGGTTTGGGGTTTCTCAACGAAATTAGATTCAGTGCGCTCTTTCATGCCTTAACATTTATTAATTTAACTTAACATCGCACCAAAAACTCAAATAAACCTACTAAAGATATGCCTATAGACCGTATCGAATAGCTGCCATCTTGTAGGGTATAGTCTCATTGTTCCGTGAGGCCGTATCGAATAGCCGCCATTTCGTGGGGCACCTTTTGTTACTTAAACCGTTCAACAATGGAAGCACAATATGTGCAATCTTGCATGTCCTCAAGGAACAAAGAAACTGCCCCACGAAATGGCGGCTATTCGATATGGTCTATAGGACATGTATATGGTTTCACATTTAGTGCTTACATCGTCGACCACTTTAAACAACACAAGTTGCCCAGCAAGATGTCAGATAATTACGGTCTATTTCGTCTCAATAGAGTAAGTGAAAATCCCACTCTCTGTGTGTTGCCAAGGTTACTGGGTCTACACCTAAACCAGTGAGCTGTTTCCCTGCATTTTAGCAAATGGATGTTTCAGATTACCAGTGAATGTTTAGACCCCTGCAGTTACCCTGGAAACTGACGTCACACTTTAGTAATCTATTGCTCCTGTACAACATGTAACTTTGATCAAATTAAAGGAAACGCTAATTACAGAAATGTGTCCGACAACATCACGGAAAGACTAAACCTGTCCTCTTCAATAAACAATTCTGCGTATTGAAGAAACTGAACTCACGAGACTTAAAATTATCGGTGAAGTAACTTCAGTTGATAACCGTTTCCCCTAACCGGAAATTCCAATCATTATTTTTCACTCGTGCCACACGCGAGGACAATATTATCTATCATTTAAAAGTCTGTTCTGAAAAGACAGTTCTGAGCGTTTGTTCTGCAAATAATTGAAACATTTCCGCCGATTTCCCAGAGAAAGTACTGGTTTGTTTCTTCTTTTTTGAAACACCTCATCGGTCAAACTAACGGTTAACACATCTTCTTTGATTTAACAAGGTCTTGCGACAACTGGAACAACGTGTCGGCTAAATTTAACCCGTCACCGGAAACTTAAAATCCCCAAGACATTAAAATAATTTCACAGGTGGTACACGGTGAATAACAATGCACAAAAAGTTCAAGTTGTCACCAAACGTGTGAAAAAGGACATGTACAACTAAAACACTTGGGAAATGGTGAATATAAAACAGGCGGACAAAAAGACAAAAGACAGCTGGAGCGGAGACTAATGCATGCAATATGTGACCCGCTCTAGAAATGTGGAAAAAGGTAGGCCTAAGTCGCACAGGCTAGGTCGAGTTTTCACGACCATAAGTAGAAATCTGTGGCGGGTCCACGCTCATTCAAATACAAAAACACAATGGAAATTCCTGGCAGTCCCCAGATACCGCCTGGAATGTCTGTGCTCCGCCTGGAATTTCCATTGTGTTTTTGTATTTTAATGAGCGTGGATCCGCCACTTTCTACTTATGGTCGCGAAAACTCGACCTAGCCTGCATGCGCGACTTATACTACTTTTTTACAGAGCGGCTTACTTTATGTCGACAAGCTATATGCTGCACGACATGAGACCGAGTGACTCCCCCTACCGTCCCTATACCTCAACACACTCTTCCCTTTTGTTAACGCACGACTCCCTCTAAAAGAGGGAGGGTGTTCATATCGTGCACTAAAATGTATAGCAAATGCTGCTAGCTGTCATATTTCAGTACATTGTGCAAAAATGCATTCATAGGCCTAGTCATTGATCATAAATTTAGCAAAATTTTGCTGATCATAAGCCTTTTTTACAGTCCCAATGCGTATGTTCTCAACGCCCTAGGGCAAAGGTTAAGTAGGTATAAAACAACCCGATATTTCTGTGGGAACCAGCAGCAATATTTTGGGTGGATACCAGCGAATTGAGCGGGAAATTGTTGGTCGTCATTTTATTTTCGCAAATTTAGAAACATCAAAGTGCATTATATGGTTTGGAGTGTCTTGGGCGATTCCGACACTTTTGGGAATCGATTCTATTTCTAAGACAAAAGTTGGCACTAATGTTTGAAAAATGTCTCGAAAAGCAGTACCAAAGTCCTGGAATTTTGTAATTTCTGCACCAGTAACATTCAGAATCGCCGGGTACTTTCTGGAATCCTCAAAACAAATGGGAATCGATTACTAAAAGGACAGGATCGAAATGTCTATTCCCGAATTCGAATTGATTATAATCGAATCCAAAGAAAGGATTCGCCCAAACATATTTAGCTACGTACATGTATATAGGGTGTCCTTTTGTACTCTCGATTTCAAGAAAACAGGGTTGTGACACTTGTGCCCTTGAGCAAGGCACTTTACCTTGCTTGCTTATAATAGGGGCAGAGGCAACTTGGTTCTCTCAATGCGGACTAGTTACCCCTCCCAGCCCCACTCGTATCGTAAATAGACCGGTTAATCCGGGCTCGTTTCGGTGTGAGGGGCTGGTTTCTCTGTATATTGACTTCGGTAGACCTTACCTTTAGTGGCCTGTGGGCCTTGTAATGGCCGACTTGCATTACAAAAATTGTGTTAGTAACATTTGAAAGAATTGAGAAGTTGATCATAGGCAGGCTGAAAAATATCCAAGTGTTTCCTCACAAAATCTTTAAATGTTCTCACTCCTAAATTTAAATTTCTCCATCAAATCTGCTCCGTACCGATGCTTGAGTCATTTTAAAGAAAAAAATGCTGATCAACCTTTCAACTCTTACCAGTTCGTGAGTAAAATAAACCATGCATTGTAATCAGGCACCGTGCTCAGACAGCGGACTTGCAGGCAAGTCTTACCGAAGCACCGTTCGCCGTTCCCGGTATACCCGACCGGACAGGCTCCGCACCGGTATAGTTTGATCGGTTCGTCCGATGCGAGGTTGATTGCGGACAAGTCTAGTCGAACGTCCGTGCAGACTACCCCGCGGTAACAGGGTCTATCTGCGCACTTTCGGCTCTCTGAAGGGGATTTTAAGGCGTTAGCAGGGGTGAGCCGAATATATCTTGGGTAGAAATTGTGGTATTTTATATGTTTAAAAAATGCAATTTTCTTCAAACATGATTTCTTGATCAGAACAGAAGTTCTGGAATAGGCCTACAACGTTCGCCAGTTGAGACTCCATGCAGGAGCATGACATAAAAAGTGTTTTCAAAGAAAAACTTGATATTTTTTCATTGCTAAAATCATGTTTCCTAACCAAATTATTTTACACTTTGTGGGATATTACGGCGTCATATTAGGAAGAATTATTGGCGAACGCGTACGGTATTTATACCGAAGTTTGTATTAAACACAGCGAATTTGCTTGTTTCCCCCTCATTTTTACTATCGTTAAATAGCAGCAAACACTTGCAAAATGTAATAATTCAGACGAGTATAGAGTTTATCAACCCGGTGGGGAGGAAAAAAGAGTGGTAAATAAAAGAAGAGTGGTAAATAAAAGAAGAGTGGTAAATAAAAGAAACGTGGTTATGGTGCTCTATATACATGACAGTATAAGGAAATCTGTGCAAAAATGGCGTCACTCAAAATGACCTAGGGCGCCCTCAATAGTTTTTAGCCACTTTAGCAGGTGTTGTACTTTCGTCTGCACAGGTTTGTTTTGGGTCTTTTTTACTGTAATAAAGGGCGAATTCCGAACATACGTTGTAAATAATTTAGACAATTAAAAGATTTACGGTCGATTAAAAAAAGAAAAAGAAATCAGTTGTTTTATTTTAGCTTAGGACTGTAATCGCCACTTTGAGCCAACAGAGGGCGCTCGTGTTACATCAACTAAGCATGGATTATTCACTGTGCAATGATATGAAGTGATGGGTAACTATGTGCGAGTTTAGTGCGAATTTATAAATATATAACTTCTCTAAACAAAAACTACATATTTAAGTCAGGATTTCGAGTAAATATTGAAATCATTAGTGGATAAACATATTACAATCGGTATTAGTTAGAAATATGCGAGTGTTGTCAATAAGGTTAGTTATCAAATTGAATTAAAGAAAAATTTATGAAATTAATTTCTTTTAAGTAGTGAGAACAACACAGCAGAGGGTGTGAGAGCAGAAAAAAGAACAGCTTACCGACTACTTTGCAGGTAAGGCCGTCCCCTACGTAGCCTTCGTTGCAGACGCACTTTACGATGTCAAAATTTTCCTCACAGTGGGCATTTGAATCGCATGTTAAGCCTTGGGCTACGCATTTGTTGAGTTCTGGAAAATAATAGAACAAATTAAAGGAGGTGAATTATAAAACTGACCAACTTCCATGAACACAATTTGTTTTATGGAATGTAATAATAGGGGATTTTACCAGGAAATGCAGTTAATAAGAACACTGTTAATACATTCTGCTTATAACAAGGAACATTTTAAAGATAGTAGGCATATACATGATTGGTAAACTGTTACAAATAGTTTTATCCCCCTGTGTGATTGAAGATATGCATGATTAAAACCAACCTGAGCAAAAACCAGCTCCGTACTTCGTCTAACTTTTGAGAAAACAGTCAAAAAAGGGTTTGCAGTCATTTCGCCTCAAAACCACTTCGCCCTGAACCATTTCGCCCTGAACCACGGCCTGTGCACGAAGTGGTTTTGGGGCTAAGTGGCATTTGGGCGATGTAGTCTTTGGACGAAGTGGTTTCGGGCGAAATGGCACTCGGGCGAAATGGTTTTGGGGCGAATTGAATTTTCGTCTCATGAGACGAAAACTAATTGTTTTACTCCTTTCTCAAAGACTATAGCACTTCAGACAAAACAATTTCAGAGGAAGTTTTCTACGGTCATCATGTTTATATTGTGTAAGTTAGGCGTAAATCTGTGAACATTTCTGATTTGCGAGATTACCAATGATGTATACTGCCTTTAAGTCCAATTCTTTGTTCTTTATTGTTTTCATTCCTGAAAATACAAGGTTCCTGTTATAACGAGGTAATCTGCAAAGTCTGGAGGACCTCTTATTAACAAAGTTCAACCGTATCAACTATAAAAGGGCTTCACAAGTTCACACGTTGGTCTCCAAATGTTATTTTTTACGAGGGGTCAGGGCTGAAAAGGTTGTAGATTTTGTTCTGCGCTCAACGAGCAGGGGTAGTAATAACCTACCTTTGCAGATGAGGCGACGGTTGACAAGCCGAAACGTAAAACCTTCCTTGCACATGCACATGAAGTTCCCGTAGGTATTGTGGCACTGCTGGTCGGCCGGGCATTTGACTAAACCCTCCGCACACTCGTCAATATCTAAGGAAGAGAATTTTCACAAAATTATTTTGTTCCATGATGCATTTTGCCAATTTCCGCGTTTGTGACAAAAAGCTCGTTATGAGAATCCATGCCTGTCAACAGGGCTAACAAATGGGTTTACAATGCATAAAGGCCCATTGTATCATTTGCAATGACCCAATTTTGTTTTTCATGAGTTGACAAGAAAAACCTTACTCAAAGTGTTGATAACAATGGTAACAAACACCACATGAATTTATTTCCGTCAAAAATGGTATTTCATGTTGGAAATTGACAACCGAAGGTGGGTTTCTAAAAATCACCATTGACTTGTACACAAAATCTATATATAAATTGTCAAGGTTCTCTGAAGCACTGATGCATCTATGTAGCTAAACATTTTTCAGGCTAGTTTACCAACATTCTTCCTTAGATATGTTACACTCTTATTTCACGAATCTGCAAAAAAATTGTATCTTGCGATAACCTTTAAGTGCGGAAAGCTAAACGTTTTTATGACCGAAACATGAAAATATCTCGGCAATGTTTCAAAAGCTTGAACGATTGGTTTCGGAATCTACTTTTTCTTTAAAAAATCCCACAAATTAAATTACATTTAATTTATTTTGAATGCGACCTTCCTTTAAAATGTTTAGGAGGAATTCCTATGGCTTTATTACAGCTATAAATCAATCTGTGTTGATGAAAAAAATGACAAACTATCGTCTGGAAATTGGAACGCGGAACATTTTAAAGCATAGCTCAATCTTTTTCCTTTTGGCATTTTGTCAGAAATACTTTGAACTTTTGAAAATCTATGTTCGCTGCATAGGGACATGGCGCACTATATTCCGTCCGGCAGTCCTCCAAAACTACTTTTCAGCAATTTTTGGCGGGCAACAGACAGCAAATGTCTAGGTCGTAAAAATAAAATGTTTCCCGCGAGCGTTTTGGCGCGTACAGCTCAGGTGTGAAACCCCAAGTGGGTTCGCTCTGTCGACAGGTCCCGGAAATTTCTTTTGGGAAAGCCGCCACCGTTTCGGGTAATGTTTGTCTTCGTCGGTGATGTCATCGATTTAAAAATAGCCACGTGACAACATTACCAGCCAATGGAACGCAAAATGTGTTCTTGATTTTGCAAACGAGGAAATCTAAGACAAATCGATAATGACATTTCGACGACAGCGGGGTAGCAGCAATAGGCTACAGGGTGGATAAAAAACACAAAACCGAGATATTATTGCTAATTGTAACTAAAGTAGGGCACGTATGAATGAACGGGAGATATCCGTTAGTGTTGAATCTCTTTAAAATGACATCCTAAACATTTAATTATGTTTCTGGTTGACTAAGCAGTGACCAGTGTTATGCAAGGGTCTAGTTATGGATTTGCGCCACTTTCTTTAATGCATGGTATCCTGTTTGGACGACCAAGTACCCATTGGTAACCTATAGGACGCCTCAGAAATTAACAAGCCGATACAAATTTTGGTGGAGGGAAAACCTGCATTTTCTTAAACAGAACACATTCAGTCCTATACATATGAATGCAGCGATTTTTTGGTGGAGTCCAAGGTCTGGGCGAAAGGGAACTGGTCAGTCATCCGAGAACAATAAAGCAATTCAGCAGACCCAAGGGAGGACTGGCCCTAACCATGTTCAACAAAATTGTTCGGTGATACCCTTACAGAACTGTGGCTCGTAAGACAACATCAACTGCTTTCTGGTGATCTTCAGAGGCGTCTTAGGTTTTGCCAATGGATACTTGATAGTCCAAACAGACTATGCCATATGGTTCAGGCAACTGGATGCCATTAAAGAAAGTGGCGCAAATCCCAAATTAGACCCTTGCATAACATTGATCACTGCTCAGTCAAACGGAAACATAATGACATGACCAGGGTGTCATTTTAAAGAGGAGATTCCACCCTATCAGAGGATATCCCCTTGGATTCAGATGTGCCCTACTTTAGTCACAATTAGCGATAATATCTCGGTTTTTTTATTTTATTTATCCACCCTGTATTACAACTTCATTATAGGAATAATGTATTCCTACACGGAAGCCATTTTCATTAATAGTTCCCCACATCAGTTCTGTAAAATGCAAGCTGCTGATTGGCAAGGCGCCAGGCCATTTGTGCATTTCAAGCCTCGTTTTTATAACAAGACTTAATAAGATAGTATACATGATTGGTAAACTGTTACAAATAGTTTTATCCCCCTGTGTGATTGAAGATATGCATGATTAAAACCAACCTGAGCAAAAACCAGCTCCGTACTTCGTCTAACTTTTGAGAACACAGTCAAAAAAGGGTTTGCAGTAATTTCGGCCCAAAACCACTTCGCCCTGAACCATTTCGCCCTGAACCACGGCCTGTGCACGAAGTGGTTTTGAGGCGAAGTGGCATTTGGGCCATGTAGTGTTTGGACGAAGTAATTTGGGGCGAAATGGCACTCAGGCGAAGTGGTTTGGGGCGAAATGGCACTTGGGCGAAATGGTTTTGGGGCGAATTGAATTTTCGTCTCATGAGACGAAAACTAATTGTTTTACTCATTTCTCAAAGACTATAGCACTTCAGACAAAACCATTTCAGGGGAAGTTTTCTACGGTCATCATGTTTATATTGATTAAGTTAGGCGTAAATCTGTGAACATTTCTGATTTTCGAGATTACCAATGATGTATACTGCCTTTAAACCACATGCATAATCTCGCACCTTTCCATAATCACCAACATATGTCTACATTTTATAAAACTGATTCAGATGGACACGACATAAAAATTGCTTCGGTATAAATCGAGGTGATTAGACTTATAAGCAGTGCCGAAAAAGTGTAAATTCATACGTGTGACCTTTTAATTACTGGATTACCACTCCGACAGGTAAAGTGAAATTCGGTTCCCCCTAATCAGAGGAGGCACGCGTAAGACGGTGGAAATTAACCGCTCAATTGCGTCCGTTCGTGGTACCAGCCAATTAACCAAAACGTGGGGTGTTGAAAGAAGTTATCCATAACGGAGGGAACTCCTAAAAGTGAACTCTTCATTTCGCGCCAAATATGACTTTTGGGTTTTCCGTTGAAAGGACATGGTCTTTACAAAATGGCATATGAAAGTTTTTTTTTTGTGTGTGACGTCTTCATAGCCTGATGTGTCCTTAAACAGGTCATTTTACGGCAAAAATCAGAGATTTTTGTTTAACTCTTTAAAATCGCAAACCAAATATGACGTCACCAACGGTAGTCGGGGGTTTTTATAAACAAGAATGAGTTGCTTTTGGCAACCTGCCCAGAGTGCGTACGGAGTGCGTACGGCGTGCGTACGGCATATAATTGATAAAATTGTTCTGCTGCTGCGTGAAGTAAAATAAAATAAAAAATTTAAGTAAATGCAATGTGTACATCGAAACATCACTATAATCATTGGGGAAAAACTTAAACGAAGTCGAGAAAACGGAGAACGCCACATTATAGCGTTGCAACCAACAGTCGTTGGTTGGACAAGTCCATAAACCGACGTCACAATTATGCTCATCCTTTCAGACAAATATCTCAGCTCGACGGCTTTTTGATCAGATTCTGCCAATTGATATATAATACACGAACACATGGAACTAGACAAAGATGGCGTCACCATTACCTTCGCAATGAAATCCGTTAGCTGATACTTTCAGTCCGTCAGGGCATAAACACCTGAAGTTGTAGCCAACTTGCTCGCAACCATAGGCGCATCTATCCACGTGACATCTGTAATCCACTATAAAAAGAGACAAAAACAACGGTTTCCTAGAAAATAATTGCCGTAATATATATGCAAAATCCATGCAAAAGGTTACTTTTAATGACCACAAAGCTTGTCCGGGGCTTGTCCTACCTAGCAATAACTGATGTATGCAAAATGAATTCCAACCATAGAAATAGAATTTAAACTAACGGGTGATGAAATAGCTCATCACTACGCGATGTCACATGAAACATCCATGAATGTTGACAACTTGCCACATTTCTCCCAAACACCGTGATTCGCTCGATCTTTTCGGAATATCAATTATTTTCCCTAGTTATTCAAATAAACTTGATAAAATTTCAGTACCTGTTTTGACAGAAGCATTAGTTTATTGTAGTTCTTACGGTGGAAAAAATGTTCCCTGCCCCAATAATATGAGAAGCATATCTAATAAGTTTGTTACCGATCACCATATGTGCCTATAGTCAATTTTTGGGGGGTGGGGGGGGGGGGGGGGGGGGGGGGGGAAGTATATAGATCACAGGTCAGACGTTTTTCCTTGTTTTTATATTCCGCAGGCTCGTCAATGCGCGACAGACAAATTCGTGCCACGAATTTCACCGCGCTCCATATCTAACCCTGGCAGCCGCTCTTACGGTCCCAGAGGGTGTAGGGCCATGGTGCAGGCTAATAGCCTCGTCCATTCTGCAAACACACTGGCGAGCTCGCATAAACAATGAGCCTCCACCCTCTGGGATTGTAAGAGCAGCTGCCCTACTCGGGCAAGGTATGGAGCGCGGTGAAATTCGTAGCACGGATTTGTTCGTGCAGTGTATTGACGAGCCTCCGTTTTTAACATGTTTCGTGGAAAAATTGGGATAATTTGCAAAGTCATATTATCTTTAATACATGTACTCACAGGGCTCAACTACGACTTAGACATGATAAAGATTATATTACATCAAAATATAAATAAATAGTCATAATTTCTTCAAACTACCCAAGAAATTGAAAATATGATATCTGTCATATCACAGAGCTCGACAATTACGACTTAGATATTGCACATGTTAAATTATGCCAAAATATCTAGGCTATATTAACAGTCAAAATATCTTCAAACTTCCCAAGACATATCTGAACATAAAATATTTGAGGGCGACATAATGATTGGCTCCACCAACTTACATTGACACGTGACTTTATCCTCCAAAAGCACGTGACCTGTTGGGCAAAAACAGCGGAAGCTGCCGATCCCGTTCACGCAACGATGTGAACATGGTTTGGTACTGCACTCATTGTAATCTATAGTTGGAAAGAAAAATGACAAAATGTAAGAAAAATTCGACTAATTATTCTGCAAGCTGGGTCAACCCCTTACCTTAAAGTCAAAAGTCAACAGGTCATTATACGTTATCAAGGACAACCAAGATTAAGTCTTGTTAGTAATAAGTGACGATGCCTCAAAATAACAGCTGTAGATGAGATTTTATCCATCTGGACATGAAATTTACAGGTTTTTTTTCTGTCGGTGTCGATTTTGAAGAAAATATCTAACAACTTTCGAAGCAAACTTGTAAGGACACATGTTTTTATACCGTGTGCAAATTGTTATTGAATGGTGTGGGAAATGTATAGAGTAACTACTTTTAGAAGAAAACAAAGTTAAAAGAGCGTGTCCAGAAAACACGTTTGATCCTCCCATTTTCCCATGGGTGTTGAGATTTTGATACCATATATCATTATTTTGTCATATATTTCTCACTACCATACTAAAATTTCGCGCCCTCAATCCGTATATTTTCAAGGATATCAATCGACAAAAAAACACCGATGTTTTGTAAACTAATTTATCCGGTTCCATAAATCAGTGCAGTTATTACACCCAAATTTTTGCTTCCACATCCAAATTGGAGATTGCAAATTTCCTGTTTTCTTCACAGGGATAATATTTTGGGGAGGTATTAATGATTGTTTAGAACGAAATATATTTTCTGAAAATTTTTTGAACAAGTTCCTTTAACTTAACAATTTGTAAAACAATTTGTTTATATGTATATTGCAAAAAAGCAAATACTTTCTTATTAAAGCCGTATAAATTTCTCTTTTTCATCGTTACGAACTCTGTAGACTTTTGGGTAAACAAAATAAAATAAATAAAACAAAATTGTAAACAAAAGGTTACGTATTTGGTACTAATGACATGGCCTCCATAGAAAAACACACATGTAAACAGAGTGTGACGTCGTCAACAATACTTGCCTTGGTTACATCGAGGACCCATGTATCCCTTATCACACTGACAGCGATTGGGCCCCACACATTTTCCATTAACGCATCCATCTTCACAGATTGCTGAAAATAAATAAACAAAATTCATTCTAAATTCTTATAAATTCATTATAAATTATTATAAATAAGACAATTTGTTTTTAGAAGTGAGCTACGTACGTACAAAGTTGGATTGTTAATTTTCGTTTTACAAAACCTTTTAAGATATGATTACATGACTGGAAAACCTTTTAGAACAGGAACAACATCATTATACATAACTGAAGAATAATGTTGATAAACTGCCTTTTTAGCCACATAGATGCAGTAATACTTCAGACAACCTTAAAAATCCATGCATGGTTTTTGTGTTGAATGAATGGTAAAAATATTGTTTGCAGACATCTTATTTAATTAAAGCACTTTAGTTGGCAACTTCTCCCGCAAAGGTACCATTTTACAAGGGAAAAAATCATGTGGTGTTTGTTATACCATTGCTATCAACACTTTTAGTCAGATTTTTCCTGTCAACTTGTTTAGTAAAACTTTGGGTATCTGCAAAGGATGTATTGGGGCTTTAAACCACAAAAATGCACTTAAGCTCAACAAGTGCTCTTTAAAACCGAATGCAGGTATTAACAACCAAAAAGCCTCCGCCGCGGTTTATTTTTTATTTTTTACAAAAGATGATCTCTCCACAAGATGACAATTCCGGAAATCCAATTATCTTCGGGGCTTTAGTGTCACGTGCATCTGCAACAAAACTTGACCTTGGATTAACCTGTACACTCACGAAATGCTGAAGAAAAAAATCGCTTGTCTTGTCAAAATCTGACTTCACAAACCCGGGCCGAAACCTGGCCCTATATCACGCCCCTGAAAGTAGGACGTGAAAGCATTAAAATTAATGATCGTCGTGTCATTTGCAATGACCCCAAATTTGACTTCACGAGTTGAAAAAAAAAACTCTACCCAAAGTATTGATAGCAATCAAGATTGTACTTTCTGTAATAAATTAGCAACTGAAGATCGTTTAAAGCTTGATGTGTGTGTGCACACATGTTCGTATACTCGGTATACACATGTTCTTAGACCCGGGTATAATTGGAACAAAAGGACGAAAAGGTCTCCAGAAGGAAATTTCTGTAGATAAAAAGGTTTCCACAATTAGGTTCTCGCGAAATATAAAAAGTATTTTTCTCAAAAAGAAGGAATTTCCAAGGTATACCTATCTGTCGCAAGTTGAAGTGGGCATAGGCCTATATAAAATAAGGGACATTCGGTCGAAATTTGAGCTCAGGAAAGTAATTCTGGTGTTCGGAAATAGGAGCGTTTTAAAAAAAACATTTTCGACCCTCTAACCAATTTATACATGAGAACAAAGAGATGTCTTCACGAGGATATAAATACCAGAATAATGCCACACACATTTTTGAATACACAAAATCATGCATGGATTTTGAAGGTTTTCTGAAGCATTGCATGCTGCGTCTATATTTTGGCTGAAATCTCTGCAGGCTAGTTTACCAACATTCTTCTTTAGATATGTTATGCCCTTATTCGAGGAATCCGTAAAAAGGTTTCTTCTTGCATGATATATTGGCCTTTAATACAATCACTTTCTGCAAGAAAATGTCCACTGATGGTGGTTTAAAAAATGTGTGCGCACACACATTTGTTTACTACAAAAACCGTTCAGCATGGACTTCATGAAGCATTGATCTATGTAGCTAAACTTTCTGCAGGCTAGTTTACCAACATTCTTCTTAATAGATATGTTAAGCTCTTATTCTAAGAATCCGTAAAAAAAAGTTTTATCTTGCAAATTGGTCTTTAATACAATCACAATTTCTGGAAAATAATATCGCTGTAACCGCCCTGTTCTGCTGACAAGTCATACAAATTGTCGAACTTTGACACTTATCTTTCCACACCCGCACGAATATTATCCTAACCCCCTTCCGTGCAGAATCGGAATGGCAAGGAAAATACAGCGGGGCAAAAGGGCGGAACTTTGGCAAAAAAAAGTCATCGAAATAACATCCTCGTTTATCGCACGTCGGAAACATCTAATAAAGAGGGGATTGCGTTTCATTGACAGAAATCGCGAAGCAAAGGAACTAATCGATCACTCGATAAAATGCCGGCCACAAAATCTCCAGAGAAACAATCCCGAATCCTCGCGTTTGTCGAACCGTGAAAACCAGACAGTTAACCCCGTTTTACCCCCCGATTCCCCTCAAATTTATAGCTTGAAAATTAGAAATAGACGTCCGTAGGGGGCACAGACGGTAGTTCTGGAGTTATGACGACAGCAGTAGACCCGCTAAACGTGGCTCCAGACCGTAGCTGAACGCGTATGAGACAGATTTCTCATATTTTTTACTGCGGATGTGCATGTGTTATAGAAAATCCGTGTCCGACATTTTTTGGTCTTGGAGGGCAAGTCTGGTTCGGATCTGGGGCCAAGATGCTCTTTCGGGTAGAAAGGCGTTCAGGGAGGCCCGTCTTGGAAAAAAATGTATTAAAGTGGTTCCAATGATTTTCGGGGGGCGGGGGGCGGGGTGTTGGTGGCGGTGGTTGGCGTAGTGGTTCTTTCCCCATCTTTCACCTCTGGCGTCCCGGGTTCGATTCCTGGGCGTGTGTGTGGGTTGGGTTTGCAGTCCCTACTTGACCGCGTAGTTTTATCTGGGGGTTTCCCCCACTTCTAAAACTGCAACTCCTTCCTCGTCATCTCAAGTTGATAGTAAAGTATAGTTAGAGCTAAAACCGTATAGTTGATGGCATAAAGGGCCTTAGTTGCCGAAGATGCCATAAAATAATATTAACAATAACAACTCTGCCCGAGATGATGTGTTTTTATGAAAGGGCGCCCTCTTGTGGACTTTTCTGCATAGACCGGATGTACAATAACAGATATGTGAGAATTGAAGCAATGCATCCGCCAATGCCATCTTACTATACTTTGCCTAGACCGGTCCCCGGTCCATACGATCGCTTGCATTCCACTTAATACATGTACTCTAGTGAAAATACTAATTCAACCAGTTTAGACAAGGCATTGCTTTGCCTGTAGCAAGATGGCGGACGTTGGCTTCAATCGGGGAATGGTTTATCTAGTACACTGTATAGACCGTATCGAATATTCGCCATCTTGTAGAGCAACGTTTGATATTTAAAATGGTCAACAATGTAAGCACAAAATGTGCAGCCATGCATGTCATTACGGAACAAAGAAACTGCCCTACAAGATGGCAGCTATTCGCACTATGAGCAACTAACAATGGAAATTGGGCACACACCATTGTTAATAACAATGGTGTGTGCCCAATTTCCATTGTAGTTCCTCGTCTATATATAGGTAAGTGGATACAAATTACTAAATTAAACACTCCCAAATCGTGTTCCACGTGTGGATTTCGAAACTACGGGAATTAAGAAACCAAGCAGAAAGGGGCTCGAATTACGAAAGTCTGGACGGGATAAATCAAGGCACCGTTACCTAATTTCCCTCCTGGAGGTGGGGTGTCGGTTCGATTTCTTTTGATCACAATCCGAAAACAACCTTCCGTTGAACACCTGGTCCCTCAAGAGATCGAATGTATTTAAAATTTAATATGGCCTCCCGTGTTCACCGTACAACAACATTTCGTCCTTTTAAAGGCCATTATTTGCAATATGACCCAAAATTTCACTTCATAATTTGACAAGAAAAACTCACTCAAATTGAGTGTTGCCAACAGTAAAATGAGTTTATTTCTGTCCAAGATGATACTTTTTGTAAGAAATTAACTTAACGTGGCTTTTTAAAAATGTGTGTGCACGCACATTTTTAACATTTACTTAACACATAATTTAAAGGTTTTCTGAAGCATTGCTGCATAGCTGAAATTTCTGCAGGATAGTTTACCAACATTCTTCTTTAGATATGTTATGCCCTCATTCCAGAAATCAACAAAGGTTTTCATCTTGGAAATTATATTATTGGGCCTTTAATCCTAAATGAGTCTTTCCGGGGTATTTTGGCAACACATACCATATTTTCCAGAAAATACCTTTGTCTGGTCTCAAAATTAAAGAAATAGGTTTAAGTTGTTCTGGAGAGCCACTTAGGCCCTCAAAAGGGTTACAAATAGTGTGACAACATATGCCTTTCTAAAAACCCTGTATACAAATTTCCAATATACGCTCGTAACCGGGACGGCCTAAAATGTAAACGTGCCTGTCCCGGTTACGAGCGTATATTGGAAATTTGTACACAAGGTTTTTTAGAAAGGCATGTTGTCACACTATTTGTAACCCTTTTTGGGCCCAAGTTATCTCTTCAGAACAACTTAAACTTATTTCTTTTATTTTGAGACCAGACAAAGGTATTTCCTCAAAAATATGGTCTGTGTTGCCAAAATGCCCCCTTTACTGTGGAAAGACCCACATACAAAAACACAGATGGCAAAACGATCATTGTCACATCTACAAACAAATTGCATGTCTGGCAGACAACTACAAACATTTCTGGGAATAACATGTCGAAATGTATGTAGAAATAATTATTTCCTTTCAAAAATTGACGCTAAGAATTCGAGATGATCGTGCATCTAACGAGAATAACTCCCCTTGGGGGTCGAATTGTCTTCTGGCACCAATTAAGTTTTAATCATTACATTCTTTGTTGTGGAGCTTTTCTTCAGTGGAAAACAAAATGATTTTAGTTAAAGACATCTTAATGAGAGGGGCGAACGTGATTCTTTACAGGAAATATGGTTTAAAGCCCACTTAGGCCTATCCTTTGCAGATGATTTTTAATTAATTCCTGGCAACAACAAGGTTTACAGTCAACTCGACCGTTTTCCAACTCGACTCGAACCAACTCGACCATCGTACCAGCTCGACCGTTGACCAACTCGACTGAAAAGTCGAGTCAACTCGACCGTTTGCCAACTCGACTCGTATACCAACTCGACCGTTTCGCGTACCGCTTTATCTGATCTTGTAACGCGCGATCTTGTCGGGGATTTTTCCGTTAATTTTACAGTCGTTTAATCGATTTGCAAAACAAAATGGCAACATAAGCACCATTCACACGCCGATGCAAGTGTAGATAAGCTCTGTTCAATAAACCGTGAAAACTAACGAATGTTTTGTCATTGTTATCGATATCCTGAGGTTTCAAAAGATAATTTATTATAATAACTTTATTACAAAAGAAAATTTCAAAATTTTGATTATAAACTGAAAATTTGAATTATTCTGCCCGATGTGGTATATATCGGGCAGAATAATTCAAATTTTGTGCATGTTTTTTTAAAGGATTTTTTTTCTGTCCAAATACCTGTCTAAAGATTTCAGATACATGTAATTGCAAATGGCTCTTGACATAACGTTGCGTTTCCTTTTTGTATTCTACATAGGAGGCCAATAAGTGCTGATTTACACAGAGTTATTAACTACCGGAAAGTTCCATCAATCAATATTACGTACAAGATTCGTGGGTACTATGAATCACAGATTATTACAGTTTTCCTGAAGACGTGTGGTCGGGAATTGTTGACCAATGCTTGAAGGTAATCCGCAAAGCATACCCATACACACGCGAAGCGGAACATGCCCAGTTTTACCCTAATTATTTTGTTGTGATGCACGCGGACGAAACACGCAACGTAAACATTCCTAATTTACCTGGACGGTATATATCCTTTTAGGGCCCATTATATTTTTGCAATGACCCAAATTTAATTCGTGAGTTGACAAGAAAAAACGTACTCAAAGTGTAAATTTATTTTTATCCAAGATATTACTTCCTGTAAGAAATCTACTGTTTACACAAAAGCCATGCATAGATTTTCGAAAGCATTGGTGCATGTATATAATAATATTAATAATAATAATAATAGCAGGTTTTTATATAGCGCCGTTCCTAGATCATGGCGCTGTTGCCATTATTACCGCTGCCGTCAGGAAATCACCATGAGAATCATTTCACTTCAACTACGCCGGCAGCCTAGCTGAAATTTCTCCAGGCTAGTTTACTAACATTCTTCTTTCGATGTTATGCCCTTATTCCAGGAATCTGTAAAAAGTTTCATCTTGAAAATGATACATGAGCCTTTAAAGTTGTTATTCGTTATCGCAAATTCGTGATTAATTTTGTCCAGTTCTGTGGTCAACAAGTTAGGGCCACTTGCACGCAAGCGTTTCCCTGCTGTTAAAACAGTGTACTTTTAAAAAGGAAGTATACTTTGGCTTATGAAAATTCTGACAAACATGTCAATCGGTTTTCATAAAGCACGTGCTTTGTCCAATTAAGATGATGAGTTTTTAAGACACGCAAAATCTAACATGGCGCTGCCGCGCTGGTTTACATGCTTAAAGGGGCATACCGGCATTGTTGGGCTATTTTGGGCTCGAAATAGACCCATACATGATCCTGAAAGTCTTTCCGAAATAGACTGAAGTGAGCTTGAAAAGAAACCACCGAATATGTCGGTTTTTTTCATTTTTCTAAAAGAAAATTAAGGTCACGTGATTTATCAGAACCAGATAAATCACGTAGTCTTGGAGTTAGTTTTATTTCCAGTCGTACAAACCAGCGCGAAGTGCGATTTGCTTTTGTCATTCGCGGTTGGTTTCTCTTCTTGTTGGAAAATAATGTCATACGAACACTATGTACATACCGTATTTTCCAATTTGTACACAAATATGCCAACAGATTTCATAAGAGGGGTTTCGAGGTGTTGATATGGAAGAGAGAATCTCTCAGATTTTCGCGTCTTCGCTTCGCTGCGATAAATATCCGAAGAAAAAACAGCATAGGCCTATTAAGGGGGCTGAAGACACCAAAACGTTGCGTTCGATGTGCTTCCTCAAGTCAGCGCTGACCTGAGGATCGTGCAAGGTGTGATAAGTCAGGGAAAACAGGGAATCGAGGTTAAACACGTGTCGACCCATATCGAACGCCACCTTTATTTACAAACACATGATACATAATACATCGCGACGGCTGGTAAAGCGTATAGCCCAACATTTGTCTCTTTTGTTAATTTTAAACATTTCTTGTTAATTACGTGACATTTTGATAATTGTTTTCACAACGACCATCGAAAAATTATTGTCAAGGATGCTAGATCGCTACATTATGTAAACAGTAAGCCGGTGTGTCCCTTTAACAGAAATTAGGCGGTTAGGCAGCTATTTGAAATTAGGCCCAGGTTCACGCGCCAGGTGTGAGGTACAGAATCAATACCGTGTTCATGGTAAGAGAGAATGGCATAAAGCAACCAGACTGTTGGTCGCTAGGCATAGGCGTGCACCAGTGCTAAAAAAAATTTAAAAACTTTTTAAAACTAACACAGGAAGGGCAATGAAAATATAAACTCACGTGTACATTCCGATGGTCCATTGTATCTCCATCCGTAGCAACACTCTCTCCGTCTGTATTCCCCGTATTTACAGTAAGCTACTCTTGTCGTAGCGGAATATCTGTGTCTCCAGTAGCGTGCGTTGTACCGTGCTCGTAACGCGCCAATATCGGCACTACGGAAGACAAAAATATAGATCAAAACTTTCATTTAAAAAAAGCTATCATATTACAAATGAAGTATTACGCTTTTAAAGGAGCCAGATTTTCCAGAAAATGGATTTTGCTCCAACCTGACAATCATATAAAATACCTCTCCAAAATCGTGTTAATGGGAAAAAAGGAAATTTGCAATCTCCAATTTGGATGTGGAAGCAAAAAGGTTGGTGTAATCACGGAGGAAGTGTAATCACTGCACTGATTTATGGAACCAGATAAATTAGTTTACTAAACTTTGGTGGATTTCTAACGACATTCCTGGAAATATATGGATTGAGGGCGCGACATTTCAGAATGGGAATGAGAAAAATGACATGGTATATGGTATCAAAATCTCAACACCCATGGGAAAAATGGGAGACTCAAAATGCTCCTTTAAAGGTTTTCTGAAGCATTGCTGCATCGTACGGTAGCTGAAATTTATGCAGGGTAGTTTACCAACATTCTTCTTTATATATGTTATGCCCTTATTCCAGGAATCCATAAAAGTTTTATTTTGCAAATGATACTGCACCTTTAACAGCGTCAACAAATGTGTAATATAATACTCATGACACTACTAAAGGTCATGCTTGTAATTACAAGCCGGAGTGATACCCATCTCTCTTTCATTAGCGAGGGGGCCAGACTCCTCTGTCAGGTTTGCTGTGGGGGGAGGGGGGTTCGCCATTCCTCCCACACAGCGAGTCTGTTTATCTTCCCAGCATGATGCTGGTACCCATTTAATACACCTGGGTGGATAGAGGCAAAGTGCCTTGCCCAAGGACACATCTCTCTTTCGTTAGCGAGGGGACCAGACTCCTCTGTCAAGTTCGCTGTGAGGGTTCGCCATTCCACCCACACAGCGAGTCTGTTTACCTTCCCAGCATGATGCTAGTACCCATTTATACACCTGGGTGGAGAGAGGCTAAGTGCCTTGCCCAAGGACACATCTCTCTTTCATTAGCGAGGGGCCAGACTCCTCTGTCAAGTTTGCTGTGGGGGGAGGGGGTTCGCCATTCCTCCCACACAGCGAGTCTGTTTATCTTCCTAGCATCATGCTGGTACCCATTTAATACACCTGGGTGGATAGAGGCAAAGTGCCTTGCCCAAGGACACATCTCTCTTTCGTTAGCGAGGGGACCAGACTCCTCTGTCAAGTTTGCTGTGGGGGTTCGCCATTCCTCCCACACAGCGAGTCTGTTTACCTTCCCAGCATGATGCTGGTACCAGTTTATACACCTGGGTGGATAGAGGCAAGTGAGGCAAAGTGCCTTGCCCACGGACACATCTCTCTTTCGTTAGCGAGGGGACCAGACTCCTCTGTCAAGTTTGCTGTGGGGGTTCGCCATTCCTCCCACACAGCGAGTCTGTTTACCTTCCCAGCATGATGCTAGTACCCATTTATACACCTGGGTTTAGAGAAGCAATTCATGGCAAAAATGCATGCCTTGCCCAACAGCACGCGCACCACCATCCTGAGATATCAGGGAATTTCCACTCTGCAAAGCGACGTAACAATACCCTGAGGAAAAACACGCAAATCTGTGGAGTGAGCCGGCTGTTGTCTTGAGCCAACTCACGCCCGAGTCATTTTAATGTAATTTAATCAATTCGGTCATGTTATGCCGAAAAGAAACGATTTCTATACTTTCCAGAAATTGTATTGGGTTCCGTTCATTATGACTGTCCCATTCCTACCAAACTTTCAAACGACGATCTTAATTTACTCCGCAGTTTTTTAAATTAATAACAGGGATGCATGCTGACGAATGTAATGGAACGGATTCCCCAGTTGCTTTAAATAGCAGCCAATCGTCGACGCGGACAACGGCCATCATTACCGAGTACATGTATCACATGCATGCACGGTGTTTACAATCTGCGCGCGTTACATTTGAATGCCTGCAATCGTGCTACAATGCACTGCAAGCGTCCTGATTGGTCCAGCAGAGGCGACAAGATTTCTGTCGCTAGTCCCACCGCCAAATGGGGCCTTTTTCAACAGGGCCACTGTACGCAGGAGTTAGTGAGTGCGTTAAAGGGGCACTGTTGCAAGAGGATGGCGCACCACGGACGGGCCGGATTTGAAACCACCAGGCCACGACCTGTGGATTTACCAAAGTCTTGGATTCAGCACGCTACGCCACTCGGCCATGGTGCCCCACAAGTATGACTAACCCATCAAAACACATGAAACTATGACTACGATTTGTCATAAATTATTGTGTCATGTTATCTCCGTCATCCAGGGTTTAATTTTGATCTCCAATTCTCCATTGTAGCAAACAAATGTTAAAATCTTCAAAAACGAAATTCTCCTATTTTAACACAGGAAGTCATTCTAATCTTTTGTAGGTCTATGTGTCATTTGTTCATGACAAACTGACATGTGTTGCTGAGCTGCGTTGAATCATGCATTATGACGTCATCACTTCTGACATCGCACATTGTCAAATAATCATTTTAAAACTTTCGTGAATGCGTAAAATGTACAGCAAACTTCATACACTTCAAACTATATTTTGAAGCCCCAATACAACATTTGCAGTTACCCAAAATTTTACTTCATGAGTTGACAAGAAAAATCTGACTAAAAGTGTTGGTAGCAATGGTAACAAACACCACATTATTTTGTTTCCGTGGAAAATGGTACCTTTGTGGGAGAAATTGCCAACTTAAAGGCACAGGCTCGTCAGCAATGCGCGCGCGCCAAATTCGTGCCACGAAATACGCAGCCCAATGCCTTTGCTATGGAGCTGCGTATTTCGTTGCACGAATTGGGCGCGCGCGCATTGCTGACGAGCCTGTGCCTTTAAGGTTCTTTTTTTTTTTAATTTAAAAAAAATCACCTGCAAAAATTATTTCTACCCTTCATTCAACACAAAAGCATGCATAGAATTTCAAGGTTTTCTGAACTGCATCTATCACCGTGTTTACACTCAAACCGGCAAAGGTGGATAGACCCAGCATTTTTAGTGCCGTGACCGCAAAACTGAACATTTGCCGCGTTCACACTACACCTCGAGTGGGCTTCAATTCGCCTTCAGAAACCGCAAAAGTCACCACTAATTGTAACTGCAGCGCATGCGTGAGCTGTTACGTGTTGCGGCACTAGTGCCAGATTGGTCAATTAAATCTACACGGCGGGCACCGCCACAAGGACACTCAAATTGCCTGTTTACACTTGATCCCGAGCTAGGGGTCGAACACCGAGCTAGGGGTCGAACACCGAGCTAGGGGTCGAACACCGAGCTCGGGGTCAAACACCGAGCTCGGGGTCAAACACCGAGCTCGGGGTCAAACACCGAGCTCGGGGTCAAACACCGAGCTCGGGGTCGAACACCGAGCTCGGGGTCGAACACCGAGCTCGGGGGCGAACACTGAGCTCGGGATCAGCCCCGGATCACAAACCGAGTGTAAACGCTCTCAGGACTAAATAGGCCCTGGATCAGACCTCGAGATTTTTTTGGTCTCGCGTTGGCGGAAGGTTCGATCCTGAGCTCGGGATCAGTTTGCGGTTAGATAAGCAATTAATCTTTACCTCAACCTGCCACATCCGTTACACAGCCATAGCGGGGGAAAAGCCCGCGAAATTCAAGTGGCCTTGTACACTGTACATGCACAACCCATGCAAACGTTGATTGGTATACCATGGAGGAATGGGTATACACACAAAGAGCATGACATTTGAATCGCGGCACTCAGGAAAATTGCGGTTAACACTGACGCTTTCTTATCAGGGGATCAATCTTGATCCCGAGCTCTGGATCAGTGTAAACCCTACTCTAAAGGTGACTTGAAAAAGGCGAATCAGACCCGGGTCCGTTCCTCCTTTTTCAATTCCGTTTTGCGTTTATCCGGCTTCAACTCCCCTTTTTGGAAATTGCGGAGATCGATTCGGCGGCTGAAATTTCTACAAAGCAGTTTATCAGCTTTAATCTTCAGTTACGTATTGCTCTTGTTCCTGTTTTTAAGGTTTTCCAAATGTAATCTTCGAATTTCCCATGGTTATGTAAGATTTGTGAATCGAGTCTATAATTATAAAGGTCATTTGTGGTCGAGTCCATCTCACGTCCACCACAAGTCCTTGGTCTTAATTAATTCAAGCTCCAAGCTTTTCAAATGGCTCACAACAAATAGCTATATTCTTTTGTGCATCCTTTGTTGGACTTGCGAAGGACAAATTGTGAAGGACTTTCTGATACTTCTGCGGCAAATCCAGATCTACGCTCATAAAAATACAACAACACAATGGGAATTCCTGGCGGTGCCCATGCAGATACTGCCTGGAATGTTCGTGTTTCGCCTGTAATATCCTTTGTGTTTTTGTATTTCAACGAGCGTGATCTGCCACAGATTTTTTTTCCTAAAAACTCGATCTAGCCTGCGCGACTTAAAGATAGTATACATGATTGGTAAACTGTTACAAATAGTTTTATCCCCCTGTGTGATTGAAGATATGCATGATTAAAAACAACCTGAGCAAAAATCGGCTCCGTACTTCGTCTAACTTTTGAGAAAACAGTAAAAAAAGGGTTTGCAGTCATTTCGCCCCAAAACCACTTCGCCCTAAACCATTTCGCCCTGAACCATGGCCTGTGCATGAAGTGGTTTTGGGGCGAAGTGGCATTTGGGCGATGTAGTGTTTGAACGAAGTAATTTGGGGCGAAATGACACAAAGATGTATACTGCCTTTAAGCTACCTGTTTCCAGAGCGGGTCACTGTGTTTGTTACCATTGTTACTAACATTTTTTCTTGTCAACTCATGAAGTAAAATTTTGGGTCACTGCAAGTATAAGTAATTAGCCTTTTTGAAGTATGGCGGACACAATAGACCGTATCGAATGGCCGCCATTTCGTAGGGCAGTTTCTTTGTTCCTTAAGGATATGCATGGTTACACATATTGTGCTTCCATTGTTGAACGGTTTAAGCACTACCTCCATGGTTTAAGTAACAAAAGGTGCCCCACGAAATGGGAGGGCACAATTTGAAGTGGGTATAAAATCGAATAAAATGCAATATAACTGTATTTTTCACTTTGCACTTATTTATTTTGATTTATAATTCTGTCTCTGTATTATAATTGCAACATGAAAATCATGTTTTTGGAAAGAAATATAATTTGTTAAAAAAGTTCATACCCAAATAAAATTGCGCCCTCTCCTTTTGTTCCGCCATAAAAAATAAAAACGGTTTATGGTGCGTGTACAATGAACCACGGAGCTATAAAAAGGAATCAACGAACTTCGGCCAAATCCCTGTCTACTTCGGAGATTTTAAAAAAGCCGGTGCAGACAATGAAATTAGATTTTCCCGATAAAGGAAGGAAGCATATGTCTCCACACGAGTCGTTCTGAAGAGAAATGTAAAGTACAATGTCATGTCTCAGGGTTATTTAAAGGGTTTCTCACCGTTTCTGAAAGATTTGATGCAACGTGATTACAGGATTGGAAAACTGTTACAAACGGCGTTATATCCATGTGTGATTGAGGATGTGTATGATAAAAACCAACCTGTGTATAAATCGGCTCAGTACCTCATCTACGTTCAGATCAGAGAAAACGATGAAAAACTGTGTCCCTGTTTTCAAGAAATTGTGCAAAGCCATCGTCCTATAGGCTAGTTCCTAAACTGCACAGAAAACGTAGCCATATTACTATTGGTTAGTGGACTAGCTTTGTTCACATGAGGGCGCCCTTGTTATAATAAATGCGTGTGCACGCGCATTTATATAAATTCATCTTAAATTATCGTTTTCTTATAACAATATATCATCTCAGACAGAATCATTGCATTGCAGTTGAAACCACTTCTATCTTACATTTGAGTAAGTTTTTTTTATTTAGGTCAACGGTTAATTAACATTTTAAGAATTTGCAAATCCCGTACACGGGCTTTAAGATGCACGTCTTCTTTTCAGAGGACCTTTAAGAGTGTTCGTCTTTTGGGCGTGTCTAGAAGTGACACGCAACACGTTGTATATGACGTATATGCCGTCTAGCCGGTGGGTATACACGCAGTGCGTGAATCATCAAAGAAAATTTGGTTAAAACTAAACTAAGGGTAGTTTATAATTGGTCACTCAGAGTTAGGAAATACGTGCACCCTTCGTGAAATCCGCCATAAGAGTTTTAAACTAAAGTTGGGCACAAATTATACTCAGAATGAGGCCGAGAGATGTAACATTTTGTCAGTCAGTAACGTGAGCAATGCATAGTTCCGATTTTGCCCAGTTAACCCCGCCCCCTTGGACATTGTTGCTATGGCTCACAGTCACACGCTATCGTCAAAAATGGCGACAAGTACGGAAAGTACAGATTCATTGGAGAAAACTCAAAGGTATTCATGTTTCAGGGTCAACAGTTATCTTAGAACACACTGAGTAAAGGGCCAGTAATACAGGGATATCATATCATCACAAAATATAGCTTTCGTACCTTTGAACATGCTTTGAACAACGAAACGACCGGCCTTGAAACCAAAAATTCACCCGGATCGTCGCATACAACACTGTACAAATTGTATGGGGCCGGCAGAACATATCGCGTGATCATCATGTTGTGAGCGTACAGTGCACTTTGACCTATGTGGGTGACATCTGCTAGCTCTGTTGTGATTGGTCGGCGGGTTCGGTTGATTGACAGGTCGGAACTATGCATTATGACCAACTTGTGTGGCAAGGCCGACTGCACCAGCCTCTATAAGACAGGGATGTGATTTGTTCCGGTTTTTCCCGGAAAAATCTTTGTCACAAACCAATGAGACAAAAGAAAGTTCCGGGAAAAACCGGAACAATCACATCCCTGATAAGAGCCACTGAGGCAGGGTGCGCCACTCTGGACTTCTAGGGCTGTTTGGGGAACGTAGTGGTAAGCTCATCCCACGCAGGTTCAATGAGGTTGATAACCCATCAACGTGGGATTTCTGTGAGCTCTTAACGGCAGTATTCTCCAAGAAACAGAAAATGTCACATTTTAATGCTGTGGGAATCACGTTGTTCAAACGGGTCCAGTTGGACCTAGACGAAATCACATAGGCCCTAAGCGGAACAGTCTTGAAAGCGATTCCAAAGTGATTGGTCGATCAGTGCCTTGTTATCCACAAGTTATCTGCATTCAACAAGCGTCTGCTCTACTTAAAGGTTTTGTGAGGTGAAAATTATCACCCAGCTGTTTTTATACAGAAATCCAAAGATCAAAGTGTTGCAGACAAAGGGGCAAACTCAAATTTGTTTTCATTTCAGAAAGAAGTGTAATTTTCTCTACTTCAAAAATGTCTTGTCAGACGAGGGCGCTGTTTGTTGCTGGTCATGGAGGGAACCCACAGTGGAAAAACAAAGAAAGAACATTACATTTCAAACAGTAGCAGTAGCCCACTGATCCATTTTTGACCCAAACAAACTTGTTAGGGTTGTTGCAAATGACATACTAAACAAACTCAGTAAACTTATATAGTTCATGATATAAAGAAGCCACTGAAAATGACATTAACTTCTGTACACAAGTCTATGGAGAATTCCTCTGTTTTTCCTGAGATGACATCACGGCTTTGCTCATGAATATGGAAATTCTCATTAACATAAAAATATAAAACGTGCAATTACACCAAAACGCAACTATCAAATTCTCTGAAATTGACCGAAATGTGTAAAACACATCCTCTACTATTATTTTATGTAATAAAAACCCTATTTCACACGTCCTTTAAGAATTCATGTTTAATTTAAAGAAAAATGCGTTTCTTTTTAGGGAGATATATTGCCATCGACCTAGCTCCCACCTTGTAGGGCAACGTTTGTCATTTAATTTTGTCAACAATGTAAGCTAAAAAATGTGCAACAATGCATGTCCTCAAGGAACAAAGAAACTGCCCTACAAGATGGCAGCTATTCGATACAGTCTATACTGGTATTTGTTGAAAAGCTGAAGAACAGTTCAATGAACCAAAATGGCCGCCAACTGTACAACCCGAATACATTTCTGTGATCCGATTGTGAACGACCTAATTGAAAGTTCAATAACCTCAAGATGTTGTGTCTTGTGTTTGAGCATGGAGCTATGGTTTGAGAAACAACGAAATGCTGTTTCCATATAATTACTAAATTATTTCCCTTAAAACCCATGAAAAATAGACACTGCTTAGCCAAGATCAAACGACGAGAGCGCACCATAGGGCGGGCTGTAGACAACAAAATCAACAAATTATTTCCATATGGGACGCACACTTGCGATTGTAAACAGTCTCCGCTTGTTTTTTTAAGGACAAAACTGAAAACGAGCGGAAATGAAACTTTCAGCGGAATTAATTTGTATAGACAAGCATTTATATCGCGGTACGGTACAGTGCACTCAGATCAGACATAACAATTCCACAATACCGAGAACTAAGGTAGCCTTCTTCGGATTGGTTGAAAGGGTTGATGACGTCACCCAGCCAAAAGCACAACACAGGGAATGTATTATGACATACTTATATTATTATCTTAACCCAAACTAGACCGAACTTCGTTTGAGGAAAACAAACATGTCATCTTTACAAAAACAAATGGGATTCATTAAAATGTCGACCTTGGCAAAATTAACCTCTTTTTGTGCTCTGAATAGCCTAGACGTCTAAAAATATTTCTACCGAAACAATGATGATTTGACTAAATTTGTTCAAACAAGAGCAATCGCCTATATCTGAAATTCACGACCACATTTTCACCATAAACTACGACAAAATTACACCACCCACTAACTACCTGTTTATTTCATGTATTTATTTTAAGCATAAACAGACAAGTGGTTGGACGTCCCCGAAGTCGTTTACTGTCTGTGGTGTCAAAAGCATTATTTTAAAGTACAATAAATCATGGCTGACACCGCACAAGTAACACCAATGATTTCTAGATCGACTTGAGGTTGCAAGTACTATATTTTGTGAAGAACCTTTTAAGATTATGTGCACTAAATGTTCGGAATTTGGTATAATTTTGTATAATTGGAGAATAGAATTAAGTAACGACAAAGACATGCTAAAGCACTTGGCGTCATGACATGAAACAGCCCGATTTGCCAGGTATAGCGTGGTGCTTGACTCACTCGGGTGCAGGTCAAGTCGACCGTTTGCCAACTCGACTCCTACCAACTCGACCGTCGTACCAACTCGACCGTCGTACCAACTCGACCGTCGTACCAACTCGACCGTCGTACCAACTCGACCGTCGCGCGCTCGACCGAAGGAGTCAACTCGACCGTTGTACCAACTCGACTCCTACCATCTCGACCGTCGTACCAACTCGACTCCTACTAACTCGACCGTTGTAACCGTTGTACGTTTAACTGCAGAAGTCAACTCGTCCGTTGTGTCCCACTAAACTAGTACGTGAAAATAACCATAATGTACATTTCTGCTTTTGCCGTATTGCTGTTACACAAATTTTCCATTTCATTAAGTCTAGTAACTTCCGTATCGAAATAGGCTTACTCCAGTAGCAATCGTGGAAGAAGTTGCTGCATGTTATTCCCTTCGCTTAGCAGTCGAGTTGCCCAACGGTCGAGTTGGTCAACGGTCGAGTTGACTCGACTGTGAAGTCGAGTTGGTCAACGGTCGAGTTTGTACGACGGTCGAGTTGGTACGACGGTCGAGTTGGTACGACGGTCGAGTTGGTAGGAGTCGAGTTGGCAAACGGTCGACTTGACTGTAAACCGACTCACTCCATGGAGGAAGAAACAAACTTCCTCCATGCTCACTCGAACGCGAACGCCACAAAGCGCGAAAGCGGGACTATAGCATTTATGCAAATATACGGCGTGACTCTGGGATTTATGCAAATCTATCACGCAACTGTCTATCTTATCAAGCTGTTTAGCAGAAAAATTGCCGTTTGCTTTATAAAAATGGGTTAGCAGTCAAAATTGTATGTGATATGTGTATTACAATTGACTGGTGTTCTGCTATTCTTGCTTAGAAGTTGACGTACAATTACCATTAATTAACCCATTTTTATAAAGTAAACAATTTTTGAAATAAGCAAATTTTTCTGCTAAACAGCTTTATGAAACTGTTGATATTAAACTTGTGTGCAAATTTTATAGAAAAACTCAAAAAAAATGTATGAACTTGAAGATTTTCTAAGAAAAACTTTTCAACCAGCCCCTATAGCCTAGGCAAACGACATTGCCGAAATTCCTTCTATTTGTCCAAGGAACAATTATGACGTGAATTCCAGGCTTGTTCTGAATTATAGGGATTTTCGTAATGCATGTAAATTCCAAGCATACTTTAGTAACAAAAGGTTGGTCCTAACGACCACAAAGCTTGTCCGGGGCTTGTCCTACCTAGCAACAGCTGATGATGCAAACTGAATTCCAACAAATTTAAAGTAACAGGTGAATGAAACAGCTCATCACTAGACAATGTCACGAGAAACATCCGTTCATTTGGATGCATTACAAAGACGGCCTATTGTAATGTAATTCAACAAGGTATTTCTAAGAAGACAAAGGAAATATTTTGCTTACCCCATGCAAAAGCATGCACAAAATCCAAGAACGAGGAAGAATATAGCCGTGTTCATCTTGCACCGTCGTGGGTATGTATCCCGTCTGAAAATCCAACACGCCTGCTGTCAGTTTTTACCAAACGATCCAAAGTTTTTGCGGTGTTTAAAACCACAACTCCCACACACTGTGAACCACAAAAGGAATTCGCCTCCCGCGCGCCGTTAAAATATCCTCCAGAAAATGACAAAAGCTGAACGTGTTGGCCCGGAGTTTAAATCATTTCCAACCGCCTGTAGACAATTCGTCTCCCAATATTTAGCTCGTTTATTTCTGTCTTTCTTGGCAGTTCTACAGAAGAATATAGCTTGCTGCAAGATGACTAAAAATCTGTTGTCGAGAACCGATGAAAATCCAGTAGGAAATATTTAATTCTCCAGCAAATATTTTACTTAATCCTGGGCAATTTTATCTTCAAATGGATTTCCAGATTTCACTGGTACTACGTTCCCGAGGATAATACAATCCGTCATGCGTGGACCCACTTGCGATCCGACGTGTGTGAGGTCCTTGGTGCAAGTGACTCACAAATGATCTTGACAAGAGAGGAGTATGTACGCTGAACTTCCGGTAGTGGTCACGGGAGGTCACCGCGCATGCGCTCATTGGCCTTTGTCATTTTGTCAAAACGGTGCGTGGTCCGGTCACGCTCGGAGCACAAGCATTGGAACACACGTTGAGTAATGCTGCACGGAGCACCAAAATGAACTGTACTATGCACCAGAAATTCTTACAAAATCTAGAACTATTTATCGGATCAAACTGTCAATGACCTTGTAGAGCGCACGGAGGGAGACCACGCCAGTGTGTCCACGCGCGATAGACTGTATCGATTAGCCGCCGTCTTGCGGGGCAGTTTCTTTGTCCTTTGATGATATGCATGGTTGCACATGCTACCATTGTTGAACAAAAGGTGCCCCACGATACGGTCTATACAAATGGCGCTATATATTATTAGTGCATGTATACCCCATTCTTAATTTATTCTTCTAAACTCACTGGGAAGTACACAGCCCCGACCACGATATGTGGCAAAGAGACTCCCCCGCCATTGTTTCCCTATTGTGTCTCGAACATCCAAGGAATTATTTTCAGTTTTTAGGGGGAGTTGGTGCGTTAACAAAAGGGAAGAGTGTGTTAAGGTATAGGGGCGTTAGGGGGAGTCCCTTTGCCACATATCGTGCAGGGTATAATCTCCAGCCTCACAAGTACCATTTTGTTCCCGGGTGGAGAGAAGCAATTTATGGCAAAGTGCCTTGCCCAAGAACACACGCACAAGAAATTTCAGCCACAAAGACACAGTACTACTTCAGAGAAACGTTTTTGTTTTGAATGAATGGTAAAAAAAAGCATCTTTAGTTGGCAATTTCTCCCATAAAGGTATACTATTTTACACGGGAAAAAATAATGTTACCATTGCTATCAACACTTTTAGTTGGGTTTATATTGTAAACTCGTGAAATAACATTTTTGGTAACTTACTGCAAATGATGTATTGGGCTTTAAACTAGCTTGGGAAAGGATCATAAAACTATATCTGTTATATCTCTAACTCCATAGGGAATTGGGGATCCGTCTTTTTACGTGAAGACTGACCGAGGTGAGTCAGCGTGATGACACCAGTCCGCGTCCCCCGGTCCCAGCCCCGGTCTGCCGAAACCCGGTCTCTCGGTACATACCGGTACCCTCAATAGTCCTCCCCAGACTTCCAAGACATGTGTCCATGACCTCACGCGAAACTTTCAGAACAATTATAACTGCCAGGAATGATTTCTTAATCATCTTTCAGAGACAGGCTTATTGACGATGAAATATTGGTGACTGGCGCCTTAGGACAGTGCAATGAAATCATGAGGGAAAAAATTTCCAACTTAAAACATAAAGATTAGACAACTAGCCTTTTGCGTGTAACCTAATTTCTTCACTTTGAAATGGAGGTAAAGTTTAGAAAGTCCACATACTGTGCCGTTGTTGCCACGTGGTGCACGCCATTGCATAGTATGGTTGCTTTATGCCATTCTCTCCTACGGTGAACACGGTATTGATTCTGTACTACACACCTACCGCGTGCACCACATAGCAACACCAATTTAGTCTGATCAGGTGGATACTAATTGTGCATGTGAAGCGAAGACACTATTCATGAAAATCACGCAGAAGGCTTATTATTCGCTTCTTCAAAAGTACAGCAAACATTTAATAACTCGTTCAGAAATCCGTTGTCAACTTTTAAAGAACAGTAACATTTGAATTATTCTTCGTGGAAAATGTTTGAGAATGTCTAACTTTAATTTAAGAAAAACAAATGCAAGGAAAACGTAGACAAAGATTTTTTTTAAAGAAGATAAACAAGGTCTGTTTACCTAATTAACGACATAACATTAATTTCCGAGGCCTTTTGCGGCCGGCCGCATGTCATTTACACGCCCCCATCCCCTTCCTTTTTACAACGTAACGGGAAATAACGCCCTGTTATGGACGCCTCAAAACTTGTATGGTTTTTATTTTTAAACATGCAAAAGTTGAAATGTTTACCGCATATCCTCAAACAACAGGATAGTAAAAACCACAAACGGAATTTGCCTTTTCCTTAATTGTTTCACATGAATCGTCTGGTGTACTGACGTACTTCCTTTCACATGTACACTAAGTATCCAGGTGACCAGACTAATTTGTTGTTGCTATGTGGTGCACGCGGCGGGTGTAAAGTACAAAATCAATACCGTGTTCACTGTATAGTGAAGAATGGGATACAGAAAGCATATTGTTGGTTGCTAGGCATTGTAGTGCACCACGTAGCAACAACAGCATAGTAATGTGACTTTGTAAACTGCACCCCCATCTTATAGGGCAGCTTTTCTTTGTTCCTTGAGGACATGCATGGTTGCACATTTTTTGCTTACATTGTTGACCATTTTAAATGTCAAAAGTTGCCCTACAAGATGGCGGCTATTGGATATGGTCTATATCGGAAGATTACAATGAAATGGGACATTTAGAAGAAATATTATGTTGTACAAATGTTTTGCTTGGAATGCCTATAATCTGGTCCGGGAGCGGAATTCAAATTAACACTGGCAGCTTCGTTTCAGATGTTAAGCCACTACGTTACACGTCCTTTCATTTGCAAATTTTATGACAAAAGAAAGCCCTGAGATGAAAATTTGATGGAAATTTGAAATGCCTCATAAAAAATGATTGTAGCTTTAAAAAGATGTTCATGTATAATGACGTACATGTGGTCTTTTTCCCTTCAACCCGCATACCGCAGTCGAGACACTGGGTAGAAAGGAACAGTTGACATATCTCACCGGTAACATAAAAACATCCCACAAGTTGTATTTTTGAACTCATTTCAATCACCATATACCCCTCATGTTCTGGTCATTATTTTGTGATTCACAAATTAAAATCGATTTCCAATGAATGGTTTTGTGAACTTTCAATAACTATTAGCAGGCATGGGCCTATACATTAGGGAGGTACAGATGCACGTAAAACGCGTACGCGAACGTGAAATGCTTTGAACACTTGTTCGTTACATTGAGGAAATTTTAGAACAGACGAAAACAAAAATCCACAAATCTGACTTTCGTGGCCTGATATCTCTTTTGCCGTGACCAAAATTCGAACCTGAGTTCTGAGACCTCTATAAAGATACGACCAGTACTCAGCCATTTTGCGTTCACGTTTGCGTTTTACGTGTATCTATAAACCTCCCTATTATGATGCAACCGCGGGATTTCCGCCGTAGAATAAACTGTATATAGATAAACGTGTATAAGATTTGTAAACAAACAGTGTTAATCCCCGCTTGCTGTGACAAAATAAACAACTATTATCCTTTTAACACAATCAACGATCACACCAATATAATTATTGGGAAGATCACGGCTTGCAGCTGTGACCTGGTTTATTCAGCTATACCTCACATGTCTTATCATGTACAATCCAGTCACTTTGATCAAAAAGTTGTATAAAAGCGACAATCGTCAATTACGACAACACTTGATGATTGTTACGATGCAAAGTAAACTTGTCTGTTAAGCAAAACCCCTTAACAAACCGAAGATCATCGCCGAGTGTGATCAGACTGCTAAAAATTTGCACATTTTAACAGTTGCTGTGTTGGTTGCCAGATACGAAAAACCAGAAAACCCATTGGGAAAAATGGAAACGTACGCCTGACCTATGCAAACCAACGGCTTTCAGGCCAGCAATGCAACTGATAAAATTCTGAAAAACATAAAATTTTAGCGATGTGCGCTGCAGTATGCAAGCAACGTGAGAATGCCCAACACCCGTGAACACCCCTTATTTATCAACCCCCTACTGGACCGTTGCTCTTACGTAACAAGGATAAAGCAGATTTATTCTAATTCACCGGGGCTCAAACGAATAAATCTATATTTTCCTACCATTTTGGGGCATTTTTGGACACAAAACTATCAACAGATCAGGGAAACGGTTCACTGGTTTTATTCATGTAGACCCAGTACCTTGGCAACATAACAGGTGCCAATTATCTGGCCAAAACACAAAGGAACAAATAAATAAACAAACCTAAAATATAAAGAATTCATCAACCGCATTTTTGCAGTCAAATATTTACTCTTGTTTGCGACGTTTTGGAATGTTAATTGAAATGCAGAAAATAGAGTTATGCTGACCGCGTGCCCGCACAGGTGTCACATATCAGCGGGCAGGTGGACGTGTCACGTGACCCCAAGCTAAGGGGCAGCCGTCAGTTGTCCAATTAAAACTAATTAGGACGGATTATAATTTTGCCGTGAACTTGAGAAGTTGTTTATTATAACCCAATTTCGACTTGGGAACAGTCACTTTTGGCTTTCAATCATTTTGTGTTTTTTTAATGGGGTTCATTGTGGTCCGTACGTGTCAAGAAAACATGCCCTACTTTCGATCTTAAAGGGCCTGTGACATCCTAAACAACTTTGTGCCTAAGCTTTGCTTCATAATGACGGATTACTTGTTCTGCAAGACATACTATTGTTCGTTTAGATGTAAAATCAATAAAAGGTGGCCTTTTTCAACTTTGAAGATTTCATTGCAATAAATCACAGACAGAGGGCGCTGTTTTGAGTGCATCACATAAGGAAGACAGAAGGGAAAAGTTAAGAAAAAACATAAGACTTCAAGTTGGACTTGTGGCAAATTGCTGCAGTTTCTACCCCCAGTTTTGTCATGGCTTACAGCAGGCAACATGTAAAACAAACTCAAACAGCCATGGATTACAAAAGTTTCAGGAAAATTGAGAAAAAAGTGGAATCTTTTGTGCACAGTTCAATGTGATTTTCCTGTGTTTGCCTCTTGTGACGTCGTGACCTTGGTCATGAATATGCATATTTTCATTAGCATAAAAACTAAAAACCTTTGTTTTAACCCCCAAAGCAAGCTCCAAATAGGATTTTTATGACTTTAACTGAGTAAAGTGGTTTTAAAGCATAGATTTCATTGATAAAAATCCTAAATAAGGGGCCCTTTAAATAAGTTTGCCGTTTTCCAACGGATTTAAAGTAAATTTTCAGAACATGTAAACAAGGCCTGACATTTTATTGAGTGAGTTTCATCAGCTTTGACATAGAGGGTGAGATTTAAAAGCCATACGAAAAAAGGGTCAATTTGAGAATTCGCCGCTTGCGTCTTGGCCTTCTCCAATGTCAACAGATACACTACTGGAGACTGCCTATAAGTCGCTAAAATCAAATCAGTTTATGTAAATGATTTGTAATCAGTAAAATCAGTTAAATCTTGACAAGATGGGGGAAGGGGGTCAAATATGACAAAAAATTATCGGCTCAAAATCCTCATTTTGTGTTGTGAGGTGTGCATTATAAGATCAGACGACAAAATAAACAAAATGGCGACAGGGGCGCTCCAAATACAATGCCTGGGTTATATTAACCCTTAGAAAGCCACCAAAAAGAATAACGTAAGCAGTGGGCTTTTTTCCCATGAATACAATGCACGGCGTTCTGTTTGGTGTAAGAATAGAATCACTCATGTGAACACACTGCATTCTGGCGCTGCAGTCATTTAGTTCCCTAACAACAATTACTATATCGCCATACACTATGAGCAAAAACATGTACATGTTCATTGTAACCCCATTGTTAGTAACAATGGTGTGTGCCCAATTTCCATTGTTAGATGTTCATAGTGTATGTCTGATGCAGAAGATTTTGACATTTCTGGAGTCATTTTGGAGTTTGGAGACAACAAAAGCGGATTTGTCTCGGGCTTTATACAGTGAAACTGCACCTTTTGGAAACAAAACTGTAGATTCGTAAAACAAAAGATTTTACGAATCTACAGTTTTGTTACGAATCTACAGTAAACTGTCGATTCGTGAAAGAATAGTGTGACGTCACAAGAATGGTTTAATTGGTGTAAATGAAGCCAATTTTGGGTATTTTCTATACCCAAATGTGGGTTCGTTTACACCAACTACACATGTAAAAACGACCCAAAACTTGGGTATATAGTTGCAGTTTTCACACCTTCCGAAGGTTAACCCATGAGTAAATTTTTCAGCGTGCATACATATCGTTTAGGTACATGATTTGTCATCATTCCGCGGCACCAATGAAAAGTATCGCTGACAATTAAACCAAGGTTCTTCGATTTGGCGTTGAATTTCTAAGGAAAGTACACTGTCCAAAAAATTGGACGAGTTGTGCCTTTGTCAAAAACGTGCCAAAATAATTTCTGAGTTGTTTCCGTTGTTCCCGCCTGTTTTTGTGGCTCACGAAAGCCCTTGAACAGTGGGAAAGATTATGTGTTGTTTGAAAGGCCATTGTCTGGTCTCAGTCTACGTGAACGTTTTCTTACCAACAGGGGGTCAAAATTGTGTCATCTTTTGAATTTGTCTTGTCATGTGAGAAGGATAGATGACGTTTTTGCGAGGCCATTTTAAAATTAGTTAGTTTTTTTGTGAGTAGCATTTGTAAGGGACATTTGCGCTATGACTGGCGTCCCGAATTATTCTTCTTTTTCAAAATGGTGGTGCAGCTCATATACTATTGTTGCTACGTGGTGCATGCCAATGGCTAGCAATTACCAACAGTCTGGTTACTTTATGCCATTCTCTCCTACAGTGAACCCAGTACCGATTCTGCACTTTACACCTGCTGCGTTTGGGTCCGGTTACATTACATAGCAACACAAATTTAGTCTGGTCACTGCACGTGAAATGAAGTAGTGATTATTTTGACCCCATTTATACGAACTGACAGTTTGATCGTGTCCCCTGATTCAGTCCTGTAGAGTGCAAACTGACGATTGCACTATTTATGCGTTGACCTCGTTTTGACAACGAGACTTGGAATGCATACACAGCATGGTACCTTTCCAAGCAGCAGTTTGCATTCTATAGAACTGATTCAGGGGACACGATTGGACTTTCTTTCAGCATGAGAATAGTCGCTTCGATGGTGAAGGAAATGTTCGAATACAAGGGTCAATGACCTGACAAGGTTTGTCCTTATTAAACTGTTTATATAGCGGGCGAAACTCGTGAAACACCTTAATTGATTAAGCACAAGTTTTAAAGGCCACGTATCATTTCCAAGATGAAACTTTTAACGGATTCCTGGCGAAACAGCATATAACATATTTAAAGAAGGGTTATTATTTCTATCATTAGGCTATTACTTCCTTCTGGTACTGAAACCAAGGATTCCTGAAACATGCCCATTGCACTGTCCCTCGCAAGCGTGGGGAAACCCATGATGAATTATAAACGGCCAGACACTATGAGCAAAAACATGTACATGTTCATTGTAACCCCATTGTTAGTAACAATGGTGTGTGCCCAATTTCCATTGTTAGATGTTCATAGTGAGAGACACCGCGCGGGGAATACCCTTGCTCTCACTAAAGAATGCTCTGGGATCTTTAAAGTGCGTTACCCAACACACTGGACCAACGGCTTTACATCCTTCCGAAGGGTGGAGCAAGTGTGTTTAAGTGCCTTGCTCAAGGGCACAGGTACCCAAGCCGGTGTCACGGTCTCAGATGTTCCGCGTGCTCAGATGTTCCGATGACGTCACGGAACAGTTCAGCACGTTGCGTGCACGATCTCAGATGTTCCGCGTGCTCACATGTCCCGGTGTAAAAGGTAAAACTGTCCCCTTGCGAATGTGTAACCGGCTTTCCATAGACGAGTGCATACAAGCATTGTAACCAGTGGCGAACGTTGGCAACGTTTGCGTATGTGGAACGCAGCCCTGTACATCTGCGCGCCTACGTACATGGCGCGAATTCTGCTGATCAACTCAGCACTTCACCTAAACTGGTATAATTACGTATGCTGTGCGCATGACGTTCCGTGACGTAACCAACCATATTTGGTCATCGGAACATCTGAGCACGCGGAACATCTGAGATCGGGACACCGGGTATCGAACCCGCAACCCCATGTTTTCACCCGAGCATTGCGAGCCAGTGATCCAAAACCACTCGGCCACAGCGGTTTGGTTATAGATGCACTCAAGGGGAGTTCACACTATCGCGGAAAAATCACACTGTTCCATTGGTTTGTACACAAACTGGTTTGCCGCTTGTGCGCGGCCTATCGCGACGCGCAAAAGTTTTGAGCTGGGTCAAAGTTCAAATTTGTTGAACTTTGACCGCGGTGCGCTGACCTTTCCAACGCGCAGCCAGTGAGGTATCAGAGAAGCCCCAAGCTACCAGAGTGGAATTTTCTATTTTGGAATAATCGGCGATTGAGAGCTCATGCAATGCGGTGAGCGCAGCGCGAAAGTGTGATTTTTCCGCGATAGTGTGAACGCCCCTTAATGCTTCAGAAAACCTTGCATGGTATTTTGTGTTTAAAGGTTAACAAAGTGTGTGTGCACAAACGTTTTAAAAAACCACCTTCAGTTGTAAAATGTTTACATAAAGTACCATCTCAATTGGACAGAAATAAATTCATGTGGTGTTTGTTATCATTGCTATCACAGTACGTTTTTTTCTTGTCAACTCATGAAGTTAACGTTTGGGTCATTATACAAATGATAAAATGGTCTTTAAATGTCTGACGTGTTGATAAAATGCCGATGATAAAATGGAGATTAGTTTTAGCGCGATGAAAAGTTAGGAATTTACACAAACGGATGTTTGGGGTTGTTTATGTCAATCTAACAATACTCCATTCTGTGCTAAGCCTTGGGTGGCGCAGCGGGCAGACATAAAATTGTTAGTTTTCCTAAATTTCTCAACAAAGCACTGTTTCAGAAATAAATCGCCCCGTAGCTTCACTGATTGGCCACACATGCCAGTAATGACGATGTCATTGCCAAGTTTCAGCGAAGCGCGGAATTGATTTAGTTATAGCGGGCCTGCAGATTAGCCTGCCCAGCGGGGACCTTGTCCGGTTAAGCCGCTTGGCCCGGATGGGCCACGTTCGCTGAGTCACTTTGGAATTTTTCCCCCTCAAAATCATGGTCAAATAACAAAAACATGACCTGTCCTAACACCACGTCAATAACAGCTCGCGTATTTGACTGGAAAGGTTATAAAAAAAAAGACCGGCTAAGAATTGGATTTATGTCACCAATTGGTTTTTGATGGAAAGTCAACATACCAATCGGAAGGTTTCAAATGATGGACTCGTCTATTTTCGGCACGATGTCTTCGAGGGTTTGAGCTGTAACGTCCGCGTAAGCACAAGTGCTCCATCCTTCGGAAGGGATGCAAAGCTGTTGGTCTAGTGTGTTGTGTAACGCAGATCACAGAGCACTCTTTCGTGCAGAGTATAAGGGGATTACCCTGTGTCTCTGGCTGTCGGCTGCCAATGGCGGCACCCACTGTTTCGGTGAAAGACACTTGTAGGCTTCATACAATTCAGACTGCAAAATAAAGTTCCATAACGCTTTAATTTGTGTGGGAGTGTCAGGGAACCCGCCCCATGGAGTAGTCGCCTTGTAACGTAACATCCTGTAGGTGACAACTCCCGTTTAATTGATTAGACATTTCCTTCCCTTTGTCACCTAAACACGCAATTCCAACAAAACGCAACATGCATGCGTGTCAATTATTGAAACTTTTACAACAGACATTGTCCATGACATTTAACTACACAATAAAATTAATAAGACAGATTACATGATTGGAAAACTGTTACAAACGGCGTTATCTCCATGTGTGATTAAGAATGTGTTGATAAAAACCAACCTGTGTATAAGTTAGCTCAGTACCTCATCTACCGTCTGAGAAATCAATGAAAAACTGTGTCCATGCTTTCAAGAAAATGTGCAAAGCCACCATCCTATTTAGGCTGGTTCCCTGGCTTATACTGCGCGGAAAACGGACCCATTATGCCAAGGTAGTCAGGGGACTAGTTCCTTTCACACGAGGGCGCACTTTTAAAAAAATGCGTCTGCACACGCATTAATATACATTCATCATTAATTATCGTTTTGTTATAAAAAGATATTTCGTGCGGAATCATTGCATTGGACAGTTGGAACCACTTCTATCTTCCATTTGAGTAAGGTTTTTCTGGTCAAACGGTTATTTTTTGGACACTACAAATCATGTATGCTTATTAAAGGGACACATTGCTTTGGATTGGGCGCTTTTTGGGCTACAAACATGAAATGGACATGGTTGGAAAGATTATCAAAAAGTAGAATATAAAGATTCACATAAACATACCTTTAAATTGTATGGTTTGTGTTTAATTTCGTGTCAAAGGAATTTCCGCCATTTTGTAGAACCAAATTTTGACTCCAGAAAATGGCGGAACGTTCCCCGTAGTCGTATTCCAGTCGCATCGTGTTGAAGCCAATCCCCCTGTCACCCGTCCACACGGTCCGCGGCGCGTCGCTCTCACAAGTAGGCTAGGGGGCGAGTCGGTCAGGGGGCGAGTTGGCGAGGGGCGAGTTGGAAAGGAGCGAGCATAGGTAAGGGACCGGGGCGAATCGGCACAGGGGGCGAGTTGACCTGATTCCCATGTGGCCATGTGTGCGCGGGCAATGTTGCTGTAGGTGTACCGTACGTCGCGTGTAGAGAATGGTACCCGATGTTCATCTGGTAGGTCTACCGTGCCATTGCCAGCTGCGGCGCCAGCCTGACGACTATTTTCAGCACATTCTGCACACAGCTTGGACGATGCATTTACTGCTGGAATACGTCTACGTCTCGCGGGTCAGGTCAGCGGCCAATTTTATTTTAATTATTAATCTCTAATCACAAACAAACATCATATGGCCAAGCGGTTTAGGTCATTGACTCGCAATCCGCAATCATATAGGTGAAAACTTGGGGTTGCAGGTTCGAACCTCCCCACGGCTACGGTACCTGTGCCCTTGGGCAAGGCACTCAACCACACTTGCTCCATCCTTCGGAAGGGATGTAAAGCCGTTGGTCCAGTGTGTTAGGTAATATGGAAACGCACTCTAAAGATCCCAGAGCATTCTTTCGTGAAGAGCAAGGGGAATCACCCCGGTGTCTCTGGCCATTTCTAATTCTAATTCTTCATGGGTTTCCTCACGCTTGCGAGTGACAGTGCAATGAGCACTATTGAGGAATCCTTGGTATGAATACCAGAAAGAAATAATAATAATAATGAACAACTCTTCAAAGGTATAACTTGAGGAACAGTTCCAAAAGGCAAAATCTTGGGGAAAATGAAGGCAACGTTCCCTTTAAAGGGCCCTGAAATTGTGTTTTTATCAATGAAATCTGAGCTGTAGAACTAGTCCATTAATTTACAATCATAAAAACCCTACTTGGAAGTTGTTTGGGGGTTAAAATCAAGATTTTTGATTTTTAAGCTAATGCAAATTTACATATGCATGAGCAAAGTGGTGATGTCACTTTAGGAAAACACAGGAAAATCTCATTCAACTGTGCACAAAAATTTCCACAATTTTCTTGCTGAAACTTTTGTAACCCATGACGGTTTAGGTTTGTTTTACATGTTGCCTGTTGTAAACCATGAATAAACTAACGCTGGAAACTGCAGCATTTTTCCACAATCCCAGTTTGAAGTCCTATGTTTTTCCTTTGCTTTTCTGCTGTGTGTTCCTAAAGTGACATGCCCCAAACAGCGTCCTCTGTCTGTGAGTTTATGTGAAAAATACCACTTTTTATTCATGGGGCATTAAAATGAACAGTAGTAGGCTATTGTCCTTCATATGCAGCAAAAACTGTGCATAAAGTTATTGAGCATTTCGGGGGCCCTTTTATTCATTCTCATCAAGATCCATTATTTAATTCATTCTGTCCAAGATCGATTATGACAACGGGTAACTCGTGGAAACAAACATCTTTTTAATTATGCCGCAACCGTATACCCAAATGAATTTACACTCTCCGGTAATCCCTTTTGTGTCTGAAAACACCGAAAAAAGACGAATCCCTTTGTCCCCAAAACACACAACCACCCCCACGAGACCGCCCGATTAGACGTCCTTAGAGCACGGAGTAAATTGATGAAGTATTTGTATTAACCGAACAGCCATCGGCGTTTCGTCTTGCTCATAATTTCCTTCAGAGTTTATTCAATTTTGAGAGAATAAAATCCGCGAGGGGCGAGGCCCACTGGTCGAGATTTGGTCCCCTGGCTTCACCCCGGGCTTAATATCGCGGGTGGTTCTCAGTCACCAGATTATTCTATATCCTTCGCCTCCTCGAGACGTGTTCTGTAATTGATTTGTAACAAGGCAGTGACCGAGCCGCGAAATGATTACAAATAACAGGGGACAATTCGCTTCGTCTACCAAGTAATTTGTTTCAAATCCCAAAGTATAGCTTCTGGCAAAATTGTTTAATACATGTACTTTGTCTCTCGATTGAGTCAAAATCGATCACTTTTGCACCCTGCAATCACTTGTTTAATACTAAAACAGATCTTTATAAATCTGTCTCATACGTATAAAGGGATTTGAAGTTTCCAAAGGCACATTTCCCTGGAGTGGGCGATAAAAATGCCCCAAATTCATGCAATTTTAACCAGCCCAGCGTGGTATGCGACAAAGAGACTGCCCTCTACTGTCCATATACCTCAACACACTTTTCCCCTTTGTTAACGCACCAACTCCCCTAAAAACTTAAAATAATTCCTTTGAAATTCCTTGGATGTTTGAGATACAATGGAAGGGGTTTACATGCACATATCGTGCATAAAGTTTTCTGAAGCATTGTTGCATCTATGTAGCTGACATTTCTGCAGGCTAGTTTACCAACATTCTTCTTTAGATATGTTAAATCCCTTATTTCAGAAGCCGTAAATGTTCATCTTGCATAGTTCCGAGATTGCCAAGTTAACCCCGCCCCTTATATATTGTTGCTATCTGCTCACAAGCCATCGCAAAAAAATTGCGACACAACGTACAAAGCAACGGGACTTGGCATGGAAAATCGCGTAGTTGTTTGTGATGATTGCATCACTTTGACCTATGTGGGCGCCGTCTGCTAGCTCTGTTGTGATTGGTCGCGGGTTCGGCTTGATTGACAGGTCGGAACTATGCAATGCAAATGACATAATTTGGGTCTTCAATATTGTAATGTCGTTTTACCGGCTGATTTGTCGGTTGATTAAGGTAAGAATCTAGTCTTACCTTTAAAGGTCGTTTATTCTCTCTCTAAAAAGCTCAAGTTTCAGGCAGAACGCTTTTTGCACAGTTGCGTTTAAACGGAAACGCAAACATAATGTTTAACAATTAGTTAGGCGTATAGCGTGCAATGATAAAATTACGATGCGGTGACAAACCAAGCCCTGAAAAACCACGGCCATTTTGTTTAACATATCCGGGTTTTTAAAAGTACACATTTTGTTTATAACAGCTAAAACAGACAAGCTCTGCCCTTGAATTTACGTAATTGATTGATATTGCAAGTTTATATCCGTGTTTAGAAATCCGTTTTGGTAAAATGATTTCAGAAAATTGAGGAGGAAATATCGTTTGTGGCTGTGCGGAATGTCACATGTACTATAGTTGTTTTCGTGATGCATCCAAATCATGGATGTTTCTTGTGACATTGCCTAGTGATGAGCTATTTCATTCACATTTTACTTTAAATTCGATTTCTATGGTTATAATTCATTTTGCATAGGCATTAGTTGTTGCTAGGTAGGACAAGCCCCGGACAAGCTTTGTGGTCGTTAAGAGCAACCTTAAGTTATTAAAATAAGTATATACATGCATTACGAAAATCCCACGAGTACTAAAGTGAAAAGTGAAAACGTCACCCTTTGTGTGTTGCTAAGGTTACTGGGTCTACTCTAAAACCAGTCGACTGTTTCCCTGCGCTTTAACAATGGACATTTCAGATTACCAGCGAATGTTTAGACCCGTACCCTGGTTACTGACGTCACACTTTACTAGTCTACTGAACGAAGTGATTGTGGGTAATTCCCAAAATTAGGGGTCCAAAACTTTGGCGTTCCAGTTATGTACGACACCCTGTGCTTCAAAAATCTCCACTCATGATCACAAATTCTCAGTAATGGACTGTGGCCTGTGATTATATAGGAGACAGCATCTTATTCTTGAATATTTTGTTCTCTGATTACTGACAAATATTTAAAACAAAAGACCATAAAGGCTCATCATTTGTTCCATGATATTGAATGGGAATTTGGTGTCCCGGGTTACATACGCCAATGAAAATTGGCTGTATAAGGAGTTTGCATTAACCTAGGTGCCTTATCCATACACAAACATTAAATTTAAGTGGCGCTTGTGGAAATAAACATAAATATTTTCTGCTGGGAAACCACTTTCAACGGCACTAAAAACACTTGAAAATCTTTAAAAAGGAATTTCCCTTATCTGTTTAATATCTAAATCATACAACCAGTCATCGGCGTTTTGCCAAAAAACTTTTCCCGGTCGCCACCCAATAAGTTGGCCCCTTGTCTACCCTCTGTGTTATTAAAACAGACCCTCTTGCTTTCACATAATTACTGCTGCAACAAATGACTAAGCACAATGACCATTCCTGTTTAGCATTAATAGTTCATGAAGACTAACAGATACGTTTTTGTTCGTTCACCTTTTTGTCAGGTGGATTTCTGTAATTACTTCTGAAAGTTATAGAGGTCTCCAACCACGGGGAGCTGGAGAGAAGTTGTAAGAACGAGTATACCACACAGCCGTATACAGCGATTAACAATTGAATGGATTCTACACTGCAAATTGTAATATGTTCTCAAAATCTATTGTTATAGTTTGAAATAAAAGCATTTTGTTTTGACTTCAAAATATATAAGAATTGCAACAACCTTTCCACTTATGAAAACGATATTGAGAGAGTTTTGGAATTTTGGAATTCGGTGGACCTACATAGTTAACGTGTTGGTTCGGTTCGTTTCGGTTCGGTTCGGAGCAGCCCGGCTTAGTTCGGTTTTCTTCGACATACATGTATATCGACTGGATTCGTTTCCGTTTAGGCTGAAGCCGATTTAGCTCGGCTTATTTCGATAAGCATCATTTCGATATCCCCTTTAGTCACAGGAATTTGGACAGAACAAGAAGTCTCTTTCAACAAACTGTACACACATGTGATCGAAGGGGATCTGATCCCGTTTCATTTCGGCTCACTTCAGAATGCCTCAGTTCGATTCCAGCCTGGTTTAGTTCTGTTCTGTTCGATATACACAATAAGATTCGGTTCCGTTTATAGGCTCGGACCGATTTTGATCGACTCACTTCGATATGCATCGATTCGATTTGGTCCCGTTTCTTTCAGTCCATATTGTAGTTCGGCTCACTTCGGAACGTGTCGGTTCCTCTCGGTTCAGCCCGATTCGGTTCGGATTGATTCGATATAGCTGTAAGCCTAACTGCTGGATTATGTTCCGTTTCGTTCGTGTTTGTAAACTTTGTATACGGTTCGGTCCAGTTCGGGTAGCTTCTGTAAGGACTGACTCATCGGTTTGGTTCCGAACCTCCTTCCGAACGAATCTTTTAAAGTATATAGGCATTTTCAAAATTTTAATGCGAAGAAACTAAATAAAAACAGGTTAGAGAATTTGGGGACAACGAAACCATAATGTCACCTTAAAGGCCCATTGTATCATTTGCAATGACCCAATTTTGTTTTTCATGAGTTGACAAAAAAAACCGTACTCAAAGTGTTGATAGCAATGGTAACAAACACCACATGAATTTATTTCCGTCCAAAATGGTATCTCATGCTGGAAATTTACAACCGAAGGTAGTTTTCTATAAATACAAAAAGAAGTCCCGTGCACGGGACTTTTTTACCATTCACTTGTAATCCATATATAGATTTTTAAGGTTTTCTGAAGCATTGATACATCTAAGTAGCTAACATTTCTTCAGGCTAGTTTACCAACATTCTTCCTTAGATAGCCTATATATGTTACACTCTTATTCCACGAAACTGTAAAAAGTTTTATCTTGCAAATGATATCCTACATAGGCCTTGACGTATATATATAGTGAGTTTGGAAATCAGACATTTAAATTAAAACAGGCTATTATAGACCGTATCGAATAGCCGCCATTTCGTGGGGCACCTTTTGTTACTTAAACCGTGCAACAGTGGAAGCACAATATGTGCAACCATGCATGTCCTCACAAAGAAACTGCCCCACGAAATGGCGGCTATTCGATACGGTCTATTGACAACCTCAAAAGTACGTGAACACCGATCGCTTAAATTACACACGATTTAGTAATTACAAATGTCACACATGACACTTGAGAAAAAGTGCAATTTGTTTAGTGAATTTAAGCGGCAAAGTGCCAAGGACTATACACGCTAATCGAAACTCAATTTTTCTTCATTACGGAAATTGTTTCTGTTAATACGTAAAGACACCGTGGCGCCTGTTGCGTCGCCTCTTTGTAACCAATTGTTATTTTTTAAAGGAGCGTGTCGGTCCAGATAACATTTTTGACTGACCCCCATTTGTTTTCATCGGTGTTGCCATATCATTTGTCATATTTTTCTATTTATCATTTTGAAATTTCCCGCTCTCAATCTGTATATTTTCAAGGATATCTTTTTAAAAAACACTGATGTTTTGTAAACGAATCCGTTCCATAAAGCAGTGCAGTGATTAAACCAACCTGTCTGCTTCCACATCCAAATTGGAGTTTGCAAATTTCCCGTATTCTTCCCACAGACAGTATTTTGGGGAGGTATTTTATATGATTGTTAGGTTATAACGAAATCCATTTTTTGGGGGAAAAATCTGGTCGCGCTCCTTTAAAATGTAAGAATCGTTGAAAATGGTTGCGTGCGTTAAAAAAACACACTCGCAAAATTACAACTCAAACAGTGTACTTAAATAGCATCAGACTTTGCGCAGACTGTTAATAGCTATCATATTTGGGTATAGTTCGAGTCTGTTGCGGAACAGGTGACACACAGATGCCCGGGGGCAAGGGGTGATGGTTCGGTGGGCGTCTGGCGTCCAAGGCTGGTCCAGGGTCGACCTCCGTGGAAGTAGAGCGTGGATGGAAAACGGCCGGGGAAACCTTCTTCAAAATGGAAGATGGAAGTGGTTCCAACTGTCCAATGCAATGATTCCGTCTGAGATGATGTTTTCACAACAAAATGATAATTGAAGATTAAATTATATACGATGCGTGCACACACACACTTTTTTACAAGGGCGCCCCCATGTGAACGAAACTGGGTCCCTGACTACCGTGGTATTATGGCTTCGTTTTCTGTACAGAACAGCCAGGGAACCAGCATAAATAGGACGGTGGATTCGCACAATTTCTTGAATGTATGGACACAGTTTTTCATTGTTTTCTCGGAACGTAGATGAGGTACTGAGCTGACTTATACACAGGTTGGTTTTTATCATACACATCCTCAATCCCATATGGAGATAACACCGTTTTCAACAGTTTTCCAATCTGAAATTTTTTTTTCAAGGGCCAATGTCTGGTAGCTCTTCGTATGCAAATTTCATGCATACATTAACAACAAAACGACCACAAAGCTTGTCCGGGGCTTGTCCTACCTAGCAACAACTAATGCATGCAAAATTAATTCCAACCATAGAAATCGTATTAAAAGTAACACTATATGAGCAAAAACATGTACATGTTCATTGTGACCCCATTGTTAGTAACAATGGTGTGTGCCCAATTTCCATTGTTAGATGTTCATAGTGTAACTGGTGCGTGAAATAGCTCATCACACTAGGCAATGTCACAAGAAACTGGATGAATTTGGATACATTACGACAACGGCACACTGAGCGTTTCAATATTTTCGGCGATGGTCCCAGCCACCGGAGGTATTATATAGACCGGTGTCTCGTCTGGTCCAGCTATTTTTAGACTATTCCGATATAAAAATGGAGTCGACATGAGTTTCATCCCGGTCGCTAATTTACCTATTAAGACCTAGATGTGAATTTCCTCACATTCGAGGCATTAAGCGCGTGAAGTTCCTTCTGCGAGTTAGGGGAGGTGACATGGCAACTCTTTCTTAAGAAATCCCGGCTCTTAAATTTCTTTTTAAAAATCGGTAGGCCTAATTAAGATATCCGGGCTTGATAGATTTTAACAGGATTAATCAGTATCAAATTTTGGAGTTAAGGGGCCGTCTGTAGTTGTCAACATTTTCACGATCCTACAAAGAGTAGGAAGGGGGAGGAGGGGGGGGGCGAGGGGGGGGGGGGGGCGAGGGGGGGGGGGGGAGGGGGGGGGGGGGACTTTACACGCACTTTACACGCACTTTACACGCACTGTAATCTGTTGACATTTCATGGTACATGTACCGACAAGAATGTTTGTAGGTAGTACTACTGGATGAGGGGAGGGGGAGTCTTGAAAAATACTACCCTCTGTAGAACTGTAAAAATTTTGACAATGCATAGTTCCGACCTGTCAATCAAGCCGAACCCGCGACCAATCACAACAGAGCTAGCAGACAGCGCCCAGATAGGTCAAAGTGATGCAATCATCACAAACAATCCGCGATGTTCTGCCCATACAGTTTGTATGTTGTATGCGCCAGTGACCGGGTGAATTTTGGTTTCAATGTCAGGCGATTCGCTGTTCAAAGGTAGGAAAGCGCATTTTTATGAAATATATGTCATCCCTGCATTACTAGCCCTTTGCTCAGTGTGTGCTACGGTAACTGTCGACCCTAAAACATAAATACCTTTGGGTTTTCTCCAATGAATCTGTGCTTTCCATGCCGAGTCCCGTTACTTTGTACGTAGTCTCGCCATTTTTTTGCGATGGCTTGTGAGCACATAGCAACAATATCTAAGGGGCGGGGTTAACTGTGCAATCTCGGAACTATGCATTTTGGAGTCACGGCCCTAACAAACCAATTTGATCTTGCAATATCATGTTTTAATTTCACAATTTTAAAATTAGGAAAAATGGCAGTATTAGGATTCGAATCCCCGACGACTATTTCATGTACCAACGGTTTTCTAAACTTTCTTAATCAACGCAGGGGGCAGTCACAATGTCGCCGTGCGCCATGCTCGAATAGGCACTTTGTGGATCTATTGTCACATCATTTAAATATGAAAACCTGCCCTGTCATGGCCGCTGGTGCAAAAGCTCTATTGCTTTAAGATCACTACTGTTCATTTTGACGTAAAACGAAAAAAGGCAGCACCTTTCAACTTTGAAAATTTCTTCACAGAAACTCAAAGAGGGCGCTGTTTTGGTGTACGTTGTACAGGATCTTTCCGGGTGTTCATTTAATCATGACGTCATTATTCCGCTCAAAATGTACATTTTAATTCACATTTGTGACCCGCCATGCAAAAAAAAAGGTCTTCGAGTCGTGCAAGCTAGGTCGAGTTTTCGCGACCATAAGTAGAAATCTGGGGCAGATCCGGTATCCACGCTCGTTAAAATACAAAAACACAACGGAAATTCCTGGCGGAACACGGACATTCCAGGCGGTATATGGGCACGGCCAGGAATTTCCGTTATGTTTTTGCATTTTAATGAGCGTGGATCTGCCCCAGATTTCTTCTTAGGGTCGCAAAGACTCAACCAAGCCTGCGCGACTTAAAGGCCCTGTAGATGATCCGTTTTTGAGCGATTCTGCGAATAAAACCATTATAAATCAAAAGAAATACATCAACAAACTCATCCGAAGAAATTTCAGCTTTGTCAAATGTACCACGTTTAAAAAAACATGAAAATCCATATGCGTTTTCCTGGTCTTGGCGGGGTGTTTCAAATATTCGTTCTCAGTTGATCGGGTACTATGTGGCTTGCGTCATGCACTCTGTGGCGCACATCATATACTGCGTGTGCGCGCGATCCATAAAAATGCATCGCGTTGGATGGAACACGCACACGCAGTACACAGCGCCCATGCATTTTGGACCGCGTAGATGCGAACCAAAAACAAGTAAATCGTTTGCAAACGATCTAAATAATTTCATCTTTACGGATTATTTTCTGGTAAAATTACATCATTTTGAGCGAAAACCTTTCATTGGATAGTTGCTATTAATTCAATCTTTACTTTCAGAACTTTCCCCCTGTAAACTCGTCGATTACTTTTTGGGGTCATTGCAAATGATACACTGGGCCTTTAAAGGCAGAGGGCTCGTCAGCAATGCGCGCGCGCCAAATTCGTGCCACGAAATACGCAGCTATATGCTTTTGCTATTGAGCTGCGCATTTTGTGGCACGAATTTGGCGCGCGCCCATTGCTGACGAGCCTGTGCCTTTAAGGGGTCTTTTTTTCTGGCAGAAGGGTCACATGCAAAGACTGTATGTTAAATATCTGAATACGGTTTCAAAATGTCAACTCTTGTAAACGCTGCATACAGTGACAATGTCAATTTGTGATGGTGCACGTTACTTCGAAGCCCCTGCGAGCTAAAATTAAATGTGACAGTCCGAGTTCGACCAGCCCTTTCACAAGCCGATCAACCCCGCCCAGTTTAGCACAGTGTCTCATCATTCACGCTAAGCGACATCATTTCCGGGAATAGATCCTATTCATTAACACCTTCCTGTTAATCATTTGATGTTTATACAACGGCTTAGCACACATTGTATGGTGTTAATGGAAGCTTGGATGGTGTGTGCCAAATGGGGGGGGGTGGGGGGGGGGGGGGGGCGGGGCGCGGAGGCGGGGCGCGGGGGCGGGGCGCGGGGGCGGGGCGCATTGCGATGTTGAAAATATCAAGTTCATAATAAGGCTAAATTACAATTTTTAATTATTCCAAAGTTTTCGGCCATCAATACAACCCCAACAAGTTCCCCATTCATACAGAGCCACGGACGTAATGAATGCACTTTTAAAGGCACAGAATCATCAGCAATGCGCGCGCGCCAAATTCGTGCCACGAAATACGCAGCTCAGTAGCAAAGGCATGGAGCTGCGTATTTCGTGGCACGAACTGACGAGCCTCTGCCTTTAAACTCCAGTGAATTTATGCAAATTTTCCAAGGCTAACTCAGACTTCCTAGCGGGCCCCATATATCTATGAACAAAAACTGTCTGCCAGGTTTTCGTATGTTTGTGTGTACAAAACAAAGGGGCTTTTAGTTACCAAATGAGATCAGCAGCTTCCCAATTATCGCTTAGGTCGACGAGGTAATTTGGATTAAGTTTCTTGCCCAGGGACACAGACACGTTGGCCATACTGGGGTTTGAACCTACAACCTCCCGATTGATACCAAACGGTATGGACCTGTCCTGTAAAGGGCGGGGCTCCAGACGAACACGCCCACCCCTTTCACTGTTGAGGTGAATGGAGGTATGGTTTCAAATGAAGGTACGGTTTAGAAGGTCCACATACTATGCTGTTGTTGCTACGTGATGCATGCCAAGGACTAGCAACCAACAGTCTTGATGCTTTATGCCATTCTCTCCTAGGCCTACCGTGAATACGGTATTGATTCTGTACTTAACACCTGCCGCGTGCGTGCACCCAGCCGGTCACATTACATAGCAACAAACATTTACTCTGGTTATCTGGATACTACGTGTACACGTGAAAGGAAGAGAGTCAGTACGTCAGACGCTATTCATGTAAAACGCGCGTCTGGTGCACTGACGTACTTCCTTTTTACATGCACGCTTAGTATCCACTTCACCAGACTAATTGTTTGTTGCTATGTGGTGCACACAGCAGGTGTGAAGTGCAGAATCAATACCGTTTTCACCGTAGAAACAGTATGGCATAAAGCAACAGACTGTTGGTTGATATGCAATGGTGTGCACCACGTAGCAATAATAGCATAGTATGTTGACTTTCTAAGCTGCACGTCCATTTTCAAAGTGAAGAATGCAGGGCGCTAGCCATTATTTAAATGTTAACGCAAAAAGCTAATAACTGCATTTTTATTGAACTTGTAATGTACTGCTGATGCAGACATATATATTTATTTTATTTTACTACGGTTTTTCTCCGACATTATGTTTCTATTAACACTGCACTAATATGCCCGAGGACGTACACGGCTTGGGCATGGTCCAGTTACAAAACGGATACGTGACAGTGAAACACATATGTTATATACCACGTTGGTTTCAGACTCCCAGACAGTAAAGGAAACGGCCAGTGCGTGTAATCATCTGTGCCGATACACAAGGGACCAGGGCCGAGTTGTCAAACTCGGCCCCTGAGGAATACACAAGGGACTAGTGCCGAGTTGTCAAGACTCGTCCCCCAGGAATCGAACAGTCATCACATGCCTGTCATCGTTTTGGTAAAATTGTCAAAATAGTGACGGCGTTTTTCTGCGGGCGATGTGTCTAAACGAAGAAGACAGGTGGGGAGCAAAGCGGCTGGGTTTCGGAAAGTCGGGGGAGGTTGTGGTGAATTTTACGGCGCTCTGGATTTTCCTTTCTGGTTATTTTCAGTCGTCGAAATGCACCACAAAAGAAAGGTTTTCCTGTGGCGGGATGCCCAACTCAACTCCCGAGGGTCCCACGGCATGCCCTTAAATATTTAAAGATGGATCATAAATTTGGAAAACTGTTCCAAACGGCGTTATCTCTATATATGTGTGATTGAGGATGTGTATGATAAAAACCAACCTGTGTATAAGTCAGCTCAGTACCTCATCCACGTTCCGAGAAAACAGTTAAAAACTGTGTCCACGTTTTGAAGAAATTGTGCGAAGCCACTATCCTATTTAGTCTGGTTCCCTGGCTATAATGCACGGAAAATGGAGCCATGATACGACGGTAGTCAGGGGCCTAGTTTCATTCATATGTGGGTGTTCGTTTAGAGTCAAAAATTGCAAACTGGGGCTTTTTATGCGAAGAACAATAATATACTGAAACGCAAAACAAACTTACCACTTGTTTAAAATGTAATGACATTGTAACAGTTCAAAATAAAACAAACCAACAATTGCTAATTGAAACATTGGCATTTTATTGATGACATGTCAAGTTTTGACCAAGATACACCATCTCATCAGTTTGTTCTACAGTAAAGAACAGAAGAGGGTGTAATGTCAGTCCCCTTTCAATAGCGTGTGTGGCCACCATTGATTTGGATACAGGCAGTGCATCGTCGGCGCATACTGCCTACCAGTCTTTGGATGGATTGCTGCTGGATTCTGTCCCATTTTGCACTGGCCTTTTTAAAGCCAACATCAAGCTCATTACAATCATCCCATACCCCTTGGCTAATCACCGACAGTCAAAACAGCTGTTCAACAGATGTGCCATGAAGTGACCATTGAAGGTTCAAGTGACCTTTATACACCGTTTGGTCTGACAGTGAGGACACTATTGTCCACAAATAAGTTCACACATTACTACACGCAGTGTTATTGTTGTTATTTAAAGGTTTAAAAAGTGGTAAGTTTCTTTTGCGTTTCAGTATATTATTTCAATGTAATCGAACACAGGATGAGAGATAAATCATACGGTCCTCGTCGGTATTCAAACCCGAGACCTCTGGCCAACTGCATCGGCAGACGCTCTCCCAAGAATTGAATCATTCTTCTGTCCAAACATGACACCTTTTTTTGTGATAAAATAACAACTGAAGGTGTTTTTATTACGAGCTTTGCAGACAAATAATTGTTTTCTGAAAAAAGAAAGGTATCATATAGCGTAATCTCTTGGTTTCGCACGGTTCTTTTTTTAGCATAGTGTTACGTTTAGGAATGTCAAATGAACAAGCTATCGACAACATGGAGCAAGTTCGGGCGGGCGACTAACAAGACTAACCTACCCTCGGGGCTTGGTTCCTCTAGTCAGATTAGCTAGTCAAGTCGGGTGACATCTAGGCCTTTTTCCATATCTCGGCTTCGTCTCCGTCTCCGGCTCCGTCTCCATTCCGCCATCTTGAAGCCGCATACCAAACTTCGGCTCGGCTTCAGGCTTCATTTTGAGGCTTCGTTTTGGCCCAAATGAGGCTCCAAAACGAAGTCAACTAAAGAGGTGACTTCGGCCGGCTTCGTGACGTCATTAACTGGAAAATCACGTGACAGCAACAAAAACTTGGTGAACTTTTGCAGGTTTGCTCAACTTTGCCGCCGACAAAACTCGTCTGCTAGCGCTTTTTAAAAAGCCGGTGAAAAAGAGTGGTAGGCCTACTAGGCCCGACTAGTGTTCCAAACGGTTTTTGGTCTGGCTTCGCTAAAGTGAAGCCGAAGGCGGTTGGAGCCGGAGCCGCATGAAGCCGGAGCCTGAAGACGGAGTCGAGATTTGGAAAAGGGCCCTAGTCGCCTGCCCGAACTTGCTCATGGATATTTCGCGTCCTTATTGGAAACGAGAATGGCAATGTTGTGACACAAAACACGACAACAGAGGGCGCTATCAAAGTGCATTGGTAAAGTCCCAAGCCTAAACTTTGATGACGGCATGAAGAATATGATAGTTACAGAAATTAGCTCTTTGACGAAGTGTTAAAAATATAAATTAATATAATATCGTAATTAACACAAATTTGATCAAAATCATTAAATATTAAAAAATTTGAATTTAAAATAGATTTGCAAATATTTCCTTTTAAAAAACACTCGGATTTAGACAACCTTTCCTCTAGATTGGTTCCCGATCCCTATAGATTGGTTCATTTATTGTTATTATTTTTTTAAAGTAAGTGCGCAGATTTTGCATTGACATTTGTAACTTGGCCGTGCGTGTCGAACATATCCAATTATGTAAATAAAGTACGTTGCCTAAAGCAAAGGGCTTGGCCAATTTTAAAATATAAAACACACAATGCGCACGCGCAAAGACGACCAATTACAGATCAAGATCGAGTGCCCTTTACCTGTCCCTATATTCTCCTGTGTGGAATATGTGGACGGGAACCAGTCTACCTTTCCTCTAACACCTTTTTATTAGAATTAATTTATTATATTTCAAAATTAAAATAAACTGAGTTTTTTTTCTCGTACCTTTTACCAAACATGATGACAATAATTTAAATATTATATACATGTAGGCCTATGTAATAAATAAATCTTATTCCCAAATAAATATTTTATATTCTCAAATCTTTAAAATGGGATATATTGTGTATTTGTCAAAATGAGTTAGTTGGAGCATAAAGGCAGTAGGCCTATACATGATTGGTATCTCGAAAATTAGAAATGTTCACAGATTTACGCCTAACTTACACAATATAAACATGATGACCGTAGAAAACTTCCCCTGAAATGGTTTTGTCTGAACTCTGAAGTGATATAGTCTTTGAGAAATGAGTAAAACAATTATTTTTCGTCTCATGAGACGAAAATTCAATTCGCCCCAAAACCATTTCACCCAAGTGCCATTTCGCCCCTAAATTACTTCGCCCGAGTGCCATTTCACCCCAAATCACTTCGTCCAAACACTACACCGCCGAAATGCTACTTCGTCCCAAAGCCACTTCGTGCACAGGCCGTGGTTCAGGGCGAAATGGTTTTGGGGCAAAATGACTGCAAACCCTTTTTTTACTGTTTTCTCAAAAGTTAAACGAAGTACGGAGCTTTTTTTTTGCTCAGGTTGGTTTTAATCATGCATATCTTCAATCACACAGGGGGATAAAACTATTTGTAACAGTTTACTAATCATGTATACTATCTTCAACAAACAACACACAGTGATAATAAATCAATACGATTTTCCCACAATAAGACGTAGAAACTAGTTCAATGTGAGTCAAAAACATGCTTATAAATTATGCACGATATCGTTGAGAAAAACAAAGCATGACTTTAGTGAATTATGTCAAACACTGTTCAAACGGCTATAGACTACTAAAGTGTGATGTCAGTTGCCATGGTAATTGGGTCTAAACATTCACTGGTAATCTGCAACTTCCATTGCTAAAGCACAGGGAAACAGTTCAGAGCGTGATCCAAAACTGGTAAACACTAGATGAAGATTTAAACACTGTGCCATCACATTTTCAATAAATAGTTGAAAATACATGAAATAAATTACCTTTTTTGTCAATTTTATTGATTATCTGTCCCTCACGCATAAAAACAACCTCCGCATAAAACTGTAAAGTCAATTTCAACATGTGATAAACTGGGTGTGTGTATTAACATCAGTAGCTGGTAAACATACAGGTTCACTTTAGCTTTCATTTGCTGTTGACTAAGGAAAGACATTTGTCTCTTGATTTCCGTCCGTCACGCGTGAGGGACAGAATTGGATCACGCTCTTCACTGATTTAAGTGTAGACCCAGTAACCTTGGCAACACACAAAGGGTGATTTTTTCACTTTAGTACCCTATTGCTCCAGAGAATTTACCAGAGCAAATCAAGCTTTTCTTCAATCCTTATGATTTAGAGCCAAAACGCTCGGGATAAAACCGCCCATTTCTACAAAATCGGCAATAACAATGTTTATGCCTCTAGGTCCTATACATTTATCCTTTATGAAGAATTGCACGTTCTTAATTGCGACGTGGCCAAAAACGTCTTGTAGAGAGCGTTTCGCGTATTGGAGGATAGTCGTCCCTGTCGGAGTTAACACGCCTTGGCTGACGTGGAACCTGCCTGGAGGGCGCCCCCTGTTGTAGTGGGATTCGAGAACCTTTAACATCTTGGGGGCCTCGGTGACGTTAGGCCAGATGGACGGTATGAAATCTCCTGGCCAGAGTTCGGAGTACTGCTGTACTGTTTCGTCGTGGTGATAAAACACGAACAATTGCAAGCCTTTTTCCCATAGCACGTTGAGGGCGGTAGTCTCGATGTCGACCAGGGGGCATAGTTTAGAGTCGAACACGCTCAGTAGCGTTGCTACGAGTTGTACATGATCTGTATCAGTCATCTCGTACAGATGATTGAAGTCGAGAAAGATGACTTCTTTGGGATGGTTGTCCATCCAGGTTTTAATCTCAAGAATGGCGGTACCGACCTCCGCGCCGTAAAGACCGTGAACAAAGAATAGTTCCTCTTTTCCCTTCATGGTCGAGACGCGGAGGTCAAAGTAGCGGATTCCGCGATTAAGTTGTTGCGTAAAGGTCAGAGTTTGCGTGACGGACCACCTGTGGAGGATTTTCTTGGCGGTTTCGCCAAGGAGGGAAATGATATTGCGAATCGTGTCCGATAGAGTCGGGGAAACTGGCGTCTTCAGGTCAAGCATGTAACTAAATGAGTCGTGAGAGCCTAGAAAAACACAAATTTGCAAGTGCAAAATTAGCTTTTTGCGCGTAACATTTGCATAATTGCTGCCACACTGAATTCTTCACTTTTAAATGAAGGTGCAGCTTAGAAAGTCCACATACTATGCTGTTGTTGCCACGTGGTGCACACCAATGCCTAGCAACCAACAGTCCATTCTCTCCATGGTAAACAATGGGTTTTGATTCTGTGCTTCACACCTGCCGCGTGCACCACATAGCAACAAAAATTTAGTATGGTCAAGTGTGCATGTGAAGGGATGTACATCAGTACACAAAACGCTAAAGGCTATGTACGTATGCTACATCAATAGGCTAGGTCAATTAAAATAATTTATTCATCAAATATTCCAACCATATGTTTGATCGAATATCAAATATTCATTTTCAAGGTCCATTGTATCATTTGCAATTTTATTTTTCATGAGTTGACAAGAAAAACCCTACTCAAAGTGTTGATAGCAATGGTAACAAACACCACATGAATTTATTTTCCGTCCAAAATGGTATTTCATGTTGGGAAATTGACAACCGAAGGTGGGTTTCTAAAAAGTCCTTTGCACGGGACTTTTTACCATTCCCTTGTACACAAAATCCATAGTCCATATACCATCTCAGCTATCTTGGTAGCCTTGTCCAAGGGCTGTGAGTGAAATTATGTGAATCCGTGAAGAATTGGTGCAGCCTGTATGCTATGCAGCGAAAGTGCGCCACCGCGCGGTGAATTGTAGCCAACTGCAAAATAGTCTGGTTACCGAAATATCTTGGTCTGAATCCTGACTTCACGCGCGAGGCTGAATCACAGCCTTGTTCTTTCTGTACTCAATTTGTTATGTGTTTCTTTATAACTGCGTTGGAAATCCGACGCAATTACTTATGCAAAACCCGAGTGCTTATAAATATTCATATCTTACATAACATCCAATCAGAGATCACTATTTTGACCCTCGCGTCTTGTGACCGGTTTGCAAGCATAATTAAAACGTTTGTAGGCTACACATTTAGGCCTACCATACATGTACATGTACATGTAGTATGTGATTATCGGGAAACCATTATCTCATGTCTCTGCGGCATCATTACGTAGTCTTACAACTGAGGAAATTAACGTTAGTTTGAGTTAGGTATGCTGTAGCCGACGAATTGCAAATTGACGACTTTCACAAATACCAGAAGATAGCCCTCACATATTTTCTGTAAAGGTAGGCCCTATGACACGTATGATGTGTTTGTTAACTTACCAACTGGGTATACGTGCGAAAAATCTGCTATTTTTCAAACAGCACCGTGTTGTTCTGTCAAAACAACCGTTAACCAATGAGCTTTTACGTCTCGGTGCTCTCTTTGAAAAATTAGTATAAAGAGTTTCCGCCCATAAAACACATCGAGTACACATCGAGTAATTTTCTCTGTGTGTACAGCGGTAGCGGCACGGAAAGGACTGCGTACGTGTAAATGTATTTTTGCCCGATTAATGAGCAGGCTTGATACAGTCTGTCAGCATTTGGTCGCTGCGCAGTCTGAACACGGGCCGAACTGTATCTTATTTTCACGGAGGAGAGCGCCCTCCCACGTCCAGAATTATTAAAACAGCGACGAGAAAAGCTGTCGTTGAGTTTGCACGTGGGAGAACATTTTGGCTTTAAAAACGGTGTTGTAAGTATTACTTTTCAATCATTTTCCAATCATGGACATCTCAAACCACTGCAGGACTACTACTAGGAAGACATTTTTGGGTGTGATTCTAATTTCGATGCAAAATGACAACAAACCACTGTATGAAACTTTTAAAAGTGTTGTGTTCTGTCCCTACGGGATACAAGTAGGGACAGAATCATTCTGTCTATCAGTTAGTGCACAAAATAACAATTCACGTGTGCGCAGCACCCTCTGTTGTCCCGCTTATGCACGTACCGCTTGTGTACATTACTTTGGGCAGTAATTTTATTAATTTGTTTAACTCAGAAATTCAACATATCCGACAGAAGTGCAAGTGGGAAGTAGGCCTATATCAGAATTGGATAATCTGTTAATTCCAGGAGGTAGGCTAATTTCATTCAAATCTTTGTTCAATGTATACGAAAAAAATACCCCAAAAAATTATGATTAACTTCTCAACTCTTACCACAATTTCATAATACAGCGCCACGCTTGACCAGCTGCGCTCACCTGCTTTAATATTTACGGTCACGCCCCGCCCCCGGTGATTTTGTCGGCGCTGAAACCATGCTGAAACGTAACCTGGCCGAGGCCCGCGCCCGCGCCCGGAACTTTTCGTTTTTTTCCGGGGTCCTTTCGTTCTTGCTATATTACTCTTTCGCGTTTCACCTCCAAAATAAACAAAATAAAAAACACTTACCAGGAATCGCAATATTTTTCAGCGGCTCATACCACAGTTTCTCTGGTAGTTTAGCCATCCAGTCTGCATTCTCAGTCTGATTCTGAGGAGAATTTTCCATTTTTGAAGAGTCATCCACACAGCGCCCAGTTCCAAATTTTCAGAATGGACGATTTTCGGCGTTCCGATCCAGCGCTCTGGGAACAGTACACTCTTGGGGGCGCCCTTTATTGTTATCGTTGGTTAAAAAAACACGTGCAGAGGGTACGTCGTTTACGTGTGTGTTCCTGGGGTATGGGTGAAAAACGGACCCTCCGGATCCTTCCAGATCTTCCGGATCTTCCGGATCTTTTTCAAAAATGGCTATTTAATGAACAGAAAGTGCCTAGTTTGACTTCTTAATACGCTTCCATACTTTTTACTGCCATGTACAGGCCTTATTTTTAAAGATCCGGCGTGGAAAAAAAACCAATTTCTTTTTTCTTAGTGTCCTGCACTTCCTACGCCTATTTCTTCGAAAATTTCACTTTGTGGATAGTCGATGTGGTGTATGATTACAAATTGGTGCAATACATGGTGGTAAAAGGTATGTAAGCGTATTTAGAAGTCAAACTAGGTATTTCTGTTCGTTAAATATCAATTTTTAACAAAGATCCGGAAGATCCGGAGGGTCCGACTTTCACAGACTGCCGTGTTCCTGCCACTCTGGTGTAATGTAACTATGGAGGTCTTTCCTTCCTCCATGGTGTAACCAAAATCATGTCGGCAGCGGGTCAGTAGTTGGTAGAATTATAAACGTGCATTTTGCAAATTCCAAGCTACAAAATTTGATAAAACTGACAAATGCTAGGGCTACCACAAATTGTCTCCCTCGTGTAGAAGAAATAGCAATGATAGAGATTCTTTCCACACGTGCTGTCACATCATATGACATCACGTACGGCTGGATCCGAGTGGGGCTGGAGTGAAAACAACGGTGTGCCCATGGTGACAAGCGAAGGAATAAAGCCGTCTGTGCAACACATACACCTGCATACACGTATCTAAGCATAAACGAATTTGTTTTCACTCCAGTCTGGTGCTAGCCCGTATACAAAGGCATTATGAGTGACACCGGGTCACAAAAGTGCCAGGGGTATTTTTTCCGTATACTATACATTGAACAAAGATTTGAATAAAAGTATCTCCTGGAATCAACAGATCATCCACTTGCACTTATGTCGCAAATGTTGCATTTCTGAGATAAATAAATGATAAAATTACTGCATAAAGTAATGCACAAAATAAAGGCATGTGCGGTCCGTGTGTAAGCGTGACAACAGAGGGCGCTGCATGCGCGCATCAATGGTTATCTTGTGCACTAACTAAAGGCAATTTGTGAAGGAGAAAATGTGGTTTTTCTACAGAAAAGCAACATTTGTGACAAAAGTGCAAGTGGAAAGTACATCTTAAAATTAGATTATCTGTTGATTCCAGGAGGTAATTTCCTTCAAATCTTTGTTCAATGTATACGGAAAAAAATATCGTGCTAGGTCGTGCGACCGACATAATTGATAAAAAGAAAATCTTATTGTTTAAATTCTTTAAATCGTACAAAAGTTGACGTTGAACATTGAGACTCCGTGCACTAAGTTTATGGAGCATTACGTAACAAATATAACGTAAATGTCGGTATAGTTGCCAGGTCCGTGAGGTCACCATCCTTATTCATCAGCCATTGTTCATCAATAGGGTGGCGAGGTTACGGACCTGGCGACGATGCCAACATTTACGTTAAATGTTTTCATAGAAAAACTTGAAATTTCCTTACTGCTAAAATCATGTTTTCTCACCAAATTTATACTTTCTGGGGCATTATCACTATCCTGTGTGTCATACTATTACCATGCTATTAGGAAGAATTAGTGGCGAACGTGTATACTATTTATACCCCGTTTTCTGGCCACACAAATTTAAGCACACCAAAAACATGAAAATTTAGGCTAGGTTTAGATTTGTGTAATTTAATACACTTATTTGTCTTTCACATTTATTTGTGCAGGTTCAACAGCGTCTCTGAACATCGAGTGCATAGTGAAAAATTACCTTCCCAAAACAGCCAAGAAAAATTGGACGAATGTTTTGTGTGACATCAAAGCCGTCAGTCTTGGCATCAAGCCAAGTTTTTTGTACGACCATTCCAGCATTGAGCCCACCGAGTTATCGGAGATGGTCAATAAACTGGCTTTAGCGGATTTTATTAGAGAGAATAAAAATCTGCGAGTTTTGAGTTTGGGACAAGATGTTTTTCTCGCCAATATGTGCTGTTTGCGTGAGGTGGTGGAGAGGACGTGTAAAGTTCTCGTAGAAAGTAAACTTGTGGTTGATGTCTCAGTAAAACTGAAACAACCAGAACTCCTAGACGAAGATTTATATTGTCAACTTAAGGACCAGACTTACGACCTTCTAAAACAACTTAGAGAAATTGACGATAAATCAACTGCAGTTCATCAACTGATTTCCAAACCGGACTGGAACATTTCAACCCAGTTTGGTATACTTCTCGGCTACCCCGCGTTATACTGGTACAGCAACACCGAATTGGCTTCAAATTGTCTTTCAATGGTGCCTCTCCGTGTCTTTAAAGTTACGACGGACTTGAATCGTTTTCTGTCAGTTTCAGAGTTGGATATTTCTAAGAAGCCTCTTTCATCTGCGGAGTACTCCATTTATAGCTTTAGTGTCCCTGAGGTGCTTGTGTCTTCGTTTCAAGATCGTATTGATGACTGGTTTAAGAAACGTCAGGGAGAAACATCGTATAAACTTCAAATTACGAGCAATACTGTAACTTTGCCTGCTGTTGCGTTATAAATACACTACTCACAATAAGTTAGGAATATTGGTGTGGTTAAATTTTGGAATGTTTGTTTATTTCAAATGACTGTTTTTACCTATTCCTGTGACAAGGTGTGTCTGTCTGTCATGCAGATACAATTGTCTAATCATATACAAAGTCATTCAAGCAGAATGCATACCCTCAATAAAGTATCCGTGTACACCCTACAACATGCCTAACTTTTGGGTTTTGTTACCATGCACGGACACCCAGGATTTTCCTTGTTATGACATATAAACCATGTAAAAATGTTAGTTTGATGATAAAAAATTGCAACCTCCAATTTGGATGTGGAAGCAAAAAGGTTGGTGTAATCACTGCACTGCTTTATTAGGACGCAGTGAACTCGTCTTAACTATTGTAAAAATGGATCCCAGGTCTCGGTGGTTAGTTGATAATTTGTACTAACTGACTAGACCTGTTACTTGATTTAAATACATGACCAGCCACAAAGCGCTAAGATGTGCCTCAGGAAGGGGCACTTTTCTTATCTTGGGATGTTGGTATGGGAATTAGGATGCATTGAACTTGTCTTAACTTTTGTGAAATTGACGCCATATTAATTAGTTTACTAAACTTTATTGGATTTTTGACTATATCCCTGGAATGGTAATAAGAAAATATGACATGATATGGTATCAAAATCTCAACACCCATGGGAAAAATGGGGGAAGGGGGTGGTGCGGGTTCAAAATGTGATCTAGACAATTAAACAATCTCCAAAAAATAAATGCAGAATCTCTCAATTTTCTAAAGTTTAATCATATTTATTTAAAAAAATTCATAAATAAAGTACAGTGCTTTTTTGTGTAAACTGCAACTTTTTTTTCTAACCGAAAGAAATTATAAAGTACTATAGCAAATTAGAAATTATTTAAATTGTAATGTTTTAATTACTAATATTAAATTCAATATAAATTTCTTGCGAGTCAAATAACTAGACTATTAAAGTGAAAAATTGTCACCCTTTGTGTGTTGCCAAGGTTACTGGGTCTACACTAAAACCAGTGAACTGTTTCCCTGCGCTTCAGCAATGGACGTTTCAGATTACCAGTAAATATTTAGACCCAGTTACCTTGGGTAAATGGCGTTACACTTTATAGTTGTCTATACTCCTAAAAAATAATGAAAAACACCTCAAATGATACAGTTCAAAGAATTGCTCACGAGTTAGTCTGAAGTTAGAGCGAGAAAAACTGCGAGATTGACAAATTTCAAATTGACACCGACGGCCTCGTTGACCCAGATGTTGACCCATTGTATTACGTCACACGTCTTTTTATTTGCAAATTTTATCACAAAAAAAAGCACCGAGGGTCGGTCGAGAAGTCCATGGTTCGAAGCCTGGTCATTGCACCGCGTTGTCCTTGGACAAGACACTTCACTCCAAGTTGTCTCTCTCCACCCAGGTGTATAAATGGGTACCAGCAAACACGGTTGGGGAAACCCAACTAATTGCTGGGGGTAGACCTGCGATGGACTGGCATCCCATCCAGGAGGAGTACCAATGCTCCTAGTCACTCCATGCCACAGAAACCGGGAATGAGTACCAGCTGTATGAGCCAGTATAGGCTCGTAAACGACCTACCCTTATAAAAACCTCAGCACTTCTTTGAACTGTCCTAGACTGGGCAAATTTTACAAAAACTTGATAAAACAATGAATATGCTAACAACAGTTATTGAAAACAGTAACTTAAAAATTGACAAAGCTTTACCACTAGAGAAGAAAATGTACAGACGAACCATGATAGACTTAGACCGTATCGAATAGCTGCCATCTTGTAGGGCAGTTTCTTTGTTCCTTGAGGACATGCACGGTTGCACATTTTGTGCTTACATTGTTGACCAATTTATACATCAAATATTGCCCTACAAGATGGCAGCTAGTCGATACGATCTATATTCTGCTGGGAAGGATTTATACCGAGCAACTAAAAAAATCGCAAAAAAAATCCACACTTTTTTATTGAAAAATGCAGACATTCTGAGAGTGGAAAATTTCAACACAGAGAAGCTATTATTTTGATATCAACTTAATTGCAAAAAAAGTTTTTATTAAACTAAAAACTTGATATTTTTTTAATTTTGTTGCTAGCTATGGACCGTATCGAACAGCCACCATTTCGTAGGGCAGTTTCTTTGTTCCTCGAGGACATGCATGGTTGCACATATTGTGCTTCCATTGTGGGGCGGTTTAAGTAACAAAAGGTGCCCCACGAAATGGCGGCTATTCGATACGGTCTATAGATCCTGTTATAACAAGTGCCAAAACCGAGGTTTGACACTATCTTTGCAAGAGGGGATTTTATACAATCTGTTACTGACTTGCATCCTAAGTTTTGTGATGAGAAAGTGATACACATAGATTCTTTGCACCGGCGGCCATGACAGGGCAGGTTTTCATATTTCAATTATGTGACAATAGATCCACACAGTGCTTACTCAAGAATGACATGTCATGCAATGACAATGTGTTTGTCCGCTAAGATGACTGACTTTTGTCATGCATGCAATTTTTTTAAACTGCGCCCCCACCCCCTTTTCCGGCTAGCCACTGTCAAATGCCCTTAACTTTACAAAAAGTATGAGTTCCTTACCTAGACATTACTAATTGTTCACGACATAACCATTATAGATAGAAAACCCCAAATTATGAATTTTTAGGCATGTTCTCATCAGACTTTCTCATCCGCTACCTTATAAAAGTTACTGTGATCTTGCGGTAACATTCCTCTCGGCCTGTAAATTGACAGGGATGCTAGTTCTCCGTGTGTCCCCATTGGACACACGGAAATTCTACCGCACAATCACAGTAGTTTAACCCCTTCCTGGACAGCTAGGCATTTTCCAATTTAATCCCTTGGAGCGGGAGACTGCACTTGCAGTTTTGTTTATGCAGTATACATGTATGTCTCTGGGGCTGGAGACTTGATGAGACTAGTTTTTATTTTAAATCGTAAATCAATCTTATTTCCCAAGTCCAGTCACAAGTCATTTTCTCCAGAGTCAAGTCACAGGTCGAAAACCCAAAACTGACTTGACCCCAAGCCAACAAGATGAGAGACCAGCTCTGCCCTGGTAGTGCTGACCCATAGGCTAATTCTGTAAAACAGCCCCCAAGACACTCACTCAACTGCATATGCAGTTCCCCGTCGCAAAAGTCCTATATGAACATGACTATTTAATTTGGAAAGAAAAACAAATTCATACTTATCGTGTAGGTTTTGTACACAGGGTCAAGGACCCCGTTCTCACTAGGGAAATTGCTTCGTTTGACGAAAATTCGACAATGATTCGACAATGATTTGAAGATTAGGATCTCTTCGTTCAATGAAGCAAATAGCTTAAAAGACCTTTATCACTGTGCGTCACTCTTTGTCTTGTTCCCCAGAGTACGTGTCAGGCACGATCATATCAGTGCGTGTGCGCACGATAGCGCGTGCAATCTTCCGTTGTTGTTTTGAGAGAATCACTGTCCGCGCTGCGCATTATCTTTATCGCGCTGCGCGCATGTCATTGTGATGCACACAATCAACATTTTCAACACAGGGCCAAACTATTTTTTTCTGCAAGCCTTGCTTTGTTACGTTCATTTTGATAGGGCAAAAGGGAAGATGGCCGCACCGTGATAAAGGTCTATTGGACGAAGAGATCGCTCCTTCAATTGACAAAGCGATTTGGTAGGCCTGGGTGCACAAGCACGTCGTGCGCCTAGCAAGCGTTGTTTTTGCCGCGCCACTCGAAAACCACACAGCGTGTCAGACACTTAAAGCTTGACGCTTGACATGCATCCCACAGGTTCATTTAACCTTCGTTAGAAGTCGCCTGATGTGAACGGTACCGCTCTTCATTCGATCTTCGTTAAGTGAGATGTGAACGCACGCTTCATTAACTAACGATGATTAACAAAGCAATTTCTCTAGTGAGAACGGGGTCTAAATTGATACTTACAGTAGGTAAATAACTCTTCCAATTTAGTTAAGTTAAGTTATAACTCCGATTTCTTCTTGGCATATTTTGCTTTGAGTTTCTCGATGAGTTTGACGTAATCCGTCTTCTCCGTACAAGCTTTGCATTCCTCGCCCCAGACGTCCAGAATCTTCTTCAGTTCTTTGACTCTGAGTTTCTTCAAGTCTACCGTGTCCAAATCAATTTGTTTTTCTGTCGATAAAAAAAGGGTTTAAAAATGGATTACCTGATTTGAAAACTGTTACAAACGGCGTTATCTCCATGTGTGACTGAGGATGTGTATGATAAAAACCAACCTGTGTATAAGTCAGCTCAGTACCTCATCTACGTTCCGAGAAAACAATGAAAAATCATGTCCATGTTTTCAAGAAATTGTGTGAAGCCACCGTCCTATTTAGACTGATTCCCTGGTTTTTTTTCACATGAAGGCTCCCTTGTAAAAAAAATGCGTGTGCACAAGCATTTAAATAAATTCATCTTCAATTGTTGTCTTCTTATAAAACTTCCCCTGAAATGGTTTTGTCTGAAGTGCTATAGTCTTCGAGAAATGAGTAAAACAATTAGTTTTCGTCTCATGAGACGAAAATTCAATTTGCCCCAAAACCATTTCGCCCAAGTGCCATTTCGCCCCTAAACCACTTCGCCCGAGTGCCACTTCGCCCGAGTGCCACTTCGCCCTAAATCACTTCATCCAAACACTACATTGCCGTGCACAGGCCATGGTTCAGGGCGAAATGGTTCAGGGCGAACTGGTTTTGGGGCGAAATTACTGCAAACCCTTTTTTGACTGTTTTCTCAAAAGTTAGACGTAGTACGGAGCTGGTTTTTGCTCAGGTTGGTTTTAATCATGCATATCTTTAATCACACAGGGGGATAAAACTATTTGTATTAGTTTACCAATCATGTATACTACCTTTAAGACAATTTAATTAAAAAGGAGCCATCCAAAGTTGTCAACATTATCACAGTTCTACAGAGAGTAGTAGTTTTACAAAACCGCCCTCCCTCCCTCCCTCTGAATTACTAAACATTTTTTGTTACTACCATGAAATGTCAACATTTTACAGTGCACGTAAAGTCCTACGAGGCCCTCGACTGCACCCTCCTCCTCCCCCCTTCTTACTCTGTAGAATCATGAAACTGTTGACAACTTTGGACAGCCCCTAGAGCTTAGTTCCCACGACGTAAGTAACGGTCTGCGAGTGGCTGCGAGTGCCCACTTGCAACCACTCGCTATCCAGAACTCTCCCCATGGAAACGGAACACTCCCAAGCTACTTGCAAACTACTCACAGCTCGCAGGGGCAGTCACTGGTGCTCGCCAAGTTTTAAACATGTTCAAAACTTGGCGAGCTCCGCTCAGAACTTGCAAAGAATTTGCAAAGAACTCCCAAGAAGTCACAAGGTCACTCACCCATGTGAATGTGCAACTCGCTCTCCGTAAGCCGTAAGGCAAGCGAGTTTACTTGCAAACACGTCCAAACAAAGTTATTCCTGGAATGTGTTGTAAAGTTGGCATTCCCGTTCGGGGCTGAATGGAAGATGGGACCCAAAAAAGGGCCACTCGCTTGCAGTCACTAGCCTCGTGTGAACCGAAACACTCGCATTGCTAGCGAGTGCATTCCATGAGCACGCTGCTCGCGTCAGCACACTGCTCGCGTCAGCACACTGCTCGCGTGAGCACACTGCTCGCGTGAGCACACTGCTCGCGTGAGCACACTGCTCGCGTGAGCACACTACTCACTGGCACTCGCAGGCCGTTACTCGCGTTGTGGGAACTAAGTTTCAGACATCTTAGTGATCTGCATTCCCTTACCATACTTGAGTTCACATATTTGTGAATCTTGTTTCTTGAGATGTTCGCATATTTTCTCAATGGGTACGTGGTTGAGTAACCGCTTGCTTACTTCACCTAGTGACCCAGTGGCTGCATCTGCTGTTCCGCCAATGTAGTAACACTGAATAGCAAAACATGAAAGAGAGATTTATAAAACTTGAGTAAACAAAGTAAATCGGCCAGCCTGGGGGTTCAGACTAAATCTCAAGTGATCTGTGAGGTGTAGTTATCACATTGAAGGGTTTATCCCTCTGTAGGGCTTGCTAAGCTCACGTGATGGCCAATCCCAGTGATCTGTGGGGAACAACTGAAGTGTTTCAGCACAAAATGCTGTATATCCATTTTTGGCATTTGAAAAAAAATTCATACAAATAAGGTTTTGCAAATTCCAATTTTAATCAAAGTTACAATCTATTGGACGAATGTTTAGGAAAACCGATCGAAAATATACTGACACCATTATCTCAATTTCATTGGGTGTGGTATTTACTGCATTTTGCGATGAAACTCTTCAACTGCAATACCCTATTTAAAACCACCAGTTGGCTTCATAGCTCAGTGGGTAGGGTGTCTGCACATTAAGCAGAAGGTCCGTGGTTTGAATCCCGGTGGAGCCAAGTTGTTTTTTACTGCATCCAGATTCCCCATCCAAACCTATGGACATTTGTCCACATTTTTGAGTACACACTTGAGTACATGTAATAAATCGCCAGACATTCCGAAGTGGGGGCTGGGGTTAGGGGAAGGGGGGGCTGGGGTTAGGGGAAGGGGGGAGGGGGGGTGGGGGGAACAAAGGGGTGGTATGACACTTTGGAGAGGACACACTAATTTCTTCAAAGCAGGAAACAAGTTGACCCCATAGGTCAGCCAGGAATTGTACAACTGGCTTGATGACTTAACACATGTACTAATGAGGGACTTTTGTAAAGAGACATTTTACTGGTAATCTGGGGAGTCAACTTATACTGGTCCATATGGTTCTGCAGAGCTGCCAACATTCTCGATTTTGGGAGAAAGTTGTCGAAAGTTACAAGATCAGTCATTTTCAGGATTCTCGGAGGGTTAGGGGCGGTCTGGTAATGACTGCATACTTACAAAAGAATTCTCCTTATTTTTAGCCGTTTTGCAAAACCTCTTGATGACTTTCTCAATGCCATCCCGTCCTTCATTTCGCATCTTTTCTGTGACTCCCTTCTCTATTTTGTACAGAACCTCAATGCAAACTAAAATCATAAACAAAGTAAATGAAACGGGTTCATTACCATGCACGGACACCCAGGATTTTCCTTATATTATGACATATAAACATACCGCTAGAACTATGGGGGATACATATCCCCCATAGGTACATGTAGAAGAGTGATTTACCAATATGGTTGTGCAGCAACTTTAACAGGGGGCAGTAAAACATGGCTATAGCGCAATAACCTGCTGCCCAATCCTCACCAAACTTTGTCTGATACATGTAGTTCTTGAGAACGTCACCTTGCGTGTGTTTGTAGGTTTTAGGTAAATAGCTAAATCACATTTCTATATATTTCATGACTTCTGTACGGTACAAATTTATCATAAACAGGTCCCTATTTTTTAAAATGACAATTATTAGTACTGGTGCAGATATGATAGAAAAACACAAATTTCAGAGTGGGAAAAATTAAAGATTTTCTTAGGAACGTAACATACTAACACTTAGAAATTTCTAACATGTTTTGTAAACCAAGGTCTAAACCTAGCTAATGTTACCTTAGCCCTAACTTTATCATGATAAAGTTAGGACTAAGGTAACATTAGCTCGGTCTAAACCCATGAATGTTTTTCCATTTAATTTTTAGCAGGAAATAACTGTAAAATATTTTATAAAAATAGGTGTTCTGAAAGTAAAACTAATGTAATGACGAAAATCTGACATTTCCAATCTGATTTAATTTTAATTTTTATAATTAGGCCAAACAAAATAAATGGTGCGTTTACGGTAACGGCCTAAAAAAAATCCAGGTAGGTAGGAAAATAATTGTATTTTGTCATTTTCTTTTACATTTCAGTTCATGCATTTGCGTGTTGTTTTGCAATGTTTGAAACTCACTATTAACACTATTAACCATGTTCATGTACAAGTGCAATAAAAATGTTATGTTCGTTGGAAATTATTGCAAATTGTGGTCATTTAAAATTATCAACTTGAAAATTGGCAATAAAAAGTTTGAGGTCGGCAATTTGGCCTCACAAATTCCAGGTCGGTTGGGTTACCGTAAACACACCATTTATTTTGTTTGGCCTTGTTAGAAATTATGTCGGTCGCCGCAACGTCACTTCCGGTATAGCTGGAGTGAAAACAACGGTGTGCCCATGGTGACAAGCGAAGGAACAAAGCCATTGTTTACGCATAGGTGAAAACTTGGGGTTGCGGGTTCGAATCCGGCTGCGGTACCTGTGCCCTTGTGCAAGGCACTCAACCACACTTACTCCATCCTTCGGAAGGGATGTAAAGCCGTTGGTCCAGTGTGTTAGGTAACGGTAACACACTCTAAAGATCCCAGAGCATTCTTTCGTGAAGAGCAAGAGGATTCCCCGGTGTCTCTGGCCATTTCTAATTCTAATTCTTCATGGGTTTCCTCACGCTTACGAGTGACAGTGCAATGAGCACTATTGAGGAATCCTTGGTATGAATATCAGAAAGAAATAATAATAATAATAATAATAACACGTAAACGTATCGAAGCATAAACAAATTTGTTTTTATTCCAGTCACGGTGCTATGCCCGTATACAAAGGCATATGACACCGGTGTCGCGTGCTCGATCAACCGGCGTGTAAATTCTTCCGGATGACGCAATAGGAATTTCCAGCACGTAGCGGTGAATGTATTTCATTCCGTGCGTGCTCACACTTCCGGATACTCAATACGAACGGCATGGGGAGCGCTGTACAAAAACAAAACATGTTCACGTATGTACGTCTGCATAGGCTGTGTGAGCATTTACTACCCTTTCGTGTACATGCGTGCAACCTTTTTTCACCCGTACCCTTTTTCACAGTAAGTTTCGCGCTGAAAAGATTGAGATGCGCCACGTGCAAATATGTATGTGTGTACATACGTGCATGCTACCGTACGTAGTGTACACTATACACGCTGGGCCAGAAGATTCAGCACAGCACGAAGCGGTGCACTTTTGTTATGCAGTGCGCATGACGTTGCATTACGTAGATGACCAAAATTGGTCATCCCGGAAAAATTTACATGGGGGTTAAATTTACACGCAACACCGGGTCACAAATGTGTCAGGATGTGCGACCGACAGAATAAAAAAAAAATCACATTTTTTGAGTCCAGGAAGCTAGTAAAAAACACCATAATTAATTTTCAAATTTCATCAAAAATCTGTAAGTCCACAAAAACCACAAAATACTAACCTTCACATTCGCCTTCCTTCAGTTTTGCTTCCGAAGAATGAAGAACCAAGACAAAAATCAAACAACTGACGGCGACTAAACACAAATTAACCACACTATTTCCTACATTCATTTTGAATTCGGCAAGTTCAACTTGAAATTGAATGAACTTGAACTTTCGATTTTCAATCTCCTTAAAACTACTTTCCGAATGATCGGTTTGTTTCCAAACACGGGACGAATACTGAAATAAGGGACGGCAACACAGCTGTTTCCTCTATTTACAAAACATTGCTTTTTTCAGGATTTTCTGCAAACGTTCATGATGATCTGTACACCGAATAAAACTTGCCACGCACAAAACACATGCAACATGCATGACATGTGCACAACAATGCAACGTGGAGTTAAAATACATTTGTCGTTTCACCATTGGTCAGTTGCCCTGTGACGTAGCCGGTATTTTAACACGTGCTCGTGAACGACAGAGGGCGCTAGATTAATTAGGCAAAATGGCGGCCTCCTTGGGAATTTATTTCGGCGGAACGACCACGTGTTTGGCAATAAGCAAGGTAGGTTATGGGGAAGAATTTGTTAAATTTTAACGAATGACAGTTGTAGAGAACGGGGTCTATTACTGTGCATTTCTGTCCAGGTTTGTGCGGCTGAAATGGTGGAATTTAGACTAAGTTCAAGTTGAAGTCGGACGTCGGATAGTGCGTTGAACACGTTGAACATAGTGAGGGCGCCCTTCGTCGTGTTCGGTGCAGAAATTTCCATAGTTCGGCATTCATCAGTTGAGACTCCATGCACAGCTAGCTATGCATGGATCTGTGGTCTACGAGCATGACATTAAAATCCAGAAAGAGTTCCGTACTCGGTTGTCACTATATTATTTGTAAAAAAATCTGTCATTGAAAGATATGTCCGAACTAGGGATGGGACGTTTAACCTGCAGTTAACCGTTTAACCGAAAAAAATGTAAGAACCGGTTTTTGCCGAACATTTAAACGAAACCCAATTTTAAAGAATTTACAATAGTTTTTTTAAGTTTATGTCACAACTGGAATTTAAGGAAAATAATTATTGGAATCGATAGCTTGGATGATTTTGAAATACCTTTTCCATTGACATTTCCGTCGCAAATGTTGCATTTCCATGAAAATTCTGTGTTTTTGTCACGCCCGCCTTCATACAAAAGTGTGTGAAACTGCTGCCGGCCGAGGCAGTGTGTGAAGCGCACGAAGGGAGAGGGCGTGCGCATGATGATCCATTTGGTTTCTGACCAGCCGCTTTGCGTGCAATCATATGCAATATTTTTTCCGTGATTTTTCTCTAAAACTAAGCCTTTGCGATGGAAATGTATGTAAGTATTCATATTCTGGAATCATCCAAGCTATCGATTCCAATAATTACTTTCGTCAAATTCCAGTAATGACTTAATGAAAGTAAAATAAATGTATATGAGGTTGTAGTAAAATTTGACCAGATAAAGGTTCAATTATGATTTTAGGGGCCTAGGGGTATTGTGTACATTGCACATGCATCTATAAACACCAGCAACCATTTTTTATTTCGGCCGAATGGTTAAACGGTAAACCGACACTTGAAAGAATTGCAAACCGGTTTCCGAATTAACCCTAAATTCCCATCCCTCAATTCCCATCCCTCGTCCGAAATAAAAAATAATAAACATATCATTCATTATCATTTTGTTTGTTGCATAACTTTGCAATCTTGGATTGATTTTACAGGATGACAAAACAGTTGTGGTAACCAATGACGCAGGGGACAGAGTAACGCCTGCTGTCGTTGCCTACAATGGCAACGATAAGGTAACCAGACCAAATACAAAAATGTTTGACATATGAAATGTAATTAGCAAATTCATCAAAAATTGTGCTCTATAAATTACAAATTTTATTTCATGTTATAGAGCTTGAAAGATTTTTCAAAATGTTTATTTGTTGTGTTACTTACAGGAAGTTGGTTTGTCGGCCAAACAGGGTAAAATTCGAAATGCTGTCAACACAATCTGCAATGTCAAGCATGTACTGGGAAGAAGGTAAGTAATAGAGCCTTTGCACGGCGGCCATGACGGGGGCAGCACATTGTCACTGTGCATCAAGCATGACTAGGAATTTTGTGGATCTACAGGGTGGTTCTAAAAAAGGTAACCCAAATTAAAAGTGATTTTTCACCCACTTCCTGTAATTCCAGAGAAGTTGTTTTTAACCAGTTTTGATGAGCAGGTTGTTTAGCACTATTCTAATTTTTTTTATTGATTTAGCTTAAGTGGATTTCAAGATATGGCTCATTATACATTGAGGTCTTCATTGTGTTCAATCGTGCTTATGAGAAATGAGGCTCCCGTGGACAAGCCAGTTTTGTACTAGTATGTCGTGTATAATGACATGTAATAATAATGATAATGGTGGATTCTTATATAGCGCACATGTCCACCCTGCGGGGTACTCCTGGCGCTGTTGCCATTATTATTACCGCTGCCATCACGGAATCACCAGAACCATTTCGCTTTAACTAGGTGGCTGCTGGCCAGGCACTCAACCCTATCAGTAGTTAGATTGTGGCATTCCCCTTAACAGCTTCCCAAATATCGCTTGGGTTGACGAGGCAACTGGGATTAAGTGCCTTGTCCAGGGACACAGACACGTTGGTCGAAATGGGGCTTGAACCCACAACCTCTGACTGGGAGTTCCACTTCATACCCACTAGACCACACGCACTCCATATCTTGAAATCTCTTGAAATCCACTTAAAGGCACAGGCTCGTCAGCAATGCGCGTGCGCCAAATTCATGCCACGAAATACGCAGCTCTATAGAAAAGACATGGAGCTGCGTATTTCGTGGCACGAATTTGGCGCGCGCGCATTGTTGACGAGGCTCTGCCTTTAATATCCGTGTAAAATAAAAAAATCTTCTTTTGAAGTTTTACTTTTTTTTTTTTTTCAGATTTGATGACGCTGTTGTTCAAGAAAAGGTCCGAAGTGGCCCGACCAAGATGGTTGCCAAAGACGGATTACCAGTGTATGAGGTCGATTACATGGACAAAAGAACACATGTTATCCCTAAGGAAGTAACCACACTCATCTTTAAGAAGTTAAAAGGTGCGTCTTGGCTCACACCAAGTTTCTGATTTTAAGATGAATTTTTGTAGTACGGAATGACAAAAAGGTTTTCCAAGAAAATAGTCAGTTTCTTTAGCTTTGTGCACAATCTTAAAGGCGCGTGTCCTGATCACATTTTTGGCTCCCCCATTTTTTCCAAGGGTGTTGATACCATATAGTTTGTCATATTTTTCTCATTACCGTTCTGAAATTTCATGCCCTCAATCCGTATATTTTTTAGGGTATCGTCAAAAATCCAAAGTTTAGTAAACTAATTTTTTTCGGTTACATAAAGCAGTGCAGTGATTACACCAACCTTTCTGCTTCCACATCCAAATTGGAGATTGCAAATTTCCTGTTTTCTTCCCATGGATAGTATTTTGTGAGTTATTTTATATTACTGTTGGATTAGAACAAAATCTACTTTCTGGAAACATCTGAACATCTCCTTTAACGGACAAAATTCTTTCTGTATACTTTTTAAAGAACAAATAGGCCTAAATGATTAATTTGTCAAATCAGTAGTTTTCTTTTATGATTGGTCTTGCAGAAATTGCGTCGCATCAGGGAGGTAGTGGAGACGATAAAAATGTTGTCTTGACTGCACCGATAGATTATACTGAACAACAGCGAAGTTTACTAAGGTATGGAAATCGGCCAGTGGTTGTCGAAATTTGGTTCGTTTTTGAAAGTTTTTCTAGAAGATAAATTTGAAACCAAATTGCTCAATTTGAAACCAAATTTTCTGAATAGAGTATTAGTGAATTAGTTTTTTAATTAATGCATTGGTGAGCTTATAATTGCTTATGGGTATAGACATGCACCCATAGATAATATCTAGGGAATATAAGATTTATTTGACCACTCATGTGGGCACAGGGTGACCCCAAAAATCACAAAAAACATTTTCGGCTGAATAAAGTGCCTATTTTGGCTGACCATAACCAGAAAAATAAAGGAGATACAGTTAAATTGAGTGCAGATTCGTGAATCTTGCCAAGAGTAAGCTAGAATACCAAATTTGAGCTCTCTACCTGGTACAAAGACTGAATTATGAGCTTTCAAAGTCGGAAAATATTACAAAAATCACTTTTCGTGACTCGCGCGAGCACAAAATGGCCCGTTTTACCAAATTTTAACTGCTCATATCTCGAAAACGACATGGAGTATGATTTTACTTTTTTGTATGTGTTCATTTGAGTCACACTCGATCATTCTTATGAAATTTCATCAAAATCTGAGAGGGTCACCTGGGAACTTTTCAGAAAATTGGTTGATTTGACGCGGAATGACCCAAAAGCTTGATGCAGACAGGCGGACACATAAAATGCTTTACTTTTTTTTTCTTCAGATCCGCACCTGAAACTTCATACTTTCATAGCCTGCTCGGGTGGGACTCGAACCCATTGCTATCAACACTTTGTGTAGGATGTTTCTTGTTAACTTATTAAGTTAAATTTGATTGACATTTTTCTGTTATCTGTGTTTTTTGTAGGAAATCCGCCAGCGATGCCGGCTTTAATGTACTAAGAATCATCAGCGAACCCAGTGCAGCTGCTTTTGCCTACGGGGTTTGTGAGACAAAGTCACTCGACAAAAGGTACGCAAAGTAGACAAAATGGAGAGAAAAAAATGTCACATGACTAAAATAAATGGGAAATATGTCTAACCCTTTCAGTTTCCATTGTTGACATTTAACCCCAAAGTCCCCAACTTTTTGCATTTTTCGTAATTTTTTGAAATTTAAGTCGTACATACGCGAGGGTTGGCATGATGGAAAAAGAAATTATACAATTGATCACGTTCAAATGACGTCACTTCCTACAAATTGCCACGTGCATCATGATTCTGAGCGTATTTTTTTGTGACGCGCATCGGTTGCGCCATATTTCGAACAAATTTCGACCAACACGTGCGCGTGTTTGGAACATGTTCCAGCGTGTGCGTGCGCGTACTTTATGGCGTTTAATACGCAGTAGCATTTTTTCCTACGAAGATGGCGTCTGTGAACGTGATCAATTATCGAGATCGTACATAGCACTTTCAGAGCACATACGATAGATCGTACAACCGGTATACACCAGCAAAACTAATATCCTCATTCCAAACTGATAGGTTCATTTTTATTGCAATAAAAAATAATATTCAAACGGAAATGGTTACAAAGCAACTTTTAGATGTGTCCCTTGTGTCGATTCTTTAAATTGTACACTGGTGATTGAAAAGGTGCCAGCCCACGTGTGTTCCAATTGAACCTGGAGGTAATCACTGAAGCGGAACAGTCTTAAAAGCGATTCCAAAGTGATTGGTCTATCAGTGCCTTGTTATCCACAAGTTCACTGTATTCAACAGACTTCTGTTCTGATCAAGAATCAATATATTAATAAAAAAAAATTTTGAAGAGTATAATTTCATTTTTCTTTTTCCACACAGTCATGTATTGGTCTACCATCTTGGCGGCACAAGTCAAACGGCGACCGTTCTCCAAGTCAGCAGCGGCATGATGCGTGTGATCGGCTCAGAGACGGATCTGTCATGCGGAGGCGATACGTTCACGTCGCTTCTTGCACAAAGTTGTGCCACGGATTTTAACAGGTCGGTGTAAATATTTTAATATTTTATTTTCGTCTAGTTCACAATGAGAAATTACGCTACCGTACAGTCAGTGTTCTCCAATGGTCGATAATTTGTACGAGTGCACTGAGCAGCGCCCTCGCACAGCGAACACTGACCAATCTCCTGTTTGCCGTGTGAGGCAAACGGGTGCATGCAACTGTCATGGCTGTTATCAGATTGGGTCGTCTATGCAATAGATATGTGTGGTATTAAATGAACGATAATGACACCAGCGCTCAACAAATCATTTTTGGCAACTTTACACCTAATATTAGAATGACTCGGCCGTACTTCTGGAGTGTTTTTAACAGGGATAATTGATTATTATTGTCCGGGCGGCTAAGCTGTTTTGTCTAGGTACCTCTCCACAAAATAGCTAGTGCAGGAAATATTTTTTTAAATCGGGTAATTTCACACAAGCTGTGCTGCAAATGTTTTTGCAAAAGTTGCACAAGCTATCCACTAATTGTAAAATCAACTGCTGATGTCTTAGGCATGGTTGTAACGAGTCTCCCTCTACTCGAGTCCCAAGTCAAGTCACGCTGCCTTCGAGTCCCAAGTCAAGTCAAGTCAAGCTGCCTTCGAGTCCCAAGTCAAGTCAAGCTGCCTTCGAGTCCCAAGTCAAGTCAAGTCAAACTGCCTTCGAGTCCCAAGTCAAGTCAAGTCAAGTCAAGCTGCCTTCGAGTCTCAAGTCAAGTCAAGCTGCCTTCGAGTCCCAAGTCAAGTCAAGTCAAGCTTCCTCCGAGTCCCAAGTCAAGTCAAACTGCCTTTGAGTCCCAAGTCAAGTCAAGTCAGGCATAGGCCTACTGGTCAAGTTGGGTCTAGTCAAATAGTCACGATAGTAAATTTGTTCAAGCTAATTTCAAATTGAGTCTAAACACTAAAACTCACATTCAAGCTGCTCTGGCCAAGGTTTCTTTAGTGCTGAAATACAATTCGGTCCCCAAAATGACAAAATAAATGCATAAAAGATCTATTTTATTTTTTGGCAAACTCGGGTCAAAAGGTCCAAGTCAAGTCAAGTCATTTGAGGTTCGAGTGTCAAGTCAAGTCAAGTCAGTGAAAATCGGAACTCGAGTCGACTTGAATCCGAGTCTTAGGTTTCAATCTTTAGTTCTTCTTCCATTTGTTGTGTTTGTATCAGGGTGTGGAAATGTGACATTAGCAGTAACAGCCGAGCAATGAATAAACTCCAGAGTGCCTGTGAAGTCAGTAAGCACATCTTGTCATCACAACTTGTGGCGAAATGCTCCATAGATTCACTGTATGAAGGCATCGATTATCACACTAGCATTTCAAGGTAAGAGAAAATGGCCTCTCTCCATGAAGTAGTCTTGGCTCCAAAACCTTTGTCGTTTGTTTGTTCTTGTTGCGCGCTGCCTCCGCAGTAGTTTCATCGATTAGTTGTGTATTCGATTCTGCTATTTGATTGCTTCGACGTTGGTATCGATTCTGACCTTTTTGACCAGACTTCGACAAAGGTCTCGGATAATTTATTTATTTATTTTTTTTATTCATTTATTTGTCCATAAAAAAATGGATATTTGATTTCAGCCTGCTAAGCTAACAAAATACATATAAAAATACGTAGATCACACAAACATTAAAGACACATTTAGATACACTAAAAAAGTCAAACAGTACAAACACTTCCTAGCATTTCACTCCCAAATTCAAGGTCAAGAAAGATGATTACAGACCAAGCTTGTTCAAGGCATGAACAGCTTGGGGAACAAAGGAGTTCTTAAAGGCAGTACACATGATTGGTATCTCAAAAATTAGAAATGTTCACAGATTTACACATAACTTACATGATATAATCATGATGACGGCAGAAAACTTCCCCTAAAATGGTTTTGTCTGAAGTGCTATAGTTTTTGAGAAATTACCAAAACAATTATTTTTCGTCTCGGGAGACGTAACTTCAATTCGCCCCAAAACCATTTCGCCTTGGACCACTTCATCCTGAACCACTTTGCCCAAGTGGCATTTCGCCACCAAACCACTTTGTCCAAACACTAAGTCGCCCAAAAGCCACTTCACCCCAAAACAACTTCATCCACAGGCCGTGGTTCAGGGCAAAGTGGTTCAGGACGAAGTGGTTTTGGGGCCAAATGACTGTAAACGAATGTAATGGGTGAGATGGGTCGTTGACAATGACACATGCTTTTCTGACGAGGGCTTTGATAACTTGGCATGGAATACTTGCTACATTATTTTTCTAATGCTAAAGTAACAAATTCCGAAAAAAAATTCCAAACCCATTTCTGCTTAAAAAAATGCTTTTCCAGAGTAAAGTTTGAGTCGCTTATTGGCAGCAGTGTACAACGCAGTTTGGAGCTCATTAACAGAGTGATTGCATCAGCAGGCGTGACACCAGACCATATACAACAGGTACCTGTTCATTTTGCCACCAGTCTAATGCTGTATACCCAGCACGATATGGGGGCCTAAGGACCACAACCGCCCCCCCCCCCTACTAAAATCGACTAAGCCACTTATCTTATAGCCGGCTATCCAACTTAGCCAGTCTTGGCTTAGTCACTGGTTTAGCCCATTGCTATGAACCAGTCTAATTGAAGTACGGCTGCGCCAACAGAAAAACACGCACATCTTAATGGAAGTGACACAGCTGGCTATACTTGCGTAATTTCAGGCCAAGCAAACATCCTCACGAAGACACTTGATGGCGCGTGTCCTTCCACAAGATTTGCACAGAAACTGGCCGTAAAAGTTATCAAATAGCACTGAAAGGGCACCAATGGGCATAATGTGCATTCTGTTCACAACACTCTTCATCTTCTTTCAGCACAAATTACAAGATGTAGCACCGTGTCCAAAAATTATAGACCGATTATAGCCTGCTCACCGCGGGCTTCAATTTTAAGACTGGTCTTACATTAAGACCACAATATTGCAAGCGGACTATAATTGTAGACTGGTCTTAGACCGCATATTGCAATCCGCCCCAGGTCTTTCAATTACTTCACAGCCCTTTAAAAAAAAAATTCCAGAGCACTCTATTGGGATTTTCCAGTATCTCTGGCCGTCGATGTTTAGGTGGAACACTCTTGTAAGCTTCATGCAATTCAGCCTACGGGCTGCAAAAATAAATAGTTTTTTGCAATTAGGGAATTTTCATCCTTTTTACATCCAGGTCATTTTAGTGGGAGGATCAACCCGCATCCCTAAGGTACAGCAGACAGTCCGAGACCTACTCCCGAAGGCAAAAATTCTCGACTCCATCAACCCAGATGAGGCTATTGCAGTCGGTGCCGCAAAGGAGGTCAGACATTTTCAAAATTTGTGCGGAGTTTGTTTATTTAATCATATTTTGTGGAAGACATGGGACCAATGCTAACGTTAAGGCTACATGTATTTCACGACTGCGGCGTGCTTAAGCATGCGCGTGCTTGGAAACGGTCATTGTTGCGTCACTAGTGTTTAGCAAATTTTGCCTCTGAAGCTAGCAAACGTTTAGCAGTGCTACAGGTTACGGTCTCCATGAAATAGCCGGAGCCTCCGTTAGCACAAAATCGACTGCTAAACAGCGCCATAAAAGTGGCCCATAGTCTCTTTTTCAAGTATTTGTACCTGACAAATTAAAAATCTCTCCGATTGTCAGTTCAGAATGTTTCTAGATGGGTCTCGTTTAAAGAGATTAACCAAAGACACACCAAAACTTCAGAAAGTGAAATATAGATTAATTGATTGAAAAACTGTTTAAACAGCATTCATAAATACCTTAGACAGTTCACGCATCCCTGGCTAACGCCCGTGCTCTGGTCAGCGCGTATGGAACACGCACATGCACACAGAAACTGCACGCTTCCGAAAGCAAATTGTGCACTGTGACTAGTCGTGTGCGTGTGCCTACAACACGCTTGCATTACGCGTATGGCGCGTGATCGAACAAAAAAATATTGACGCACAGCTAGCAGTTGTACGAACGCGGTGTTGACACTGTGGGTGTAGAAAGTGAATGCAAAACATGGCAAAACGACAAGCTAATTTTGGTGAGTTTTACAGATTTACGCAAAAAGGAATTTATGAATGGGATTAGAACTAGGTTTGGTCAGTTTTAAACAATCCGTTTAAAACCGGCTAGGGTCCTGGGCACTGATAATGGCCCGCGCCTTCGGCTTGGGCCATTATCAGTGTCCAGGACCCTATCCGGGAAAACTGGCCAAACCTACTTGTAATCCCTAATTATATCCATGTTTGATTGAGGATGTGTATGATAAAAACCAACCTGTGTATAAGTCAGCTCAGTACCTCATCTACGTTCTGAGAAAACAATGTCCATGTTTTTAAGAAATTGTGCGAAGCTGCACCATCGTATTTAGGCTGGTTCCCTTGCTATGCTGCACATAAAATGGAGCAAAAATACCATGGTAGTCGGGGGCCTAGATTGCTCACATGAGGGCCTCTTTAATTTCATCTTTAATTTAAAAAATTTTATAAAAGATATCACGGATAGTTAGAATTGTAGCATTGAATTCACTTCTATCTTTCGTTTGAGTATTTTGTTGTCAAATGTTGAGTAATTTTTTTTTGTCTTTTTTAGTTTTTTAGTTTTTTAGTCAAATGTTGTTTAAAATTGTGAGACATTGCAAATTTTGTGTATGGGCTTAAAGCATTTTTTTCTAAATTTGATGACCAAAATTGTTTGGCTATTACAAATGCCTTAACTCATACCTGCCAACTAGTCCAATTTTATCGTATTTGTTCTGATTTTTAAGTGTTAAAAGTGTTCAAAATCAGAACAGTTGGTAAACAGTTGACTTGACCTGACTCCCTGTGCGCGCCGCATGTGTTTTGTACATGAAAACGGGTGCAGTACTAGGTCAACTTGACCGTTGTACCAACTCGACCGTTGCAAGTTTCACTGCAGTATGCATAACTGATTGACAACTTGTGTGACTTTCACATTCAGTTTTTGCATCCAAAGTTAACAAATATTAGCCATATATTCTGCAGAACATTGAAACAAAATCTGACATTTCAAGCCAAATTTCTAATGTTTAAATTTCAGGCCTCGCTTTTAAGCAGTCGTGACGTCCCAATTAAACTCACGGATGCAGACCTTATGGCCAGTTGCTGTGCTAAAGCAATAGCACTCAAGGTATGTGATTGGTCGATTGGATATGAGTATGGAACACGCACACAGAAACTGCACGCTTCTGAAAGCAAAATGTGCACTGTGACAAGTACCCGATCGTGTGCGTGCGCGCGTACAACACGCCTATATTACGCGTAACGCGTGCGATCGAACAAAAACAACTCAACGCACAGTAGCAGTTCATACGAATGCGGTGTAGGAAAGTGAATGCAAAAAAGGCAAAACGACGAGTTAATTTTGGTGAGTTTTACCGATTTACACCAAAAGGTATTTATGAATGAGATTAAAAGTAGGTTTGGGCAGTCTTAAACAATCCGTTTAAAACCGGCTAGGGTCTTGGGTGCTGATTATCAGCGTCCAGGACCCTAGCCGGTTTTAAACGTATGTTTAAGACTGGCCAAACCTACTTTTAATCCCCAAATAATAATGTTGGATGTCATTTTTTGGGTGATATGAGAATATACCGCACTCGTCATGAAAATACCGAAATGGGCGGTATATGTTCATATTTATCCAATATTATATAAATATTACTATAGACCGTATCGAATAGCCGCCATTTCGTGGGGCAGTTTCTTTGTTCCTTAAGGACATGCATAGTTGCACATATTGTGCTTCCATTGTTGAAAGGTTTAAGTAACAAAAGGTGCCCCACGAAATGGCGGCTATTCGATACGATCTATACTGTAATGACGTGAGGTGTTGTAATTGGTGTAAACCTGGCCTTTATTACAATACAATTACAATAAATACTTCAAGTGACCGGGATCATTATTCAGTTATTACAATTGTATCACAATCAAGATATTTCCGAAAAATTGATATCTCTAGGATAACAAAATTAGGCAAAAAAAAGTTTCAATCATTCAGACCATATATTTTGCATTCATAGGTCGCGCACACAAATGAGGACACAGGCCTAGAAATTATCATTCCGCAGTTTTCATTTCTGCCCGTCCGTCGACAACACGAGTTTAACGTTGACGGTGATCGCACGTCGGTCTGTGTTCAGATATACGAGACACAAGAGGGTGCTTCCACACAAGACGCGACTCTACTCGCACAGGTACGGTATATATTGGTGGGTTGTTTGATTTTGAATATGTATCCAAATAGAGAGAAATTTTTGTTATTGTTTTTTTTTTTTTTTGACAATGTTTCTGCTAAAAGAGATATTACTTCACTCTTTTGGAGGAATTCCCATTATCTTGGCGATTACAGGAAGTACCTGGCGATTCTGGATGTTAATGAATGCAGAAATTACCTAATTCCAGGACTTTAGCAGTGTTTTGTGTCAGGTTCGCGAGATATTTTTCAAATTTTAGTTTCAACTTTTATTCTGAAAATGGATCTGAATGAAATCTGAAATAAGTGGAATGAAAATTAATTCCAAAAATGTTAGCATCAATTCAAAAAGCCTTTAAAATTATTATTCCTGGTTGCATTTTGCAATGAAAGATGAAGGCTTTTCTATGCTTTCTGCATGGAAATGAGGATATTTCTTTGGCCCTAATTCTCCTTTTTGTTCTGAATTTATCCTTTTTTGCAGGTTGTTTTAGATGGTCTTGAAACAGATTCAGACGAAGACTTCCATGTAACCTCTGTCTTCCATTACAGAAGGTATGTTTTGCAACCTTTTATCTGCACATTCACATATTGTTTTTTTTGGCCTTAAGGCCCAATGTATTATTTGCAAGATATGGAATCCCGGAATAAGGGCATAACATATCTAAAGAAGAACGTTGGTAAACTAGCCTGCAGAAATTTCAGCTATATAGATGCATAAATGCTTCAGAAAACTTCTCCAGAAGACGAACAGAGCACACTGTTCGAAACTTTGAGTACACATAAAACGTTTAAAATCCATGCATGATTTTTGTGTTAAAGGCCCAGTGGATCATTTGCAATGACCCCAAAAAGTAATCGACGAGTTTACAGGGGGAAAGTTCTGAAAGTAAAGATTGAATTAATAGCAACTATCCAATGAAAGGTTTCCGCTCAAAATGATATAATTTTACCAGAAAATAATCCGTAAAGATGAAATTATTTAGATCGTTTGCAAACGATTTACTTATTTTTGGTTCGCATCTACGCGGTCCAAAATGCATGGGCGCTGTGTACTCCGTGTGCGTGTTCTAACGCGATGCATTTTTATGGATCGCGCGCACACGCAGTATGTGCGCCACAGAGTACATGACGCAAGCCACATAGTACCAGTACCCGATCAACTGAGAACGAATATTTGAAACACCCCGCCAAGACCAGGAAAATGCATATGGATTTTCATGGTTTTTATAAACGTGGTACATTTGACAAAGCTGAAATGTCTTTCTTTTGATTTATAATGGTTTTTTTCGCAGAATCGCTCAAAAACAGATCATCTACAGGGCCTTTAAGTGAATGTTTAAAAAAATGTGTGCGCACGCACATTTTTAAAAAGCTACCTTCAGTTGTTAATTTCTTGTTTTGTCAATATAATTTTGGGTCATTGCAAATGATATAATGGCCTTTAAAATTTGCAAATATGAATAGAATGACAGTTTGTTTCCATGCTTCGTTTCTTTCAGGGATGGGGTACTACATATAACATGTTGTGAAGATATCACAGGAAAAACAGAAGACGTCCTGATTGGCCCACCGGGAAATACAAGTAACAAATCAGAGGATGTGTTAGATGAACAGTGACATGCATGAACCAATCAAAAAGCTTGTTTCATTGGCAAGTGCTCATGAAACCATTTTGTAGTCCGCTGCTGTATTTGTGAAGGGGCCATCCAAAGTTGTCATTTTCACGGTTCTACAAAGCGTGGAAGGGGGTGGAGTTGAGGGCCGCGTAGGACTTTACATGCATTGTAAAATGTTCACATTTCACGGTAGTGACAAAAAATGTTGATAAGTAGTGTTTCGGGGGGAGGGAGGTGGTCTTGAAAAATACTACGCTCTGTAAAACTGAAAATGTTTACAACTTTGGAAGGCCCTGAACAGAAGTTGATATACAAGTCTGCAAAGGGTTTATAGAGAACCAAATGGTGATGTCAGTTGCAGTGGCCATGGAAATGGTTCTAAACATTGATCACTCGACTTGGCCGAGGCGTCCATTGCAAAACCATGGTTTTAATAATTTTGCTGTGGGAACCAGTAAAATAGGGCACATTTACTTCAACGTTTTTACAATTTTTGAAAAAAAAAATCATCTTTTTTGTTGCTCTGTTTTAAAGCCCCAATACATCATTTGCAGTTACTCAAAATTTTACTTCACGAGTTGACAAGAAAAACCTGACTAAAAGTGTTGATAGCAATGGTAACAAACGCCACATGATTTTTTTTCCTGTGTAAAATGGTACCTTTGTGGAAGAAAATGCCAGCTGAAGGTAATTTAAAAAAAAATTGTCTGCAGACAATATATTTTTCACCATTCATTCAACACCAAAACCATGCATGGATTTTTCAGGTTTTCTGAAGTATTACTGCATCTATGTGGCTGAAATTTGCACAAGGCAGTTTATCAACATTATTATTTAGTTATGTAATGCTGTTATTCTTGTTTAGTTTTCAAATTATGTAATCTGTACGTAAGATCTTGAGTTACTGCAAATGATACACTGACCTTTAAAGAAAATTATTTGCATTTAAGTTTAAGGAAATGAGTACTAAAGTGAAAATGTCATCCTTTGTGCGTTGCCAAGGTTACTGGGTCTACACTAAAAACCAGTGAACTGTTTCCCTGTGCTTTAGCAATGGACGTTTCAGATTACCAGTGAATGTTTAGACCCAGTTACCTGGCAACTGACGTCATACTTTAGTAGTCTGTTAATAATTTGCCAGACTGTATACAAATTTTCATATTTCTGCAAATTCAGATTGTTGTCCATACTGAGTAATTTTTTTACCAACATGCCCCGCCCACATGTTAACCCTGGCAATATGCATATTCATTTTATGGTGAATGTAAAATGATTGGTATGCAGATTTTGTGGGCGGGGCATTGTGACTATGATGTCAGAACTGGATACATCTATCACCATTTCTTTTGTTTACTTTTGATAATATATTTTGTTGTTTTGAATTTAAATTAAAAAATACTTAACACGACGGAGAAAAAAATTGACTTGTCAAAATTTTGTATTTTTTGAAAAAAATACTTTTGGATGTGAAGTGGCCGAGGTTTCTTAATCACCCTTTGTGTGTTTTCATAAACCAGTGAACTGTTTCTCGCGTTTTAGCAATAAACGTTTCAGATTACCAGCGAACGTTTGGGCTTTTTTGCATTTTCCTAATTGTTTTTTTTTCTTCAGAAAGGCTGACCCACCGTCCTTGAAAAAAACTCGTAAATACACTATTGTCTGAAACCGACTTCATTTCCTGTGTACATATTTGTACCTTTATGCGTTTCAATTTTGACCTCGCGCCTTACAGACGGTTGATTTTTTGACAAAGAAAATTATGCTGGAATCGCTTCAGTACAACGCTCTCTTGGGATAAACAGCACTCTTTTTTTTCGTAAACAGAATTTTTGTGTCATGCAGTTACTGGTCTGAACGCGTTTCTTTGTGTTGGATGTCGAAATATACCCTATAATTACCAATGCGGGGAAAATAATGTTGAGAATTTTGAAGAAAATATTATAACTTTATCGTGTACTTGCGCTGGCATATTTTAAAATCGATTTTGTGGTGAAATTAGGGTGACTTTGAAAGATTAGTTTCAACTTTTGAACTGTGTGCTCAGTCATTGGGACATAATGTCTCGTGTGACTGGAATTTAATTGCTTATGGTTGAAATTGAACAAAAGTCTGTTGTTGACTTTCTACTCATGCAATTTGAACACGGGACAAAACAACACAGGACAACATTTTGAACAAAAAGGAACAAAATACATTCCTTAAAGGCTTGTAGGCCATATGTAGGAACGGTTGCAAAAAAACGTTGTCAAAGGTTAAGGAATTCACGCGGAAAATCCCGGAGTTTAAGTTGGACGGCTTAAAGCTAAAAATGCCTCGGGCGGATTTTGGTGGGTTTATTAGGGAAAATAGTTATTTTGCTCCCGTGGGAACAAGGTAACTGCCCCAAGAGATGAAATCGCGGGCAAACATTATCCCACGGGTAGCACCCGTCGCTCCCATAGACAGCCAAAGTGTGACATGCCGTCGGAAAAAGTACCATTGCAAAAGCACAGGGCACGGCTCAGTGATTTTTAGTGTAGAGCCAATTCCTAGGCAACCAACAAAAGATGACGTATTCACTTCGGCATGCAGTCTAGAGATCAAAGTTCGCTGAAACACTTCACAAGCGTATTAAAACATAACAACTCTTTGTCAGAATGGCTACTGCATAAAAGTTAGCAGTTTCACAAACCTAATTCGCACTCGCCCGCCCGCCCCCCTCCCCCCACGCCCACCCCTGTCACGCATGGCCCCTCTGTCGGTTATTAATTGTCGCTTCCACACCCGAATAGTTGACAATCATCATTCAAAAGAGCGATTTATAAATAAAGTACAATTTGGCAGTTGCGTGTGGGGTGCAGTTCAGTTGGCATGTGGCAAACTTTCCGCTCCGTTTCATAATCCAATTAGCATTTTGAACAGCACCGAATATTTTCGACCTTCATCTTTTGAAAACGACGGAGTATAGTTCGTTTTGGTGTCTCTGCCAACTTAAAACTTGTAAACAGACGACCCACATTTTGTTGGACAAATCTGTTGGTGGTCAAACAGACGATCAGCTCGGCAATATGTCAATTCTTTCGGTCGTTGCCACCTTTGCCAACGATTTCTTAGCCAACTTGGCGAGGGTCTTCTCCACCGTCCTGGTCGCATTTCTCGGCATCATGTCAATAATATTTTCGGTCGCCAACTTTTTCTTAGCAAACTTGGCGTGGGTCTTCTCCACCGTCCTGGTCGCATTTCTCGGCATCATGTCAATAATATTTTCGGTCGCCAACTTTTTCTTAGCAAACTTGGCGAGCGTCTTCTCCACCGTCCTGGTCGCACCTCTCGGCATCATGTCAATAATATTTTCGGTCGTTGCCAACTTCGCCAACTTTTTCTTAGCAAACTTGGCGTGGGTCTTCTCCACCGTCCTGGTCGCATCTCTCGGCATCATGTCAACAATATTTTCGGTCGTTGCCACCTTCGCCAACTTTTTCTTAGCAAGCTGGGCGTTGGTCTTCTGCACCGTCCTGGTCGCATCTCTCGTTCTAGCTGTCTTCAAGTTTATTCAGCTTCTGAGATGGAAACTAAGCTTCCACCGCGCTCTGAAAGACTTCCCTAAGCACCCAAATGGGAGCTGGTTGCTAGGCGACATCCCGGAGGTAAGTTGATAAAATGAGGAAATGAGATTCATTCTTTCGGATCTCAAAGAAATTTTAACAGGGAATTTTGTTTAATGATTGTGTATAGGCCCAGACGTAAACATGCACAAAATAACAAGGATATATTTGACATAGGCCTACATTGTAAAATTTTCCTCTCCAATTTGTGGAGCACAACGATTTCTTTCACTTTTCAGTTTTCTAGACTTTATTTCTGTTATGTTCTTTTTTACATTTGGTGTGGTTTTGCGGTGGGAACGGGAAGATAATCCAATCAGCCGCCATCATATGCGCGTTCTCTGAACTTGAAACGCGCGCGTTCTCAGAACTTGACACGCGCGCGTACTGGCCAGTCACAGCACTTTATTGGTCGAAAAGGTAGTCAACGCGTGCGTACTATTTGAAACGCGCGTGTAACGCACAACGCGCTCTTGGTTGCAAAGCGCGAAATTCTGCAAGCAAGGAAGCCATTGAATCAGTATCGTTTTTTAACAATCATATCGCCTTCAATGTGAATCAACTTGGATTGTCAATAACAGATACCATTCATGCGATTTACACGTTTTCGAGAACAAAAGTTGAACTGCCAAAACGTTAGAGTGCTATTATAGAGTGCTATACTGGCAAAAATATACAAATCAAGATAGTAACCAGGGACACTTGGCGAATTCCTGCGTCGTCATACCTCTGTATAGGGTAGGCCTATCTGAAACACTTTGAAAATGGGGTTATGAACAAATGGATATTTATACTATAATTTACGATAGCAGTTTGTTAATGTCGCTAGAGTGCTTGAGCAATAATCCTGATGCAATTTCCAGCGCAATCTCGTGTTTATTTTTCCTCTTTCGCATTTTATTCAAGTCTATTTTTCGTATGTTAATTTATTTATTTTGGGAAGCGAACTTCAGCCCCAACTTGGCAGAATAACCGACGGACTGGAAGCTACTTTACGATAATAAAGGAACGAAGCAAGTGCGCGGTCGGAGGTGCCAGTCACGTAAACATAATACATTTATCACACATGCTGCATGTTTATTAATTTAATTTCGCGTTACATGATTATGAATAAGTAATTGACGAAATTACAAAACAGTAATAAGAGTTTATTGGCAATTGGCAGGCATAATAATTTGTTTTACGCAATGTGTACGCGCGAGAATACAAGTAACTACCCTAAGAAATATTTCGCTGGCTTGCCAGGGGTCGATTAGCTCAGTCGGTAGAGCGGCGTGCTGATAACGCGAAGGTCGTGGGTTCGAGCCCCACATTGACCAGACCCTAATTTTCCCCATTTACTTTTTCTACCTACACTTTACATGTATTTCATCCACAAAATAGAAACCGTATTCTCTTTTTCTTAGATCCTTCCTTTTTTCCTGTGTTTTTTTTTATACATGCTTTGGAATGCTTTATAAATATAATAGGGCCTACAACGTAGGACTATTTATTTTCCATCAATTACGTTGATTTAATCCTCTGAGCACGAGCCAATTTTGCTGATTTCAGCAACCAAATAAGTGCTATAATTTTTGTTTTACCGCAGTACACGAAGGGCCATGCCGGAATGGGCCGTGAATTCCATTTCAACTACGAAGAGGTGACAGACGCGATGCAGTTTTGGCTCGGCCCGTTTATGCCTGGCGTGGTCGTCTTCAGTCCAGACACTGTCAAAGCAATCGCTAACAAAAACGGTAAAATGTCTGCAAAAAAATATTCATATTTTTTTTTAAATAGAACTAAAGCCCGTATAGGGCCTACAAGATGTGCAATTTCCCAACATTTTATTAAACCATTTGGCCGGACAAACCTCTTATAGTCAAATGGAAGATAGAAGTGGTTCCAACTGTCCAATGCAATGATTCTGCCGGCCACGATGATATATTTTACATAAATGCGTGTGCACATCATATGAACGAAACTAGGCCTCTGACTACCGTGTGTTAAAGGCAGGAGAACACATGATTGGTAAACTGTTGCAAATGGTTTTATCTCCCTGTGTGATTGAAGATATGCATGATTAAAACCAACCTGAGCAAAAACCAGCTCCGTACTTTTGAGAAAACAGTCAAAATAGGCTTTACGGTCACTTTTCCCCGTCGAACCACTTCGCCCTGAACCACAGCCTGTGCACAAAGTATTTTGGGGCGAAGTGGCATTTGGACGAAGTGGTGCAGGGCGAAATGAATTTACGTCTCATGCATGAGACGAAAAATAATTGTTTTACTCATTTCTCAAAAACTATAGCACTTTAAACAAAACTATTTTAGGGGAGGTTTACTACCGTCATCATGTTTATATCGTGTAAGTTATGTGTAAATCTGTGAACATTTCTGATTTTCGAGATTACCAATGATGTGTTATAACTTTAAGGCTCCGTTCTCTGTGCAGTATAGTCGGAGAACCAGAGCCTAAATAGGACGTTGGCTTCGCACAATTTCTTGAAAGCATGGACACAGATCCCTACATTTTCTTTGAAAAGTATTCGATTTATCAGCAACGCCGATGGCCAATTGAAAGTATTTTATTCTTCAACTACAACTTTTGTTCTTTTCCAAAGAACCGAAACAAGACTCGGTGATGCGATTTCTCCGTGAATGGATCGGCGACGGTCTGGTAGCGAGCTACGGGGAGAAATGGGCTCGCAACCGGCGGCTTGTATCGCCAGCATTCCACTACTCCGGACTTAGGCCTCACGTCAATATCTTCGGCGAATGTGCTCACAGACTTGTGGTTAGTTTGCCATTTTGTCTTTAACAATCCGTTTGAGTGTCAAAATAAAGAAATTTAACTCGTGGATTGATGCGCGTATACTCTTGGCACCCGCAACAAGCTTTATTGAACCACAGGATGTCTTCGTTCTACTCCGGGATTATGTATTTCTTATGGCGTTCTAAAGACGACAAATAACCATCGCGTCGTGCCGTCGCGTCGTGACGTCGCGTCGTGCCGTGGCGTCGTGCCGTGGCGTCGTGCCGTGGCGTCGTGCCATCGCCTGTTTTCTTATTAGTGAGCTTTCGATTGGACGACGGAGAGAAACACGACGGTGGAAAATCTGACCGCGAACACGTCGTTGCACAAAACGTCCTGTCTTACTTTTAATCCATTTCGATTTTCACGACGACTTGAAATCGAGTCATGAGATCCAAAAATGTGTTGTTGAAGGTAAAATGTTAACTAAACGTTGCCGTCGTCGCCACAACGTTGATTTGCCCCAACTACCGTCCTAGAACGAACGACGACGACATGGCAAAGTCGACGCATGCGCAGATGAGTCGGGATAGCAATTCATCCGTCGTAGAATCATCCGTCGTACAAATCGACGCGACAGCACTACGTAAAAGAACGACGTGAAAGGACGACGCGACGGCACTACGCGCCGGGCATTTGTCGTCTTTATAACAGTATAATTTTACGATTTCAAGAATTTGAAAACCATTTCAAGAATTTGAAACATGTCATTTAAAATATTAAGCGTCTCGTACAGTTTGACTTAAAGGCACAGGCTCGTCAATGCGCACGTGATGCCAAATTCGTGCCACGAAATACGCAGCTCCATAGCAAAGGCATGGAGCTGCGTATTTCGTGGCACGAATTTGGCTATAATATATTTTCTATAATATATTTACTAAAACAACTAATTTTTCATTTTAAAGAGTGTTTTATTCGAGTTTGGCCGTGTGTGCCGGCAATGGGAAACCATGAATACCGTGTTTTCATCGTTTTTCAGAATAAATGGAAGAAACTTTGCAATGGCGGACAGACATCGGTCAACGTTTACGATCACATGGGACTGTTAACTCTAGACAACTTGCTGAAATCAATATACAGTTACGATAGTCATTGTCAGACCAATGGGTGAGTCTAGCGCCCCCTCGTGATCAGAAAGGTATCGGATAGTTTGTTGGATATAATAGACCATTTGCACCAGCGGCCATGACAGGGGCAGGTTTCATATTTAAATGATGTGACAATAGATCCACAACGTACCTGCTCATGTATGACGTACAAATGTATACGGTGACAATGTGATTGCTCCCTCTGATTAAAAATTTAACAAATTGGTCAGTTTCATAACACTCGTAAACTCACAGACGGAACAGACGATTGCGAAGGAATGACGCAGCGATACAGCTTACACGTACATGCTTTAAGACAGTTTGCACACCATTCATGCTCATGACAACGTGGTAGACACAGGTCTCAAATAGCCATCCATGCCACATCCGTGCCACAAGCGCTCTGCAACGCTTTGTCTATGAGAAACGGGCTATCGGTAACCAGCGCAGTTACATGGAGAAAGTTAAGTGGTGTTCCCATTGGACTAATTTTGGTAAAACTCCCGTGGTTGTGCGGGAGAGTAACAAAATTTAGTCGTCGTCCTGGCAACACACATGCGCACTAAAGTTCAAGTGCAAACGCATTTGGTTAGTCAACTGGTTCCGCGCAAAACGTTGCATCGGCTCAATACCTGATGGGTACCAGTGACCAACGCAACCATGCCATGTGGGCTGGTTTAAAATGGTCGATGAGACACCACTAACCATCGATGACTATACTGCGTTCGGTTGCAAATAGTCGAACTATAGTTAACTATAGTTGTCAGTCGAACTTGCCCGAACTTGGCCGAACAAGTGGAAATTGGTGAAACGAATAAAAGTGATGGACTACCCCTATTTTTGAACAGAATTGAAAAGACGAGACTTTAAAAAGTTGTTGCTTTTTGTTTCGGGATGCTGTATTTGTTCCATTGGGTCTGGTGGGGTACACCCTATATATATACATGGAGCAAAATAATGGTTACTTCATAATTCATCATATTGTTTCTCATATCTTGAAATCTTTAAAGGTGCACTTACGTCAGCGCTGTCCGAAAATTGGCCGATCTCTTTTTCAAGCGTTTCGTGACCGTGTGGCAGTACGTGGATTTTCTTTTCTACAACTGCCAAGACGGAAAAGACTTTCGCAAATATCTCAAGGTGGCGCTAGACTTCTCCAAAGACGTTATCGTGGAACGAAGGACCATGTCCACGGACGGCCAACAGAGGGCGTTCCGGGATCTCTTAGACATACTGATAGACGCAAAGGTAGGATGAATTGAGCGCGGGGCATCGGCGCGGCCCACTAATCCTAAATTCACAATTTCTAAACTTTGACAATGGAAACAGAATATTGTGAACTCAACATTCCTCCGACCTTTAAATATGCCATTTTCGTAATGTGTCCAAATTCATGGACGTTTCTTGTGACATCGCCTATAGTGATAAATAGTTACTTTAAAATTCGATTTCTATGGTTGGAATTCATTTTGCATTAGTTGTTGCAAGGTAGGACAAGCCCCGGACAAGCTTTGTTGTTGTTAAGAGCAAATATTTGTTATTAAAAATCTGTTTTGTATTTTCTCAAACAGGCATCTATATATATATTTTAATTTAAGCAAAAACGTCAGATCTTTTTTAATAATCCGATGTTCTTTTCAATCACAGCGATTCAATTGACAATATTTTAAAGGCACAACGATGTTTATTTTCCCAACAGACTTACACCACTTGTCAAGGGAAATGTTCCCTTTTCCCCACGTAATCCTAAATTCAATAGCAATTTAAAGCTTGCGCGCCATCGAAATTTGGCGCGAAACTTGTGCAAATGTCAGTGTAATCCCTGTTGGGCGATCGCCAGCGATATTACGGCGGGAAAAGGTGACTTTAGGAACCAAATAGTCATTGAAAACTGGGTCAGGTCACCAACATAAAACTTTACTCATCAAAAAAGATATGCACTTTTTTGAAACTGCCAATAATTTGCAAAAAAATAGCCACCGCGGAGCAGCAAAATTTCACACCATTCATGTGAAGCATTGTAAATTTCATCTGCACCAATTTGTCTAGGCTTGTGACTTTGTTGGGTCTGCCTGACTTGCGTTACGTAACTTTTACGAAAATGAAGTATATTTTCAAGAATATCGTAAAAAAACACCGATGTTTTGTAAACTATTTTTTTCCCGATTACATAAAGCAGTGCAGTACTTCTGCTTCCACATCCAAATTACAGATTGCAAATTTCCTGTTTTCTTCCTATGGATAGTATTTTGCGGAGGTGACCGGCCTGCCACGACAAAATGAGGAATGTCCCCCAAATATTAAAACCACGGTGCCTGGAGTTAAATATACGTGACAAATTTGTCCATAATCGATTTTGGTTTTTTTGCATATTTGCATTGCATAAGTATTCTAGATTCAGCCTAGATTAGTTGGTTCTGTCAAAATGTTCAATAAACCTGAAAGATATAGATTACTTGAAAGATATAGATTACAGATTTTCTGATTTTCGTTTTTTTCAAAGCCGTTTTTCTCGAAAAGTCTTTCTGGTAATGACAGCGTGCTGAGTCATCTTTGTTGTGTCATATTTCCAAAATGCAGTTAAGTTACAGAAATAAATTTGGTGCAATTGGAAAGCTGAAGAACTGGTCTTTCTTCTCATGCATAAATCTCAAAAAGTCAAATTTGGGGGACATTCCTCATTATGCCGTGGCAGTGATTCTGCGGTGTAAAATCACGCATGTATCTGAATGTTTCATGTGGGCGGGACTTATTTTGACTCTCGTTAATTTTCTAAGGATGAAGATGGGCGGGGCTTAAGCGAGGCGGAAATACAGAACGAAGTGAACACATTTATGTTTGGCGGTTACGAAACGACGAGTACGGCTGCGACTTGGGCGCTCTACTGCCTGGCCACTCACCCAGAGTACCAGGAAATATGTAGAAAAGAAGTGGATGAGTTGATGGACACCAACGGCAGTGAAAATCTTGAGTGGTGGGTTAAAGACATTTTAAAAGAAGTCATTGGGGAAGTCATCTTTCGTAATTATGCAAAGGAGCGTATCCAGATCACATTTGAGGTCCCCATTTTTCCCATAGGTGTTGAGATTTTGATATCATGTAACGTGTCATATTTTTTTCATTACCATTCTGAAATTTTGCGCTCTTAATCCGTATATTTTTAAGGATATCGACAAAAAACACCAGTATTTTGTAAACTAATTTATCTGGTTCCATAAAGCAGTGCAGTGATGACACCAACGTTTTTGCTTCCACATCCAAATTGGAGATTGCAAATTTCCTGTTTCCTTCCCATGGATAGTATTTTTGGGGAGGTATTTTGTATAATTGTTAGGACGAAATCCATTATTCTGAACACGCTCCTTTAATTAAAATCCACCCTGAGCTAGTTTTACTTTTTGTATTTCCAAATTCTTTCTATGGTTTTAAAGGCAGTACACATGATTGGTATCTCGAAGAATCAGAAATGTTCACAGATTTACACATAACTTACACGATATAAACATGATGACGGCAGAAAACTTCCCCTGAAATGGTTTTGTCTGAAGTGCTATATAGTCTTTGAGAAATGAGCAAAACAATTATTTTTCGTCTCGCGAGACGTAAATTCAATTCGCCCCAAAACCATTTCGCCCGAGTGCCATAATTTCGCCCCCAAACCACTTCGTCCAAACACTACTTCGCCCACAAGCCACTTCATCCCAAAACAACTTCGTGCACAAGCCGTGGTTCAGGGCGAAATGGTTCAGGGCGAAGTGGTTTTAGGGCGAAATGACTGTAAACCCTTTTTAGACTGTTTTCTCAAAAGTTAGACGACGTACGGAGCTGGTTTTTGCTCAGGTTGGTTTTTATCATGAATATCTTCAATCACACAGCGGGATAAAACTATTTGTAACAGTTTACCAATCATGTATACTATCTTTAAACTGTTTTGAATTAAACTTTCTGAATATATGTTTTTGTGAGTTTTTGTGTAGCTGATATAACTTTGAACTTTCTGTTTTCCCGCCACAGGACCGATATGAATTCTCTGCCCTTTCTGACAATGTGTATTAAGGAAAGTCAACGACTGTTTCCCACCGTGCCTTTCGTCTTCCGTCGCCTGACCGAACCACTTGTACTAAACGACGGTCGAGTTATTCCAACAGGTATACCGTCTCATATTACACACCGACCAGTAAGATTTCAGTAATGATTTCAAATTGACCAATTAGGATTCAGCTTGCAGAAAAGTGCCGGTATGGACGCGATGCGATTGGTTTTTAAATGTACGACGTCACATTGCCAACATTTGTCCCTTGCGTGGCTTGTTTACGTAATACACAGTACTGGCGGCTCAAATTACAGAATGCCTTCAGTATATGGTGCATATATCATGTTGACACAAGACCAATTTCTGTATTTGTAGCCGAAATTGCTCACACGGCTGCTCTAAAGTTTGTGTCATTTTACGATGTTCAGCTCTAGTTTACATTTATTTTCAAAAAATGAAACTATGACCATATCTTATACAAGACACACTAAGCAGACTCATGGACATTTGTCCACATTTTGTATCGAATTAATTCACTCCGGCGGTCCCTGTGTCATTATCCCGAAAAGAAATCACATATCATAATAGAATTTTAGACTAGGTGAAATGCTTAAAAAATTTCAAGGATGTCATGCAAAGTAGAACAGTTGGTCAAGACGTCAACATTTTACTGGGCACGATGTTGTTTCTTTCTTTAACTTTCTTCAGTTTTTATTACAGTTTTGAGAAAGATTTTGGGGTAAAAGGTACGCTATGTAACACTTGCATAATGGCTGACGTCCCGAATTCTTCACTTTTAAATGGAGGTGGAGTTTAGAAAGTCACTGTTGTTGCCACGTTTTGCACGCCAATGTCTAGCAACAAATAGTCTGGCTGCTTTATGCTATTCTCTCCTACGGTGAACACGGTATTAATTCTGTACTTCACACCTGCCGCGTGCACCACGTAGCTACAACATTTTAGGCTGGTCAAGTGGATACTAAATGTGCATGTAAAAGGAAGTACGTCAGGACACCAGACGCCATGCGAAACGCTAAATGCTAATTATAGTAAAGGGAATGTTTTCGTACAATGGTCATTTTTCTAAGCCCTGCAGCTTGCACCGATTCATCTTATATATACGCCCACTATTTCAAATTAATCACTCGAGAAGACAGTGGAATTTTAACGTCTTATGTTTTGTCACAAGGGAGCGGGAAACAAAAATGGTGTCTTTATGATTGAAATGGGCAATATATAACATTTCTCGAAGACAAATGCCCCCATCAGTGTAACTGAGAAATATGAAACCAGAGAACCGATTCCGTTTTTGTTGAAATGAGAAATATCATGCTTTCCTTTAGGCTAATACATGTATTGTCATGTCAGCTCTTATTGCGATGAAAAGGGGGCATTTTCGGAACGTATAGAATCGAGAAACACTTAGTTTTAGTCATTTTCAGTGAAAAATTAGCATATTTTTCGATCACATGAGGTGTCCAATTTAATTTTGTGCCCGTCCGAGCGAATACAGAATTACTCCTGAGTGATTTCAATGCGCGTGTGCATTTTGAACCGAGGTCGAACAAAAAAAGCTTTAAACATTATTTCGTCTCATTCTGTGCGATTTTTGTCCTCTCACTGATAACAATCAAGTGCTTTTAATATCCCTGGGTGGGTTTTAATTCGATAAGGCGCGCCGCTGACGACGTGTAAACTCACTTCCGTTCGTGCTCTGGCGGCAAAAAGCTACAATTTTAGAGTTTCGTGCTTTCTCGAATTACAAAAACTTGCAGTTTTGTAATGGTTGGTGATTGCTGAGATTCAATTAAAAAGTTCCGCGATTTAAAAGGTACGGTACCTTTAATGTTACAAATTACTTCTCTCCAATGCGTGTGCTCTTGGGCAAGGCACTTTGCCATGAATTGCCTCACTCCACCCAGGAAGAAATGGGTACATGTGAGGGTAGTGAAAGCTAATGTGTTTGATTAGTCCCTGTGCGCGTAAGCTGCACGGGACTGTATACTCCCCAGGGAGCTGAGAAGGATTAAGGAATGATATTACTGAGCCCAATGACCAGGGGTAATAATGCAAAGTGCATTGAGGACTGCATGCGGAAAATGCGCTGTATAATATTGGACATTAATTATTACAGTGTTGTAGTGTTTATTTGTTTCGGAATCAGTTGGTCATGCAATGGATTTTAAATTTAAGTACAGGGGGGTGCGTGGTGTTCCGGTGGGATAAAAGTAGGTCTAGTTCCAAGACACCTCAGTCAACTACTGGCACCGGTTTTTTTTATTATTATGGCAAGACACAACTTTATATATTCGATAGAAATATGGACAAATGTCCAGGAGTTTGGTAAAATATGGATAGTGAAAACAACTTAGCTTCACCGGGTTCGAACCGAGGACCTTCTGCTTAATGTGCAGACGCCCTACTAACTGAGCTATGAAGCCAACTGGTGGTCTCGAATCACGGTATTGCAGTTGTTTCTCACTGATTGGGATTGGCTATCACATGAGCTTAACAAGCCATACAGAGGAATAAACCCTTCAATGAGATCACCACCCCATGTAGAGATTACTTTATATTTTACAAAATATATTCCTATATGGGAACATTTTGTGAAATTGCCACACTGTAAAAAAAATATTGGTTATTTTACGTGATTTTCACGCAGTTAATAAATTCCAGATTTATAAGTAACATACGTCATACACCACGTCTCAAACATAGGCCCTAATCGCAAATTTACACCTAATTTTATTTTATAATCGTTTGTCAATGCCTAAAAGGTTTATAATTACCTCACATTTTCTCTCTATATCCTCTTTCCCCCAAAATTTCAGACACTACGGTATATATTTCCATGAGCGGCCTACACCTTAACCCGACAGTGTGGGATTCGCCACAGGTGTTTAGCCCCGAGCGGTTCTTGCCTGAAAACTCCGCCAGCCGCTCTCCCCACGCATTTCTTCCTTTCTCTGCCGGTCCCAGGTAGGCAGTCCCTTTTTAAAATGTTTTTATGAGTTTTTATTTCCCTAAACTGCTCCCCTTTCACCTTTGGTTAGAAACTAATTCCTCCTAAATAATCGATCGGGTTTGTTACATTTTCGTCGCGATTTTTTCCCAGTTGGATTTTTAAAACAATAGCGTTAAATCAACAATTAAAGATAGTAGGCCTATGGGTACACTCCTTTAGCAGTGCTTTGCGCGCGCCACTTTAGTTTGCAAACTAAAGTGGCGCGCGCAAAGCACTGCTAAAGGAGTGTAGCCTATAGGCTACATGATTGGTAAACTGTTAGTTTTATCCCCTGTGTGATTGACGATATGCATGATAAAAACCATCCTGAGCAAAAACCAGCTCCGTACTTCGTCTAACCTTTGAGAAAACAGTCAAAAAGGGTTTGCAGTCTTTTCGCCCCAAAACCACTTCGCCCTGAACCATTTATCCCTGAACCATTTCTCCCTGAACCATTTCTCCCTGAACCACGGCCTGTGCACGAAGTGGTTTGGGGGCGAACTAGCATTTGGGCGATGTAGTGTTTGGACGAAGTGATTTGGCGCGAAATGGCACTCGGGCGAAGTGGTTTGGGGGCGAAATGGCACTTGGGCGAAATCGTTTTGGGGCGAATTGAATTTTCGTCTCATGAGACGAAAAATAATTGTTTTACTCATTTCTCAAAGACTATAACACTTCAGACAAAACCATGTCAGGACAAGTTTTCTACGGTCATCATGTTTATATTGTGTAAATCTGTGAACATTTCTGATTTTCGAGATACCAATCATGTATACTACATTTAAATGACTACTCTTTAAAGTGTTAAAATTCACTTTATCTTATTATATCCAACTTTTATTGGGTTAGATTTAATACGATAAAGTCTTAGATTTTAACATTTAAAAAGTAGTCTCTCTCCGCACATTTTAATTGTTGATTTAAGACTATTTTGTAGAGGCTTCAAAATTAGAATTCAAAATTTGAGTCATAATTCGATAACCTAAATGCCCTTAAATATTATGACGTCATACTTTATTTACATGTGTGAATTGCTCTGTAAAACAGAGGAATCGTAGAGCCATATAAAAGCGCACATGTAAAGAAACCATAAGACGTCATAGGCCTATGTTATGTCTTCATTCTATTCCGTTCTAAGTGTTATAGTGCCTTTGATATAAAAATTGGACTGTCTGGAAGAACAAAATGAACCCTCGAACTTTATATTTGGCAAGAAATTCTGTTAATTATTATTATTATTTTTTTTTTTTTACTTTTCGTTTACTTTTTGTTTTTTTATTTATCCTTTAATTTTATTTTCCTTCATTTTTCTTTTTCTTTGTTATTTTCTTTATTTATTTATTTATTTTCTTTCTTTCTTTCTTTCTTTTATTTTATTATTTTTTTGACAGAAATTGTTTGGGACAGCAGTTCGCCATGTTTGAACTGAAGACCACGTTCGCCATTTTGCTCCGCCATTTTGTATTTTCGGCAGACGACAGCAAAACAATCAAACTGTTCAACGCAGGGTGCCTGCGCAGTGAAACTGGTATCCACGTGATTATGCGGCCACGTGACACTAACACCAGCGGTACGAAAAATGACCCAATGTCATGTTCCGCGGAAAATTGAACCGTGACGTCATTCAATAACAAAGCACAATATACCCCTTGCACTGGCGGCCATGACAGGGCCAGGTTTTCATATTTAAATGATGTGACATTAGATACAAAGTGCGTACTCGTGCATGACACACAGTGACAATGTGAGTGCCCCCTGTCATGGCCGTCTGTGCAAAGGTTCTATACATTACATAATCACCTCAAGACTAAAACAACGAGCCTCGTCTTTGTATATTGCCTCGTTTTCGTATATAGCGCGAAGAAGTACGCAAAAAGTCATTCTTTGCCATAGAGCTATATGCCCGAATTCTTCACCTTCAAATGAAGGTGCAATTCAGAGAGTCCACATACTATGCTGTTATTGCTACGTGGTGCACGCCAATGCCTAGCAGCCAACAGTCTGGTTGATTTATGCTATTCTGTCGTACTGTAAACACGGTATTGATTATGTATTCCTGCCGCATGCTCTCGGTCACATTACATAGCAACAATACATTAGTCTGGTCATGTGGATACTGTGAAAGGAAGCACGGCCAGTACACCAGACGCTATCCATAAAGTCTGGTTACTGTGTGCCATTCTTTCCTATACCGTGAACTCGGAACTCTGGGTCATTCTATAAATTTGGGGTCCAATTTTTCTGTCCCCTGTTACGTCTGACATCTTGTAAAATGTTGTATTTTGTAAATTAAGGACATATTCTTTAAATGCTTTCTATTACAAAGAGTGAAGGCATGTTTAATAATACTTGTTTGGCAAATGGCAGTATGTCAGGTGTAACAGGGACAGGAAAATGTCACACGTTGGACCCCAAATTTATAGAATGACCCCTCTGTACTTCACACCTGCCGCGTGCACCGCATAGCAATAACAATTTAGTCTAGTCATCTGGATACTTATATCCGCTTTTAAGTGGGTAATTTCTTGTTCTTTGTATAAGAATATTGTACAGGTTGCACTCGTTTGACACAAAGTCCTTTGTTTCTTAAAAGTATTGATTTATTGACTTTAAGCTTATTTGTTATCAAGATGGTAATGGTATATAGTAATCATCCTGTGAAATTATTTCGTCTCAATTGCCCCCATTCATTGGATTCATTGGATTTTTCAGGTTTTCTGAAGTATTACTGCATCTATGCGGCTGAAATTTCTACCAGGTATAGTTTTCTCCACCTATGCTTTCAATTACCAGTGGAAATCATGATGTTTTTAACATGCAGTTTACCAAACAAGTATAGGGCCTACTACCTTTTAGTATACTTCTCCTGTAATGGCCTATATACATGTAACATATTATCTTGTTGTTTGTCCCATTTTGACGCAAATAGACAATAACACTTTAATTCTGACAATTTTAGGCCTATTTCCGTTGTTTTTCAACCCTTCTTAAGTCAGAACATTCGTATAAAGATTGGCTGTTCAGATTTCCGATATGTAAATATTTCATTTGTTTGCGTCATCGTTTGTAAATGACGCATTCTGTTTTTCACATTTTATCGTTAAAATCAAAGTGTCCGTATTTTGACTAAATATCCGATTTCTGCGGCGTGTAAATGGTGTGATCTAAGAGCAGAAAGTTTAGCAACATTTCCCGGTGTATTCAGTTGTTTAAGATCGTTTTTAAGCACCGTTTTTTTGCTCTGAAAGTTGAAATTTCTCTCAAGATATGTTCGTTCAGCTGTGTTTCGGTCGCTCTGTATTCGGTCACTGACTCGACCTGCTTTCAGGCCCGACTTTGTGGAGTAAAAACCGCCGTCAAACGATGAGAATTTCATGCTGGTAAATAACGTCATTTCCGGTGAATGTAGATTGCAAGTTTTCCGAGATTGTGTCCGTGTACGGAAGCATTAAAGCGTTGCCTAGCAACCGTTGTTAAGGCGGGAAAAGAGTTGAATTTTTAATTCCGGTTTGGCGCCAATTTCTGTAACCAGGTTGCCGGTTCATCTGTTTTAATCACGCATTTGCGTTTGTGCAAGTTGATAACTCGTGCGACTGCATGCAGTCGCAAAGGAAAATACAATTGACAAGTTTTATGTTAAATCCATTTTGAGCTTTTAAAAAAAAATCTGTTACGGAGGCAAATTGTTTACAATTCCCTGAAGTCTCACAAAATATGTTTCATCCTGGGGTTCTTTTGTATGAAATTACAGCGCAGTTTTAATATGTTCCAAGGACGAAAGGCGAGTCTTATTCTAAAGAGAGTTCGCAAATGTGTAGAATACGGAAAGATTAAAAGCATAATTCGTTTACGACCGAGAGCTTAAATTGTCGCGGTGTGTACAACCTGGAGTTACCATTTCATTCATTCAGTATAAGTCAAAGAAATCACGGTTGTCGAATACGAAAATTAATACTGTTGTTAATGTTCCCAATGTTTTTAAAAGTTTTCCAATCTTGTAATGTGTCTTTACACTGAAAAGAATCCATGCGTGGTTTTTGTGTTGTATTAATGGTAAAAAACAAAATCGCTTGCAAACGATTTTTATTTTAAAAAGCATCTTCAGTTGGCAATTTCTCCCACAAAGGTACCATTTTACACAGGAAAAAAAATCATGTGGTGTTTGTTACCGTTGCTATCAACACTTTAAGTCGTTTTTTTTTCTTGTCAACTCGTGAAGTAACATGTTGGGTCACTGCAAACGATGTTATGGCCCACGGCATACCTTTTCCCGATGTTCATCATTTCTCTGCTATACAGAATAACGTATTCATCCATTTGCTCCGTTTAATGCATGTTCTCCGCGAAAACATTTATTCTCAAACGCAGTCTGTGGATGAAATCTATACTTCCAATGCAGATCGTTCATAATGAGTTCTCGTAATTTTAGCCATGGGGAAAACAGGATGTTATCCATACGGGCAGTCGGATTCCGGAGGCGGACACCGGACCGACGATCAGCCGGGTAATACCCGGGGAAAGCCCGGCCAATCCTGGTCAAACAAAGCACGGATGATAACCGTGAAATATAGACCGGAAGAACTTGGTGCAAAATAAATAATAAATTATTTTTTTAGAAATAAACCTAACACGGTGACCACGTTTTCTTTATGATACGAGATGAATAGACTGCCGAAGTGGATACGTCATATTTTGTTAGTTGCCTAGGCAATGGCTCTATACACTAAAAAATCACTAGACCCTGTGCTTTTGCAACGGTACTTTTTCCGACGGCCATGATGTTTAGAGCCAATTACCATTGCAACACGTCACACTTCGGCTGTCTATACTTTTATACTTTGTACACTACGAAACAGTTTCGAGGAAAATAATTCAGTTTTTATTTTCCTTGTCCACGGAAATGAATGACATCCTGTTTTTTTCCACCTAAAAAAAGTCATTCTGGATGTCAGTTCGAGGAAACGATTTTGGGAATTTGTAGTTACAACCCTAGAAACGACCCTTATAGGGTATAATAAACAATTTGTTCCGAGACTGATAAAATACATATGCACGGCCATAATTTATAATATACTTTAAGGTTTTACGTTAAAGTTATATTTTCCGTGCTTGGGACCATTTTTATCTTACAAATAAATTTTTAATAAAAATTGATAATTTTCCTGTTTGTTGATTTTTTTTTACCTCAAAATTATAGACTTGGTTTTTTAAAAAATCCACCAACAGGTTGTTTTTGAACAGAAAAAAAATAAATTTATGCCAATTTTTTTCGGGCCAAAGTTTCATAAATTTTGAAGCGATTCTTTAGAGGTGTATTTTCTGTGTTCGGGATAAGTTTGAACTTGAAAATATTCCTTAATAAAATGCATAATGTTTACCTGCTTGTTGCAGTTTATAGTTTTGAAATGAGCTGATGTACACTCACAGTAATGCATAGTTCCGACCTGTCAATCAAGCTGAACCCGCCGACCAATCACAACAGAGCTAGCACACAGCGCCCACAAGGGTCAAAGTGCATTGTATCACAAACAAACGCGATTTTCTACCCATATACAGTAATTTGTACGTTACACATAATTATGTATGCAGTGATCCGGAAGAATTTTGTTTCAATGTCGGGCGACTCGCTGTTCAAAGGTATAAGCACATTTTTATGAATATATGGCATCCCTGCATTACTAGCCCTTTGCTCAGTGTGTGCTACGGTAACTGTCGACCCTAAAACATAAATACCTTTGAGTTTTCTCCAATGAATCTGTGCTTTCCATGCCGAGTCCCGTTGCTTTGTACGTTGTGTCGCCATTTTTTTGCAATGGCTTGTGAGCACATAGCAACAGTATCTAAGGGGCGGGGTTAACTGGGCAATCTCGGAACTATGCATTAGGGAGAGATATTGGTATATTGTCAATTTTTGATTTTGCTTTTAAATGACTATTTCCACCTATTCGCGTAACAAGGTGTGTCTGTCATGCAGATACAATTGTCTAAACATACACAAAGTCACAAAATCATTCAAGCGGATTGCATACCCTCAACAAAATATCTGCCTACACCCCATAATATCCCTATACGTATTGTTAGTAGTGTAGTTTTAGAAAAATCCACTGTTATTAAAAAAATAATGCAATTTACGAAGCTTTTCGGACCGTCAAAGTTTCAGAAATTATATCTAAACCTCTAAAGATAGTATTTGATTAAAGGCGCGTCGTTATGTCTCATAAAACAATTAGAAAATGATCGTATACTATATGCAAATTCCATGCATACTTTAAAGGAGCGTGTTCAGATTTTTCCAGAAAATTGATTATGTTCTAACCTAACAATCATATAAAATACACCCCAAGAGTGGTGCATGGAAGCAACAAGGTTGGTATAATTCAATGCATTAATATGGAACCAGATAAATTAGTTTACAAAACATTGTTGTTGTTTGTTTACGATATCCCTGAAAATAGATTTCATAATGGTGATGAGAAAAAATATGACAACCCATGGCAAAAAAAGGGAGTTTCAAAAGTGTGATCTTGTGCGCTCCTTTAATAACAAAAGGTTGCTCCTAAAGGCATAGGCTCGTCAGCAATGCGCGCGCGCCAAATTCGTGCCACGAAATACGCAGCTCCATGTACCAAAGGCACGGAGCTGCGTAATGCACAGTTCCGAGATTGCCCAGTTAACCCCGCCCCATAGATATTGTTGCTATGTGCTCACAAGCCATCGCCAAAAAATGGCGACACAACGTATAAAGCAACGGGACTCGGCATAGAAAGCACAGGTATATTATGTTTTGAGGTCGACAGTTACCGTAGCACACACTGAGCGAAGGGCTAGTAATGCAGGGATGACTTATATTCATAAAAATGCGCTTTCGTACCTTTGAACAGCGAATCGCCCGACATTGAAACCAAAATTCACCTGGTCACTGGCGCATACAACATACAAACTGTACGGGCAGAAAATCGCGTGATTGTGTGATGATTGCATCACTTTTACCTACGTGGGCGCCATCTGCTAGCTCTGTTGTGATTGGTCGGCGGGTTCGGCTTGATTGACAGGTCGGAACTATGCATTCGTGGCACAAATTTGGCCCGCGCGCATTGCTGACGAGCCTGTGCCTTTAACGACCACAAAGCTTGTCCGGGGCTTGTCCTACCTTGCTACAACCAATGTATGCAAAATTAATTCCAACAATAGAAATAGAATTGAATTATTTATTTTATTTATTTTCTAACCAGGGTTGCCTATTCACATGTAGCATACTAGCAGTATGTGGTTTTCCATTGGGGCCATGTATAAAATTATAAAATTACAGTACGCCTACGCGCGTTTGCCTCCAAGTTTTATGCTTAAATTAAGGATTGTCTTTAAATTAAACATGAAAGAAAAACACAATTATTGCAAAGCATTGCAAGCACGCGTGAAGATTTAAATAACGACGGAACATTATTGAGAATAATTGAGGCTTAGATGTTCTTGACGACAGCTATAAAACCACACTCACTGTCAGGTCTCCGCTTACACCTCTTGGAGAATTATGGGTGCTTTTAATGACACTATAAGTTCCTTGCTGAGAGAAAGAATAATTCACGTAATATTTAGCCCGGTGTTTCTTGGATAGTGCTTCGTCCGTCGAACTATTGAACATTCGACGAAGAGTATACAATAAATATTTCGACGAAAATGTTCGATTCATAGTGACATTTTTTGGAGAAAAATTATACTACTTCAAGGTAGTCTACTTGTTTGGTAATAACCCTCCCAATAAATTCTGAATTATTATTAAAAGCTTACTTGTTATCAAGATGGTAATGAAAGTAATCATCCTGATGTGAAATTATATCGTCCGAAGTGCCCCCAAAATGACAAAACTATTTGAAGCTCCAAAGATCGCCTACAGGCCATTATTCATGTACAAAACCGTGAGAGTATTAATTGCGTCTATAGTGGTGTTCCCATTGGACTATTTTTGGTTAAACTCCCGTGGTTGTGCGGGAGAGTAGCAAAATTTAGTCCAATGGGGACGCACGGAGAATTAGTGTCCCTGTATTAAAGTTACCGCGACCACGATGTAAAACTTACAGGGTAAAAGAGTCCGCGGAAACTTTCCGCTCAGCCGCGGGAGTTTTACAGGGCCCTCGAAAAGTCCAATGGGAACAGCGCCGCCCTGTAGAACTACCGCTACCGCTGTGTAAAATGCCAAATGGATGAGGTCACTTCCTGCATTGTGCAATCCCACCACACATTGCGCGAAAATTCTTGTTCCGTTATTATGTACTGTACATGCCATGTACGTACGTACGCACGTGTTTTTTTCATGCTCATTTCTTCGCAAATATAATGGCAAGTTTAATAGAAGTTGTTCGAAATTTGATTGGGTTTCCTGAAAACGAAACTCCTGTTAGGTCAAAGGTTATGTAAACTACGCCCTCAATTGACCACATATGGCCAGCCAAATAGCTAAATTTTCCGCTCGCGTCGTGTAAAATATACTTATGGTAGTAGGAACGCACGGGAGATTTACAGGAAGGAATGTTTACAGGGAGTCGCGGAAAGTTCCCGCGAGGGCGCGTAAAAAGAAGTCCAATGGGAACGCGCCTTATGTTGCTGAAATTTCTACAAGGTAGTTTTCTCGACTATAGGCTTTACATTACCAGTGGAAATCATGCCGTTTTTAACAGTTTACCAAACAAGTATATACTACCCTTTAAGGGGGCGAGCCGGGCAGGGGTTTGGGGCATATCTCGGAGTCATCTTTGATGAACATCTTGACATGAAAGCACATATAAAACACGTGTCTCGTTGTTCCATGTTCCAGACAAGTTGAAAAACATAAGTCACATACGTTCATATACATATCAGATAAAGTTACTGAACAGCTTATGCACGCCTTTGTCACATCTCGACTTGACTGCAATTCGCTTCTGTATGGGCTTCCTGGTGCTATCATTAACCATCTTCAAAGAATTCAAAATATTTCTGCTAGAATGTTGACACGAACAAAAAAGTTTCATGAAATCACACCGGTACTCAAACGTCTCCACTGGCTCCCCATCCGGCAACGCATCACATTCAGACTCCTTCTTATTGCATATCAATCCTTGCACAACATGGCTCCAGACTATACATTCAACAACTAACAACACCTTATGTTCCAGTATACGTCAGCTGCGATCTATAGCGATGCAAGCCTGCTCACTGTTCCACCATCCAGACTCAAATCGTTTGGCGACAGAAGGTTTTCAGTAGCAGCTCCACAACTTTGGAATCGGCTTCCTATCTCTATCAGACAACAACTAAATATTGCCATGTTCAAATCACATTTCAAAACGTACCTCTTCAATCAAGCATTTCACATGTAATCCTATGCCATAGCGCTGCGAATAGCTATTAGCTAGATGCTTGCGCTTTACAAGATTGATTATTATTATCTTAAGTGATCTCTGGGATGGGATAATTATATGTCACATTAGAAGAAAATAGATTCGTTCATATTGGAGCGACCGTGAACATTTGCAATGCAAATTGTTTTTAAAGGAGCGACCAAAACGTCCCTATTCCTCCGCGGAATTTAAAGCATTTCCCCGCCAAAAACTAATAACCGACTAAAAAATTGTCAAACTTCCCACGCAGTGGGCGAATTCTAACACCTTTCGGGTGGGCTTTCGGCACCTTGTGAAAAGCCTCGCAGCATATCAATTATCGAGAGGTCTTCCTCAACAAGACAACTATAAATGTGAAAGTGGGATCATTTTAACTTCAAGACCAGGCTTCGGACTGTGAAAAATTAATAGATAAAAGTGTGATCGTTGACCGTATGGTTGAACGTGGGTGTGTAACGAATTACAGATCCTTATGATAATCGGCACGTGCCTTGGAGTATAAAAACGGCGCGCCGTAAGGATACCGTGTCATTTTCTTCGCGACTGTTCGTTCGTTCGTTTGGTGAGTGAAAACGGCAGAATTTGTTCATCTACTGTACGGAATCGCTGGTCTCATGACACGCTCTGTGATTTTGGGTGCCAGGTAGGGAAACCGTTATTGTTCTTTACACTTAAAGGCACAGGCTCGTCAGCAATGCGCGCGCGCCAAACTCGTGCCACGAAATACGCACCTCCGTGCCTTTTCTATGGAGCTGCGTAATTCGTGGCACGAATTTGGCGCGCGCGCATTGCTGACGATCCTGTGCCTTTAAGGTAATACTGACTTTTAATTTGTAGGTTTGAAACTTTATTTATAGCAGGGTTGTAGTCGAGTCCATCACAAGCCTTCACAAGTCCACCACAAGTCCCTGGGTCACTAATTCAAGTCACAAGCTATTCAAATGAACTCCAACAATTAAAGGCATTTTTTTGTGAGTGTTCATCCTTTGCTTTTTGTTACTGGATTTGTGATAGACTTGTGATGGACTCGACTACAACCCCGGTTTAGAGTAGGTTTATTTAACTTTTATTCGCATCCAAAACGCTGAATTGCATGAAGCTTACAAGTGTCTTCCACCTAAACATCGAGATACATAAATGGGTGGCGCCATTGGCAGCCGACGGCCAGAGACACCGGGGAATCCCCTTATCTTCACGAAAGTAATATACGACCTTACGTGTGTTTTTTAATATACACAATATACATGTATTATTATTATTATTATTATACATTACTTATATAGCGCCAAAATCCAAAAGAGCTCTAAGGCGCTTTACATTAAACTTAGGATAAAAACATACATCATACATCAAAAAGTAAAAATACATTAAAACAAACTACATGTACTAGTTAAAACATTTAGTGAAACGATGGGTTTTCAAAGCTTTCTTGAAGACACTGACTGATCCTGCCAACCTCACACCCAAAGGCAGTGCGTTCCACAGATCAGGAGCCACCTGTCTATAAAGGACCTCTTTCCAAAACCTTTTGTTTTTGTTTTTGGAACGGACAGGAGGTACTGATCTGCAGAATGCAGGGCCCGAGGTGGTCTGTACTGCTGGATCATGGAAGTAACATAAGTTATTGGCGTTTGTTCATTAAGTGCTTTATATACCAACAATAAAATAAGGAGGTTTCTTACTGATGATGCATGCAGAGCCCTTGTTCAAGCCACTGTTGTATCTAGGCTTGACTATGCAAATGCCCTCTTATATGGTATAAGGGTCGATCTTATGAACCAGCTTCAACGAGTCCAAAACACAGCAGCTAGGATCATTACCAAGACAAATAAACGAGCCCACATTACACCTATCTTAACCCAGCTTCATTGGTTACCTGTTTGTCAGAGGGTAGATTTTAAGATTTTACTGATGTTACGTAGCATACTCGGGATATGTTACTAACATGTTTTTCCATATCCAGGTTCCTGTTAAACAGGACACCAATTAAGGTTCCTGACCTTATTCGATGGATGAACAGTACAGTCACCCACCATAAGATACACTTTTTCACAAAGGCCATTGAGTCGTTTTGGACAAAAAAACATAAATTCAGTCTTGTCATCGTTTTGTTTGAGACCATTAATCCTAAACCAAGATCAAGCAAACATTCCTGAAATTTACCAATAGCAGCAACTAAATGTACACTGGACCAACGGCTTCACATCCCTTCCGAAGGATGGAGCAGTTTATCAGCTTTTATTGTCAGTGTTCTAGTTATACGACGACAAATATAATTCTGTATAGAAGGCTAGAAACACTTAATATAATACATGTATTATTATTATCATAAAAATGGTATGGAGCTGCGTATTTCGTGGCACGAATTTGGTGCGCGCGTATTGCTGACGAGCCTGTGCTTTTGACATAAACTTGCCCGGAAACTGTGTGGAAAATGTCGATCTTAATTGAAAGCTCCCTTGTGGGATCTATATATGTGTAATTTGATTATATATAGTTATAATCGATTTTCGTAGCAAATGGCAGGATGTTTGATATGCAGTGATACCTCGCTTTGGTCAATTGACACTTTTCGCTTTCCAAAAGACAAACGTGTGATGCACACGGATGTCCGATCCAATAATTAAATAATTGAATAGTGTTAGTGACATTCTCTGGTCATTCAACTTTCAATTGGTAATCTATAGCCAAATCTATAAACCATCGAACCGTTTTCCAAAAGAGCTCGCGCACAGCGCACTTTGCGGGTGTTTTGTTAATTCTCACTTTGCTCAAATTTCCTAAAAACGATAAGCACACGTTTTCTGTTTATCTAGCAGTGCCTTTAAAAAAAGGTGTTTCCATTTAAAAACCCCGTTTTCTGTAAAGAGATTTAGCAGACTAGCCGACACAAAAATTCCCTATATTTGTTTAATCCTTAAGCAAATTTTACGCGGTTTCTTACCAAAACGTTCCGACAGCAACATTTTCATAACTTTCTTCTATACCGTAATTTTACGGAATAATTTTCACGGAATAAATACATTTTATGGAATTTTATGGAATAAAATTTACGTAAGATCCATAGTTTTACGGAATAAAATTTACGTAAGATCCATAATTTTACGGATTGAATAAATTTAACGTCAATTCCGTAATTATGAATAAATTTTACGTCAAATCCGTAATTTTACGGAATACGTTTTACGGAAATTCCGTAATTTTACAGATATGATCCGCTTTTCCTATATGTTACAGAGCTTCCGACTCTCCCGGATTTTGGGGAGGACATATGAGAAAACAGGTTCATTTCGTGAATCCAAACACATCTAAAAAATCCCTAATTGACAATCCGGAGGGTTTTTATCCATGTCAGGACTCACAAAATTAGTAATTTTCCGAAGAATCGGTTGCAAAATCCGGGAGGGTTGGCAGCTCTGATATAATGTTATTATAAACCCTACGCTACTATTTCGCAAAATTATGGAACTCGCCCTTCAATTAACCTGGCAAATTCCGTAAAGATCGTCCGCCAAAAGTTATAGGCCCGCTTCAAACGTCGCGCTTATGCCGTGTCGATTTTTTTTTTAATTCGACACGGCACAAGCACGACGTTTGAAGCTATTTGGCTCGGCAAAATGAGTTCGACGCGGCAGAATATTTTAGCTCGACAGGGTCTGCCGTGCTAACTCTATTTAGTGCGGCACAAGCACGGCTTGGCTTCAAACGTCGTGCTTCAGCCGTGTCGAAATTAATAGACTACTAAAGTGTGACGTCGTTGCCATGGTTTTTGGGTCTAAACATTCGCTGGTAATCTGAAACGTCCATTGGTATAGCGCAGGGAAACAGTTCACTGGTTTTAGTGTAGACCCAAAAACCATGGCAACACACAAGGGGTGACGTTTTCACTTTAGTAGTCTATTCCAGTTCGAAGTTGGTCCGCAATTTTGTTCACAACAAGAAATGCGCATGCTCACAGCGCGTATGTGAGTAAAGAAATAATCAACAAACAAGTGCATCAAAATAATAAAATGGCGACGTACAATGGACAGAATTGAATCTACGCACGTGTACAACGTCCATGACGTGCACAATACCCATCCGCCATGTTGGATGTATTTAAGCTAGACTGGGAGTCTGCAATTAAGTTCGACGTTTGAAGCCACTGCCCTGCTAACACAACGTGCCAACATCGTGTCAAGTTGAATTTAATTCGACACAGCATAAGCGCGACGTTTGAAGCGGGCCTAAATCAAAAATTCACGAGGGATATTCCCAGTTCCAAAGATTAATGGACTGAACTTAATCTGTATATAGATTATTGATTACACGCGTATCAAACTGAAAGATCCACGGTTTAAAATTACACGTATGACGAAAATCGACATAGAAACAATAACCATTGAACATATAGACTCTGTGGAATTTGTGATTGAACTTTGTATTTTAGTCATTAAAAAAAATCCGATAAAGTTGTTTTTGCCGACGTAAATTGGCTGGGTCAAAGGTTTTTCCAGGCACTATCCGTAGACTCGATTTCAAGTCTGAAAATTGAGTGCATGCATGGTATACACAATGGCAGGGGTCAACATTTTGCTGTATACCTTATTTGCACGGGCCGCCATGACAGGGGCAGTCACATTGTCACCGTGCGTCATGCACGAGTATAGGCACTTTGTGGATCATTTGTCACATCATATATGAAAACCTGCCCCCTGTCATGGCCGCCGGTGCAAAAGTCTATATGGCTTGTTCTTCACTTCATGCGTTTGCATAAAGTCAGACTTGAAATTAAGTCTATGTCATGTCAAAAGGTAACTGAATCTTGCAAATGACCTATACACCTTTTGCTGAACCGAAATTTCACAAAATGTTTGTGAGATAAGCATTTAGTTCTTAACCAAGCTGTATAAGACTATATGGATATAATTATATGAATTTCGCTGATGAACGCAACAAATAGCTATATTTCTATAGTCTCTGTATTTAGGCCTACATCGCAATCTGCAGTTCCGGCGAAACGTCTTACTGTGAAAATAGACGCACGGTGATTATCCACAAAATCAGGTATTGTTTGCTTCTTTTATTGCACATATTAGTTTGCTCACGACAGTGTTAGAAATTCTGGAGAAAAAAAAACCAGGGCCCAATTTCATAGAGCTGCTTAAGTGCTATAGCTGAAAAGGTCTTCTTACTGTAGCAGAAAAGTTGTGCTAACGTTAAGGCTATGTGTGATCTATTGCGGACGTTCGAATTTACGACTGAGATGTTTAAACTAGTTTCTGTTAACAGATCTGATCTGTTTACACGACATTAATCTGAACCCCTAATATAACTGAATGTCCAGGTTAACACCGTGTTAACAGATCTGTTAACACCATTTTAATTCTCTACACTGTACACAGGGCGAAGTCACAATTCTGTATTACGTGTTAGTGTTGGTGTAACAGATCTGATCTGTTTACACGACATTAATCTGAACCCCTAATATAACTGAATGTCCAGGTTAACACCGTGTTAACAGATCTGTTAACACCATTTTAATTCTCTACACTGTACACAGGGCGAAGTCACAATTCTGTATTACGTGTTAGTGTTGGTGTAACAGATCTGTTAATTTAATCAGAATTGTGACCCCAGAACAAACACCGTGTTAACTCGATGTTAACATGGTGTTTAGGACGTGTTAGTGTTACATCTCTTGTTCAACAGCTTGTGTTACAAATCGTGTTAGTGTAACAGATCTGTTAAGTTAATCTAAACGAAGTGGGTGGTGATAATTTTGATTATTTTAGAACTTTCGTAATTCTCAATAAAATAAGGTTAAGTTTTCAGCATAATTTATCAATGTGTTCGGTCTTGCATTCTACCCACAATTTTGAGACATGTTTTGGCTCCGTGAATATGTATCTCAATAGACTATTAAAGTGTGTCAGATGCCAGGATAAGGTCTAAAACTTTAAACATTCGCTGGTAATCTGAAACGCCCATTACTAAAGCGTAGGAAACAACATCGCCGGCAGCACATATATAGGGGCGTTTTCACTTTACTGCTCTATTGCGCGCCGTTGCAAATTAGTTTGGTACAACGCGCGGTTAGCTTACGCATGCGCAGTCACTCGACACATAAGCAAGTTCCGCACGTCTGATATTCTCATATCATGACATTGCAATCAAGTAAACCTATAGAAGACTTGCAGTCACGTGGCTACGTAATGGTGTGGACGGCACCTAGTTTACCAAAGGAACAAAAACGTTGAGCATGCGCCTTGACGTCCAGTGACGTCACTACAAGTCCTACACCTTTTTTTTAATACGGCGAAAGCCGACTATACTCCAAGCGTGCACTTAAATTAAGTCCATCGAAATCTCCCGCCAAAATGCACCCGCACGCAAGTCAAGGGCAATATTGAGTGCAAATCCGTGCATAAAAGTCACGTGTCTTTGGTTTTTTTTTTTGGCGCAAATCCAAAAGAGTTCAGAGCATGTGACTGAACTTTTGAACGCAATCACTGAAGGGAGAGCCAGCCTCGATTGTTCATATTGAAGTAGCGCAAAGCAAACACCGTATAAAGTGCACAGAAGATGTGTAAACAAAGTAGATATATTGCGTTCGTATTGTTTCTGATACAGATTTTTCAATCTCTGGATTATGACCTTTGACCCCTTCTAAACTAGGCCATCGATTTTAGAGATATTTGATCGTAGGGGAAGATTTTTGATTAAACTCACGAAATTAAACCGAAAGAGCAGGATTTCCGGAACCACAGACAAGCAATTCATATGTCGAGTGGTTGTTGTTTTTATAATGTGTTTTAGGGCGAAAAACGGAACATTTTTATTGACAATAGTTATATTTTTTGCGCAGTGATTTTCAAAGCACTATTACGTAAAAGGACCACTGTGGGCGAGTGGTTTGGGCCGTTGACTCGTAACACTCGGGTGAAAAGTTGGTGTTGCTGGTTCAACTCCCGATCATGGTACCTGTGCCCTTGAGGAAGGCGTTTAACCACAATTGCTCCATCCTTCGGAAGGGATGTAAAACCATTTGTTCAGTGTGCTGTGTAATGTACTTATAATATACCAGAGCACTCTTTCGTGAAGAGTAAGGGGATTCCCCGGTGTCTCTGGCTGTCGGCTGCCAATGGCGCCACCCACACGTATCTCGATGTTTAGTTGGAAGAAACTTGTAAGCTTCTAGGACTATATCCAGATTAAAGCCGGTATACACAATTTGCAATGTCCAAAAATTTGTAATCAACTATTTTGATCGAAAAACCTTTCTCAAATGAAAGATAGAAGTGATACCAACTGTCCAATCCATTGATTCCACTCGAGGTGATTTCTTTTTATAAGAAAACAATAATTTATATATAAATGTGTGTGCACATTTTTTTTTACAAGGCCACTTTCAAGTGAAATTAACTAAGCCCCTGACTCCTTTGATAGTATGGCTCCGCTGTCCGTGCAGTATAACCACGGAACCAGTCTAAATAGTAGGACGGGGCCTTCGCACAATTTCTCGAAAGCATAAAAAATATAAATGTAAAAGAGTGAAAAATCACTCTTTAAAAGAGTGAATCCTTACAAAAGCACCACAAAAGAGTATAAATCACTCAAAAAGAGTAGAAATCACTATAAATAGAGTGGAAATCATTCAACAACAAAAAGAGCCATATGGGACAACTCTTTTTCGAGTTGTCTCTTATACATCCTCTTGCAACAGTGCCCCTTTAACGCACTCCCTTACTCCTGCGTTACGTCGCTTTGCATAGTGGAAATTCCCTGAGATCTCAGGATGTCTCTTATATGGATCCCTTTTTGGGAGTGATTTCCACTCTATTTCGAGCGATTTAGTCAGAGTGATTTCCACTCTTTTGAAGTAATTTTCACTCTTTTGGAGTGCTTTGGAGTGCTTTTATATAAGGGATTCACTCTTTTGAAGAGTGAGTTTTTTTACTCAGTTACTCGGCAGTACTTGGTACTGGGATAAAAGTACTCGACTACAACAACGCTGTTAGAGAGTAGACACAGGTTTTGCATTGTTTCTTGATCCTCAGAACGTAGATGAGGTGCTGAGCTGACTTACACACATAGGTTTTTATCACACACATCCTCAATCACAGATAACGCCGTCTGTAAGTTTTCCAATCATGTAATCTGTATTTAACGCATTCATTGGACGTATTAAAGGATTTATTCCGGTGTAAAAATGTGTGGCTTTATACGGCAAATTCTACCCATGTGCCGGAGGCAAATTTGACATTGCAATTTTTCATCAGTTTCCGCGTTTTTATCTCTAAATTTTTCGAACCCGCAACCGCCTTCCACTTGGGACTTTGATAACAAACTAAAACCCGGAAGACGGTCTCTAAGATTGATTTTGGAACATTTCATCAAAGCGGTGAAGCCTCAAACTATCCGGCAGTGGTTATAATTTCAGCTGCAAATACTCTAGGGATACCGGGGTAAAATTGTGTTGGGGGTTGATTAATTTCCAAAGGCTTTCGCGGCAGTAGAACCGGCGGGAACTGTATACGTGCTTGTAAAAAAAGTAATTTTGATCCTAAATAACTTTGTCATTTGTCAACGGATTTAAACTAAAATTTCAGATCATGTAAAACAAGGCCTGACAGATTTTATTGAGCGACTTGCATCAGGTTTGTCTGAGAGGGTGAGATTTAAAAACCATACGAAATAAAAAAGTCAATTTTAGAATTTGCACTTTCAACTTGGTTTCCTCCATTGTCGATACATCGCTGGAGACGGTGGCGGAAAGCGCATGCAGCAGCCGACAGCTTCTGAAAGATTGTTGGATCACCCCTAATGTCATTGCACACCTCGATCGTTTTGCGCAACTTATCAAGAGGTGCAAAGGGACCTCTGACATAGACAATTTTCCTTGACATTTGAGAGCGCCAGTCGAAAGTGGCTTACTCTGAAATTGAGGTTTATGGCTTTTAAATCTCACCCTCTCGGACAAACCTGCTCAAATTGCTCAATAAAATTTGCCAGGCCTTGTTTACATGATCTGAAATAGGATCTAAAACGGTGCTCTTATTGTCGATAATTTAAGTAAGTTTGTTTCTTTCTTTCGTTTTGCAGGGGTTCATCATAAAACAGCTTTGAAATCACCACTTGAAGGCTTTCCAAATTAAAGAAAAACTTTTAAACGAACTCAAATATGACTAGAAAATTTATCATCGCTTGCCTGTTGTGTACTGTATTATTGGAGTGCGTGGCGGCGCGCCCTAGCGGTTGCCAAGACATTCAACCGAGGTACAACCTCGAAAGACTGATCCGACGAGGCGCCGCCATTGCCTCAAGCCTCCGGAACCTCCGTTCCGTCCGGGAACGGCGATGGGGCGGGTCCTACCCGGTCTGGAAGACCCTCCACCGCACCATGCAACACCGGGCCATGGACATTACCAAACTGCCTTCAATACCCCCAGTGGATCCCGTAAGAGATACCGGGCCAAACGCTGCGGTGGCGAAAGACCTGAACATTGGCGTGGAGGATTTCTGGCACGATGAACCGTTCAAGTTTCCCGGCTTGGTGGTAAAGCCTCCGGAGAGCCATCGTCCGGCGAAAGAGCCCGAGGCGGGTTTGGGATGGGGGCCGTTTGGAGAGGACACGGCCGACCCGCGGTGGGGAGTGTATCGCGAACCAGTAAGTTTCATGAACTGCAACAAAAATATTCTCTTTAAATAGAGTATACAGCGTTATTTACACTCGTGATTAGAAGCATATTGTGTTCATAAAACTGCCTATAGTACAAATAAAATAGATGCAATAAAACCTTAACAACCCATGCATCTTTTTGTGTTGAATGAATGGTAAAAGGTTGTCTGCAGACAACTTTTTTTAAATGTACGTATTTAGTTGGCATTTTCTTCCACAAAGGTACCATTTTACACGGGGAAAAATCACGTGGTGTTTGTTACCATTGCTACCAACACTTATAGTCGTTTTTTTCTTGTCAACTATAGAAGTAAAATTGTGGGCAACTGCATGCAAACGATGTATTGGGGCTTTAAAGGTACAGGCTCGTCAGCAATGCGCGCGCGCCAAATTTGTGCCACGAAATACGCAGCTCCATAGCAAATGCATGGAGCTGCATATTTCGTGGCACGAATTTGGCGCGCGGCGCATTGCTGACGAGCCTGTTCCTTTAATAGGACGGAGGCTTTGCGCAATTTCTTTAAAGCATGGACAAAGTTTTTCACCGTTTTCTCTACTATAAAAAACACACAAAAAGTGCACCCGCGCATATCCAAAATCTACCCTCTTGATGACGTCATGCTCCTAAGGCATTATGCAAATTACAATACAATTTGGTAATTATTGTCGACAAATTGTTCCTGTGTTATGTTTTCAGATTGACAATTGTAACGATGACGTAGCGGGAAGCCTTTGCACAAGTCATAGCGAATGCCAGGGATGTAGGGACTTCCATTGCTCAGTGAACACAAACCGCTGTGAACCGGGTCCGGAGCTAGATCCGTAAGTTATATCTTCATTGTGTATTTATTTATTCCCACAGGTTGTTTATTTTCAATCAAAATGAGGTTTTTACATCGTTAGTACGAACGTCAAGGGTTTATTTGTAAGTCAGGCTGTGAAAATTATGCCGTGTTTTGCAGTTTTTCTCTCGGTGTTAATTGCATATAGGAAAACATGAGAAAGTAGTGTGCATCGTAGCTCAGCTGTTAAGCGGGCCTCCCACTGTGCGATTTTTGCCACGAATTTCCTACGAATTGGTACGATTATCGGAGACTGCCTATAGACTCTACACACAATCGTACCCAATCGTACCCAATCGTAGCTAAATCGTGGCAAAAATCGCACAGTGGGAGGCCCGCTTATATTATATACACTGTAAATACTTCACTGTCAAATGTACATGTAGGTGCAGTTTAAAAGTCACATATGCTATTGCACGCCATTGCCTATAGCAACTGGTTGTTTTATGCTATTTTCTCCGGTGAACACGGTATGTTGATTCTGTACTTCACACCTGGAGCCAATTTCATGAAGCTGTTAAGCAGAAAAATTTGCTTAGCACAGGATTTATTTGCTTTATAAAATGGATTACAAGCCAAAAATATTCGCCAACTTGTGTTCTTCGCAAGAGTAGGAGAATACCTTTCAATACACATAACTTACGATTTTGGCTAGCAATCAATTTTTACAAAATAGAGCAAACAAATCCTGTGCTAAGCAAATTTTTGTGCTTAGCAGCGCCATGAAATTGGCCCCTGGGGCCAATTTCATGAAGCTGTTAGGCAGAAAAATGTGCTTAATCCAAAATTTGTTTGCCTTATAAAATGGGTTAATAGTCAAAGTCTTATTTGATGTGTATTCAAATTGATTGGTGTTCTGCTATTTTGTTTTTAAACACAAGTTGACATACAATTTTGACTATTATTAACCTATCCTTATAAAGCAAACAAATTTTGGATTAAGCACATTTTTTTTGCTAAACAGCTTTAAGAAATTGGCCCCTACCGCCTGCACCACATAGCAACAAACGAATTAGTCTGGTCAAGTGGATACTATGTGCGCATGTGAAACGAAGTACGTCAATACATGGGACGCTATTCATGCGAACACACGCAAAAGGCTAATACAGGACATTAGATTTTACTGTTTGCATTTCACCGATTTTCACGCAGTCTATATATATGCTGTCGGGTGTCGACCTTATTGTAAACATAGCTTCGGGAAACCAAGAGGGAAACAAATAATTGAATCATAGCTCGGGAGGGTAACGGAAGGGCATATGAAAGTTTAATAGCCTTTTCCCCCTCTACAATATTCCCGCTACAAATCCGCTTGAATCCCTCAAATAAAAGTTGTGCCCAGAACGCGAGAATCACCTGCATGGATATCCAAAAGTCACGTCCGGGAATTATAGGCAAAGTTATTAAAATTTGTGAATATCTCATGGACGAAAGAGGAAGTTTTTAGAGAAAAAGATGGGAAATATATTTCCTTTAAAGGAGCGTGTCCAGATCACATTTTGAAACACACCCCACCCTCCATTTTCCCCCATATGGGTGTTGAGATTTTGATGCCATATCATTTGTCATATTTTTCTCATAATCATTCTGAAATTTCGCGCTCTCAATCCGTATTTTTAAGTATAGTAAAAACAAAACCGATATTTTGTAAACTATAATTTATCCGGTTCCATGAAGCAGTGCAGTGATTATACCAACATTTATGCTTTCACATTGCAAAAAAACGGGTGAAATCAGGTACTAAAAAAAGGGCAATCGGACAGGATTTACTTCTGACCCAGCCATGAATAATTTACCGCTTGTTCTAATCCTTGGGATTTGTTTGGAGAATTATCAATAATGCATAAACGTGGTAATAAATATTTCACATGTTGTTGCATTTCCGGCCTTTCCAAAAAGTTGGGCGTGAACAAATGTTTTGTCAATTTTGTTTTTAATTTCTCCTTTTTTATTCAGGATTTTTGATGGATTCTACTGAGGACGAGCTTTGGCGTGATTGTGGTTTTGCGAACTGCGCCTTGTCTGAGTGTTTTCGGACGGACTGTTGACGACTTTTTGCCAACGGAGCATTTTTCCAAGTCCTCTACTTTTATATTTCCGTACAAGTGTGTACTATATGAGCTGCGGGGAACCAGTGTCCCCAACGGAAAATCTACGAGAAAGCATGGCCCACCAGCGGCGACGCCATTGGGGCATGCGGACAAAATATGCCCCGATTGCGTAATTTTTAAAAATAAAAACAAAAACTCTTCCGTGCAAAGAGTTTGGTCTGGGATTTTTGTACAATAATTTTCAATGAATTTTACCGTAAAATAACAGTATTTCATTGTTCGTGGATGTTGTTTTCTGAAGAGAAGAGCAGTTTAAAAAACACAGAAGGCCCTCTCACACACGGAAAAATCTCGGGCGCGAGCTTCAAGAGTTCGCGAATACGGGAAACTCTTGGTAAAATCCTTGGCGTCACTATCTGCGAGCTTACTACGACCTAGGTACGAGTCAGACTAGTCAGTTACGATTTGATACGAGCATGGTACGAGTTGTCCCGAGTGTACTACGAGTTTTACGAGTTAACTACGAGTTATTACAAATTACGCAGGAGTTTCCCAAGTAAGTTACGAGTTCACTACGAGCTTACCGAGCTTACTGCGAGTCAGTGGGGAGTGTGGCACGAGTTTGGTATACGAGTTACCCGACTTCGGCATTTTGCGTGGGATTTACTCTTTTAACTCATGATTGAAGTCTTATAACTCATAGACCACTCGTACAGTTCGTATATCAAACTCTATTCAAACTCGTGTGGTGCAGTTTGATACGAGCTGTATACGAACGGCCTACGAGTATACGAGTTGCATGAGTTTGCTCCGAGTTGCAAACTCGTGGCCGAAATTTTGAACATTTGAAAGTTTAAAATTATCGCCATGAGTTTCGCACTGCTACGAGTTGTGCCCGAGTTACACGAATCATCCCGAGTTGTCCCACGAGTTTTCCCGAGTTTCCCGAATTCACCAACTCGTGAAGCTCCTGCCGCTCGCGCCCGAGATGTTTCCGTTTGTGAGAGAGCCTTAAGGCGGATACACACTATCGCGGAAAAATCACACTTTCGCACTGCGCTCACCGCATTGCATGATAATAATAATAAGGAGAAATTTATAGAGCGCAAACAATCGCAGAAAAATCCACCTCAAGGCGCTTAAACAAACAATAAACATACAGCGTATAATATTTAAGTTAAGAAAACTAATTCCAATAAAACCTTAAACAATACAAAAACAATTCCAAAAGCTACATGGAAGGATTACAATCTTAATTTTAAAAAGGCGATTTACGACACTCAAGCGAACATACTAGATAAAAACAGGAATAAAAGGTATTTGCCAATAAAACCAACCATCAAACTTTTATACATGGAAAACACCAATAATATTGATATTATTAATTCACTACATTAAAATACTGCTTAAAAATATGAGTCTTTAGACGACTCTTGAACAAATCAAGTGTCATCGAACCCTTGACACATAATGGCAAACTGTTCCAGAGAGAGGGAGCGGCAACACTGAATGCTCTACCACCGTACGTGGAGGTCCGTGGAGGTGGAGAGGGTGCCTGCAACATCATGAGCGATGCAGACCGTAATTGGCGAGTAGGTCGATAATGATGTACCAGCTCTTGTAAGTAAGATGGTGCCAGTCCATGCACTGCTTTAAATGTGAGGATGAGAGTTTTATAGATGATTCGCTGTGACACTGGGAGCCAATGAAGTGATTGTAGGATTGGGGTTATGTGATCGCTTCGCTTGCAGCGACAAACTAATCTGGCTGCAGCGTTTTGAAGACGTTGCAGTCTCTGTATTTCATTGGTCGGGAGGCCAATGAGAAGGCTGTTGCAACTATCAATTCTCGAGGTAATGAATGCATGCACCAGTTTTTCTGTTGCAGATTTGCTAAGGTAGCTCCGAATCTTACCAATCTTGTAGATGAATGCCCATCCCCCGCGACATATGTTGCTGACATGGGCCCTTAAGCGTAGATCGCTGTCAAAGATTACACCAAGGTTACGTGCCTCATCGCAGAAATCGACCAGTGACCCCCCGATCATTACTGGCGGAAGGCTCACACTCTTGACGAAGCGAGAGTTGAAATGAAGAATTTCGGTCTTCTCGTCATTGAACTTCAGCTTATTAATGACAGCCCATCCCTTGATCTCACTCACACACTCCTCCAGGCGATGAATGGCTCTCGCAGCGTCAGTCGGCTTGAAGATCAAATACACCTGCGTGTCATCAGCGTACATGACATGGTTGATGTTGTGTCTGGTCATGATGTCACTGAGAGGGGCAGTGTAAAAAGTGAACATAGGAGCACCGCATACTGAGCCCTGTGGTACACCCCATGGTATTAGATGAACAGCGGATTCAGCATCACCAATAACCACGGATTGGGAACGATCACAGAGGTATGATCGAAACCATTCCAGGGCCGTCCCAGTCAAACCATACCGATGCTCCAGACGATCAAGTAAGATGGCATGGTCGATCGTATCGAATGCAGAGCTGAAGTCGAGTAAGATAAGAACTGCTTCCTGATGCTCATCAATGGCTCGAAGAACATCGTTCTGGACTCGCAGTAGAGCCGTCTCAGTAGAATGATGAGCTCGGTATGCAGACTGAGCTTTTGCGTAGAGATCATTTGATGTGAAGTAGTCCTTCAGCTGCAACATACAGCATCTCTCCAGTAATTTAGACATGAAACTAAGGAGTGACACAGGTCGATAGTTACTCAAGATGTTTTGATCAAGCTTGGGCTTTTTGATCAAAGGAACAACGCGAGCAGATTTGAAACTTTGTGGAACAACCCCAGATGTTAGGGATAAATTGATAATCTCCGTTACAGTCGGCAACAGAGAGTCTATGCACTTCTTGAGCAGTGCTGTTGGAATAGGATCCAGTTGGCAGCTCTTCGAAGGCGATTCCATAATAACCTTCCGAACCTCAGCTTCGGATACCAAATCAAACTCAGCAAACGAACAGTCACACGGTTCAGTAGGGAACATCAAAGAATCCTGACTGACTGTAGAATCTAACGTATTCCTAATAGTGCGAACTTTGTCCACAAAGAAGTCACCAAACTCTTCAGCAAGAGACTGTGAGCATTCATACACTGGTAGACGTCGGGATTTCTCGGGGTTTGTCAGTGAGTCAACAATTCTGAACAGCTCCCTGTTTCCACTACTAGCGATCCGGGAGCCGTAGTAGTTTCTTTTGGATGACTCAAGACACTTCTTGTACACCCTGCAATGGTCAAGGTAGATCTGATGATGAACCTCCAGACCCGAACTCCTATACCGTCGCTCAGCTTGCCGTTTTCGTTGCTTCATACAGCGAAGCTCATCAGAGAACCATGGGCAGTTCGGCCGGATAGTGATGGTATTACTAACCACAGGAGCATGCTTATCAAGCAGATCTCGCAAAGTGGAGTCGAACTGGTCCGTGAGCTTGCTAAGATCTGACATAGGCTCAATAGATCGCAAAGATGATTCAATGTCGGTCTTGAAGTCATCCAAATTTATCTCACGTAGCTTTCGGTACCGCACTCGTCTTGTTAAAGCAGCCGGGCGTTGTAGATTGAGGAGGCACTTCAAAGCATAGTGGTCAGATGGAAGACCTTGGATGATGCTTACGTCAGTTATCAGAGGCGAATCTTTGCGACAAAACACAACATCAAGCATATGCCCAGAGCGATGAGTAGTACCGGTGACATGCTGTTGAAACCCAACACTTTCAGTAAGTTGCAGAAGGTTGGAGGCGTGAGCTCCCAATCGCCGATTATTCCAAAATAGAAAATTCCACTCTGGTAACTTGGGGCTTCTCTGATACCTCATTGGCTGCGCGTTGAAAAGGTCAGCGCACCGCGGTCAAAGTTCAACAAATTTGAACTTTGACCCAGCTCAAAACGTTCTGCGCGTCGCGATAGGCCGCGCACAAGCGGCAAACCAGTTTGTGTACAAACCAATGGAACAGTGTGATTTTTCCGCGATAGTGTGAACTCCCCTTTAAAGGCCCTGTAGATGATCTGTTTTTGAGCGATTCTGCGAATTAAACCATTATAAATCAAAAGGAAGACATCAACAAACTCATCCGAAGAAATTGTCAAATGTACCACGTTTAAAAAAACAATAAAAATCCATATGCATTTTCCTGGTCTTGGCGGGGTGTTTCAAATATTCGTTCTCAGTTGATCGGGTACTATGTGGCTTGCATCATGCACTTTGTGGCGCACATACTGCGTGTGCGCGCGATCTATAAAAATGCATCGCGTTGGGAACACGCACACGGAGTACACAGCGCCCATGCATTTTGGACCGCGTAGATGCGAACCAAAAATAAGTAAATCGTTTGCAAACGATCTAAATAATTTCATCTTTACGGATTATTTTCTGGTAAAATTATATCATTTTGAGCGAAAACCTTTCATTGGATAGTTGCTATTAATTCAATCTTTACTTTCAGAACTTTTGCCCTGGAAACTCGTCGATTACTTTTTGGGGTCATTGCAAATGATCCACTGGGCCTTTAACCCCAAAACTGTACCATTGTATTACGTCACGCATATTTCATTTGCAAATTCTAACACCAAAAAAAGCATTGAGACCCTCGTTTCTAATGACGATTTGAAATTGCTCTATTACTGTGCTATTTTGTGCATATCTATGTGTTGTAATTGCGAGTATACATTGTCGTAACTAAACACGCATGCAATCAAGACGAACTATAAGCTTGAACGTCTTTAAAAAATGGGGCAACTTAAACCATCTGACATTCTCCCAAGTCTATATACTTTTATTCCGAATATTAATCGTGTGCGTTTCTATTGACGAGACATTTTACATGTTTTTAATGGCCAAACGGATGTTATACGTGTTATAAATACTACTGATCTTAATTGAAAACATGCAATGTAAAGTTAGACAGCGTTATCTCCAGACGTTAACAAATTTTGGACAAAAATATAAATTTCCCCTCATATTCCTTAGGGGCCTACTAACAATCTGTATTTTCCTCCCATCGTTGGTAATCTCGAAAATCAGAAATGTTCACAGATTTACACATAACTTACACAATATAAACATGACGATGGTAGTAAAGTAAGTAAACTTCCCCTAAAATGGTTTTGTCTAAAGTGCTATAGTTTTTGAGAAATGAGTAAAACAATTAATATTTATTTTCGTCTCATGAGACGAAATTCACTTCGCCCCAAAACCATTTCGCCCTGCACCACTTCGCCCCAAAGGCCACCTTGCCCCAAAAGCACACTTACACCACTTCATCCGAACGCCACTTCGCCCCAAAACACTTCGTGCACAGGCCGTGGTTCAGGGCGAAGTGGTTCGGGCGAAATGGTTTTGGGGCGAAGTGACCGTAAAGCCTTTTTTTTTCCCTCAAAAGTTAGACAAAGTACGGAGCTGATTTTTGCTCAGGTTGGTTTTAATTATTCATATCTTCAATCACAAAGGGAGACAAAACCATTTGTAACGGTTTACCAATCATGTGTTCTACCTTTAAATCTCCAGATATTATCAGGACAAACTACTTTCTGTGAGCTGTGCATTCGTAATTTTTGACAACCCATCGGTCGGGTTGGCGTACAGTGGTTTTTCCCCCGCCTTTCACCTCTGGCGTCCCGGGTTCGATTCCGGGGTGTGTAGCCATATGTGGATTAGGTTGGCAGTCCCTATGACCTCGTGGGTTTTCCCCCAGGACATTTTCCTCCCACTTCTAAAACTGCATCTCCTTCTTCGTTATCTTGAGCTGATAATAATACAATGATTTGTTTTCATAAAAAAATCAACACCGACTGCTCATTAAATTGTGGAATAATAAATTTCGCCAAAATGAGAGCCGGAAACATCAAACGTAGACGCAATATTTAAACACTTTTAGAATTATTTTGTTTATGGTTATCTTTTACGGGTTTGCAGTCTCTGTAATAAAGTGCAATATATTAACGTTTTAGGTACACGTATTGTGTGCTGTACGTGTGAATTGACGCGAAAACTGTTATGAATTACTTCCGGCCGTTCTTCATTAGACCTTATAATGAAATTATGTCCCATTTTCAGCCACCGATTTTAAAGTCAGTGCACGTTTGAATTGAAATAATTTCCATTTTGTAAATGATCTTTGTCGTCTGTGTCTGATAATACAAAATAAATGAAAGCGTAAATTACATTTTTGTTTGAAGTGTTTTGTGCATTATTAGTGATGTTAAAAACGGAGTGTTTTCTGAAGGCAGCCTTGAACAATTACAATGTAAATATTGGTGTGGTTCAATTTTAAATTTGTTCTTCTTCAAATGGCTGTTTTCACCTATTCCTGTGACAAGGTGTGTCTGTCATGCAAGTACAATGTCTTATCATATAGGCCTACACAATCATTCAAGCGGAATGCACTCTCAATAAAATATCTGCGTACACCCCACAATATCCCTAACTTATCGTGAGTAGTGTATTATTGTAAAGAGCTAGCCCAATATGTTTTATAGAAACGTGGTGCGGCTCCATTTATTTGATCTATGTTGGTTTATGTCGACAAAGGGTGCGTAAGGTCTGAGTATACGCTGAAAGGGGGTAAGGTATAGAACTTGGTGTCTTGAAATAATTTTGAATTTTGAGGTAAAGAACTGCGAAGGGAGTAATTTGGAGGGACATCTAACACCCGTTTCATACTGGCGCACCAGAGTCGCGCCGAACTAAATTATTCCTGAAATTTTATTTAAGTTCGTACGACGTATGCAACAATTTAGAGCGACTTGGTTCGCCAGAAGTCGAAATATCGACTGTTCGCTAACTTCCAGTCGGTCAGAACGACTGAAGATCAAGAGTGACTTGGTTTCACAGACGTCGATCTATAGTGTGCGCACGGCTCGCATTAAGAACGCTTGTCTTAAGCGGGCCTCCCACTGTGCGATTTTTGCCACGAATTAGCTACGATTGGGTACGATTGGGTACGATTGTGTGTAGAGTCTATAGGCAGTCTCCGATAATCGTACCTATTCGTAGGAAATTCGTGGCAAAAATCGCACAGTGGGAGGCCCGCTTCAAGCGGTCCTCCTACTGTGCGATTTTGGCCACGAATTAGGTACGATAAGCTACGATTTGGTACGATTGTGTGTAGACTCTATACACAATCGTACCAAATCGTAGCTAATCGTACCTAATTCGTGACAAAAATCGCACAGTGGGAGGCCCGCTTAAATATAATTAGTTCGGCGCTACACTAGTGCGCCTGTATGAAACGGGTGTAACTCAAGACCTTCGTTAATTGGTCGTGGGTTCGAAACCGGGCCCGCCCACGTCCATGATGCGCGTGTCATTGGGCAAGGCACTTCGTCATAGATTGCTTCTCTCCACTCGGGAGTAATTGGGTACCTGTGAAGGCAGTGACGAATGTGTGTGTTATTAGCTCGTTAGCCCCTAACAGGCAACTGGGGCTGTATACTCGCCAGGGAGCTGAGAAGGTTCGTTTAAAAAATGCATTTGAGAGCCCAATGACCAGGGGTATTAATGTGTCTTGATTGATAGCTTATTGTCAAGTGCTCTTTGGGGCAGCATGGACGATAGGCGGCGCTATTGGACAATTATTTTTCTCCGCACAATTTCTTCGTGCTGTGAATACACAAAAGTAAAAACGTCATCATTTATGTGTTGCCAAAGCTACTGGGTCTACACTAAAAGACAGTGAACTGTCCCTGCGCTTCAGCAATGGACGTTTCAGAAATGCCAGCAAATGTTTAGACCCAGTTACACTGGCAATTGACGTCAACTTTAGTAGTCTATAGAAAATTATCGAGTTACGCCACGAAATTCTAAAATTTCAATCGGATGAAATATCGTAATGCTCTATGAATAAATTATGTACATGCACGACATAGTGTTTAGTCAGGGTTTGTCACTCTGCACGTGGAACACTGGCAGCGCCCTCTTGAGACCATACCGCATCAGAACTAGACGTCATGCATATTCACATTTGTAGAGCACTTTAAATGTTAAGCCCCGCCTATTACATATTAAAGAACCGTGTTGTCAGTCAGTTCAGGCTAATTCTTTGCAGTTTTATGCACGAATATTATACCACCATGATTATACCATGGAGGTAGGAAATACTAAGAGGACATGGCAAGTGTTAATATTTTGTTTTCAAATAAAGGGATACATTTGTGCACAAACCAATGGGAAATCCTGAATGCATAATGTGACTTCACATCTCAAAAATATGGAAATAATATTAGCATAAAACTTAAAACATTTCATTTTTTACACTTTCAAACCGGGTTAGTTTTTGGTTACTGCGACGAAAAAGAACAGTTATTTACCTATATATATGGATTTGATACATGTAGAACCATTTTTCATGGCCAAAAAGAAAAACTTGATTTCATATTAATTTTTATCAAACATGGGATTGAGAGAAAAATCGTAAGGCCTTGTCAGGATTCGAACCCAACACCTATGGATTTAGCAAGCAAATACATGTAGAATTTTTTTTACGGATCTTGTTTTTATATTTGGGGCCTAAACTTCGCAAGATTCTGAGTAAATTTCGTTTTTAAGTGGGTTAAATGAAGCAACGTAGTAAATTGTGGGAGGGGCACGACAGGTGGGCGGGGCCGTTGTTGTTTGGAACCTGACTGACGTCACTAGTTAAAATTCACTGCAAATACGTCAAAGAGCTTGACACAGGTGTAGTCGGGTTCCCTGACACTTGATTGTTTAATTCCCCTCATCGACGTCGAGGAGTAATCGGTATGCGCATAGTGTGCGCAGAGCAGAGTGGAACACCTTGTGCTTGTCGGAGTGGTCAAAATGACTCTCTATTTTCAAGCTGAAATTCATGTTTTTCGTGCGGATTGTAAACAACTTTGAGCCCAGCTGTGGACAGCGGTACAAGTTGTCATGATGGCGGGAGTTAGACAGAAAGACGAAGGAAATCGCGAAGCCATCAGAGTTCAAGTTATGGTGAGATAAAAAAATATGCAAGACGGAAAAAATTCCAGACATGTTTGGGAAAGAATTTACAAGTCGGATGTCACATTAGCCCGTCTCCTGCACTAAACCTATGGGACAACTCAGAAGAATTCTAAGTTTTTCCTAGTGAAATCTTCATATTTTTTCATTGATTAGATTTGCACTTATTGATGCTTAATTAGTCAGTAGGGGACCAACTCTTAATAAACCTTATCGACGTTCGTAATGCATCATGGTATTTAGCTAAGATAATCTCAGCTCTTTTTTTATCATTTTTCATTGGGATGTGGTCTTTTCACGTGTAGAGCTGAGGGAAGTTATGAACATGAACCCGCCATCGCAAAAACAGGACAAAACAAATGTGTCATTTTCTCACCGTGACACACTAATTCCCCCTAAAATTCACCCAAACCTTGCCAGGCATAACCACTACGCAGGTCCTTGAGGGAAATAACCAGCCACGATGATTATTTTGCCAACAATTCCAGCAAAACAAACCGGTATGCTCACAGCCTAGCCGTTTTTGTCCTGGACGTTAAGGTCAAGTCTGGTAACCAATGCGCATTGGTATTCCTTTGTACACAGACTAGACACTTGGTTGTTTTTGAACAAGACAAAAACGGCTAGGCTGTGAGCATACCGGTTTGTTTTGCTGGAATTGTTGGCAAAATAATCATCGTGGCTGGTTATTTCCCTCAAGGACCTGCAGGGGTTTCCCTTAACTTATTTTTTCACTCGCCGGCCGGACTAGTAAACCAACATTTTAGGTAGTCCGCAAGCTGTTTCACTAGCCCGCATGTTTTTACCCATTCTTTTCTAAATTTCTTCATTTTGTACCAACATCTATCGAGTGTGGAATTTTGCAAAGAAAAGGCTTTGGTTTTATTTTCAGCGGTACAGAACGACTTATCAAAGCATCAATAGGTGCACATTTGATGAGGAAAAAAATAATAGTGAAAAAAAAAACTTGAAGATTTTACTATAGAAACAAACAGAAACAACATGTAGCAGGAATAACTTTACTAGGAAAAACTCTGTTCTCATGTGTTTTGTAAAGGTCTGGTAATTGCCAAGTATTAAATTCCTTCCAAATGTAAAAATAAACAGGTAGTTTTCCATTTCTTGTTCATCTATTACTTTTAAAAGCTTCTAATCGTTCCGAAAATTCCGTTTACGAACACCCCGTGCTGGCCGTGCGCACGTGGTTAGCATCGTGGTTAATGTGCATGTGTACACATGTGTAAACAAACCGGATGAATGTCCAGACATGCATTTACCCACTGCATGTACATGTATCGATACATGTGCCATTGTTTCTTCCCCATGCATTTATATGGCCGTACACATGGGTTGCATTCCAAACACACAAACGTTGGCCCAACGTCCGCCACTGGTTTCAGTGCTTTTGTGCACGCGTCTATGGAAAGCCTGGTACCCGTTGTTGGCCAACGTTGAGGTTCTCCCCACGTACAAACGTGCGTATCGGCTCGACCAAAAACAGCTCTTGATACGGTACAGACGGCCCGGTCCCCCGGTGCTGGTCCACATCTACCTCCGGGTACCTCCGACTTTTATACATTTCCTACATGACATGTAGCTGGGTTGTCGATCGTAATTTTTGTGATCGTTTTTTCGTGCATCGCAGCGACCGTGTTTTGCTTGATCGTCATTTTTATGGAAATATTCGACGATCGCCGGAGAAATAATAGTGCCACACGAGACTGTTTTATACCTGCGGACGTACGTACGGGGTGTCCGTACAATCGCGTTGGCATGAACACATTTTTAATGCTGAAATTGCGTGCGCGATCGCGAGTGGCCTTGTGAAAATCGGTGGCAAATGCGCCGGACTGTCTAGAGGCCCCAAAATTATATGGATATCAACAGGAGAAATTTATAAATTAAATACACATGGGGACTGAAGTTTTGTGTTAAATCCACCGTACATGCCTTTCTGAAATATGGACCTTTCAACCTTTTTAACTCGCCCGCCGGACTACAAAGAGAAGGGTTTTGACTCGCCCGCCGCTGTTTTCACTCGCATTTGGCGAGCGGGCGACCGCTAAGGTCGAACCCTGACCTGCGTACATGTGTAGTGGTTATGCCTGGCAAGGTTTGGGTGAGTTTTAGGGGGAATTAGTGTGTCACGGTGAGAAAATGACACATTTGTTTTGTCCTGTTTTTGCGATGGCGGGTTCATGTTCATAACTTCTCTCAGCTCTACACGTGAAAAGACCACATCCCAATGAAAAATGATAAAAAAAGAGCTGAGATTATCTTAGCTACATGGTATTGGATGACAAAATTGCCCGGCTAATTGTGCATAAACCTATGGGGCGGACGCGAACTCGGCAACCTTTTTGCTCATTTTCACGAAAACCAAAAAGAGTTCAAGAACCAACCTCCCACTACTTTTTCTTTGAAACATATCAAACATACTGACAAACATGTCCTGAAACAGAAATGTTGCAAATGCGAGAAATCATCGGGGATTCCCTTCGTGGCTGGCGAGTCCGTGTACAAGGACTGTCTCGCAGTGCAGCACACTCAATCCAACCACGCCGTGGCTATACGGCGCATGTTGCATTGCGCATACCGAGCTGCGAGCGCGGTACACAGACTCCCCCACTATGAAGGAAATCCCCAATAATTTCTCGCATTTGCAACATTTTTGTTTCGGGACATGTTTGTCAGTATGTCAGATATGTATTGAAGATAAAATGGTGGGAGGTTGGTTCTTGAACTCTTTTTGGTTTTCGTGAAAATGAGCAAAGAAGTTGCCGAGTTTGCGTCCGCCCCATAGGTTTATGCACATTTAGCCGGGCAATATTGTCATCCAATCCCATAATGCATTGCGAACGTCGTTAAGGTTTATTGACACATGTCATGATTGAGTGACGTCATGTGACGACATCCCTCTATTGAGCTACGCAATGGCTACATCCGGCTGCCGGTGTCACGTGGGTATTTTTTTCGTATACATTGAACATAGATTTTAAGGAAATTACCTCCTGGAATCAACACATAATGTAATTTTAAGATACTTCCCACTTGCACTTTTGTCGCAAATGTTGCTTTTCTGTAGAAAAATCACGTTTTCTTCTTCAAAAATTGCCTTCAGTTAGTGCACAAGATAACCATTCACGCGCGCGCGCAGCGCCCTCTGTTGTCGCGCTTACGCACAGACCGCTCGCCGCGTCATTTTGTGCATTACTTTATGCAGTAATTTTATAATTTATTTATCTCAGAAATGCAACATTTGCGACGGAAGTGTCAGTGGGAAGTATATCTTAGAATTGAATAAGCTATCTATTCCAATATATAAATTTACCCAAATCCGTGTTCAATGTATATGAAAAAAATACCGTCACGTGTCCTCATAAATATGTTAATGCGTCACTTAACTGAGCGACATCGCTCAATCCAGCAACCTTTGCGCGACGTCTTTCAATCCAGCAATGCTTTCAGTTTCAACCTCAAAACTCGGCTGAAATTGTAACTTCAACTTCAAGGCAGAAGTGTGAATAATGTAAAATGTAAAATAATGTAAAATGCTACGGGAGATCGTTGAATAATGTTCCAAAGAATAGATTTGCACAGTCCCCTACTTTAGCACATCCTTTAGTTTCATCGCAAGTCCGATTATCCGCCGCTAATGCATAGTTCCGAGTTTGCCTAGTTAGCCCTGCCCCCTTGGATATTGTTGCTATGGCTCACACGCTATCGTAAAAATGGCGACACACAACGCAATGGGACTTTCAACGGAAAGCACAGATTCATTGGAGAAAACTCAAAGGTATTCATGTTTCAGGGTCGACAGTTATCTTAGAACACACCGAGTAAAAGGCCAGTAATACAGGGATGTCATATCATGACATACGTGCTTTCGTACCTTTTGAACAACGAAACGACCGGCCTTGAAACCAACAATTCACCCGGATCATCGCATACAACACTGTACAAATTGTATGGGGCAGAGCATCGTGTGATGATGTTGTGAGACAGTGCACTTTGACCTATGTGGGTGATGTCTGCTAGCTCTGTTGTGATTGGTCGGAGGGCTCGGTTGATTGACAGGTCGGAACTATGCATTAGCACAACACATCGACAATCACTGGATTCAATCGGCACTCTAATTCCCAAGGCACAGGGTTAGGATTAGTCTGTGAACACCCTTTTCATGCACCGTGTTTACACTCGAATCGGAAAAGGTGGATCTACAGATCCAGCATTTTTATTGCGACCACAAAACTGAACATTTGCCGCGTTTACACTACACCCCAAATCGCTTCAACTCGCCTTCAGAAACCGCAAGAGTCACCACTAAATGTAACTGCAACGCATGCGTGAGCTGTTAGGTGTTGCTGCACTATTGCCAGATTGGTCAATTAAATCCACTACACAGTGGGCACCGCCCCAAGGACACTAAAATTGCCGAATCTGTATTCGGGTAGCGTTTACACTACAAGCGACCTTGACGATTGCAGGGTTGAACCCCGCAATTGCGGGGTTCAACCCTACCCCAAAGGTGACTTGAAAAGGGCGAATCAGACCCGGGTCTGATCCGCCTTTTTCAATACACCTTTTGCGTTTACACTTAGTGCCTACCTGGCTTCAACTCCCCTTTTTGAAAATTGCGGAGTTCGATTCGGCAAAGGCGAATCGAGTGTAAACGGGGTGATGTAGTGGCTGTTTCTCATTTGGCCTCGAAATTGGAATAACACACAATAATTCCCAGCTGGTTGTTCCTCTAATAATTAAAATAGAAACACCGTTTTTGAAGCAAACATTTTCTCTCACGTGAATTTCTGATGAAGTTTTTTCTCAGCAGATTTTTCTCTGTCCATGTACAGAACGGTGAGGGCGCTATATGTCACAGCTGGCAAGCTAGTGCAACTTCGATCAAGTGACTATAGTCGACTAGAGTCCTTTGAATAACGGATAATTTCTGTTATGGTAGCTTGATCGAAGTTGCGCTAGCTTGCCAGCTGTGACATATAGCGTCCTCACCGAAAAAAAATCACATAAAATATAATGTTGCTAAACTGCCTTGTATAAATTTGATCTACATAAATGCAGTAATACTTCAGAAAACTTTATCCATGCATGGTTTTTGTGTTGAATGAATGGTACAAAATTGTTTGCAAATATTTTTTTTTAGTTCTCCCACAAAGGTTTACGTGTGGTGTTTGTTACTATTGCTACATGTATCAACATGTTTAGTCAGGGTTTTTTATTGTCAACTTGTAAAGTAAAATTTTGGGTCATTGCAAATGATGTACATGTATTGGGATTTTAGCACCAAACAGAATGCAGAATTTTGAAAAAAAAAGGACCATGTAATTTTCAGTGACGCACAAAATAATTGGTTTCAGACCTCAAAACGTTGGCATTGAATTGAAATGATGAAAAGGCTGTCTTTGGTTAATATATTTTACACTAGTGCAACATTGTCCAGACTAACAGTTGAATATGTCCTTGACCTGAAAAATATGTTAAGAAGTTGTATTAAGCTAGGTTCATACTTCTCCGCCGAACTCACTCGCCGCTTACATGTACTCGCCGCACTTTCGCCGAGTGTAGTCGCTGCAGAGTTAATACTGACCCCGCACTGTTGAACTTGTTTGACCCTACTCGGCGGACAAAATTTCCGTTCCGCACGTAGGTCGCCGAGCGAGTATGAATTGGTCTTTAAGTATTGGTTGTAGTGACAGCTTACATACATATGTATTAAAGTTTGGCCCCATAACATTTTTAATTATCTTATCATCCTACCAACCCTGGGAAAGTAATGCGGGCGCGAGGTTTTATTATTTTTAGGGTCCGCCGTATATCTTTTCCAACCTCCATGTGCATAGATCTACGTTAGCCCGGCCGGCCAGCCACCACGCGGAGCATAGAAACATTATAGCAGCGCCGCACGATGCCACTGCGTGGCCGTTTTCTAAACACTTTCTTCGTCTATGTTCTGGCAGAAATCGCTAACTGAACCACATGTGCACGCAGCGCAAAGCACGAAAAAGACCCCTCTGAGCTGTTTTGAGTGAGCGCTGCATGTTGTGGGGTGTGGTTGAAACTCGGAGGTATAATTTGTTGTGACCGTGTAGTACATGCTACAACCTACCCCCGGCTTGTTATTTACCGTCAAGTAGCTCCGGGTTTACCGTCAATGCACCAACTACATGTTAGTAAAAAACATCTACATGTACCTCCGGGTACCTCCGAGTTTTATAAATTTCCCATGCTGGGTGTACATGTACATGTACGTACAATCATGGTACACGGTCTGTGCATAGTGCATGCACGCATGCAACGCAAGGCACGGCAAAACTTATCGCGCTATCGATCGATTGGGCACGGTAGGTACATGTACAGGACTTCGTCCGTGCATTTTATCAGCTGGGCAGATAATAAGAGTTTGATTCATTATGAAATTCGGTAAAATGTTGCTTCAATCAGAAAAAAAAGGGCAAAAAAATGTTGAATTTCGCCGAAAGTGATGCGCGCGGGGATGATAATCTATCAATTTTTTTATGGGGCCTTAAAGCATTACAAATATTTTGTTGTAAGCCACTTGGTTGAATAATGTTGATGGGGAGGGGCAAAAAATTTGTGTGTGGGCAAAAATGCAGGAAATGTTGCTTAGTACCCATAGATGATATTTTTTGAATTTGACCTTGACTGCTCATCCAGGGAATAAAATATCAAAAATTTGCATTTTCTTAGAAATATAGCTTTTCTGCTGAAATAGGTGACAAATGGGCTAAATTTTCTTTAGGAGGCATTTCTGAGACATTTTCAAAAAAGTCAATTTGGGCCAATTTTAATAATAATTGCTGGACTAATGTTTTTTAAATTTTTGGCCAATATTTTTTGATTCAGATTTTTTTCAAAAATGCAGGAAATGTTGCTTAGGACCCATAGATGATATTCCTTAAATTTGAACCTGCTTATCCAGGGAATAAAATATCAAAATTTAGAAAATTTCATATTTTTGGTAAAAATTTGCATTTTCTTAGAAATTTAGCTCGGAAACTGCTTTCTCTCAGGTGCCAAATGGGCTAAAATAGGCTTACATTGTGACCAAAAAGAAATAAAAGGTGCGGGATGGGTTTAATCAAAACTTTACTTCACGAGTTGACAGGAAAAATCTGACTAAAAGTGTTGATAGCAATGGTAACAAACACCATGCAATTTTTTTCCCACCCTGTGTATTAAAAATGGTACCTTTGTGGTCGAAATTGTCAAATGGACCATGCATAGATTTTTCATGTTTTCAGAAGTACATGTACATGGGTCATTCCATGAAAATGGGACACACTGTCCCTCTTAATGACACTTTTATATAATTACTGGCCTTCAGAGAACGATCACTCTCGGCATACACCTGTATAAAGAATATATGCTCTCATGAATTGAACACCACCTTTATCTGTTGATACTACCCAAAACATAACGAGAACAATTCTATAAATTAGTGCGATCTTCTAAGTGCAAGTGTGACATTTTGAAACTTTCACTTAAAATGTGACAAATTTCGCTCATAATGTACTTTAAATCGATAAAATCCAGGTTCTACAGCTGGGTAAAATCAGCAACTACCTTTTCAAAAAGACTTGAAATGTAATCGCAAGAGTTTTAAAATGCCTGGGAGTCTCCCCTTACGTCGTGAAACAATTTTCTTGAATATTTTCAAGACTATGATACGGTACCAAGACATGTCTAACCGTTTGTAAATTATTTCAAATATTCTACATTATTTTGAAATTGGATAATAATTTCTTAAAACAATTTTGTTAACTTTAAAAGGCAATTTTTAGTAAATGCATGAAAATGTCACACTTTGGCTCCTGTTTTTATGGAAAGACCCATATGCATCATTGCTTCTACATGTACGTATCTGGCTAAAATGTTCACAAAAAAATACAAGTTTATTGATATAGGCTAATTCTTTAGTTATATTCCTGGAATTCTCAAAAAAAAAAGATTCATCAAATGATGAAATAGGCCTATAAAAAAAAAAATAAAAAAAAAAAACAGTGTAGAAGAAACAGTTATTTTTTATTTGGCCTAACAACGAACAGTGGTACATGTAGGCACTGCACACAAACCCACACAATTTCAGAAGGATCTGTTCGCAGAAACCGAATTGATACGGTTCAACGCTGGGACTCTGAATTCAACAGCTGTTCTGCTGATTATTTCTGGCCATTTTTAAACTAAACTTTGTGTTTGTTTAATCAATAAAACGACAGCGCATGATACATGTACATAGTATGTTAAAACCCTGTACATGTACATACATGTATTTTCAATTCCAACCATTGTGTTGTTTATTTATTTTTCTTGATTCAAAATAATGTGCATGTGCTATTGCAGCCATATAAAAAAAAAATGGCAATCATTTCTTTGCAATTTGCTCAAACAAAATTGTTTGAAAAAAAAAAACTCTATATCTTTTCTTATTAGTCGAGAGGTGGGGGTCTAGTGGATAGCACGTCAGACTTTCGGTCAAGAAGTCCATGGTTCGAAGCCTGGTCATTGCACCATGTTAAGTTGTGTCCTTGGACAAGACACTTCACTTCATGTTGTCTCTCTCTACCCAGGTGTATAAATGGGTACCAGCAAATACGGTTGGGAAAACGCAACTAATTGCTGGGGTAGACCTGCGATGGACTGGCATCCCATCCAGGAGGAGTAGCAATGCTCCTAGCCACTCCATGCCACAGAAACCGGGGATGAGTACCGGCCGTATGAGCCAGCATTTGCTCATTAACGAATTACCTACCTACCTATCTTTTCTGATTTCTACTGGTACTTTATTTGGTAAAATTTAATCAGTTAATATTTAACTGTTGTGTAATTATTAGAGATCCATTTTATCATTCGCAATGACCCAAATTTTACTTCGTGAGTTGATAAGAAAAACCCATAGTTTAAAGCGTTGATAGCAATGGTAACAAACACCACATGAACACATGAACATCTGTCAGAAATTAACTGAAAATGGTTTTGTTTGTTTTTTAATTGTGTGCGCACACATTTAAAAAAACATTGACTTAAAGGCAGAGGCTCATCAATGCGCGCGTGAGGCCAAATTCGTGCCACGAAATACGCAGCTCCATGTAGCTGAAATTTCTGCAGGCTAGTTTACCAACATTCTTCTTTAGATACGTTATGCCCTTATTCTAGGAATCCGTAAAAAGTTTCATCTTGCAAATTGGATTGTTAATGACATGCCATTTTTTCCTTTGTATTTTGTTTCTACAGAAATGTGTGGGTTTCCACCGACCGGAGTATAAGACCTTTAGTATTGACCCGGAGATTACGACATTTGAAATGCTACAGTTGCTTCTCATGCAAGCATTTCAACTGAAAAAGTGAGTGCAAGTCACTCGGGCCTTGATTTTTTTCCAAATTCCAAAAGGCACTGAGGCCAACTGGAGGGGCACCATGGCCAACTTTGTTCCAAATGTGTACTGGTTATTAGTGTATACACGCCTAATGAAATTGAAGAGGATAGGACATGCTGGCCAAGTTGGCCTTAGAAAGTGTATCTTGAAGGGGCAACAGTGCCAACTCAGCAGGGCATCAGGTCATTGGTCTGGGTGGCCTTGGTTAATGTCAAGGGCTGTGATAGGGCAGGCTGGCCAAGTTTGCCTCATAAAGTATATCTTAAAGGGACATTGGGGCCAACTCAGCAGGGCATGAAGCCATTGGCCTCGGTGCCCTTGGTTAATGTAGGGTTACAAAAATACAGAAATACATGATTAAAAAAAAAACACTCTGACCAAAATATTGAGGAGGCTAGGAGATGTAACATATTTTATCAGTCAGTGACGTGTATGAACACCTCTTGTGGCAAGGCTGAATGCACCAGCCTCTGTAAGAGCCACTGAGGCAGGGTGTACCACTCTGCCTGAAGTGCCTTCCTGACCACCTGCACTCAGGCTGTTTGGGAGATGCGCGGATGCAGTGGCCAGGCCATCCCACACAGGTTCAATCGGGTTAAAAACCTGATACCATTATCTAAATTTTTTGGATATGGCGTTTATTGCATTTTTTTCAAATTTTACCTTTGCGAAGTCGACTTCACGGACCAATGCTAAACCCCATAGGCCATTTCATTAGAGTACTCAAAACAATCCCATGAATCCGTGCGCGTCGTAGTTTTGTCTATTTTTAAGTATAAATATGTAAATTTTTCAAACTTTTGTCTTTTGTCCCCTTAAGTGAATTCACCATCAGCTACGCGTCTCGTGATGACCAGGCAAGGGAGGTCTATCTATCACTCCTCTCAGACTGGGACCTCGACTCGGCAATTCTAACATCATCAGATCCTTGCCTTCGACTCAAGGTGGATGCCAAACCGTTTGAGGGACCAGGTAAACCTAGGGCTGTCTGGCTGTCTGTCTGTCTGTCTGGGTGTCTGTCGTAACGTTGGGATAAATCGATAATTTCAACATTTAATATTTGGATTCCCAAATCTAACCCTGTGTGCACAGGAGCATAAGCACCAAATGTATGAGCCTTTTCTACTGTGAGCATCAGCATTTCAAATGCTTTTTTGCGCGATGCGTTGGGTAACACCTTTAACCATTATCTCGGCTTTATCTACTGCAGACAACATACTGGTATTTGGCATGGAACACAATGCAGTTGAAATGATAAGGGGGAATCAGAGTTTGTACTGTCCAAAGACCCCGATTTATTTGAACTAGTCGATAGTCTATGAAAAATAATACAATCCTCCTACCTTATTAGATCCATCCACTTTATGATTTTGGAGTATTTTCCTAATGAAAAGTATCGGGTCGGCGGGCAATTTATATGCAAATAGCAGTAACCAGGGCGTAGCTATGCACGTGATACGTCTGGATGAGTTGCCGTAGACGCAAAATCTGTTCCACATAGGCCGTTTTCGAAACGCTCAGTGTTTTACGGTCAAGCTCGGTATTTTGAATTCGATGCCTTCCTTTGTGTGTAGTTTACCTTCGTGGATTCTCTTGGTGTTAATAAATATGCTCAAGAGAGGTGAACGCTTAAATTAGCGTTGGCCCAAGATGTTTCTTAATCCATATTGCTGGGATATACCAGGCCGGAGCCACAGACGAAGACGGTGGTTTTGAAAACAGCCAATATGTCGCAGCTGAACTACAGAGGGTGCTGTTCAACGCGCAAAGATTCACATAATCCGTCCGTTGTTCGCATAAATCATGGAGGTAAGGGAAGGTAAACTTACGATGAACAATTGTCCTTAATTTTCAACAGCGGTGGATTTTCTTATTTTTTATTCGGAATTTGTCTCTCTAGTAACCGAGGATCAATACAATACCTTTCTATTCTCGTGAAAAGCGGAGAAACAAACCCTGATTTTCCCCCTTTAAAAAAACGTTATCGGCTGTTCCTACTGCCAAAATACTGTTGCATGCATCACAAGAAAAACCTCTGTTTTTAATTTGTTGCTGCTCGCATCGGCAAATAACTTTTTATGCCCGTTTCTCCAGTACCAAAATGTTTCCAAAACTGTGATGGTGCTCTTAAGCATGCTGTGTCTGTAGTAGATTTGCGACAAAATGAAGATCTTAAAATCTGAATATTCATATTTTTGAAAAACGGATAATTGATCCTTCAATTTTTGCAAATCTTACCCCTTGTGCACAAGAGCATAAGCATCAAATCAATGTTTACAAGTGCACAACAGACTTGCAGGTGGAATTTGAAAATTACACTCCCCCTTAAAAGTTTGGAACCAAGTTTGGAACTCTTCTTTTCGGTCTTGTTCTTCGAAACCAGTTTAACAAGTTTAACAAGTGAGTCTTTCCACAGTAAAGGGGGCATTTTGGCAACACAGACCATATTTTCTAGGAAATACTTTTGCCTGGTCTCAAAATAAAAGAAATAAGTTTCAGTTGTTCTGAAGAGATAACTTAGGTCAATAGGGGTTACAAATACTGTGACAACATGCCTTTCTAAAAACCCTGTGTACAAATTTCCAATACGCTCGTAACTAGGACGGACACTTGCATTACATTTTAGGCCGTCCTGGTTACGAGCGTATATTGGAAATTTGTACACGGGGTTTTAGAAAGGCATGTCGTCACACTATTTGTGCCCTTTTTGGGCTTACATGTAAGTTATCTCTTCATTTATTTCTTTTATTTTGAGACCAGACAAAGGTATTTTCTGGAAAATATGGTCTGTGTTGCCAAAATGCCCCCTTTACCGTGGAAAGACTAAGTTAGCACTATACAATAAAATCTCTACAAGTCACGTAAAAGATTATTTTTTGAGATAAACCGATTTAAACATACTAATATACTTTTTACAAGAATTGATTATTTTCTTTAACATTACACACATTTATCACATTTAATGTTAATTTTAAGAAATAAGACCTTTGACATTTGCAACGCCGATTCCCGCTGGAAAAGGTAAAGGTTCGATTTCTGTTTGTGGACAGGTTTACTTGAAGACTGGGACGTCATCAGCGGGCAAGATGTATCGTCAAACAACTCCGACCGGATACGCTTCGTGCCATTTGTGGGTGCAATCATGGACAGCGTTGGCAAGACCTTAACGCGAGTCTCTCGCATCTTTCAGACAGTGGAAGGTGAGGAAGAAACCTACCAGCTTCCACGTTCGCCGCTCGACGATATCGAATTTTTTACATTTCTCGACCCCGTCGGGCATTTGGAGAAACCCCACGAGCTACGCTTACGCGTTTATCAAGGCGGAGTCAAACCTTCGTTGAGAAAGGTTGTCTGGCGCCACCTCTTGAATATATTCCCCGGAGGATTAACGGGGAAAGAACGCTTGCAGCATATTAAAGCTAAATCCACGGAGTACCAAAAACTCAAGAATCAACTGCTCTCCGATCCACGGGAGGATTTTAAGAACATCAAGAATATGGTTAGAAAGGACGTGCTGCGGACCGACAGACTAGAGGAATTCTACGCGAACGGGGAGGAAAACGCAGACAAGTTGTTTAACCTCTTGGCCACCTACGCGCTGTCGCATCCCGAAGTTTCGTACTGTCAAGGAATGAGCGATCTCGCCTCACCGATTCTCTTTGTAATGGAAGACGAGGCCCAAGCCTATATTTGCTTCTGTCAGCTCATGAAACGTCTATCTTGTAACTTTCTCCCGGACGGCAAGGCCATGTCCGTGAAATTCCTACATCTGACAGAGTTAATTCGCTGCGTAGATCCAGAGTTCTACGAATATATCAAGGAAGAAAATGCAGATGACTTGTACTTCTGTTATCGGTGGCTTCTGCTGGAACTCAAACGAGAGTTTGCATTCACGGACGCTCTACGCATGAAGGAAATTATGTGGAGTTCTCTCCCACCCGACCCTCCTGGGGATCAAGGCGTAGAGCTCGCGTCCTCCTCGGATGCTTCCCCATCGGCGTTTGCAGCGGAACGGCTCCGTTTTCGGTTTTCCCGGGGACGCAGTGTTTCCAAGGAGAGTGTTGGGAAACCGGATAGCCCCGCTTCCAGTCGAAAAGCCACCGAGAAAGTTGAAATTAAGGAAAGGGTTGATGAATGTGACGAAGGGAAAGAGATTGACGAAAAACAAGAAACTCTCAACAATGTCGGCAAAGTTAATGATTCCAATCGGTCAAGCGAAGAACGTCTTGAGAATAACGCGACTCCTAAATCAACAAAGCGGAGCGAAATGCCAATCAAGCGCAGCTACTCCTCCACCACGGAGAGCGCCACCACGGAGAGCGCCAGTAACGACACCAACAGTACGAATAATTCCAACGATAGCGTGAATCACAGATCACTCTCGGTAAACGATCAACAAAAGTCAGCTTTGAACTCAAGCGAGCAACCGCAAACTCTCTCCAAATCGCAGAGTAGTCCCGTTCTGTCTCAGAAGGGGGTCAAAGGTCACAGAAAATTGTCTCCTAAAAGTCCTTCCAAATCGCCTTCGAGCCCAATTCGTAATCCATACAGGGGCCTGCCCCCACCCCAAGACTTCGGAGGTGGCAATCCCTTCGTCATGTTCGTGTGTCTAGCTATGTTGTTGGACCGGCGTGATATCGTAATGGCTCACAAGCTCGACTATAACGACATGGCTATGTTATTCGACAGCATGGTGCGCAAACACAATTTGGGTAAAATCTTACACCACTCTCGACAGCTGTATGCGGAATATCTTCAGTCCGAAGCTTCAAAAGTTGACCCAGCGAAGACTAGTATTGAAGAAAACGCAGATATCATTAACATGAATGAAGGATTGAACATGCAGACCGACTCGACGCAGTTCCAAGGCCAGATTAAAAATATGTAATTTCTTGGTACGGCAGCACATGTGTCAATATACAAAGAATCGCACACCTACATGTACTGTCATCTGAAATTTTATGAGATAATTATAAAAGTAACGTAACACATGTCTGGCAGACCCAACAGGTTCACAAGCCCAGACAATGCATAGTTCCGACCTGTCAATCAACCGAACCCGCCGACCAATCACAACAGAGCTAGCAGATATCACCGACATAGGTCAAAGTGCACTGTCAAACAACAACATGATCACGCGATATGTTCTGCCGGCCCCATACAATTTGTACAGTGTTGTATGCGATGATCCGGGTGAATTTTTGGTTTCAAGGCCGGTCGTTTCGTTGTTCAAAGGTACGAAAGCTATATTTCGTGATATGACATCTCTGTATTACTGGCCTTTTACTCAGTGTGTTCTACGATAACTGTTGACCCTGAAACATGAATGCCTTTGAGTTTTCTCCAATGAATCTGTGCTTTCCGTTGAAAGTCCCATTGCTTTGTGCAAAGTCTAAACATTAATTTGCTCAATCAAAATTCTTCAAAATTTCACTGAGTTCATTTTTCTTTATTAACCCTAACTCCCTAGGGTCGCAATATGTTTAAAAATGTCTCAAACTTGTTTTCTGCATTTCTTTTTCAGATTTCTTTTTCTCTAATGCTGCATTTGTTTATAAACTCTAATCTTTTGTTTTTATTTTTGGTCTTTCTGCAATTTGTGTATACTTTAGTGTTGTTGAATATACAGTGTGTTATAGACCCCGTTCTCACTAGAAAAATCGCTTCGTTCGACGAAGATTAGTTAGTCATCATTAGTTAATGAAGCGTGCGTTCACTTAACGAAGATAAAACGAAGATCGAATGAAGAGCGGTATCGTTCACAATTTAAGCGACCGCTAACGAAGAATGAATGAAGCTGTGGGTGGCCACTATGCCTGGTCGTACATGCGCGTCGCGCATCAAGCGCGAGGTTTAAGCGTCTAGACGTGCTGTGTGGTTTTACAGTGGCTTGTTAGGTGCTTGACGCGCAAAAATATGGCCTGCCAAATCGCTTCGTCGAACGAAGGGAGCGTTCACATTACAAATTTGCTTTGTCGAACAAAGGGATATTTATCTTCGTCGAATGAAGAGGCGTGCGTTCACATCAGGAAATCTCTTCGTTGAATCATCATCGAACGAAGCAATTTCTCTAGTTAGAACGGGGTCTTTGTCAAAAGCTGAGAAGATTATTCACTTGCTGTAAGAAACCGGCACAGAACATGTATAATAGAGCTCTAATTTTTACACTAGCTCAAAAAATGTGGTATTGAGCAAGCATTGCAAAGAGCATGTTTGAGTATAAATTATTTATTTTTCTAGAAATTTAAAATCCACACATTAGGGTTTATTGTACAAAAATTAGATTAGAAAATAAATTTACCGGATCAAGACAAATTTACATATTGACCCCCTTCGAACACGTGCAAATACGCCATTTTGGGAGTCAAATAATGCTGAGTCATTGTGGAAGCGATGTGCATGCGCGCTGTGTGTGTCTCTGGTGGGCGTAAAATGGTTTAATTCACCAATGGGAGCCTTAGCATTGCGCGTTGCGCACGCTATGGACACACACAATGCGCACGCACATTGCTTCCACAAAGACGCAGCATTATTTGACTCCCAAAATGACGTCATTGGCACAAGCTCAATACATGTCAGCTGATACATGTACATGTACATGTAATTTGTAGATCTTGGTTATAGTACATTTAACTGTACATGTAGTGTACAAGATTTGCAGTAATTTAAAAAAATCAAGTTTAAGTTAACCACCCTAAAGTATGGACAACTACCGGATTTTTACTGAAATCAGAGCAGCGGAGCCGGTTTTCATTAAGTTTAAAGAAAAGTGCAATTTCGTTGAAAAATTACAAGGTTATTTAAAGGTTTAGTGAAGTGAAAATGATGAACCAACTGTTTTTATAAGTGTTGCAGACAAAGGGGCAAACTCGAATTTGTTTTCGTTTCAGAAAGAAGTGACATTTTCTCTATTTCAAAATTTTCTTGACAGACAAGGGCGCTGTTTATTGCTAGTCATGGAGGGAACCCACAGTTGAAAAACGAAGAAAGAACATTACATTTCAAACAGTAACAGTGGCCCGCTGATCCATTTTTGACCCAAACAAACTTGTTGGGATTGTTGCATATGACATACTAAACAAACTCAGTGAACTTTTACAGATCATAACACCAAGAAGTCACTGAAAATGACAACTTTTGTACACAAGTCAATGGAGATTTCCTCTGTTGTCCTGAGATGACATCACGGATTTGCTCATGAATATAGAAATTTCATTAGCATAAAAATATAAAACTTGCAATTACACCAAAACGGAACAATCAAATTTTCTGAAATTGACCAAAATGTGTAAAACACACCCTCTACTATTATTATATTTAATAAAAACCCTATTTCACATGTCCTTTAAGATAAAGGGTAGAACAATACACGTAGTACATGTATATTAGGGAGTTTCAGATTGTCGCATTGACTATGTGGATTGCGACATGATGATGTCATGTTGAATGCCACAGTAAAGGGGGCATTTTGGCAACACGGACCATATTTTCAAGAAAATACCTTTGTCTGGTCTCAAAATAAAAGAAATAAGTTTCAGTTGTTCTGGAGAGATAACTTAGGCCCAAAAAGGGTTACAAATAGTGTGACAACATGCCTTTCTAAAAACCCTGTGTACAAATTTCCAATATACGCTCGTAACCGGGACGACCTAAAATGTAACACAAGTTGTCTGTTTTTCAGTTGCTGTTTATGTCAAGGGTTTTGATGTCTGCTTGTGTATAGATTCTTTGCACGGGCGGCCATGACAGGGGCAGTCACATTGTGACTGTGCGTCATGCGCGAGTAGGTATTTTATGGATCTATTCTCACATTGAAATATAAAAACCTGTCCCCTGTCATGGCCGCCGGTACAAAGGGTGTATTTCTTTATTCATCAGTCATGTCATACTATGTATAATATGTTTCAAAAAAAATCACAGTATTGAAAACAAATATACTACTAATTATGTATTTATTGTACAAAAGTGGAAATATCGTGTACGTACGTGTTACGGTGTATTCAAATCAGTGTTTTTTTGTTTTGTTTACTTTGAGGCATTTAAGTGTACGTATTCATTTGTTTTATTGGTGCATTTTCGGGTAACAATTTGTGTAACTCTTGCAATAACTAAGTTCACTTTCAGTTCAGGTTCGAATGTTAACTTGTAAAACATATGTATAATCCTGTAAAATATTCTCAGAAAAAAAATGAGTTATTTATTTAAATACGGGACCATGTGATAAAGTAAATTGCCCTGCAAATGTAGTGTATGCATGTGGACAAATCCTATTTGTACCCCATAAGTTGTTTCAAGCTTGTAAATTGACAATCATGTATGCATGTATATTTCAAACAATAATGACATTACATTGGTGTTGAAATGGATGTTTAGGACAATATACGGACATATGATTTGTCTCATGGACTTTTATGCTTGTCACTTAAAATCATGAATATGTAATAGATCATGAATATGTAATGAGTCCTCTCTAAGCCTGTCTGTCTCATGCAGTTTTACCTCCATGTGTTTTCTGATTCACATTTTAATTTGAATTGTGCTCCATGCTTTCTTTGACCTTGTTCTCACTCGAGAAATCACTTTGTTGGACGATGATTAGTTAATCATCGTTAGTTAATAAAGCGTGCATTCTCATCTGACTTAACGAAGATTGAATGAAGAGCGGTACCGTACACATTATAAGCAACCGCTAACAAAGATCGAATGAAGTTGTGGGAGGTCGTACATCTAGACGCGCTGTGTTGTTTTCCAGTGACGCGTCAAAAACAACGATTGCTGGGCGCTTGACACAACGCGCTTGTGCAACCAGGCCTGCCAAATTGCTTCGTCGAACGAAGGGATTTCTTCATCAAATGAAGCGATGTCTTCGTCGAATGAAGCGATTCTAATCATCGTCGAATGAGGAGGCGTGCGTTCACATCAGGAAAACTCTTCGTCGAACGAAGTGAGAACGGAGTCTTTGATAGACCATAGCTTGTCCTCACAGGTTTTTGACTAGGGGTTCTGCAAGGGTCATATATTAACCAAACGTTGTCGTTTTCACCACAAGACGGATTTTCTCCTTGTAGCATCCCAGAAATTGCACGATTTCAAGATTGCAGAAGATTTGGTGTCAATTCACTAAATTGCAGATTCTTCATTGTCCAAAACGAAAACACTATTTAGTGTCATGTGAAATAAAAAAATAACAGCCTGCGATGTACCCAGTGTACCGTATATTTTTGTATTAAAATAAATTCCGTGCAATTAAAGCAAATTTGTTAATAAGTCAGAAGTCCTTGGGACTTTGCAGATTACCTTGTTATAACAGGAACCTTGTATTATCAAGAATGAAAAAAATGAAGAACAAAATAGCTGTTAAATGCAACATTCTGCTTATTCTTGGGTTTCACTTTCTTGACAACCGGTTGCTATCCGCCATTACTGTGTCCATACTATGGCACGCCAAAGTGGAAATAATTCAACACTGAGAATTCTGCCATCAAGTCTCAACATTTTTTAAAAATTGCCAACAAAAGCACGGTATGCCAGTTTCAAACAGTCTATCAACATTTAAAAGTCATGCCAACTTTTTTTTTCTTGCGCAACATGTGACATTAAATTATCAGTGTTTAATTATTTTTCGCTTTGGCGTGCCATAGTATGGACACAGTAATGGCAGATAGCAACTGTTGTCAAGCCAAGTGAAACCCAAGAATATGGAAAATGTTACAATATGATGAACACCAAACAATTATTTTAAAATCATGTAAATGCCATTTAATTTCACAAGTGGACAACAATTTACATTGTAAACGTGGTGGTCAAAATGGTTACATTTATGTATTAAAGTTAAATTTAAAAAAATGCATTGTACCGGTAAATCATACTTACATGTACAAAGGTAAAATAAAGGATAACTAGGAAAAAAATTGATTGAAACACAATTTACATGTATGGTTCTTTTAGGAAGCACCTAAAAGATATTCCAAAACAATGAGAATTCTTTCAGAAATCAATATTTCTAACATGAGAAACTCATTGAAATAACATTATTTCTGTGAAACAGTCTATGTACACATCTTTATTACAATTTATTGCGGTACCTGGGAACTATCTTTTGTATAGAGCTTCTGCACCGGCGGCGATGACAGGGGGCAGGTTTTCTTATGTAAATGCTGTAACAATAGAACCACAAAGCACCTACTTATGCATGACGCACGGTGACAATGTGACTGCCCCCTGTCATGGCCGCCGTGCAAAGGCTCTATTGGTGATTAAAATTAGTGCAGTAGCTTTGCCAGGTTGTCCACGGACAACTATTTTGGAGATTTCTGATAGCCCAGCAACCAATTTTGTCGAGCACTGCGCTTTTCTCACTCTTTTTGCAGGTTAGCACTCGGGCCATGATTGTCAAATGACACAAAAAATGGTGGAAGGCATGACGTCATCGGAAAGCTGTACGTACATGTATAGACCCTTTGCACAGGCAGCCATGACAGGGGTCAGTCACATTGTCACTGTGCGTCATGCACAAGTAGGCACTTCGTGAATCTAATTCCACATCATTTAAATATCAAAACTTGCCCCCTGTCATGGGGATTTTCCCTATGCACGTTTGTAATTTTGTTTTGTTCCACCGCTAAAACTAAGTATTTCTGTGTCTTCTCTTCACAGGTTTCTTCAGGCTTACGAGCTACAGTACCGTGGGTACTTTTGAGGAATCCTTGGTTTCAGTACCAGAAAGAATTAATGAGTACATTACAAGTGCACTTGGAAGATTTCAACACATGGGATCCCTGTAGCCAGGGGCCAATTTCATGGCGCTGTTTAGCAACCGATTTCTTGCTAGCGGAGGCTCCGGCTATTTCACAGAAACAGTAACCTTAAGCACTGCTAAACGTTTGCTAGCTTTAGATGCAAAATTTTGCTAAACACTAGTGACACAACAATGCCTGTTTCCAAGATGTGTGCTTGGAAACAGGCATGCTTAAGCACGCGGTGAAATAGCAGTAACGTTAGCACAACTATTCTGCTACAGTAAGCATGCGTTTTTAGCTAACATTTAACCAGCGCCAGGAAAATGGCCCCTGCTCTCTAAGCAGCCCTAATTAGACAGTTTAACGCCGACATCAGACTTTGCTTTGGTCCAGCGCAGTGTTAAGACCTTGGTTGCGGTACATGCCACATGTACCTAGATGCTGTTAATAAAATCGAAAGAAAAACAGTTGTCACCTCCAAGGTCAAAGTTATGTCGCCTATGGACCGTATCGAATAGCTGCTATCTTGTAGGGCAACTTTTGACATTTAAATTGGTCAACAATGTGAGCACAAAATGTGCAACCATACATGTCCTCAAGGAACAAAGAAACTGCCCTACAAGATGGCAGCTATTCAATATGATATATTAACCTTTTGCGTGTAATCTCTGCACTAATTCTTCACTTTCAAATGGAGGTGCAGTTTAGAAGTCACACACAACACTGTTGTTGCTACGTGGTGCACACCATTGTCTAGCAATCAACAGTCTGGTTGCTTTATGCCATTCTCTCCCAAGGTGAACACGGTATTGATTCTGTACTACACATCTGCCGTGTGCACCACATAGCAACAAAAATTTAATCTGGTCAAGTGGATACCAATTATGCACGTGAAAGAAATGTATGTCAGCGCACCAGACGCTATTCACGTGAAATGTTGAAAATACAGTGAAATCTTTTTAGCTCCACAAAAATAAATTCCACTTACCACTGAGAATTTTTGAGACCGTGCTCTGAAGGTCGTAGGCATTGTATGCACCGTTGGTTTCCTGCTTCCGTACGTCATGTTTGTGGTTCTGTACATTGCATTCTGTGGTTTGCTGCCATATCCTTCAAAACAATCTGTCAAAGTCAAATATTATACAAATTATAATCAAGAGTTACTTTTTTTTGTTTTAAATTTTGAAGGCGACATCAAGAAAGAGGGCAACCGTTGCTATACTCTCCCACAAAAGAAACAATTTTTTTTAAAAATGTTTTAAAGTTTTTTTTAATACAGTGAACTTGTGGATAACAACTTAACAGGGCACTGATCGACCAATCACTTTGGAATCACTTTCAAGACTGTTCTGCTTTAGCGATTTCCTCCAGGTCCAAGAGGACCTGTTTGAACAAAGTGATTTCCACAGCAATGAAATATGACATTTCCATATTCTGGGAGAATCATGTACATGATGTATTAAAGGGCTTTCAGAAAACCCATTTTGTTGGGTTTTTTACCTGATTAAACCTGCATTGGATGAGCTGTCCTTTCGAGCCGCACATCTCCCAAACAGCTCTAGAAGTGCAAGAGCTTAAGGAGGCACTTCAGGCAGAGTGGCACACCCTGCCTCAGTGGCTCTTACAGAGGCTGGTGCAGTCAGCCTTTCCACAAGATGTGGTCATACATGAAATATTTCATCCAGCTTGATATTTTTGTCGGAGTATAATTTGCGTTACCTTTTTTGAATCGTAAAACTTTTGAAATTAGTTTCTTAGATACCTGGGTTTTCAAATCTGTCTGGAATGTTGCTGGTCCGGTAGCAATCCGAGGTTTGCTCACCCTGCAGCCTGTTGGCAGGGGCTGTTTGACTTGGGTCGGGCATTTCATTGGTTGGCTCCAGCTGAGAAATTTGCATCTTCAAAAGAAAATATATTTGATAAGAATTATCACAAGTGCTTAGCCCTCGGAGATGCACCGCCCAAAACAAATGCACGGAGGAGACTCCGGAAGGCACTTTGTATAACGTGTAAATAACACTGTTTGGCAGACACAATCCTTTCCATAATGGCCTAAATAGATGAATGGAGGTCCCCTCAAGGCCTGCAGTAGGATGATTGATAGCTGCTTTTATGCACGGCGGCATTAGGGCCTTACTCAAAGAACATACATGTATGTACGTTTGTACACAAATCAATGGGCCTAGGCTTGAGGCCAAGATTCCCCAGGGTGGGCCTGACCAGTATAAAGTGAACTCAACATTAAAGGTGACTGGCACAGACTAGGGTAATCAATTGAGGATTAAGTTTGAGCAGATCGGGCCATAGCCTAAGCTTTTTTAGTAATTAAATTAAGGAATTGTTTTCGTATACATTGAACAAATATTTTAAGGAAATTACCTCCTGGAATCAACAGATAATGTAATTTTATGATATACTTCCAAACATTTGCACTTTTGTCGCAAATGTTGCTTTTCTGTAGAAAAATCACATTTCTTTCTTCAAAAATTGCCTTCAGTTAGTGCACAACATAACCATTCGCGCGTGCAGCGCCCTCTGTTGTCGCGCTTACGCACAGACTGCTCGCCGCGTCATTTTGTGCATTACTTTATGCAGTAATTTTGTTATTTATTTATCTCAGAAATGCAACATTTGCAACAGCAGTGCAAGTGGGAAGTATATATCTTAGAATTTGATGATCTGTTGATTCCAGGAGGTAATTTCCTTCAAATCTTTGTTCAATGTATAGGCCTACATAAAAAATACAAAAATGTGCCTTCCAACTCGCCCGTTGTGTGTTCAACAAATTTTACAAAGCAAAGCCAAACTTAAAGGCGACTAATTAGCGAAACTGACATAAAACGTCAAACATCGTACAGATAAAAACCCGTATAAAAATGATTACTCATTTTTGCAAATGAAAGGATGTGGTCGGCCTAAATGTCTGTGCTTGGGAGCACCATAAAATTGTGGATCGAGAAAGTAGACCTAGGCCTCCTGCATGCTACACTCGCGAATGCATGAAAGAGCACAGGCACAGCGCGGTCGAGTTGGTTCGAGTCGAGTTGGCAAATGGTCGAGTTGACCTGCACCCCGTCACAGCACATGAGCAGAATTTCACTGACACTGACGCCGTGATCGACCGACTATGTGTATGTCTATTATTATTATTATTATTATTTCTTTCTGGTATTCATACCAAGGATTCCTCAATAGTGCTCATTGCACTGTCACTTGCAAGCGTGAGGAAACCCATAAAGAATTCTAATTAGAATTAAAAATGGCCAGAGACACCGCCGGGCCAATGATTTTCCGTTTCAGAAAAGGGCAAATTCCGTTTTTGAAAAACATGAATTCCGTTTCAGACAAAATAAATTCCGTTTCATGTTCTTTAATAGATAAAAGGTTGTTAATGCCCAGGGAGTCGATTATAAACATAACTTTTGTATACGATGCACTGCTGACCTCTTAAAATGTTAATTTGAATTGAAAATTTTCCTGAAGATTACTGTAAGTTTACTTGTTCTACACTGTGATCACAGAATTTGCAGAAATAAATATTTCCATCTGCATACAAATCGCCACTGAACTGCTTTGCCCGCGCAGATGCAGACAAATTCACAAGTGGTGCAGCTTTCCTTTTTTTTGAAGCCAGCATTGTGATATCTTTTCTCAATTGTAAAAACTTTCGTTAAACTTTTTAACGGAATTATATTGAGATGCAGATTGCTTTTTTAGTTAAACAAAAAGAAGCTTAATAAAGAATGCAGTGTTAAGTTAGCTTGAACAATTTCAATAGGTTTATTTGGCCTTAATAACATTTTTATTTTTATTTTTATTTTTATTTTTATTTTTAATTTTTTTTTTACTTCAAACTAAAATCCCGTTTTCCGTTTCAAAGGGCAGATTCCGCGAATTCCGTCCGTTTTCCGCGATCGCAGAAAATCATTGGCCCTACACCGGGGATGATCCCCCTTGCTCTTTACGAAAGAATGCTCTGGGATCTTTAGAGTGCGTTTCCATTCAACCTAACACACTGGACCAACGGCTTTACATCCCTTCCGAAGGATGGAGCAAGTGTGGTTGAGTGCCTTGCTCAAGGGCACAGGTACCATAGCCGTGGGGAGGTTCGAACCTCAGTCCGGGAAACCTACAAATTTGACAACGTTGTCAAATTTGACAACTTCCGAAATGCTACTGCTGCAGCACGCATAATAAAGCTGGATTTATACACTGAAGCTTTTTCACGCGTTCATACTTAACGCGAACGTTACCAAAGTTCGCCACAGGTCATGCTGGTTACAGTGCTTTGGTGCACGCGTCCATGAAAAGCCGGGTACCAGTTGTTGGCAAACGTTGCGAACGTTTTTGGAACGCAGCCCAGGTTTCCATATCATCGCAACAAATGCAAAGAGTACCGCAAATTGGGCTGCGTTCCACATACGCAAAAGTTGCCAACGTTCGCCACTGGTTACGGTACTTATGTTTACTCGTCAATGGGAAGCCGGGTACCGGTTGTTACATGGCGAACGATGAAAGCCCGCCGTAGGCCTACAACTTGCGTTTCGTCCGTGATTCGATCACGATAGTGCGTGTTGTGCAGTCGCATCACAAGGTGTACGGGTTTTTCGATGCGTTCCGATGGCGATGTGGTTACGATTTAGTGTATACATGTCCGTCGCAACGCAATCGCATAAATTCGAGCATGCTCGAAATTTGGCGTATCTGTGCAATCGCAACGGAGTCGGAACGCAAAGTGTACGGTCGGCTTTAGAACTGCACTGAGCCCTAGGCTGGCCGGCAACGCAAACAGTATACGCAAACAGTACACGCAAACAGTCTACAAAGACGAACCAAGTTTAACTGATTAATTGTTTCTGTCAATTCCGTCAGTGTGGAGGATCACATTTTGGAGTGAAACGATGCACTGAAAACCATTGTATCAACTTGGGCAGCGAGCGTTTTTGTGATTCTGTGATTTTCAGTAGGCCGGTTCGGGTGCGCCAGCAGAGCTCTGCTGGATCACCCTGAGCAATCCGGGTTCACTCCGAAGAGATCTACCGTAGACCGCATCCTGGCCCTCCAAGTCCTCACCAAGCGCTATCGAGAGTTCGATCGTGGGCTGATGGCAGCCTACATTGACTTCAAGAAGGCGTTCGAATCGGTCAGTATGGCTGCCCTTTGGAAGATCCTTGGGCTCCCGCGGGATCCCCCCTCAGTTGGTGCATCTCATCGCCTCCCTGTATTCGGGATCGGAACAGATATTGCGGGAAGTGCGGCGGTGGCGTCTCTGACCTCTTTCCAGTTAATAGACAGCCGAAGTGTGACGTGGTTGCCATGGCAATTGGCTCTAAACTATCATGGCCGTCGGCAAAAGTACCATTGCAAAAGCACAGGGACACGGTTCAGTGATTTTTAGTTTAGAGCCAATTGCCTATAGGCAACCAACAAAGGGTGACGTATTCACTTCGGCAGTCTATACTGGAGTGAGGCAGGGATGCGTATTGGCCCGACACTTTAACACCTGCATGGACTGGATTATATGGGACGGAAGTATATATGAGGGGCCGACTGTGGAGTGTCGTTCGGAGATGTTCGGATCACTGATCTAGACTTTGCCGACAACGCTGTAATATTTGCCGACACGATGGAGATTCTGATATGGGCACTCGAGACACAGAGCGTGGAGGAGGAGAGACTTGGATTGCGAGTCTTCTGGATCAAGACCATTGCAAGATCCAGGTTGTCGGTGACCTTCTGGATGCTGCTGTAATCTCGTCTTGCGGTGAGAGTGTTGAGATCGGGAACAGTTTCACTATACCTCGGCAGCGTGGTTCATCGCTCCGCAACTAGCGAGGCTGACGTTATTCGGCGTCTAGGCCTAGCGCAGGGAGTGATGAGCTCGCTAAATAAGACCGTTTGGCGCTCTCGGCATCTGAGGAGATGGACAAAAGTCTGGGTCTTCCGCTCGCTGGTCCTGAGGGTCCTGCTTTACGCAAGTGAAGCGTGGACCTTGACCAGTGGGTTGAGGCAACGACTGGACGCCTTCCTGACTACTTCCCTTCGTCGCATCTTCGGGTATGGTACCGCTGGATAGACTACGAACCGGGAGGTGCTCGAAAGAGCGCGGACGGGGAGGGTCACCTGCTTGATATGAGAGCGACAGCTGCGCCTCTACGGCGCCACGTGGCTCGCTTCTCCCCGTTGAATCCGGCGAATCGGATCATCAGTGCCAAGGACCCTAAGGGGCCGGGGTGGAGGCGACCTGTCGGTCGACCCCGTGTGTCGTGGTTGGCGCAGGTGGCGGGGACTACCTGGAGGGGTGGGGGATGGGCCAGGCGCAGGCCCGATCGATCGCTATATAGACAACCGAGGTGTGACGGCAATGTATAGTTCCGACCCGTCAATCAAGCCGAACCCGCCGACCAATCACAACAGAGATAGAAGACAGCGCCCACATAGGTCAAAGTGTATTGCCTCACAAACGGTATCACGCGATTTTCTGCCCGGGTCTCATACAGTTTGTACAGTGTTGTATGCGGTGATCCGGATGATTTGTTTTTGGTTTCAAGGCCGGGCGATTCGCCGTTCAAGGAAAGAAAGCACGTATTTCATGATATATGACATCCCTGTATTACTGGCCCTTTACTCGGTGTGTTCTCAGATAACTGTCGACCCTGAAACATGAATACCTTGAGTTTTTTCCAATGAATCTGTACTTTCCGTTGAAAGTCCTATTGGTTTGTTCAACCACAATATCCAAGAGGGCGGGGTAAATTCTTTAAAATCGGAACTATATGCTCACCCTCTAAACGTCATGGCCGTCGGAAAAAAATACCATTGCAAAAGCGCAGGGACACGGTTCAGTGATTTTTAGTGTAGAGCCAATTGCCCTTGGCAACCAACAAAAGATGACATAATTTCGGCAGTCTACATAAAGGACACCAGAGGGGTGGGGAAAGAAGGTGAATGCGGTGAAGTGCCGCCGTGAAACGTGCTCCCACACCTGACCTGACCTGGGGCCAATTTTATGGCTAGCTAAAAACGTATACGTGTGCTTACTGTACCAGAAAAGTTTTGCTAACTTTGTTGCGTCACTAGTGTTTAGCACATTTTGCCTCTGAACCTAGCAAACGTTTGGCGGTGCTTAGGCCTAAGGTTACGGTCTCCATGAAATAGCCGGAGCCTCCGTTAGCACAAAATCGGCTGCTAAACAGCGCCATGAAATTGGCCCCTGGTTCACGCTAAATTCCTTCCACGTCGCATTTTTCCAACTTGACTAGGCGAGGCGCGTCCGAGTTGAGGCGAATCGCGCCGAACCAGAAGTTGAAAGATCGACTGTTCCAGTAGGTCAGAACGACTAAAAGAGCGTCACGCGCCGTATTGCGCAGCGAAAGTTTGCCTGGAAGTCCGCCTGTATGAAACCAAATTTTATTTGGGTAGACCTAAAGTCGCTCCAATACTCTTTATCGCGCTGCGCCTGTGTCATTGTGATGCACACAATTAAAATGTTTCAATTAACACGGGGCCAAACTATTTTTTTCTGCAAGCCTCGCTTTGGTTACGTTTATTTTAATAGAGGAAAAGGGAAGATGGCTGCACCATAGAGCAAGGTCTGTTCCTTGCTCTATGGCTACACCGATATCGTCATCATGCCACCTTGCGTTTTGCAAGTCGAAAAAGGCTTTAGCACGTCTTTGTCGTTACATAATTCTGTTTTCCGATTAATATTTTGTATTTTTTTTTTCACTTTCTTGTCATGAATATTACTTGTGGGAGGTATTTTATATGATTGTTAAGTTAGAGCTAGTTCAAATTTCCAGAAAATCTAGACACGTTCCTTTAATTTCATGCCCGTGGTACCGCAAAGTCACGTGCCACGAAATCTAAAATGGCGTCGTTACAGTCACGAACTGTTTGGCGAAACAGCCGGTGAAAAGTGGAGAGTCACGTAAAAATGCACAGGCGAAGTTTGAATTTACGCAGATAGAAAGTTACGTAAGGTAATCATGAACAATATTATGGACTAAATAAAGTGCGCAAATGTGCCAATTTTTGCGGCTTTTTGCTTAAATTTCAAGTTGTCAAATTTGACAACTTTCGGTTGTCAAATTTGTAGGTTTCCCGGACTGACCTGCAACCCCAGGTTTTCACCTATGATTGCGAGTCAATGACCTAAACCGCTCGGCCACGGTACCCCACTATGGGTGACTAGGTGACGGTTCTTCCTACCTCCTCTGGAAGAGTCAATCTGTTTTCAGCAGCTGCCATCGCGATCCTTTACTGCTCCAAACTGTAGTGATAATAAATGTTATTACTTTGGGAGTTTGCACTGAACTGAAGCTTAGTAAGTTTTTATTTTTAATCCCGGAAATATAATCGGTGCAGTGTGCATGTTTTGCGATATGCTGTTGCTATGGCATCGTGCCACCGTCTCCATGGTTTCACAGGCTCGTTCCGAAATAACTTCATACGAGTAATAATTTTAATTAAAAGTTTAAATATTAATTTCACGGAAGGTTAAAGTAATATCTATATTTTTAAAACTTTATTTGTATTTAGTAATAAATTTGATAGAGTAAATATTACAAGGTTTTAAACAATTTTAAATTTAAACTTATCGCGGCCGCGGCAAGCGCGCGATCGGGGGCGCTTTTATTTTGCAGTTCAGTGCAGGATGGAAAAACGTGAAACAAAAGTGGGAGTAAATTGTCTCATTAAAAAGCCCTTGGAGATACGTATAAGTGATCAAAATGATAACTTAAGTAGCGGTGTAGCAATTATCGATGTTACCGTGCAGGGTGTCCCGTATTTAGATGTAAGATTTAAAAATTAAAATGGTCTGACCAGGCATGCATGGTTTCGCATGTCATGCAATAAAACATGTGCGGGGAGGTGGGGTGCGTTTTTAGCCCCACCCCTTCCCCTTTCCCCAATCACCCTGAATAAATTTTGCTTGAATTTTCGAATTAGTTATTTCAGTATTAAGTGAACAAGTTAAAAAGTAAAGTGTAAAACTAAGTTTCGGTATGATTCACCATGGCGTAAGTTACAGTGCCAAAATATTATAGGGCCTAGAATAAAAAGTTGCATTTTGGGACAAACAATTTTAAACATTGCAGAAAAACTTCAAGTTTACACTTTGGTATATTTTCTGACTTGGGCAACCATCGGAATTTTAGCAACATTATGAACATAAAACACTTTCTCTAAAAACAAGTACCTAGTAGTAGTACTAGGCCCTATTTCTTTAGCTTAGGTTTTTAACATTAAATTCACTCTCTTTTTCAACAGCTGAAAAGTATTTCATTCAAAAACAACTATACAGCTTTCATCACCGTTAAAGTGAAGTGCAGTCCTAAATCTCAAAAAGGTGAGAATTAATGTTTGTGAAAAAAATCTGTAAGTTTCTTTCTGATTTTTATAAGTTTATAAGATCACGAGAAAATACAGGTTTTTGATGCCCTTTTATAAAATTTCTTAAATAAGTGCATGTAAAAATTAAAAGGTTGATCATTTCTATTTTTGTTTAAAAACATTGGAAATTTAAGTGCAGAAAAAAAATACAAAATTAAGAAAGGGAAAGATTTTCGTAGAAAACATTTAGACATTTTTCAACCTGCCTCCTATGTTTTGTACACAAGGTCTGAAGCCTTGATCAACAGCTCTTTCCGAATGCTGTTTCTGTGTTATGGGAAGTTAGTGCTTGGTTGCATCAACAGAGTTTTTATATGGAAATATTTCTCACTAATCAGCCATCTTTGCACTGGCCAAAACCTTTAAAGGGCCTCTGAAATGGTATTTTTATCACTGAAATCTATGTTATGCAACTACATGTACTCCATTCATTTACAGTCATAAAAATCCTACCGGGAAGTTGTTTTAGGGGTTAAAATAAATTTTTATTATTTTTATGCTAATGTTTTTACATATTCATGAGCAAAATTGTGATGTCACATTGGGCAAACAAAGGAGAATCTCATTCAACTGTGCACAAAATATTTCAGTATTTTCTTGAACTTGCTGAAACTTTTTTAACCTATGATAGTTGGGTTTGTTTTACATACATGTTGCCTGTTGTAAGCCATGAAAAAAAACTAAGGCTGGAAACTGCAGCATTTTTCCACAATTCCAGTTTGAAGTCTTGTGTTTTTTCTTTGCTTTTCTGCTGTGTGTTCCTAAAGTGACATGCCCCAAACAGCGCCCTCTTTCTGTGAGTTTCTGTAAAGAAATTTTCAAAGTTGAAAAATGCCACCTTTTATTAATGGGGCATCAGATGAACAGCAGTACTGTGTTTTTAAACAAGTAATAATAAATAATGAGCATTTCAGGGGCCCTTTAAAGTGTTATTAAACTGAGCGGTTAACCGGTTAACCAGCACTTCAAAAAATTACAAACCAGTTACTGAATTAAACGTAAATTCCCAATTGTATTAATAATATAAATAAATTTGCCACACATTTGTTTAACTTAATTTAAAATCACCAAAATGTTTTTTACCATAGAAGAAGCGAAATGGAAGAACTGTGTTCGACAGTATCAACTTATGCCCGATCCGCATACAGAAACGGCCAGTCAGGACTATTTCACAATCACAAGATCACAGGTACATGTCAATTAATTGTTATTGCATTTATATAGCTAGGGACTTGGAAATCTGTGACGTCATCGCGCGTGCACTGGGTACACTAATACTGGTCAGTTTCACAGTGGAGTTCTGCCGTATGCGAAGTGGCGCATCATGAAAAATGCGGTGTAAAACATCACAACATTGTTCAATTCCAACTTTTTAAATAGATACTGAAAATAAAGAACACTTTCTGTCGATATTTATTTTTAAAACAATTTTTTGAAATATTTAAATTGGAACACAGCAAGATGTTTGTTTGACGGTGAGATTTCTGGTCCAAAAAAGGGTAGTTTGTGTTGCGAAACAGACTTGTGAAACCAGTTACAGTTTGGGGAGATTGTTGTCTGTGTTTGTGCAAAATTTCAGTGTAAAACACATGCCCTTTGTTTGTTTGTTTTAGCCCACAAAAATGAATATCAGTTACTCTTTGTGAGCGCCGTCGAGTGCATGGTTTTCATTCCAGGCGTAAATATGTGCTCTTACACACATAGTGCGCGCCCTCACATGTGATATGTACTCCTGTTGCAATGAGGCTTTCCTGACAAAGCTTTAGTTGAGCAGAAAACGAGACAGCGTGTTGAACTAAGACTAATCAGACTTAAAGTTAAAGATATCTTCGTTGGCTTGGCGCAATATGTCACTGTGGGGGCGCTTCATACTGCATCGCATTCTTCGAGCTCTCTCCTAATCAGTTTACACGCACGATTTCGCGGGAAAACGGCTGATTCCTAAGACGCATATCTCGGCTACCGCTTGCTCAATTTTGTGCACAGAGCTACGGCGAAATGCAGCACGAGTGACGCAAAAACACCATGAACATAATTTTTATCAGCGCAGAGGACCCTAGCCGGTTTAAAACGGATTGTATAAGACTATTCTAACCTACTTTTAATCCCTTCTTAAATGTGTTTTTGTGTAAATGGGAAAAACTCAACCAAAATTAGCTTGTCGTTTTGCTATGTTGTGCATTCACTGCATTCTAGATGTGTGTCGAGATGTTTTTGTTTGATCGCGCCTGTTACGCGTATTGCAGGTGTTACGCGTATTGCAGGCATGTTGTACGTGCACGCACACGACTGGATACTTAAGTGCACATTTTGCTTTCGAGCGTGCAGTTTCTGTGTGCGTGTGCGTGTTACAATACGCGCTGACCATGGCGCGGACGTTGACGTGCCTCTACTGCCCCCTTCCATTTACTGCACACGTGCCTCACATGTGTGGCATGTTGCTACATAAGGCAATTTCTAAATGGGCGGAGCTTACTGGATCGGTCTATTGGTAGGGCGTCTGCACGTTAAGCAGAAGGTCCGCGTTTTGAATCCAGGTGGAGCCAAGTTGTTTTTCACTGCATCCATATTTCCCAAACTCATGGACATTTGTCCACATTTGTATCAAATTAATTCACCCCGGCAGTCCCTGGGTGATTTCCCCCCACCCCCCAAAAAAAAAAAAATCACTCATTTATCTTAACATTTTATAATGCTTTTTCTTTTCTATTTTGTAATCAGATGTTGTTTGAACCAGATGAAGTGACAGCATTACGACTGATTCTTCAACAGCCGTCGCCAGTCTGGGCTCACTTTAGCGTAGAGGATGTGGTGGTCCATCCAATGGACGCAAAGGTTTGTAAAATTTTACATTTCCAACTCCCACAAAGGTACAAGAAAGAAAGAAAGTATTGTGAATATTAGAGACCCATTTTTGCAAATTTTTCGTCCGCAAAGCTGCAGACATGAGTACGCCCTTAGGAAGCCCATAGTGGTGTTCTCCCTTAGGTTTCCCTACAAACCCAGTTTTTCTCTTAGTGTTGCTTAGGGCCAGGGTGCAACTGGGCAAAGCAGCGAATGCTTTATGTTCCATCGTCACATAATTTAATTTAAAAAAACAACCTATTCAAAGTAGGGGATCGCATATACAGGGTGTCCCAGAAAAAAATGAAACCGAGATTTATCGATGTTTAATCATACTTTAATCTCAATCTTGAATAATAAATGACACATATTTGGAAAGCTTAGTTCCTCATCTTTCATTTGATACCACTCATACAGTGATCTCCACTAGTCCAAATTTTGTCCGGGCGCACCGTGCCGATGTCGCTCAGGTGGGGGGGGGGGGGGGGGGGGGGGAGGGGGGGGGGGGGGGGGGGTGCACACGCACGCACCAAACCAAACACACAACCACGAACGCACCCGGACGGCCGTACCCGTACGCCGCGGCACAGTGCTTGGCATGCAGCGCCCTCAAGAGGTCAACAAAATCGACTCTTGAGGGCGCTGTTCAACAAATGCATACTATCATGGCCGTTATCGATGCGGATTTGGGTCGCCGATCCGATAAATATGCGTGGTAAATAACCGATAATGACACCAGTGGCTACCGAATCACGTTAGATGAATTTACACCTCATCTTGGAATGACTTGGCTGTACTTTCATAGTGTTTTGGAGGAGAAATTATATATTTTTTTGTCCGGGCAGCACAATGTTTTGTCCGGGCGGCACATTTTTGTCCGGGCGCTAACGGTATCTCTGATGATTTTGTCCGGGCGGCGCGCCCGGACAAAACCGGTAGTGGAGATCACTGCTCATATGATACATACTTCACACATGAATGAATAAAGACAATATGAAGCAGGGCTACCAAAAAGTCGTTTGCACAACGATACCTGAATTTCACGTTTTTAATGCACAGGTTACCATCTCCGAATCCATTTATGCGAAAAATCAGTCTGGTGTGACAAAAAATGAATGATTTAAAAAAAATACATGGAAATTCAATCCATATTTAAATGCAGGATATCTCTGTCATCCCTGGCTCATTTTTCCTGACTGAGGTATCATACGAAAGGGCAGGAAATGAACTTTTTAGAAATGTGATTATTTCTTTGAAATTCAGGTATCATTGTGCAAACGACTTTTTGGTAGCCCTGCTTCATATTGTCTTTATTTATTTATGCGTGAAGTATGTATCATATGAGTGGTATTAAATGAAAGATGAGGAACTAAGCTTTTCAAATATGTGTTATTTATTATTCAAGATTGAGATTAAAGTATGATTAAACATCGATAAATCTCGGTTTTGTTTTTTCTGGGACACCCTGTACTTCACCAATTATAGGAAGTACCCTATGTATAAGCAGGGGCGGATCCAGGGGGGAGGGTTGCGTGGGGGGCGCACGCACGCACGCACGCACGCACCCCCTTTTCCTTAAAGTGGTTAAATATTGCCCCAGATCGCACCACAGAGCATCTAGAATCCATCTAGAAGCCGTCAGGGCTTCGCGCTACGCGCTTGCTATTTCATTGTCATCAGCATTTCATGCTTAAAAATTTCACGCACCCCCCTTTTCAAAATCCTGGATCCGCCCCTGATAACTGGTACATTATACACGAAGTCGGACTTGAAAGAAGTCTAAAAACGACAGGACCTACCCCCGCAGTGGATGTCTGCAAATTGTCTTACCGTTACCCGCTGTTTAAAGCGGGTGGAAGTAACCTAATGTTGACAGGAAATTTCATTTACCAAATGTCCGTTTAATTTCTGTACATTCTACAGTCGGAATCCCCAACTTCAGTCACTACTTGGCTACTTGAGAACCAGCATTTGACAAGTACAGGCCGTGGACAGTTATTAAGACAACACGCAGAGGTAAAAAACTATTTGGACATTTTCTGTACACCTTAGACCTACAGTAAATAGACCGTTATAGATCTATTGGCACGCTATTGGCGCGTGCGACAGGTGACACCCGACACCCAAACGTTCCCGGATGTTCTACGTCACGGAAAGCAATAAATATGCTGAGATAGCCGGCTGCAGCCAGCAGTCTAATTACTGAGCGGTTTCATTTCTGATTAGCATAAGAAACCATTTTTTCTCTTGTATGTATCTTTTATGAATGTGGATAAGGCCAAACAAAATACGGTGTTTACGGTAACCCGACCTACCTGGAATTTTTTAGGCCAAATTGCCGACCTCAATCTTTTTTTTGCCAATTTTCAAGTTGATAGTTTTAAATGAGCACTATTTGCAATAATTTCCAACGAACATAACATTTTCTACACTTGTACATGAACATGGTTAATAGTGTTAATAGTTAATAGTGATTTTTGAACATTGCAAAACAACACGCAAATGGAGGAACTGAAATGTAAAAATAAAATGACAAAATTAAATTATTTTCCTACCTACCTACCTACCTGGATTTGTTTTTAGGCCGTTACCGTAAACGCACCATTTATTCTGTTTGGCATAATAAAAAAGAAGAATTTGATGCAGTAATTTATTTTTTTCCAATTTTCTCAAAAGCTATGGGTGCCTCTTATTTGTGAGTTTAACGGTATTTGCAGAACTGAAAATTCTCTCATTATTTTGACAGGTCACCCCGCCCATGGACAAAATCACAGCCGGATTGCAGCATCTATGGGCTCTCACTGAAACCATGCGAGCTAACCAAACTCAAACATCACTGGGCAGATATGACGTGAGTATAATGCTTGATTTATATTAGGGGCGTTCGAGACGCTTACACCGGGTAATGGGGGTTTACACCGGGGGAAGCCCCCAGAAGATGCAAAACGAACGACACAGGGTCTCGTTTTGAATTCTGGGAACACAGGTCAAAGGTTGTTGCCGGGTGGGTCTTTATAAACGCCGTTATCGTTTGACTCAGGATGAAAAATGAAGCCGACGCCATGCAAAAATCGCGAAAATCTCATTTTCGAAAAGCGCACTTTTGCTTGCAATTTATCCACTTAAAACCGACAATTAAAAAATAATAAAAATCCACGTCGGCAAGAGGGATGTTTGGACTATCGAAAAAAGCCTAAATGCTGGATTTTCGTCAAGGGGGATTCTTCCTCTTTTAAGTTTTCCAGAAAGAGCCTGGTCAAAAAGACTTGAAATGTAATCGTAAGAATTAAAAAATGCCTTGGTGTCCTCACTTACGTCGTTAAACAATTTTCTCGAATATTATCAAAACTATGACACCAAGACATGTCTAAATGTTTGGAAATTGTTTCAAATATCCTACACTATTCAGAAATTGCACGGAAATTTCTTCAAAATATTTTGGTAACTTGAAAAGGCCATTTTTACAAATGCATCAAAATGTCACACTTTGGCCCCCATATTTATGGAATAACCCATATATACACAATGTATGGCCATGTACATCAAGAAACAATTGCAATTCAGCTAAATTCAAGTGTGCAGTGTACCTTGACAAAGATATTTTCTTCTCTTAAAGTTCAAGAAAATAATCTTTTAAATACTAGCTCATTCAAAATACATGTATGTGGATTAATAATAACAACAAAAGACGCAGGTATAAACAGGCATGGCAGGAGTTTAATTCCGAAAGAATACCACACCCAGCCACAATGTGCTTGAGATCCCATGCACAACTTACAGGACAAGTAAGTTTTCCCAAGACTAATGACATTTTTTTGTTATCTTAAGTTTTTGTTTTTTATCATCCATTTGTCATCAAAGTAGTATTTTTACATGATTTACACGTAACCAGGATTTTTCGGAAAGAATTGAGAAGTTGACCATCATTGCCTTAGACCTTGCGTAGGCCTATACTTGTACAAAACACATGACTAGCTGAAAAAAGAATTAAGCACATTTTAAGAATTAGGCACGTTTAAAAAAAGAAAATCATAATTTTACAAAATGAAGGATCAAAAAAATTTTTACATTTATTTTTCAAAAAGTGGATTCTGAGCAGAAATCACCATGTGATTGGTTACCAAGTTGTTTTTACAACTCCAAAAAACCTTATTCCTTTGCCAAAACGGCTGCTTTAATGTCATATTAGCGTCCAACCACAAGTCCAGTGTACAAGGGCCGACAATAATTTATGCAAAAACCTCTTCGGGCGAGAGACTTCTATGCAAGTTACAACATGAAGTCTATAATTTGAGAACAGATTATTTTTTGAGGTGGCAAATTCGGCAATAAAAAGGCTGTTGCATTCCTGTGAGCTGTGCGTTTGGATGTGCCAAAATCAATTAATTTCACAGCAAACTTTTTTGTCAAAATCTTAGGAATTTTTTTTTTCGAATAGTCAATTATTCAAAAATGCACAGGCCTAGAGCTCAGCATTGTTCAATAGTGTATGTTTGCACTTGTGTATTTTGTAATAGGAAAGACCTTATTTTGCTTGTGATAACCGATCTTTGATCATTCATTTTTAGGTTGACGGAAGTTACGAGATAAATCTGTTGTCCTACTCATGAAATTAGCAACGGGTAAGATTTGATATTTATGAACTTAACATGTGTGATTATATTAAAGTGTGTATTCATGTTACTGATAAGATATGCGGCCCTCAAACCATTAAATATTCGTTATCCCTCTTAATGCCATGCTTTGAAAATGTACCGGTACTTCAGAAATTGTCAGTTGACTCGACCTCTCTCGGCCTTGTAGCGAGTTAGCGTGGGCCGTGAAATGTGCTGTTTAAAAAATGGTACTTCATCAGAAGGGCTTCAAATGAGAGCATTTGTAATAAGCTTCCTTCATAACACGTCGTTTGGTGTCTCTCGGCCTTGTAGCGAGTTAGCATTGGGCCGTGAAATGTGCTGTTTAAAACATGGTACTTTAGAATGGCTTCAAATGATAGCAATGCAATAAGCTTCCCTAATAACATGTTTGGTGTTGTATCTTTACTGGAAATTCATTTTGGTTTGGGAAATGTCATAAATTATGTAGGCATAGACCAACTAACGCTCCTTTCGCAGTGGTTTGCACGCCCATGCACTACTAGTTCGTCCGCCCCAACCACTGCTCAACTTCGCAATGTATCCTGCGAAGCGCGTGCGTGACATCACCTAACACTGGTGCCTGACGTCGCCCAACACTGACTGTTAGGTGACAGAATCTGGCCAATCATGGCAAGTGTTAACCATGGGTGACGTCATGCACGCGCTTCGCCGGATACATTGCGAAGTTAAGCAGTTGTTGGGGCAGACGAACTAGTAGTGGGCGCGCAAACCACTGCGAAACGAGTGTAAGTCCAACTGTGACGTGACCAACCCTTACATAGGGCAATTCCGGAAATTCAGAGACTTTGAGGGCTTGTAATGCTTCACGTATTCAAGTTGTTTGATTTTAAACACTTGTTCTTCAAGCATCATTGATGGAAGTGTAATTCCTGAAAAAATTATTGCAATGCCATTCTCAGTAAGTGTGTACAGTCCCCAAAACCCTCGGTTTCGGACGTACTCAATGCGTACGTCCGAAACCGAGATATTTTTGGATGTACCACGCATATTGAGCATGGCATTACAATCATTTTTTCAGGAAATACACTTCCATCAACGATGCTTGAAAAACATGTGTTTAAAATCAAACAACTTGAATATGTGAAGCATTACAAGCCCTCAAAGTCTCTGAAGTGTAAATTTAAATTTCCGGAATTGCCCCATAACTAAACATTTTGAAAGTAGTTGTAACTTGTCACATGCAAAAACACACACCAGTAAACAAGTAATCACAAAAATATGAAGATTTATTTCAGTTGTGTCCCTTTAGAGGTAATTTCTCTCTTACATGTCCATTCCTGTAACATAACTGACCAAGATTGAAGTTTTTATTACAATTTACAAACTGGAGCTGAAGGAGTTTAGTTATTACTGTAAGCGTTGGTAAAATGCATTTTTGATGGTACCATGATGGAGAACTGACAGGCATGCATGTTGATAACACAAATTTAGAGCAAAAATTTTCCACTTTGTTTTTTGCCAGATTAATTTTGGCCAAATTCCATGAAAACTACCCAAAAAAACACGTCCGCTACTTTTTGCTGACTAGATTATCGGCTACGATGTCTTTGCGACGAAAGTCTAAGCTATGGAAACACTATTTGCAGAATAGGATGCCATCTGAAACATATAAAGTAGACTTAGGGAAACTGGCGAACTCGGAGATCTTGCGATAGAGTTTCGTTTTTCAGTTTTCTGGACGGCAAAGCCTTCCACCTTTTTGACATTTCTTAAGCATGACAGCTCACATGGAATATAAAGCAGTCACAGATCCTGCGTCACGCACATGAACAATGCAGCATAGATTTCCATTCACATATTCCACACACTTTGTCCAAATGACGAATGAATATCGCAATAATAGAGCAAATTGTCTGTAAAAATTGTCACCAAAGTGATTCTGAACATTCTTGCAACATGGCTGTCCTAACAGAAATTTGAATATTTGTAACTATATACCTCATGCGTAGATTCAGGACTGTCATCTGATTGGTTAAAAGTGGTTAAATGGCTAGATCCGGCACGTGTAAAATTATGACTATGCCCGTGGTCATTTAGCGGGTTCTGTGCACCAACGAACTATGCAGCTGCGTGCTTCACGTACGTCACAACATTTAGCAGAAATATGGCGGAATCTTAACGAAGTTGTTTTGTCGCCTGTCGTAGATGATAAAGTCCTTAAGAATATTCAGAGATATAGCCTAGAGTGAAAACAGTGTCAGGTGAAATGTGCTACCAAAGTGTCGAGTGATTATGCTACCATTTTGTGCTGTAAATATACAACTTTTCCGCCGTAGACCAGCTCTTTCAAAATCGAAAATCGATGGACCACTGACACTGTCATGACTGTGTAACGTTACATGGTTACTTTTAACCAACCAGATGACAAAAATATATAACAAATATTGACTGCTTTTTATTCGGGTCATGGTTAAGATTGTAGTCCCTTTGTAATCTCGAAGCCATGACTCTCTCGGCTTCTGCCTCGGGGCATATAGTCATGGCTTCGAGATCACCTTGGGCCTATAATTTTAACCATGCCCCTCATTGCAGTCAATATTTGTATACTTTTTTTGGAAGTTGTTACATTTATTATCATTATTGACCCTAACTAAATTGTGTACAAATTAGAGTATTTGATATTAATATTTAGCGTGGTGTGCACCATCAAGAGTCTTTTTTAAGTTTTGACGATATACACACTATTTACAAATATCATTAAATATAAATTCCTTTGGAAGGCAATATTGCTCTGAGTAAAATATAAAAAGCACTTTCGTGGTATTCACAATGGAAACACTTGGTAAATGCTATCATAAATGTACAGTTACATTATCATATATGCTTACTATAAATAATCACCACAATAGACCCTTTACATTACGGCCATCTTGGGGACGATCACATATTGTCAGGTTGTGTCATGCATGGTATGTCACTATGAGCAAAAACATGTACATGTTCATTGTGACCCCATTGTTAGTAACAATGGTGTGTGCCCAATTTCCATTGTTAGATGTTCATAGTGTGTGTATCTAATTGTTACGTTTAACCCCATCGCAATGGGGAACTGCATGCATAAGCAGTTTTAAGTGTCAGTGTCTAATTGGGGGCTGTTATACAGAATTAGCCCAGGGCAGATCTAGCTGGTCTCTCAACTTGCTGGTTTGGGCTCAAGGCAGTTTTTAGTTTTTGACCCGACTTGACTATTGAGAAAAATGAATTGTGACCTGACTTGGGAAATAAAATTAATTTACGACTTGAAATAAAAACTGGTTATCAAGTCCCCAGCCCCAGAGACTATATTGTACTGTATTTACCAAAAACTGCAAGCGCAGTCTGATCCCGCTCCAGGGGAATAAAATGGAAAATGGTTAGCCGCTGCGAAGGGGTTAAATAAGAAAACCTGTCCCCGTCATGGCCGCCGGTGCAAAGAGTCTAGTCTTTGGTATAGATGTACATTACGTACTGTCTTACAATTGGTTCATCTTTAATAGGAGCTGTCCAAAGTTGTCAACAGTTCTTCAGAGAGTAGTATTTTTCAAGACTCGATCCCGGCCCTGCAGAACATTTTTCTGTCAGTACCAGGAAGTGTCAACATTTTACAGTGCATGTAAATTCCTACACGGCCCTTAATTGACCCCCCTCCATTCTTCCCACGCTTTGTAGAATAATAAAAATGTTGACAACTTTGGACGGCCCCTTTTGGTCATGCCAGTGGTTTCATTATAAAGGTTTCATTATTTTATAGTGCATGTAAATTCCTACACGGCCCTCGACTCCCCTCCATTCTTCCTACGCTTTGTAGAATAGTAAAAATGTTGACAACTTTAGACGGCCCCTTTTGGTCATGCCTGTGGTTTCATTATACAGTTAAGATATCACACAGGTATTTCACAAATAACTGCCTAATGTTAGGCCAAGAAAAAAAACTGTTTCCTATTACCCATCAGAACTTGTGACCATGCATCCACCCCAAATTCGGCCATAAAGTCAGCAAACTTGTATTTTGCGCTACAGAGCGGTACTGTCATGTTATGAAGGTCAAAAGATTTGTGAAATTTAGTGATTTAGCTTATTGGGAACATGGTGCTTTACATTTTAAATAGGCTAAATTTTGGTCCTTTGACTTCAAACCCAGATTTATTTAGGGAATGAATGGTTTATAGTTTATTTGAATGGTTTATTTATGAATGGTTTATTTATCTCTGCGACCCCAGAGAGAGGTATGAGAGCCAGTATAAATTACATGACAATAAGAAAAACATATTTACAAGTAAACAAAATAAGTTAAATGGGGAGTATAACCAGAGAAGACTGTAAATACAATAGAAGTATAAAAGTGGGTTTGGCCAGTGTTAAACATATGCTTAAAACCGGCTAGCCGCCTAGACAAGTGTTAATGGCCCAAGTCGCAGGCAAGGGCCATTATCACTCGTCCAGGAACCCCCAGCCGGTTTTAAACTCTTTTAATCTCATTCATAAATACCTTTTTGTGTAAATCAGTAAAACTCCCCAAAATTAGCGTGTCGTTTTGCCATGTTTTACAATCACTTTTTCCTACATGTACATCGCGCATTGTTTATTCAAACTGCTGAGCGTCAAGTTGTTTTTGTTCGATCATGCACGTTACGCGTAATGAAGGCACGCACACGACTGGGTAGATTTTCCACAGTTCACATTTTGCTTTCGAGAACAGGCAGTTTCTGTGTGATGCGTGTGCCATGACACTTGCTGACTTTCGATTCCCGCTCGCTGTAAGACCTCAGCATTGCTCTTCATATGCTGCCAGTTGATCCGTAGGATCCGTCTCAGACATCGCTGATGGAAGACCTCCACCCGATGTATGTGACGCTTGGTAGTTGACCAGGTCTCGCTACCATAAAGGAAGAACCGTCGGTACAGCCTCCCGGTAGATTCTGATCTTGGTATTAGTGGCGATGTTCCTGTTGTGCCATACCTTACCGAGCGAGTTGTAGGCTCCAGCTGCCTTGCCAATCCTTGAATCAAGATCTTTGTCAATGGTCCCATCAGCAGAAATAACCGATCCCAGGTATGTGAAGTTACTGACCTGCTGAACAGTAACCCCATTCACAGTGACGTCAACAGTACTGTGTACGGACGCTGACCTGACCGCTTGGAAACAGCCATGGTCTCCGTCTTGCTGCTGTTGATTCGCAAGCCGGCGTATTCCGCGTACTTGGAGATAAAATCAGTTGATTCCTGGAGACCCTCCTTGGTGCTATCCAGCACCGCCATATCATCGGCGTAATCAATGTCCATGACCACCTCCTCTGTGTCGGTCGAACTCTCCTTCAGCATCAACCCGCGAGAGATGGTCTTATTACTCTCGGCGAGCTGAGCCACCCAGTTTAGGCACACATTGAAAACCGGTGGACCCTGGATATCACCCTGTCCCGTACCACTGATTACCTTAAACCACCTGAAGAGGTCGCCACCGTGCCTGACAGCACTAATAGTGCCCTCAAAGAAAGCCTTCATGATGTTGATGTACTTTCCAGGCAGCCCATAATGTTCGAACGCCCTCCAGGTGAAGTCCCGACTGATACTATCAAATGCTGATTTAAAGTCTATAAAGTTTATATACAAAGGGACATGAAATTCTGTACACTGATGGATGATGACACGGAGAGAATAAATCTGATCAACACAGCAGCGGTTCCTGCAGAAACTACACTGATTTTCCCGCATAGCAAGCTCGAGACCCTCAGAGAGCCTGCTGAGAAGGACCATCTGGAACAACTTTGAGGTAGTTGACCGCAATGTAATCCCTGTTGTTCGAGCAGACACTGGGGGCACCCTTCTTGGGAAGCACATTGATAATCCCCTTGAGCCAGTCCTCAGGAACACTCTCCTTCTCCCAGACCTCAGCAAACAGAGAAGTCAGCGGACCAATAAGACCCTCAACTCCAGGGCTCTTGTGAGTCTTCAGTCGAGCGAGAGAAGTGCCTATCTCCTCACTAGTCGGTGCTGGGTCATTATCAGAGAGGTACATGTACCTGAAGCAGTCCTCTGCAGGGAGATTTTCCGAGTCCAGATCCGTCAGATTAACTGTGGTCGCATGTGGTTTCAGGAGCTCAGAGAAGTAATCTGCCCACCGCTCTCTTTGCTGCTCAGGATCTGAGATAGGGTTTCCGTCTGTGTCGCGGACAGCAGCAGTCCTTCGATTGCGGTTGCCAGACATTTGCTTTATCCGCTGCCAGATCTCTCTTTGCTTGCCGTAAGAGGCCGCCTCCTCCAGATCCGTGGCCAGATGGTCTGCCCACCGCTGGTCGTCTTTACGAGCTGATTTCTTTACCAGTTTGTTCAGTCGCGAGTACTCAGCACCACCCTCGGGTGCCTTCCTCTTCACTGCTGCTCGTTGTACTATTAGGTCCTTGGTCGGCTTGGATGCTGCTCTTGCGCCTTCCTAGACCGAGTTCCGAGAACCTCCAGTGACACAGAATCCACGACATCCCTGATCTGAGACCACTTGCCCTCAAGATTCTCCTCGGGTGATAACGACGCAAACCTGTTTGTAAGAGTAACGTTGTACTTTCCAACCATCGTCCGGTCACGCAGGTTCTCAAGAGCTGGTAGGACCCTTGTCGTTTTCTTCTTGTTCCTGGCTGAGCTCAGCTTGACCTGGAGCCTCCCCAGAACAAGGTAGTGGTCTGACCCAATGTCAGCACCCCGATAAGTCCGAACATCCAGCAGAGAGCTCCTCCACTATGTTCCCAATACACAAATGATCGATCTGACTATTCTGAGTGACAGTTCTACTATCCGGGGAACGCCAAGTGCCCTTGTGAATGTTCTTATGCTGAAACATCAGCGCTCCAATAGACAGTCCGTACAGAGAGCAAATATCTGCCAGATGGTTCCCGTTGTCATTGGAAGTTCCGTGCAGAGAATGACCCCCGCCAACACGTGCGTTGAAATCCCCTCCCAACAAAACTATGTCCTGCCAGTGCAGGAAAAAAAAGTTGATGCCCAAAATCAAATCCTAAACACCCTGAAGTTTCTTGCCCAAAAAGTTCAATGGGAACATCTTTTAGTGAAATGTGTTAAAGAGACATTTTCCTTGCTCATTATTAGCCGTGACCAGGAAAGTATCATCCCAGCTGTTGAAATTAACTAAGTCTATGGTTTCGCTCAGCTCCCCAACTTTCACAAACTTTTCCGTTATCCGGTTGTATCTTAAGAGCTCTGTGTTCTTGTTCCATTTGCCGACAGCCGCGTAGAGGTCATGTGACTGCTCAAAGAGTTTACAGAACGACAAGTGGTGATTGGCAAAGTTCAGGCTACTGTTGGCAGACTCCTCGATAGTTGGGTTACTGGCGGTGGCCAAATTAAGCTTTAAAAATCTGGCTGTCAGGCGCTTACCGGTTATCGCGCATATGAAAGTCTCGCCTCGGAACTCTAACGCACTCAAGCCTTTTCTTTCCTGTACTGGTATGGGAAGATTACCAAACAAAGCCAGTTTTGCGTTTGTCCATTCAAAGACCTGGATGGTATGGTTCGTCTCGAAATCTCTCGCCAGGAATGCAAAGAGAAGATACTGCCGTTTCTGATAACGTACAGATTGAACAAGCACGTCTGGGTTATCAGGTTGTTCGCTTAATCTTGGCTCATGTGTTTCATCAGTTGGCATTAATCGACCAACAGTTCTGTTCCAGTAGTACACTTTTGTGGGGCAGGTCCAATCTCCAAAGACCGCAATGAGCGTGGTTTGGTTGTGATAACGTTCCCGGAACCAGTGTATGTTGGAAGCTGATGGCAAGCTCTGAATTGGGTTACCGATAAATTCCTGGCTCGTGCGATTCCAACGATACAGATGACTGCGGTTGAGGCATCCTCTGCAACCTTGTTTGTCAAATTTGGCCACGGAAAGAAGGGTCTCGTCTTTATAATGAACTACATCTACATCATATACCTCTACATCATGTACATCTCCTTCGGGTAGAAATTGCAGATCGTCAAAATCTCTGTTGTCGTCATTCCACTTTTTGACCTTAACACCTGCAGAGAGAGAAAAGGGGCAGGGTAAATATTAAGTTAAAACTTGAAATTGTGCAAAACCACCAAGTCCTACTTTGAATCCTAAATAACTTTGACCCTGTTCTCACTAGAGAAATCGCTTCGTTCGACGAAGATTAGTTAATCATCATTAGTTAATGAAGCGTGCATTCATATATTACTTAAAGAAGATAGAACGAAGAGCAACCGCTCTTGCTAGGCACTGAACACACGCTTGTTCAACAGGCCCGCCAAATCACTTCGTTGAATGAATAAGCTAGGAGCCGTTCACATTACAAATTTGCTTCGTCGAATGAAGCGATCTCTTCGTCGAATGGAGATTCTTCATGAAGAGACGTGCGTTCACATCAGGAAATCTCTTCGTCGAATCATTTTCGAACAAAAAAACCCTTGGGAGGTTAGAGCCACCAACTTGGGCTGTGGTTGGCTTCTGTTGGATTGAGCAGGGTAGTCCCGAGGAACCCTTAGGGGGTTAGGGCAACCAACTTGTGGTATGGTTGGATTCTGTTGGATTGAGCAGGGTAGTCCCGAGGAACCCTTAGGGGGTTAGGGCAATCAACTTGTGCCGTGGTTGGATTTTGAGGGATTATTTTACCTGTTCTTTCTGCTATAATGAGATACTGGGTGTTGTCGATCGTGGTAGATTTAAGGCTTCGTACATCATCACAGTCAAACTCCATGTCCTGTCTTGCAAAGTTATGGTGATCTAAAAGGGAAACATTATAAATAAAACAATTTAATGCTGATGTTGTAGAAACCACAATAGAGCTTCTGCACCAGCGTCCATGACAGAGGGCAAGTTTTCTTATTTAAATGATGTAACAATAGAACCACAAAGCACCTACTCATGCATGACACATGGTAACAATGTGACTGCCCCCTGTCATGGCCGCCGTGCAAAGGCTCTATAGGCTATAAAAATTATGTACTTTTCAACATGCGATTTTTGTTAAACGAGTGTCAGGCTATCTCATACAGATCGTTAATGGTGAGCAATTGAAAATGTGCCTTAACTGCAGAACACATGATTGGTATCTTGAAAATAAAATAAAAATTCACGGATTTACACATAACTTACACAATGTAAAAATGATGACGGTAGACTGGAAAACTTCCCCTGAAATGGTTGTCTGCAGTGCTATAGTCTTTGAGAAATTAGTAAAACAATTATTTTTCGTCTCATGAGACTAACATTATTTTCACCCCAAAACCACTTTGCCCTGAACCAAATTTGCCCTGAACCACTTTCCCCTGAACCACTTTGCCCAAACGCCACTTTGCCCGAACGCCACTTTGCCCGAATGCCACTTTGCCCAAACGCCACATTGAACACAGGCCATGGTTCAGGGCGAAATGGTTTTTGGGCGAAGTGGTTTTTGGGCAAATTAGTGACTGTAACACAGTTTTTGACTGCTTTCTCAAAAGTTATAGACTAAGTACGGAGCTGATTTTTACTGAGGTTGGTTTTAATTATGCATGTATCTTCAATCACATAGGGAGATGAAACTATATATTTTACGGTTTACTAATCATGTGTTCTACATTAAAGACGGTGAAGCAAAAAATGGCAATTTCCAAGCATGCAAATATTTAAGCACACCACCACTGTGAAATAGCGCTTAAACCAAGCAGGGGCCAATTTCATAAAGCTGTTTAGCGAAAAAAAGTTGCTTAATCCAAAATTTGTTAGCTTCATAAAAATGGGTTTTTTGCAAAATCTTATGTATTACAATTGACTGGTGTTGTGCTATTCTTTCTAAAAACACAAGTTGATATACAATTAAACCATTTTTATAAAGCAAACAAATTTTTGATTTAAACAGCTCCATTAAAAATTGGCCCCAGGCCTGAAAATTTTGGCCTTGATTTTGTGAGGCCAACTGGAGGAACACCATGGCCAACTTTGTTCCAAATAAGTACTGTTATTAGTGTATTTATACTCTAATAATAGTTTTGTGGTTCAGTAGGATTTGAAGGAAGGAGTTTTTCTTACACTCTTGAACGCAGAGGAGTTTGGAATTTTTCCTCCTGTCTGCCGCATTATCTGACTTGAATCGGAAGATTCCACTTTCACAGGAGGGGTCGAGTCTGACTTTTATCTGTAGATTGGATTTAAAAAAATTACAAGTTATTGACAAAAATGTTTTGATTGTGAGTCACTTTTTCAAGCTTTATTGATAATGGGCACTATATAAAACCATTATTAAAGGCAGTATACATCATTGGTAATCTCGAATATCAGAAATGTTCACAGATTTACGCCTACTTACACAATATAAACATGATAACCGTAGAACTTCCCCTGAAATGGTTTTGTCTGAAGTGCTATAGTCTTTGAGAAATGAGTAAAACAATTAGTTTTTGTCTCATGAGACGAAAATTCAATTCGCCCCAAAACCATTTCGCCCAAGTGCCATTTCGCCCCAAACCACTTCGCCCGACGGCCCGAGTGCCATTTCGCCCCAAATTACTTCGTCCAAACACTACATCGCCCAAATGCCACTTCGTGCACAGGGCGAAATGGTTTTGGGGTGAAATGACTGAAATTTAAACCCTTTTTTGACTGTTTCCTCAAAAGTTAGACGAAGTACGGAGCTTGTTTTTGCTCGGGTTGGTTTTAATCATGCATATCTTTAATCACACAGGGGGATAAAACTATTTGTAACAGTTTACCAATCATGTATACTATCTTTAAAGATTTCGTTCTAACCTAACAATCATATTAAAAAACCTCCCCAAAATACTATCCATGAAAACTTGCAATCTATAATTCAGATGTGGAACCAAAAAGATTTGTGTAATCCAGGGCTCGAAATACCCAGTGGACCGAGGCCAGTAATTTAAGCCTCGGTCTAGTGCTTTCTCCACTGTACTAGACCAGTGGTCCAGTGCATTTTTAAATAAAACAGTAAATCCACGTTCCTTGTGGCTTTGGTCTTGTAAAAATAGCGTCGGTCTAGTAAATTATTTAAGCTACTAGCCCTGTGGTCTAGCAGATTTGTTCATGAAATTCAAGCCCTGTAATCACTGCACTTTATAAAACGGATAATTTAGTTTACAAAACATTGGTGGTTTTTTAACAATATCTGGAAAGTTAGATTGCTTTTCTTTATGTATTGATGCTGAATGCACCTTTAAAGGGCCCCTGAAATGCTCAATAACTAAAATGCAAAGTTTTTGCTGCATATAAAGGATTACTAATGTAGAAAGACAATACTACTGTTCATTTTGAAGCCCCATGAATAAAAAGTGGCATTTTTTAACTTTGAAAATTTCTTCACATAAACTCACAGAAAGAGGGCGCTGTTTTGGGCATGTCACTTTAGGAACACACAGCAGAAAAGCAAAGAAAAAACATAAGACTTCAAACTGGAATTGTGGAAACATTCTGCTGTTTCCAGCATTACTAGTTTGTTCATGGTTTGCAACAGGCAACATGTAAAACAAACCTAAACCATCATGGGTTACAAAAGTTTCAGCAAGTTGGAGAACATTGTGCAAACTGTTGTGCACAGTTGAATGAGATTTTCCTGTGTTTTCCTAATGTGACGTCACCACTTTGCTCATGCATATGTAAATTTTCATTAGCATAAAAATCAAAAACCTTGATTTTAACCCCCCAAACAACTTCCAAGTAGGGTTTTTATGATTGTAAATTAATGGACTAGTTCCATAGCACAGATTTCATTGATAAAAACACCATTTCACAAGTCCATTGCAACTCCAACTAATACGACTCATTTGGGACAAGCCCTTTCTGACCCTAGCCAAATGGCCTTTGGCCCTAGTCTGTTTGGGAATTCCAAGTAACCAAAAATATTTAATAAGTATAGTCCCTAATGTACACGTATATAATCCAGCTGCAATCACTAGTTTCCGTCACTGCCACATCGTGTATCAACAAACCATGCCATTGTACTTGCAAGCAACAGAGAATGAATAGCTAATGTCGTAAGTAAATTGTTTTATTTTTTCTATCCAGAGTCAATTCATTTGTATAGGCCTAAATAATAAGTTTCCCTGTTATAACACACTTGTCGAAGATAAAATTCCCTTTGAAGATAAGTGAATAATTTGATAAACCTTGATATTTGCGACAATTTGCGATAATTTAAGTGAGTTGTGAAAATTACAGATGTTTCCTTCGTATAAGAATGTGGAAGTGCGTGTTTGTAGTTTCCACGTCAGTTACAATATCCTTGAATTTTGAAAGTATACGGATTTAGAGTGCAAAATTTCACAATGGTAATGAGAAAAATATGACAAATTATGTGGTATCAAAACCTCAACACCCATGGGGAAAATGGGGGCTCAAAAATGTGATCTGGACACGATCCTTTAATATTATTAAATCACCTGCTTTATCTGCCTTGTCCGTCGTCGGTGTTTGGACTGTGGCGTTGCCACGGTTCCAATGACCAATAGGAATATTAATAGTGACGCCAACATGAGGAAATGTTTGTGTGATATCGTAAGACGCAAAGGGGTGCTGTCGTTATCCATTTCTTGCACCCCGCCGATGACCCAATAAAGTCGGAACTTGGACTCTCTGTTGAAAGGAAATATTTACACATTATAAGCAACCATAAATGTATAGCCTCAAAAAAGTTTTGTTTACAATTTAAAGTTAGATTACATGATCGGAAAACTATCAAAGATGGACCGTCTGTGTTTGGGTGACAGGATTAAAATATTAATTTACACAAGCGAACGAATTTAGAAAGCTTACGTCTCTCTGTAACGAAAAATATAAAAGCTTACATTTCCGAATCAGGAATTGAAGATACAAGCCTTTTTCTTAAAACGGGCTTCACATGTTGTACATGTGCGCGTACGTTCACATGTACACAGTATGCGCACATGTTCGTACATGTACCGGTACATTATACGTCATAACCCTGTTGATTAAAAAGCAGCGCCTGCCTTTTATTATTTTTTGTTTTTAATCGACTGGCATTAATTCTTGACGGATTTTTACGTTCTTTGTACCAAATGAAAGCTGATAACTTGTTCTAATCTAGAAAAATAGCAATTCAACTTTTAAATTTTTGTTTATGCCCACATCGGCCTTAACACGGACAGTCCATCTTTAAAGGCGGTGTTATCTCCATGTGTGAATTAGGATGAGTATGAACTATGATCAGAACCAACCTGTGTGTAAGACAGCTCTGTACCTTATCTAAATTCCGAGAAAACAACGAAAAAATGTGTCCATGCTCTTGAGAAATTGTCAGAAAATACCTTGTCAGTCAGGGCCTAGTTTCTTCTACACAAGGTACCCTTGTAGAGAATGTGTGTGCATATACATTTATATAAATTAATTAATATAAATTAATCAGCTGTTTGAATTGTCATTTTTGAATTCAGCTAAAAAATCTCTAATACTCACATTTTATCTTTAAAGCTAGCAGATAACTAAAAGCTAGCATATAACAAATTGTACAGTAGTGTTTTTTATAGGTGTGTGACTTGTGTGAAGTCCGGGGAAACAAAATATACGTACATGTTATTGTAGTACTGAAAGGTTTTATTATTGGGCATGACCGTGAAAATAAATTCTGGGTTTTTTTTCTCTTATGAAACAGTTTCGGGTTTTTTTTTTTTTCTTTGCCCAATATCCAGCAGAAAGTACTCAAATCTGTTTATGAAATCATGACTTAAATTGTCATGATCTAATACAATTAGCTTCTTAACCCCTTCGTGACAGCTAGGCATTTTTCAATTTATTGCCCTGGATGGAGCGGGAGACTGCACTAGCAGTTTGGGTTATGCAGTATACATACATGTATGTCTCTGGGGCTGGAGACTTGTTGACTAGTTTTTATTTCAAGTCGGAAATCAATCTTATTTCTCAAGTCCAGTCACAATTAAGTCATTTTCTCCAGAGTCAAGTCACAGGTCAAAAACCAAAAACTTTACGCAATTGCGCAAGTCCACTTACGCCATTACTTGCGCAATAATTTATTGGCTGCAGGTCTAATTCATGGGCTAATTCTGTATAACCAACCCCAAAAACTGCATATGCAGTTCCCTGTCGGGAAGTGGTTAAAGGCAGTATACACGATTGGTATCTCGAAAATCAGAAATGTTCGCAGATTTACGCCTAACTTGCACAGTAATATAAACATGATGACCGTAGAAAACGTCCCCCGAAATGGTTTTGTCTAAAGTGCTATATCTTTGAGAAATGAGTAAAACAATTATTTTTCGTCTCATGAGACGAAAATTCAATTCGCCCCAAAACCATTTCGCCCAATTGCCCGAGTGCCATTTCGACCCAAATCACTTCATCCAAACACTACATCACCCAAATGCTACTTCGCCCCAAAACCACTTCGTGCACAGGCCGTGGTTCAGGGCGAAATATGGGGCGAAATGACTGCAAACCCTTTTTTGACTTTTTTCAAAAGTTAGACGAAGTACGGAGCTGGTTTTTGCTCAGGTTGGTTTTAATCATGCTATTTGTAACAGTTTACCAATCATGTATACTATCTTTAAAGAATGCCTAATTGACTCTTTGCATGGGTGGCCATGATGGGGGGACAGTCACATTGTCACTGAACGTCATGTATGAGTAGGCACTTAGTGGTACTACATGTATGTCACATCCTTTAAATATTAAAACCTGCACCCTGTCATGGCTGCCAGTGCAATGAGTGTATGATTTAACAGGCTGGTATTGGTAGCTTTTAACACGTTGACTGCCGAGCATAGTTTCACAGGGCGTTCCCACAGGGCGTGTTTCCATTTTCTACGAGTATACTCGTAGTGGCATAATCCGGTACACCTGTTATACGAGTATACTCGTAGTCGGCAGTTAACATGTTAACTGTTAAAGTTAAGCTAATTTAAATAAGTAATTATATTTAATACAGTCCTTCATTTTGAAGGAGTGCGATCACACAGGCACTCGCACTGCACTCCCTGTCTTTTCTCGAGAAACACAAAAAATAGAGCTCCTCAAAAAATCGAAGGGAAACCACGGAGTTTCCTACCGTGCCTTCATTTATTAACATTTCTATCTGTTTTTTCTTTTTTTTCGCAAACAATTCACACTTGCCCAGAAAAGTAAGCACATTTCGATACGGATCCAAAAAGGTTGGTGTAATCATTGTACTGCTTTATGGAACCAGATAAATTAGTTTACGGAATATCGGTGGTTTTTTGACGATATCCTTGAAAGTATACGGATTGGGGACGCAAAATTTCAGAATGGTAACAAGAAAAATATGACAGTTGATGTTGTATCAAAATCTCACAACCCATGGGAAAAATGGGTGGGTCAAAAATGGGATCTGGTCACGCTTCTTTTAATTGAAATAATTAAAAAAATCGACCACCACATTTCTATACCGAGCAACAAAAGAAATGCGAACATTTTCTCCGCCTTTTGATTAAAAAAAAAAAAATTCTGAGAGTGTGAATTTTCGGTACACAGACGCTTTATGCAGTCATGCATATTGAAGCTGGTATGTAAATATTTCCATGTCAACTTAATTGCAAAAGAAATTAACTGATTCGCGATACAAAATGTGTTACCAAGGTTACTGAGCCTACCTTAAAACCAGTGAACTGTTTCCCTGCACTTTAGCAATGGACGTTTTAGATTACCAGTGAATGTTTAGACCCAGTTACCCTGGAAACTGACGTAACACTTCTGCAGTCTATATATATAGTCCAATTTTATGGAAAGACCCACCTTCACTCATGAAGTTAGAACGTGCCGATTTCGTGCCTCACGTAGGACTATTCGCGCCATTTTATTATCGAGTTACTTGTCAACTAGCCAAATAGTTGTCTCGTAGGTGTTTCCAACACATGATACAGAATGGAACAAGAACATGCATTTGCCAATTACTACATGTATATAGTCTCCGCACTTTGGATTTTGGAACTATAGTAAACTGCAAAAAAGGTTAAAGGTTTACTAACATTGAAAACAAGATTTAAAAGCCCACTGTGAACATTGTTATCATACTGTCTTTTTTTAAAATTTGAACCTGGTCTTTATCGCTGACCCACTTATGTATGTGTGTGGGATGGGGGAAGAGGTGGAGGGTTTTTGAGAGGTGGGGGAGGGGGTCGGGCTGCTAGGGTAGGGTGACAAGCGCATCAGGGTCACTGGACTATAACTATTGTTACGGGTGCACACACACATTGTGCGTGCATTGTGTTTGCGCATACTTCATTCTATTCCGAACCTTTCAAAAATAAATAAGGGCACTGATTTGTAAGTATGCTACTTAAATACGATACACTATATATCCTACCTTTTTATATTCTGATGATTGTGACCAAAAAAAAGCGCTCCCCTTTGGCTTTTGTGTTAAATAAGTGGACTGATTACTTGTTGCCATGTAGTTGGCGTGATAAGATAAACCGTTGTTTAAGATTTTGTGCACGACGTGAGTGGAAACGTATAGGTCATGCTTTGAAATAATTTTTCAAAGGTACATTGTGCTTTAAAGGCACAGGCTCGTCAGCAATGCGCGCCAGCAATGCGCGCACGCAAAATGTGTGCCACGCAATACGCAGCTCCATAGCAAAGGCATGGAGCTGCGTGTTTCAAGCACGAATTTGGCGGGCGCGCATTGCTGACGAGCCTGTGCCTTTAACCTTAAAGATTGATTACATGATTGGAAAACTTTTAAAAACACGAACAGCATTACATAACTAAAGAATAATGTTAATAAACTGCCTTGTAGAAATTTCAGCCACACAGATGCAGTACTAATTCAGAAAACCTAAAAAATCCATGCATGTTTTTTTTTTTGAATGAATGGAAAAAAAATCATTTGCAAGCGATATTTAAAATAAAAGCACCTTCAGGTGGCAATTTTTGCCACAAAGGTATATTTTTACACTTTTAGTCAAGTTTTTTTAGGTCAATGCAAATAGTTGTATTTGTAGAACCTAGCTGTTATTAAAGACCTAGCTGTCATTGGTTGGATTCTACAAACGTGTTTTTGAATGTGGTCGCGAAAATTAGGCCGCAGAAACAAGCGAAGGAAAGAAATGTGAGCGACACATGAAATTTCATGCTAAAAATTACTAATAAACATTACAAGCTTGCAATGGCGCCCCCAAAATTAATATACACATCAAATGAAAGCTCATTACCTCCCCTATCGAAATATAGCGTTATTTTTTGTCGTCTGTTTCTAGTCCAGTCAGGGCGCAGTAACGAAAAACACACTAAATATGATTAAGTGATTTTTGCACCATAGTTTAGTGCAAAATAAAAAAATAAAAACGTGCTCAATCTAGGCATATTTTATTTCATTCGATTCAGAAACATCTCCTCTTTCGATTTATCATACTATTTTGGGAGTATATTGCTTCCCTTGGATCGTGTCGCCCGTTAAAAGGGGGCTTGCTAAACTCTCGCAGAGTCACGTAGAAGTCTCGGATTTGACCTCGTTAACGCGTGCACTGCGGACTGACTGATAGCTGTACCGCTTTCGGGACCATCCATAAACTACGTACGCACGGAGGAGGAGAGGGAGGGTTGGAGCCAATACGTACACCCAACGTTAAAGTATGTGGGTGACGTCACGAAATTTGCGTACGGGGGGAGGGTAGTCTAAAAAGTCTGCATTCCGTGCGTACGTACTTTATGGATGGCCCCTTTGGTGATACACACATTAAAAACATATTGGAAGCAATGACACGGCGACGCGGCTCATTCGAACTAGGCCGAGCTGGCCTGCATTCGTAACCGGGCTGTGAACACAGGTTCAGGCATGTGAAAAAATCGCACGTGAAGGCAAGTCGAGGTGGTCGGGGGTCGTAGGAGTCGAGGCGGTTTTAGAACAACTCGTTTCACAGGGTGTTCCCACAGAGGGCATTCCTATTTTGTACAAATATACTCGTAGTGGCAGATTCCGGTACACCTGTTACTACGAGTATACTCGTAGTCGGCAGTCGACGTGTTAACAAAATTCAACTGTAATACGTACTTTACCCGTTTTAAAGTTATGTTTCCAACTAAATAACTTACAAGGCACGGCTGGGATTATACAAACTTTAGAGTTAATTCTCACTGGACAGTTTGAAGTGTTCTTCACATTGTAGAACTAAGATAACTGTTGGAGATGTACATCTGTAACAAATATGTGCCTCTAGTGCTACTACCAGCCTTTTAACTTGCTAACTAAATGCATGAAGTGCACAATATGTCCAAATCTGAGTGATTAGCTCATCTTTTTGTAAAACTCCCTAAAATACAGCATTTTTGATGTTTTGTGACTCATATAGTAATTGCGCAATAAAAATTTCCTGCACTAAGTCACTGCAGTAAGGAAGCATGCAACTGGGGAATTTCGACTTCTTCCAATATTTCTTTTAATATTATCACTATTAATAGAAGGAATTTCATTAATACACTTTTCCTCTTGGTTATTGCAAAAGAATTTCATCTGCAAACACTATTTTTCCACTCTTACAGCTGGTTGCTTTATAGTAACTTAGTTTCACAAAGAAACTAATAAGGTTTTTGTATTGCTAAGGTTAAATACTGGGTCTACACTACCGTATTTTCCTGCGGATAAGACGCGTCTTATCTGACTTTTTAGACCCCCAAAACGTCGGTGCGTCTTATCTTTCGGTGCGCCTTGTCTGCTGATGATTGATTTTTTTGTTGATCACTGCGTATCCTATTTTTTAAAATATATAACAACCTTTTTGTTTTATTCCAGGAGAGTATGAAAAGCTTTGAAAACGTATGAAAACGTTTGAAAACGTATGAAAAGGATGGTTTCCGAAAGCAAAAACCACGAAAGAAGAACAAGAAAAGATCGTGGATGCGTCTTTTGTGTCCACTTATTCTAGAAGTGCCGACATTAACGGCTCCCCTTTGAGGGAATTCACTGCCCATTGATACTTGGGGAGTATTGTATTACATTGTCTGTGCTCTGTGGTGGTTTCTGTGATGTGCCGCTGCTGGCAGCTCAATGTAATACAATGTGATACATTAAAAGAAGCTTTGGCCTAGTTTATTTGGTGTGCGTGTGATTATTTTTGATAAGCCTACTCAGTCTATAGTCTCTCAAATTCTCTCAAACTTCGCTGCTGATCGTGCATCAAACTTTGCAACCGGTCGTGTGATCGGAAATCTTGCAATTAGTTTGGCTGCATTTTGAGAAAGTTTGCCAGCATTTTTAGAATGTTTGCCCAAAAACCATGGAATTGATAAATAGGCAATGTAGAATATTTTCGGGAAAATGGGACAGAACTCGTCGCCTGGGCAGTTTGGTCGACGGGAGTGCAGCCCAGCAAAGACCGAGAGAATGAATTGCGGACGCAAATTTGTTTTGGACGCTGGTTTACAGCATTTCTTCGTCATACCATGGTCATACAGACAGAAACTGACTGAGGACGGGTACATGTATCTGCATAAAACACGCCCAAAAGGTAAGCAGGAAACAGCTTTTTCACTGAACATGTCCCATAACAAAAGCCCAACTTTTTGTCATCAAATGAGGGCGCCCTTTCAAGCCCAGCTGCATGCATGACAGCGAGCGCTAAATTACCGCAAATGATTGGAGGTGTTATTACGGGTTGTATGTAAAAAGCTTCCCTATTGGTTGTCGGTCTGTGCATGGTCTGCGTGAAGCAGCCAATGAGTGCCTTCGGGGGCCGAGCTTACCATATCGGCATTCGGCAACTTGAAAGGCGATGTACGATAGTACAATAAAAAGGGAATCAAATACCATTAAAACGTGTGGCATCGGGCCTATATATTTTATTTTGGGAAGTAAGATCGAAATCGCTGAAAAATGTACTCTGAAGTCGGCCGTACACCTTGCGTTCCGACTCCGTTGCGATTCCACAGACGCGATTGCGTTTCGACGGACACGTAGGCCTACACAAAATCGTGACCACATCGCCATCGAAACGCATCGCAAAACCCGTACACCTTGTGATGCGACTGCATAACGTGCGCTATAGCGCTATCGTGATCGGATCACGGACGAAACGCAAGGTATCCGGCCGGCTTTTTGCGCTTAAAAGTCACCACGTGCACTGAAACTAGCCAATCGCCGTGGGCGTAATGGAGCGACTGGGCCAACTGTTATCGTACACAGCACATGCGTCAGGCCGTCCCAGGTGAAGGCACTGTACAGTTTGTACATGTGCCTTCATACTTACCGTGTTTTGTGCACTAGTCTGTGCACTGTGCGGCTGCCGTCGGAGAAACCGGTGAATTTGTTGACTTGCGGACTCTGTCATCGACGTCTTCAACTCTCCATAAATTTTTCGAGATTTTTCTTTATAATGCACATCCTTCAAAGGTATTTTTATTATGTCTAAGTTACATAAACTTTATTTTCAAAACAATCTACATAAGATGCATGTAACTTTGAGTCTTTGACTTCATGAACCTTGCTATAAATCATATACAAACATGCAACAAAATGACGTCTTTGTGTCAATGTACCGACACCGGGTGGCGCCTGGTGTTCTTTTGTGTGCAGTTAAACCTGCGCCTTATGCGGCGGTGCGCCTTGTCTGCTGACGTTTGAATTTTTTTGGGTCATTTTAGGGTCCTGCGTCTTGTCCGCCGAGCGTCTTATCCGCAGGAAAATACGGTAAATGTAGTGAACCGTTTCCCCTGCACTTTAGCAATAGACATTTCAGATTATCAGTGAATGTTTAGACCTAGTTACCCTGGGAAATGATGTCACACTTCAGTAGTCTATTGTTTTGTCAGATTAGCGTGACTAGATCACATTTTCGATCCACAATTTTTTCTAATGGGTTTTGAAATTTTTGGTACCATAGCAATTGTCATATTTTTCACATTCTGATTTAATCCGCATATTTTTAAGGGTGGGGGGGAAACGGGGGTGGGGGGGAACCGGTTTTTTCTTTTTTACATGTAGGTTAAACGGTTAACCGGTTACATGTGCTATCCCTAGTGTGCACACATTTTTTTGTCATTCATAAAAACCTTGCATGCATTTTGAAGGTAGCTGAAATTTCTGCAGGCTAGTTTACCAACATTCTTCTTTAGATAGGTTATGCCCTTATTACCATTTTCATGCCCCAGCATGGGGATTAAAATAAAAATGCCTGTGACAGCAAGACGGGCATGCTTTGCACCCATGGGTGGGGATTTTTGTCACCTAAATTTTGCCCAAGGCCGCAGGGGTAGAAATTCCCTAAAAAAATGACTTGCTCCTTGCGCAAGTTGGCATTGGAATTAACTTGCCCTTACAAAAACTTACTTGCGTTCAGAAGGCGTTGAAGTATAGGCCTACATGTAGCTTCACACGTAAATGACAACACGGAATTAGACAACAAAGGAACTTCAAGTAAACATTTAATCAGCAAAGTAATGTTGAGATGCAATAAAGTTGAAACCGTACTTTATGCCACCTTGCGCAAAGTGCGAGCGTGTGCTTTGGGTTACTTGCGTTTGGGTTACTTGCGTTGCGCAATCACTTCAAGGTGAGGTAGCCTGAGGGAAGAAACAGTAGATGGGTGCATAATGTATAACTGACTGGGCATATGTTGAAAGCAGATAATGGAACTGTAATAACTGACCGACTTCAGGGTGGCCTGTATTGCCAAAAATAGAGGTGACAAAATGCGCTTTTGATGAATCATAAGGAAGTTATGATACAGAATTAAAAAAAAAAAAACGTAGTTGGTGTAAGGAAATACCTATAATCTTACTGTTAATTGCTTTGGCAAACAAGGTAAATAAACTCCTCAAAAAAAGTTCGGAAAGTCAAGTTTGACTGACAATTTCTCTCTTTTTACTAAATCATTTTCCTTGAATTTGGTATCATTGGAAAGCCCTGTTATTCATCTTTACAGTGATGTGTCATTTGTTATGATTATTTAATTGGGGGATGTGCAGTATAGCAGAATACAGGAGTTGGTGGAAAGTGAAATGTCACAAAATTCACTACTAGTACTAATGTCATGCAGTGCATTTCCTTTTGCTTGAAGGACAATAGCAATGCATTTCACTTTACACCCCACCCCCCAGTTCAGCTCTGCTGCACATTCCCCAATTGCTCAATCATAAAACAAATGACACATCGTAAAGAGGAAATAACAGGGCTTTCCAATGATATAAAATTCAAGGAAAATTATTTTGCAACAAGAGATAAATCGTCAGTTAACTTGACTTTCCTGACTTGTTTTGAGGACTTTAGTTCAAGGATAACTCAACTACGTGTCAAAATATTTCCTACTTTTCATCCTAAAAAACTTTGCCAATTGCCAACGGGATAATGAATTAAACCAACATTTTAGATCAAGGCATGACAAATTTGATTGAGCAACTTGCAGCAGCTTTGAACGAGAGGGGAAATATAAAATATAAATATAAAGATTCTGCCAGTTTCGACTGGAAACCTCCAATTTGTCAGGCCTTGTTTAACATGATCTGAAATTTTGGTTTAAATCATTTTAAAAATGGCAAAGTTATTTACGATCAAAAGTAGGTGTTTTTTTTTACACTTTTAGGTTCACTGCCCCCTGCACACCCAGAACCCAGGACTTTCCAATTATATAAAATTCAAGGAAATTTATTTTGCAACAAGAGATAAATCGTCAGTTAACTTGACTTTCTGAACTTTTTTTGAGGAGTTTAGTTTAGGTATACATCGTAAATAACTTTGCCATTTTCCCCAGATTTGTGGGGGTTCTCCACTCACACCCCTGATTTATATAAACTAATCTTTATATAAATTAATCAGCTGTTTTAATTGTCATTTTTAAAATTCAGCTTATCAAAATCTCTAATACTCACATTTTATTTCCAAAGTAGCAGATAACTTCTAAAAGATTGTTCAGTTGTGTTATGTGTGATTTGTCTGACACAAGTTAAGGAAACAAAATATACATACTACTGAAAGGTGTTATTGTAGTTAAGACCTTGAAAATCAACTTTGTTCCTATTTTGCAACATTTTAGGGGGTGTTTTTTCTTCTAGTACTCCTCAAATTGCTCAATATCGAACAAAAAGTACCTTGGTCTTTTCATGAAAACATGACAAAAACTGAAATTATCATGAATCAATACAATTAGTTTGTTAATAATGCCTACAAATTTAACAGGCTCCCCCTGCTGTTTTGAAGTACATCTAAATCATTAGTAGCTTTTAACTCCTAAAGTTTTAAAAGCTAATTTAAATAAGAAATTGCTTCCCCAGATTTTTCTAACAAACGGTTTCATTTTAACCTAACAATCATATATAAAATACCTCCCCAAAATATTAATATAATATAATATAGTAAGATACTTATAAAGCACACAATTGCCAATAAGGCCTCAAAGCGCTATATAAATTCCGATTAAGAGTGGAATAAAAACACTAAGATTTACCCAAATGTTTATTTATAACAAATTAAGACAAATACAATGAATAAAATCAAAATTCTAAAATTACCCAAAACACTGTTTAAAAAGGTAAGTCTTAGGATTAGCCCTAAACAGATCAATGAAATGGGAAGAAAACAGGAAATTTGCAATCTCCAATTTGGATGTGGAAGCAAAAAGGTTTATGTAATCACTGCATTGCATTTATGTAACTGGATAAATTAGTTTACAAAACATTGGTGGATTTCTGAGGATATCCTTGAAAGTATATGGATCGGAAATGCAAATGGGGAAAATGGGTGGGTCAAGAAAAGAAACGCAAACATTTTCTCCCCCTTTTGATTGAAAAAACAAATAAGCAGACTATCTGAGAGTGGGAATTTTCGGTACACAGAAGCTTTATGCAGTCATGCATAATGAAGCTGGTATGTAAATATTTCGATGTCAACTTAATGGATAGTTCCGAGATTGCCCAGTTAACCCCGCCCCTTAGATACTGTTGCTATGTGCTCACAAACCATCGCAAAAAAATGGCGACACAACGTACAAAGCAACGGGACTCGGCATGGAAAGCACAGATTCATTGGAGAAAACTCAAAGGTATATTTATGTTTTAGGGTCGACAGTTACCGTAGCACACACTGAGCGAAGGGCTAGTAATGCAGGGATGACATATATTCATAAAAATGCGCTTTCCTACCTTTGAAAAGCGAATCGCCCGACATTGAAACCAAAATTTACCCGGTCACTGGCGCATACATCATACAAACTGTATGGGCAGAAAATCGCGTGATTGTGTGATGATTGCATCACTTTGACCTATGTGGGCGCCGTCTAATAGCTCTGTTGTGATTGGTCGCGGGTTCGCCTTGATTGACAGGTCGGAACTATGCATTGCAAAAGACATGAACTGACTCGCGATACAGAATGTGTTGCCAAGGTTACTGAGTCTACATTAAAACCAGTGAATTGTTTCCCTGCGCTTTAGCAATGGACGTTTCAGATTACCAGTGAATGTTTAGACCCAGTTACCCTGGCAATTACTGACGTAACACTTCATCAGTCCATAGACCATATCAAATAGCCACCATTTGGTGGGGCAGTTTCTTTGTTCCTTGAGGACATGGTTACGGGTTCATGCTTTCTCGCGCGTTTTTTTCAACCTCGACTATCGCTGCTATTGCAAAATGTAGTGCCGTCGTGTTAATCTGGACACGAGTCTGTTACAATAGACTGGATCCCGATCCACCTTGGCCCAATAAAACTCATTGCCCTGGCCGTGCCAACGTGTTTTGGCATTATTCGATTAAGAATGAAAAGGGAACCCATTATTTTGCAGTCAGTAGGCCTATAGTATCCTGATTAGCAATGAATAATGATTCTGTGACTGCAACCGTAATATAGGGGATAGGCCAAAATTTGTAAGAGGCCTTACCTAGAAATTTTGAACTTCGTCTCAACTTGAATAAGTGATTATTTTTAGGTATTATAATCTAGGGGCCGCCACGCCGGGCTTAATAAATTCGATACAAATGTTGACAAATATTTATAGGTTTGGGAAATCTGGATGCAGTGAAAAAAAACTTTGCCCCACCGGGACTCGAACCGCGGACCTTCTACTCAACGTGCAGACGCCCTACCAATTAAGCTCTTTGTATCGAAATCGATCGTCTTAACTTTTTAAGTGACCTTTAAAATATGCCGTGAATCCGAAACTGTTGGTACACATTGCCACGTAATTTTTTCACATTAAATGCTGAATGAACCTGTGCTAGTTTGGGACTGGGAGTATTTACCCGTTTTTGGTCAAAAACAGTATTACGATCATAATGCCTCCATTTTAAATTCAAATTCTTTTAGAGTTGATGCAGAATGGTGCACAGTTTCAATAATGTTGAATCCGAATCTTATGTTCCCTTCTTGTAAAGCCGACCGTACGCCTTGCGTTCCGACTCCGTTGCGATTGCACAGACACGCCAAATTTCGAACATTCTCAAAATTCTGGGACTGGCTTCCCTTACGAAAATGTCCTAGTATTAGCACAGGACATTACCACAGGAAATATTCCTGTGGTTTTTTGGGACATTACCACAGGAATTTCCTGTTATAAAATTCCTGTGGTGATATTCCTGTGATAACAATCAAGTCAATCAAAATCTTACAAATTTTTTGTTTGGTTTGTCCAACTTAAAGCTGCAAACCAGACTATAAAGGGGAGTTCACACTATCGCGGAAAAATCACACCTTTCTATTGGTTTGTACACAAACTGGTTTGCCGCTTGTGCGCAGCCTATCGCGACGCGCAAAACGTTTTGAGCTGGGTCAAAGTTCAAATTTGTTGAACTTTGACCGCGGTGCGCTGACCTTTCTAACGCGCAGCCAATGAGTTATCAGGGAAGCCCCAAGTTACCAGAGTGGAATTTTCTATTTTGGAATAATCGACGATTGGGAGCTCATGCATTGCGGTGAGCGCAGCGCGAAAGTGTGATTTTTCCGCGATAGTGTGTATCCGCCTTAAGGTCAGTTCAGCAGTGGTTCAGGCTTGAACCAGTGTTGTTCATTCTGTGCCCACAAGAACCACTGCAAAGAGCATTAACTTGTGTCGGAATGTTTAGTGCTCAAGACTTAAATGTTTACCAGGCCATTGGCCAAATGCAGAGCTCTATCCATGGTTGGTCACGGGTAAAAACAAACATAAAACAAAAAAGAGGCCATTATGCTTTAAGTATATGGCATTATGCAAAATGTATTAATGCATATTTCTATTTGATAAATGAGTACAATTTCAATTCAGAACATAATACATTACCGGTATGTATACATGGCATCCGACAATGTGCATTACAGTAAATTGGTACATTGTGTTTCCGATTTGCATATTCATGTCCACTTGTTCCTGTGGTTCTTTTTGTGGTACTCTGTTCGTGTGGTACTCGTTCCTATGGCCGTACTCGTTCCTGTGGTACTCTGGTTCCTATTTACATGTACCACAAGAACACCACAGGACCAGCAGCCGATTTCACGAATCCTTACGCACTGCGTAAGTCCGCTTGCGCAACATTTTATTGCGTAGGCTGCGCAACATTCCTGTGAAAATTACACGCAAGCTATGGGGCTTGCGCCATTTTGCAAAAGTTGCCCAAGCTGCGCACTCTTTCGTGAGGTTATTTGGCATTGAAATTACTACACAAACGGGCAACCTGTGTGGTACTCTTGTGATAATTTTGTTTCCTGTGGTATTTCTGTGGTATCTATCTGTACCACAAGTTTACCACAGGATCAGGATATCTGGCATTGGCATTACCACACAAATCTGTGTGGTACCCTGTGGTAATTACATGTACCACAGCAGTACAACAGTAATACCACAGCACATTTTCGTAAGGGTTGCGACGGACTAGTACACAAAATCGTGACGCATCGCAAATTCCGTACACCTTGCGATGCGACTGCGCAACATGCGCTATAGGCCTATCGTGTTCGGATCACCCGATCACGGACGAAACTCAAAGTGTATACGGCCGGCTTTAGTTGTAGGCCCTAGGTTAACACAGGAGGAACAATACTTGTTAGCGGCGTAGCATGAATTTTTTTTCACTGGGGAACAAGAGGGGGCATTGCTTTTTTTAAAGGAGGGAGGGGACGTGGGGACACGTTTTTAAATGAAATTACGTCCTTTTTCCATGCAGTTTTTCTTGCCATTTTTGGCGCTACATTATTTTTTTCGAATGACAAATGCACGTTGAAGCTTTTGAAAATTATCGGTACCACCATGTCTAAGGATAAAACGGACCACCACAAAAAAACACAGTTTTAAATTTCTGAACACGGTGGGAAAATCAGTCGTGCACATTACCTTAAAGGCAGTATACATGTACATGGTATCTCGAAAATCAGAAATGTTCACAGATTTACGTCTAACTTACACAATATAAACATGATGACCGTAGAAAACTTCCCCTTAAATGGATTTGTCTGAAGTGCTATAGTCTTTGAGAAATGAGTAAAACAATTAGTTTTCGTCTCATGAGACGAAAATTCAATTCGCCCCAAAACCATTTCGCCCGAGTGCCATTTCGCCCCAAAACCATTTCGCCCCAAAACCACTTCGTGCACAGGCCGTGGTTCAGGGCGAAATGGTTCAGGGAGAAGTGATTTTGGGGCGATATGACTGCAAACTCTTTTTGACTGTTTTCTCAAAAGTTAGATGAAGTACGGAGCTGGTTTTTGCTCAGGTTGGTTTTAATCACGCATATGGGTCATTCTATAAATTTGGGGTCCAATTTTTCTGTCCCCTGTTATGTCTGACATCTTGTAAAATGTTGTATTTTGTAAATTCAGGACATATTTTTTAAATGCTTTCTATTTCAAAGAGTGATTACATAAAAAACTATGAATTGTAGGTTAGGGCGACAAATCGTGTGTAAAAAAGGTATATTAGGGCGACCTGCTCAATAGGGCGACATTTTGGTGTCGCCCTAATATTTTTGAGTTTAAAATTAATTTTTTTAGGTCAAAAACCATTTTTTTTAGGTCGAGAACCATTTTTATAGGGACTGGAGCTGTTTCTCTTTGGTCTGCGACCATTTTTGGAAGCTTTGGGTAAAAAAATAAGGTGTCATTTTGAGTGACTCTTGCCGAAATTTCGGTGGTCTCCGGTGAGAGTCTTGCCGAAATGTCGCCCTATTGCGGCATTCAGCGTTCTTTAAAGTACAATTCATAAAAATATGTTTTGAAGGCATTTTTAATAATACTTGTTTGGCAAATGGCAGTATGTCAGGTGTAACAGGGACAGGAAAATTTCACACGTTAGACCCCAAATTTATAGAATGACCCATATCTTCACAATCATGTATACTATCTTTAAAAAGACTCCAGAAATTGACAAAATAACTTACCATCATTAAAACTTCTTAAGTCAGGATTACAATATAATAGCTGTTTGTGATAAATGTTCCAAAATCACGGCTACCAACAGTGAACTATTCCATTGAGCGGAAACCAGGGCTGGTCACATTATGTATATACGAAACGCTTGAATTCCTCTGAATGCATGCATGTACCGTCTTTTCTTCTTTAGAATGTAATCTGCTAGGGTAAATAATAGTCGTGATTGAAACGCAGAAGGGACTGTCCCAACTGGGTACCCATGTTTGTACCTTGGACTAATACTGAGCGTAATTTGAATAATATTACATGGCAAGGTTGTAATTTTAATAGCGGAGGAATTTTTTTAATTGTATGAAAGTCCAGTGACAGATTTCTCCCTTTCTGTATTTGATGTAAAGTTGCATGTGCTGACAATGCATAGTTCCGACCTGTCAATCAAGCCGAACCCGCGACCAATCACAACAGAGCTAGCAGACGGCGCCCACATAGGTCCACTTCGCCCTGGACCACTTCTCCCTGAAGCACTTCACCCAAAGGCCATTTCGTCTCAAAACCACTTCGTCCAAACACTACCTCATCCAAATGCCACTTCAACCCAATTAAAACAACTTCGTGAACAGGTCGAAGTGCTTCAGGGCAAAGTGACTGTAAACCATTTTTTGACTTGTACACAAGTTGGTTTTTATCTTCAATCACACATCAAGATAACACAATTTTTAACAGTTTTCTAGTTTATCAACTTTAAACAATTTAGTTTTTTCAACTGTGCCAATTCAGCAAGCACAGGGAAATTTGTCACATTGGTATTTTGTTAAATATATCAGAGAGAAGCATACACAGTCTACTGGTAAATAAAATAAATGGTCTCTAATTGGTTTTATATTAACTAATTCATTCAATTTTACTTCTTGTCAAAAATTGAGAATCAGTTTGTTTTAATACAGTTTGGTTTCAGATATTCCGTTTCTAAATTTGAAAACGGATAGTAAAAGTAAAGTTGAAAAACAAAATATAAACAGTGCTCACCGAGAAAAAAATATGAAAAATGAAGCCAAGTTTCGGTCCCGTTTTCAGTGTCTAGTGGGCCTTTGTTGTTGCGCGTTGAGAACGAATGCAGCGTGTTCAGTTGGAAAATAACACGCTGCTCCATTGTGTGATGCTGGGCACGCAACAATAAAAGCCCAATAAGCCCTGAAGAAGGTGCATCGCAGCGAAAGCTTGGGTTCATCTTTCATTTTTTTCTCGGTGAGCACTGTTTATATTTTGTTTTTCAACTTTGGTGATATTTTACAGTGCTACTCAGAATCATTTATTAATAAAATCCATCTATTTCTTAAAATTACAGAAAGAAGCTGGTCAGTCACGAAAAACGACACTACAACTTGGAGTTAGCAGTGAATAGAATACAGAGGGTAAACTAAGGCCCGCTTCAAACGTCGCGCTTATGCCGTGTGGAATTAAATTCAACTTGGCACGACGTTGGCACGACGTTAGCACGGCAGTGACTTCAAACGTCGAGCTTAATTGCAAACTCCCAGTCGAGCTAAAATACATCCAACATGGCGGATGAGTATTGTGCACGTCATGGACGTTGTACACGTGCGTTTTCCATTCTGTCCATTGTACGTCGCCATATTTATTATTTTGATGCACTTGTTTGTCGGTTATTTCTTTACTCACATACGCGCTGCGAGCATGCGCATTCCTAGTTGTGAACAAAATTGCGGACCAACTTCGAACTGGAATTAAATTCGACACGGCAGAAGCACGACGTTTGAAGCAAAGCCGTGCTAGTGCCGCACTAAATTGAGTTACCACGGCAGACCCTGTCGAGCTAAATTTTTCTGCCGTGTCAAATTCATTTTGCCGAGCCAAATGGCTTCAAACGTCGTGCTTCTGCCGTGTCGAATTAACAAAATCAAGTTGAATTTAATTTGACACGGCATAAGCGCGTACAAAGTTGTCAAAATTGTCATGATTCTACAAAAAGTAGTAAGAGGGAGGGGGTTGGGTCGAAGGCTGCATAGGACTTTACATAAACTGTAAAATGGTACTGTCAGAACAGCGTTTGCCCTTAACTTTTTTCCCAACTGGCCAAAATTTATAAGGTTCTCCCCAATTCAAGTTTGAAAATGTTGAGCTACGTGTATTCTGGAGTCTTGAAAAAAAAAGCTCTTTTGTTATAAACTCTCACAGATCAGAGCACAGATGCATGTTTTTGTGCACATTAAATATTAAATATACTTATCGAAAGTGGTATTTATGGCCGTGGGAGTCTGAAGAATGATAACAGTTTTTTCATCAGTCCTTCACGTGATCCTTTTTACGAAAGAAACTTTATGTACAGCGTGGGTCTGTTTTAATTCAACTAGACAGTCGGACCATTTGGGGAGGCTTTCTAGCTGGCCTGAGACTATTTCAACTGTCATTTGGCCAACAGACCAGTGCTAATTCGAACGCTGCAGAAAAAATGTTAAGTAGTGTTTCGGGAGAGGGGTGGGGGGAGGGGGGTGTCTTGAGAAATACTACTCCCTGTAGAACTGTGAAAATGTTGACAACTTTGGACAGCCCCTGTTGTATGTTCCTCGACCACTCCACCCCCACCCACCTAAAATCATGTTTCCTCAAATCTTCTTCTGGGGCATTGTGCCATTTTTGGAAGAATTAGTGGCAAAATGTGTATGGTTTTTATACTGTACACTACTCGAAATAAGTTAGGGATATTGTGGGGTGTGCGCAGATATTTTAGGCCAAAAACAAAAAGGTTTAGCGTAAGTTGAAGTCTCCCAAAATGATGCGGTGACACGGGGTTTGTTTTTGTTTTCAAGCAATAAAGTCAAGTTGACATGAGGTCAACAGGCATGTTTTTAATCGAAACACTCAACAACAAAAACCCTTTGACGAGCTGGGTTGAAAGTGACGCACGCGCTAACGATATAGGTGTTTTTTTTGTGTTTTTGAAATAAAAAAAAGCTTTGAAACGCAAGGTTGAAAGTGACGCGCGCACTAATGCTAAACATAGTTCTCTTTTTGGGGGCCTTATCCAGGGTATGCATTTTGCTTGAATGAATTTGTAAACAGTCATTTGAAGAAGAAAATTCCAAAATTTAACCACACCAATATCCCCAACTATGTACGTGCAGAGAGGGGTCTTTCCACAGTAAAGGGGGCATTTTGGCAACACAGACCATATTTTGCCTTTCTAAAAACCCTGTGTACAAATTTCCAATATACGCTCGTAACCAGGGCAGAAACTTGTGTTACATTTTAGGCCGTCCTGGTTACGAGTGTATATTGGAAATTTGTACACAGGGTTTTTAGAAAGGCATGTTGTCACACTATTTGTAACCCTTTTGGGCCTAAGTTATCTCTTCAGAACAACTATGAAGTTTTTCATAGTGTCTCGGGAAAGCACTGAGTATACAGTGTTCATAATTACGTCGGGTAAGGGCAAAAACAACCTTACTTAACATTCAATTCCCCCGACGCAAGTCTAAATAAATTTCTGACTAATTGCAATCCCTGTTGCGAAATGATTCGAACCGGCCATTCAACACCGGCTAGCTCGGTGGTCGAGTGGTTAAGACGTCTGCCTTGTATGCAGGAGGTCGTGGGTTCAAGTCCCACCCGAGCACCCATAGTGTCTCGGGAAAGCACCGAGTATACAGTGTTAATAATTTCGTCGGGTAAGGGCAAAAACAACCTTACTTAACTGAAACATATTTCTTTTATTTTGAGACCAGACAAAGGTATTTTGTGGAAAATATGGTCTGTGTTGCCATTTTGAATAGAAATATCTAACCTTAAAAAAACATTTTTGCGCTTAAATCGGCCTAAAATCGGACAGTGCAACTTTAATGGTTATATAAATTTGAATGAATAGATGTCAGGATTCAAGTTCACGTAGAACACATGAGGGGGCATTTTGCCCCCTTTACCGTGGAAAGACTCAGAAACAAGTAAACGGTACTTGCCATAGACATCGAACGCATCTGGATTCACCCGTGTCATGTGCAGCCAAACAAACCTGTGAAACATTTGTTCAGGAAATAGTAAGCTTATCATACAATTCTGGACAAGTACAATGTGTGCAGTGAACCATGGGCATTTTTCAACAAGTTTGCAGGAATGCCCAATTTTGTTGGAGGTGTTGTGATGGATTTCCATTAAAGTTGTACTGTCCGTGTTTGGGTGAAAGGATTTAAAAAAATGATTTCACACAAGTGAACAAATTTAGAAAGCTTACGTGTCTCTGTAACGAAAAATATAAAAATCTTAAATTTTCGACATCGAGAATTAGAGATGCATGTACATGTACCAGCTTTTTTCTTGAAATGGGCTTCACATGCGCGTGTACGCTCATATGTACATAGTATGTGTACAGTGTACACACACGTATACGCGCACGTGTACATTTACGTCATAACCCTGTCGAATAAAAGACAGGGCCTGTCTTTTATTATTTCTTGATTTTAATCGACTGGCATTAATCCTTGACAGATTTTTACGTTCTTGGTACCAAATGAAAGCTGATAAATTGCTTTTTTTTTTGAATAGAAATATCTAACCTTAAAAAAACATTTTTGCGCTTAAATCGGCCTAAAATCGGACAGTGCAACTTTAATGGTTATGTAAATTTGAATGAATAGATGTCAGGATTCAAGTTCACGTAGAACACATTTTGAGAGACCTACAGGTTGAAACTGTTTTTTACGAATTCCAGGAACAGCATTACACAACTAAAGAATAATATTGATAAACTGCCTTGTAGAAATTTCCACCACACTGATGCAGTAGTGAGGTACTGTGGCCGAGTGGTTTGGGTCACTGACTCGCAACACTCGGGTGATAACTTGGGTTTCTATACCCAGCCGTGGTACCTGTGCCCTTGAGCAAGACACTTGCTCCATCCTTCGGAAGGGATGTAAAGCCGTTGGTTTAGTGTGTTGTGTAACGCACTTAAAAGATCCCAGAGCACTCTTTGGTGTGTCTCTGGACGTTGGCTGCCAATGGTGCCACCCACCTATGTATCTCGATGTTTAGGTGGAACATACATGTAATTATAAAGGTACACACCGGCTTCGTTGGGCTCGAAATTGACCCATACAAGATTCTGAATGCCCTTCGGAAATAAACTGAATATATCCTGAAAAGAAACCACGTAATTTTGCCGTTTTTGAGCAATTTTAAAAAAACAGAGTTTTGTGTTAATTTTGCACTTCTTTAGTAAATTACGGGATTTTTTTTCACAACGACCATAAAAAAGTATTGTCAATGCTGCTACATCACTGAATCATGTAAACAGTAGGCCGGTGTGTACCTTTAAGCTTCGTGCAATTCAGCCTGTGGGCTGCGAAATGAAGTTCATTAAAAAAATCCATGCATGGTTTTTGTGTTGAATGAATGGTTAACAAAAAACCTAAGTTGGTAATTTCTCCCACAAAATTTCCACTCTTGTAGCCTTGGTTAGGCGTTCGATATTCGAGGCAGGGCGTGAGCTAACACGCCTGTTGTCCATGGTCTGTGGCGCGCTTCTCAAGCGTAAACAGCGACATCATGTGTCGGCACGAGTTTATGCAAATTATCTTCAGCTGTGTGAACACCTTGTGTCCAGCGCAAAGATAAAGAAAAACGTAAGGTGTTCATACCGCTGAAGGTAATTTGCATAAACTCCTGCCGACACATGAGGTCGCTGTTTACGCTGGAGAAGCGTGCCACAGGCGCGTACGTTTCATAGCTCAAACGATGAACGACTAACCAAGGCTACACTCTTGTTTCATTACCGTCAACTCGAGAGGTAACATTTTGGGTCACTGCAGATGATGTACTGGGGCTTTAATATGACAAATTGCATCAAATACAAGTCAATTTCTCTGCATATTTTCTACAAGCACAAACAACAAATTATTAGGTAGGCAAGAGTTTGGAGAATTTATAGCACTTTATTAGTTTGAGAAAAATACATAAAATATGGTAACTTATACATGTATTAGTAAATGCATTACTCAAAATAATTAAGGCAACATACATTTTTTCACACTGTTAAACAGTCTACTTCAAAGTGTTCCCTTATTCTGTTTGGGTTCTTTTTAGCAAATATTTGGTGTGGTGCCAAATCACCATAGAAAAGAAATAACCAATCATGGGATGAGAGAAAAATCTTATGGGTCGCATCAGGATTCGAACCAGGCAGATGCTCTGTTCCCCAAGGGCTCAACTTTTTTCTTGGTATTGCTCAGTTGTGTTCTTTGGGAAATTTGAAGGAGAATACCACTGTGCCTTATAGCTCAGCTGGTAGAGCATCTGCCTTGTGTGTCAGAGTTCTTGGAGAAACCCGAGGGATTATACCACTGTGCCTCATAGCTCTGCCTGGTATGTGGGAAAAACCTGAGGGAGTATACCACTGTCTCGTAAAGCATCTGTCCGGTGTGTCAGATATCTCAGGTTCAAATTCACAGTGCAATCTTGCTATCTCGTATTAAAGGCCAGGTGTACATGTACACCCCAGTATTTTGTGCCCCAACTACCGGTAGATGGAATTAACTGTCTATCTAGCAGTCTGACAAATTGGTTATCCCATACTGCATTACCCAAAATTTGACATGAAATTGTCCACTACCCAGGGGTCGAAATTAGCACTAGTCCGAGACTAGTAGTTTTTGCTACATTTGTGTTGGGCCAATAGACCGTATCGAATAGGCACCTTTTGTTACTTAAACCGTTCAACCATGCATGTCCTCAAGAAACTGCCCCACAAAATGACAGCTATTCGATACGGTCTATACATAGTGCTACATCATAATACTATTTTTCATTCAAGAAATAAAAATGTTCCCTTTTGATGGTAAACTAATAATCAAGTTTGACCGTTCAACATTGTAAAAACAACAATCGGGCAAAAAGACATGGCACTCAAGTTTAGATTCTTGATTTTTTTGTGTGTGTTTTAAATCATCTCTTATCGATACTAAAAACTTGAATGAAAATGCAAATATACATATAATCACGTGTGGTGGCAGGGACTAGTGAAACATTATCTGACTAGTCCTGTGGGCTACCAACAAATTCAAGTTAATTTCGACCCCTGCTACCAGGTATTAAGGCTAATGAATTTTAAAAAAACAACTTGAGATAAAAATACCTCTAAAAGAAAGAAAAAATACAAGTTTTGGAGCCCCAAATTTACATCCACTGGTTACCATTTGAAAAATTGTTGGAAAGTGTGAATAATCAAATCATGCAAAAAATAATTTCTTAAAGGCCCTGTAGATGATCTTTTTTGAGCGATTCTATGAATAAAACCATTATAAATCAAAAGAAAGACATCAACAAACTCATCCGAAGAAATTTCAGCTTCGTCAATGTACCACGTTTAAAAAAAGAAAAATGAAAATCCATATGCATTTTTTCTGGTCTTGGCGGGGTGTTTCAAATATTCGTTCTCAGTGGATCGGGTACTATGTGGCTTGCGTCATGCACTCTGTGGCGCACATCATAAAAAATGCATCGCGTTGGAACACACACGCAGCGCCCATGCATTTTGGACCGCGTAGATGCGAGCCAAAAATAAGTAAATCGTTTGCAAACGATCTAAATAATTTCATCTTTACGTATTATTTTCTGGTAAAATTATATCATTTTGAGCAGAAACCTTTTATTGGGTAGTTGCTAATAATTAAATCTTTACTTTCAGAACTTGTCGATTACTTTTTTGGGACATTGCAAATGATCCACTAGGCCTTTAAAGCCAAGATAAAAAAAAACCACCAATAACTGTGAACAAAGCAAATCTCTTTTAAACCCCGATTCAAGTTTTGATGTGAAACTCAGGATTATTGATTATGTACTTGTATGTGTACATTATCAATAGGGAGGTTTCGCTATTCGTAACTGTTAGTGGCATTTCTGTGGTTCCGCAACAGCATGTTAGCTAAAAAGCATCTATTTCCGACAGCGGGAAAACTACTCGGCACAACACGGCTTTGATACTAATTTTACTCCAAAGCTTTGAATTGCACAAAAGGTTCGTAGACATTCATAATTTATACTCTTTTAAACCCCCTAGAAATCTGAGAATTCACAACGTGTTTAGTGCTTAGCGATATCCGTGTCGTTCAAACGCGTGACGGATAGTGAGACGTGTATGACGTCACAACCTGTGACATATCCGTAACCCTGCGTTTGCGAAACCTCTATTAACACAGAAAGACTATACTGATAAGAGCAAGTTCGATCAAGCAACTATAGTTAACTATAGTCGACTAGAGTCCCTCGAACAACGGAAATTACCCGTCGTTCGACGGACTATAGTCGCTTGATCGAACTTGGCCTAAGGTTTCTCTGAAAAGGGAACTTATGTCAACAGCATATGTATTAAAGAATTGATTAGTAAATGTACTTTGAAACATTTGGCGTGATCCACAACGTTTAGCGCCGCAACGTGATGGCCGCCCATGCAAAAGTCCTATTATCAGAAACTGTAGATGCACTATGCTGTCATCAGTGCTCCAGTTGTATTCCATCTTAAATGTCCTTTTTGTTGTTTTCTTCTTCCAATGTTTTCTGCAGAAATCATGGAAAAAAATAGTGTAGATATCGTGAAACTGCACTGCCAACTTACTTGTACTTGTTTCAAACAGGCCAAGAGTCTGGAGTAGGCTTTGGCAAGTTTTTCGGAATCACAATTACCGCTGGGCGACTAGTGGATTTTGGTACTCGCGAGTAGTTGCAGCAATTACTCGCAAGTAATCGATTAATCGCGAGTAGTTGGCAAAGTATCAAAAGGGAGGAAAAACAAAATGCACGTTTGTGTACATAATATTTTAATATTTGCCTAATCTGTGCCGCCCCGATTCTGTTTCAAACAATGCATAGATGGTGAACTTCAGCAAGGATTATTTCGTATTTCTCTCCTTAAAAACTACCTCGATTACTTTTGAGTGTTGAAAATCAAACGGGCTTGCTCTGCGATTAGACGGCATAAGTTCGCCACAATTCTCCTTCAACCCGTGTCCTTTAATATGTAACATAACATGTATTAATCACGAGTAATCGTGGATTTAAGTAAGAGTAGCGCAATGAAACAGTTCATTGAACCGGACGTACGCGGCAGATGACACGTGGAGATCTGCAGTCGTTGTGGTTCAAAACATGGCTTGTCGGACACAATAAATTGAAATAGTCGGCATGCACAACAAATAAGTCAGCTGCGCACAGGTTGCCTTTTAAGTATGCTGGGGAAACAGGCCTGTTACAGTGTAACTATATAGCATATAATCGCGATTAATCGCAGGTATGTCATCAGTCATCACGGTACTCGCACCGCCGCGATTAATCGAGTAGTTTAAAATTGATAGTCACGAGTACGAGTACAGTTTACTACTCGCGATTAATCGAGCTATTCGCTCAGCGGTAATCACAATGACATTTCATAACAAAAATTTGAAAATTATCTAGCCAACCTGATACAGAACACGGCAGAATATCTGGATCAGGCGCTTAATGGCTAATCAAACACATCAACATTCACTACCCTCTCAGGTACCCATTTACTCCTGGGTGGAGAGAAGCAATGCGTGGCAAAGTGCTTTGCTCAAAAGGACACGTACCATGGATGGACTGGACTGGACCAGGGGCCAATTTCATGGCGCTGCTAAGCACAGGATTTATTTGCCTTATAAAATGGATTACAAGTCAAAAATATTCGCCAACTTGTGTTCTTCGCAAGAGTAGGAGAATACCTTTAAACACATCACTTACGATTTTGGCTGACAATCCATTTTTGCAAAATAAAGCAAACAAATCCTGTGCTAAGCAAATGTTTGTGCTTAGCAGCGCCATGAAATTGGCCCCAGGATTCGAACCCACAATCTAGAGAACTAACCAAGGTTTTGAATACGATCCATTAGACCGGTCTGCCACGGCACCCCACGCATACTTGATATCTAGTTGAACTCCGCCTTATCAAACAAATACATACTCATCTGGGGCCTCCGTTAGCACAAAATCAGCTGCTAACGGCGCCATGAAATTGGTCCCTGCTGTCTCACGATTTGGACAGCATAGAGACCGCAACGTTTTTATCAGATTGAGTATGTTACATTTGTTCTGATTACTATGATGTATAACCTACTTTTGTTTTATAATTCTTTCATAGTCCAATATTTCATAGTCCAATTTGACACCGCACCACCGCCCTCCCCACCCCAAATCTCCCCTTGACTTACCTGTAACTCAGCATGCTCTTTCAGCAAGCGATCGTACTCCAAATTGGTTCCCTCGGCTTGTTTCTTGATTGATGTCAAGTCCGACTTGGCCTGGTGGAGATCCTTCTTAGCTTTCTCCAGTTCTTCTTGGCATTTTCTCAGCACCTCATTTGCCTTGTTTTCGACACTGTCATCTACGGAGGTATCCTTACCCTGAAGGGTAAAAAAACAAAAATAGAAAATAACCCTCCTTTTAGTTGACTTCTGGGAGAAATGAGGCGTCACGAATAGAGCACTTGACTTATGATTGAATATTGCAAGACGAGTTTGAGTTGCATTGTAACCAATGTCTTGGTTAAGGCACTTTGTCTCACTCTCCACCCAGGTGTATAAATGGGTACTAGCATCATGCTGGGAAGGTAAACAGACTCGCTGTGTGGGAGGAATGGCGAACCCCCTACAGCAAACTTGACAGAGGAGTCTGGGCCCCTCGCTAACGAAAGAGAGATGTGTCCTTGGGCAAGGTACTTTGCCTCACTCGCCTCTCTCTACCTAGGTGTATAAATGGGTACTAGCATTATGCTAGGAAGGTAAACAGACTCACTGTGTGGGAGGAATGGCGAACCTCACACAGCAAACTCGAAAGAGGAGTCTTGCCCCCTAGCTAACGAAAGAGACGTGTCCTTGGGCAAGGTACTTTGCCTCACTCACCTCTCTTCACCCAGGTGTATAAATGGGTACCAGCATCATGCTGGGAAGGTAAACAGACTCACTGTGTGGGTGGAATGGCGAACCCTCCACAGAAAACTCGAAAGAGGAGTCTTGCCCCCTCGCTAACGAAAGAGACGTGTCCTTGGGCAAGGCACTTTGCCTCACTCGCCTCTCTTCACCCAGGTGTATAAATGGGTACCAGCATCATGCTGGGAAGGTAAACAGACTCACTGTGTGGGTGGAGTGGCGAACCTCACACAGAAAACTCGAAAGAGGAGTCTTGCCCCCTCGCTAACGAAAGAGACGTGTCCTTGGGCAAGGCACTTTGCCTCACTCGCCTCTCTCCACCTATGTGTATAAATGGGTACAGACTCGCTGTGTGGGAGGAGTGGTGAACCCCCTGCTAATTGAAGTGTCGTAAACCCAACAAACAAACAAACACTGACCTCTTGGGCTTTCTTTAGTTCCTTGATTTCGTCCATGAGTTTCTTAGCGTGATCGGACGCACCCTGCGCTTGCTTTATAGAAGCCTGGTTGGAGGCTTGTAGTCTGGCCTCGGTCGAGATCAGGGTGCAGACTCTACGCAACACACTGGGTGGAGAAATGCACTGAGTGTCAAAACTAGAACTTCAAAGGAGCTCAACCAGAATTTTCCAGAATATGGATTTCGTTCTAACCTAACAATCATATAAAATACCTCACCAAAATAATATCCACAGGAGGAAAATAGGAAATTTGCAATCTCCAATGTGGATGTGGAAGCAAAAAGGTTGGTGTAATTACTGCGCTGCTTTATGGAACCGGATAAATTAGTTTACAAAACATCGGTGGTTTTTTGACGATATCCTTGAAAATATAGACTGAGCGCGCAAAATTTCAGAATGGTAATGAGAAATATTTGACAAATACAAGTACTCACAGCCACAGAAACAGGGCAAATCCAGCAATATAGAGGTTCCTCTGGGATCGAAACAGCTTCATGTTGAGTTGGGTTTCAGCACCAGGCACTGAGATGTCGATCTCGTCCCAAGCTGCGGAGTACTTCCTGACATTGCGGATCGCATCTGTAAAGAAAACAAATCTTACATGTACACTCGACCAAAAAAGTTCTGTCACCAGTTCTGTCATAGATATTTATTATGAAATTGGATTTAATGTAGGAAAATAATATATCAAATTTTAGCTGAACATATCACTCAAAGGAATAGAGCTCAACGGAGTCCATGATGGCAAGCTTTACGGAACAGCAAAAAACACCAAAAAACAACGATGTCAACTTTATTGCACTCAAGCAAGGGGAGTTACAGTTCAGTATTTTGCTTCCACCATACCTAATGCAATGGCACGATTCAGATTGGACAATTTAACCATTTTGAATTGGATGTTTTTGACAAGACATTGATAAATCCAAACTCACTTAAAAATTTCCTAATTGTCTACACACAAATTGCCCAAATCACAAGTTGCATTGTTCTTTGGTGTTTTTCATTCTGACCCCACACTCCTTTGTTGCATTCCTGTTCAGTGAAGCTTGCCATCATGATCTCTCTTGAGCTCTATTCCTTTGAGGGATATGTTCAGCTAAAATTTGATATATTATTTTTCTACATTAAATCCAATTTAATAATAAATATATATAAATGTCTTACTGGTGACAGAACTTTTTTGTGCGCCAAAGCATAACAAAAATATAAGATTTTCCAGTTACATGTATTTTAGGATATTCCCCGAACAGCGACGAACTTACTTCTCAATTTGAATTTAGACAAGTCACCAATGGATTTCTTTTTGGTGACAAAAGACGAATTCACTTTTTCAATACAATGCTGATCACCAGACGAGACGAATTTCACGCAATCAGGACGAATTAGAACGCAAGCTAATTTTAATTATACTGCACAGCAAATGAAATCCATTGGTGTCTTGCCTAAATTCAAATTGAGAAGTGAGCTCGCCACTGTTCAGGGACAAAATTAAAGTATCGTTCTAGGGAATTTACTTAATATAAGCATTTCGAGCCGGCTATTCACCTTAAATGTTGGAAAATTTTGTGCACACTTAGTGCATAATTTAGCGTGACATTTGGCCATTTTCTTCCGGATTATGCAGTTTGGTGCTTTGTAGAGGATTTCAAAACTCAGCAATCCCAGTGATTAGGACACGTGGAACTTTGTTAGCACATTACCGGCTTCCAGCACAAGGTAGAAATATTGAATTTTGTTTTGTTACAAAAATTTTCCCCGTTTTTGGAACTTCATACCCTGGACTCCGTCTGGGCTAAACAACTGATGAACCCGTCGCAAAAAAAGTTTGGAAAGTCAAGTTTGACTGACGATTTCTCCTTTGTTGCAAAATAATTTCCTTGAATTTTACATGTATATCATTGGAAAGCCCCGTTTTTCCTCTTTACGATGATGTGTCATTTGTTATGATTAAGCAATTGGGGGATGTGCAGCACAGCTGAATACGGGGCCGGGTGTAAAGTGAAATGTCACAAAATGCATTGCTATTGTCAAAAAGTGCATTGACACATTCCCATCCTCCAAGCAAAAGGGGAATGCACTGCATGACAATAGCAGTGAATTTTGTGACATTTCACTTTCCACCCACCCCTGTATTCCGCTATACTGCACATCCCCCAATTGATTAATCATAACAAATGACACATTACTGTAAAGAGAAATAACAGGGCTTTCCAATGATACCAAATTCAAAGGAAATGATTTAGTAACAAGAGAGAAATCGTCAGTCAAACTTGACTTTCCGAACTTTTTTTAAGGAGTTTATTTGAGTATTTATGATGGTCCTTGTGAAATCGACCCAAGGAAGTTGATACACATACCTATCATCAAAAGCACCAGGACGCCCATGAAAACATTAAAGTAGATGTAGGAAAAAGAATTAATCGTCTTCATCAATGAAGAGGTAAATATCTTTTGCCACCTGCAAGACACAAAAGAGAAAATTAAAGGGTTTCTTTACGTAACATCACCTGAAGACTTCCACGTCTAACTTTTATAATCTGCCCGAAAGACTGAGGCTGAGAGATGTAACATTTTATCGGTCAGTAACATGTATGAACACCTCTTGAGGCAAGGCTGACTGTACCAGCTTTTGGAAGAGCCGCTAAGGCAGGGTGTGCCACTCTGCCTGAATTGCCTCTTTTGAGGCTGTTTGGGAAACGTGCAGCTCCAGAAGTCAGCTCATCCCACATATACTCTCCAACAAAAGAAATTGTGCATGGTACCAACTGCTGTATTTTTTCAAGAAGGTGGAAAATAAACACCAAATTCACAGACAATATTCTCCGACATTGTTAGAAAAAGGTTATGCACTCAAAACCTGCTCATGGCATAGTGCAGGACTTAGGCATGCCTGGGTGTTGATTTCACAATAGGGGTCCTACAGGTTGTTATGTAACAGAATTCCATAAAGTTCAGGTCTCGTTAGCAAGCCGTATAAAAGGACTACCCAAAAGTCAATATTCTCTTTCATGCGCGTGTCATTGGCTCCATGAGGCGAAGATGCACAGCAGTGATTAATGCACAAGGGGGACACACTCGATACTGACTTTGTGACTTCAATATTGGCAAGTCAGTTTTCAGCAACCTCTGAGAACACAAAGAACACATTTTGTACATTTCAAGTTCGGTTAACCATTTGAAAGATTTCATGGACTTTCATTAACAGTTTATTCCAGCGAGTTATCTGCCATGGCTGAAAAAATACAGCAATTTTTATCATGCACAGTTTCTTTTGTTGGAGAGTATAGGTTTAATCAGGTTGATAACCAAACAAAATGGGTTTTCTGAGACTACAGGATTCTCCCAGAAACAGAAAATGTCACATTTCATTGGCGTGGGGATCAATTTCTTCAAACAGGTCCCCTTGGACCTGGAGGAAATCACTGAAGCAGAACAGTCTTGAAAGCGATTCCAAAGTGATTGACCGATCAGTGCCTTGTTAATCAGAGCTGCAAGCCCTCCCGGATTTTGCAACATATTCTTCGGAAAATGACTAATTTTGTGAGTCCTGACATGGATAAAACCCTCCTGGATTGTCAATCAACAACCCTTTGGGATTTTTTAGATGTGTTTGGAGTCACGGAACAAACATGTTTTCCCAGATGTCTTCCTCAAAATACGGGAGGGCTGGCAGCTCTGTGTTATCCACAAGTTCACTGTATTCTACAAACTTCTGCTGTGATCAAGAATTGCGTTTCCGTGCTCCTTACATGTACGGCTTGATAAACGGGAGCATGAGAAGGCAAATAACAGCCGCCTCCACATAAAGGAACCCTGCAACGAACGTCCACTGTAGCGTCATGTCGATTTATGGACCTCAGGATCTGAAGATAAAATCTAGCTGGATGGTTTACTGTGGGATTAAAAGAAAGCAAGGATTTAAATCATTCACGATTCCTAATATTCCGTCGGTCGCTGCCACGTCACATCCGGTAGGGCTAGAGTGAAAACAACGGTGTGCCCATGGTTACAAGCGAAGGAACAAAGCCGTTGTTTACGCAAAACATATCTACATGTAAGCATGAACGAATTTGTTTTCACTCCAGTCACGGTGCTATGCCTGTATAAAAAGGCATATGACACCGGGTCACAAAAGTGCCAGGATGTGCGACCGACAGAATAGTAATTTGACCCATCTGCCCCACCCATCCTAACTGTCGGTCGGACCACCATGGTCGGACATCCTGGCACATTCGTGACCCGGTGTCATATGCCTTTGTATATTTGTTTATTTATTTATTCACCACATCCAACAGTGGAAGGACCGCCAATTACAGGAATGGAATAAATTAACATAGATATTCGAATAACTATCAACTTCTAAGTTGAATTAGAAACGGCCAGAGACACCGGGGAATCCCTACCCTTGCTCTTCACGAAAGAATGCTCTGGGATCTTTAAAGTGCGTTACCGAAACCTAACACACTGGACCAACGGCTTTACATCCCTCCTGAAGGACGGAACAAGTGTGAATAAGTGCCTTGCTCAAGAGCAAAAGTGCCACAACCCGGAATTGAACCCACATTCTAGTACTGGCACAGGAACTTGAGTTCGACGCACTAGACCGCTCGGCCATATAACACCTCTATATGGTCATAGCACCGTAAAACAAATTCGTTCACGTGTACGTGTTGCGTAGAAAACGGCTTTATTCCTTCGCTTGTCACCATGGGAAAACCCCTTGTTTTCACTCCAGCCCTACCGGATGTGATATGGCACCGACCGACAGAATTGATAGGCACATATAGGGGGATGCAACTTTACCGGAAGTTCCGGTTCTGTTACCTCGAGCACGGTAAAAACAAACGCCTGCTCATATAGAGCAACATGCGAGCGGGCGTTCCACAGAACCGGAACTTCCGTTTCGGTAAAGTTGCGTCCCCTGGCTGCCTGTAGGCTTAGTTTAGTTAGACCCCTATAGTAATTTGATTCGAAAAATCACAGAAAATTGCTTTTGTTTGCACACATGGTCAATGGCACTGCTTATATTTTTATAATGTTAAGTCCCAGGCCAAAACAAGTTTCAAAATAGAATTTGTAAAAACATGAAAAAGAGGAACCTTGTCTTTTTCACACTGTAACCAACGCAATATTTAGTATGGTACCCTGTCACCACTGATTAAATCTTGAAATGTGAACTGCTTTTCTTTAATTATAAAGGAAAATTTGGCATTTTTCTGATACTCCAATGGATCGCATTTCAGGCAGTGGCTATATTTGGATTTTCCCCCTTTTTCTAGAAATTACAATCTCCGATCTTTAAGTTTAAGCCAGATGTCTCATCTTTCCACGGTCGACGGCCAAACCATTACGTGCGTGTACGTCTACGTAGCAAACGTACGAAGTACTACGTCATTATGAATAATAAATAGCACGTGTTGTGGCGATGGAGTTTTGATGACGTAGAGCGTCCAAGTGCATGCATTTAGGCTAAGCGCAAGCTACTAAATGCAGAGGGCGCCCTTTTCAAACTCAACGGTCAGAAAATTGAAAATGTCAGACTACTCGGTTGGTAGGTTTTCTTCGGAGAAACGTTCATTTCTTCGTGCTGATGGTAAAAAAAATAAGAGGAAAGAGTCGACTGGAGAGATGTTTTCGTTTCCTCTACCATGTCCACTGAAGACGTTGTCCACAGTGCAATATAATCTGTTAAAAGAAATTTGCAAGAGAACTTCGCTTTTTCGATTTCATGATTTTGTTGAATCTGCGCTGCGTGCGTTGCTGCCTTTGGTTTTCGAGTCAACTTGGGGGTACATATGCTCGGTCCTAGCCCCGCGAGCAGTGCTTCGGGTGGGGAAACCCTCAGGGTTTCCCCACCCGAAGCACTGCTCGCGGGGCTAGCTCGGTCCTAGACCCGTGAAAAGGGCTTCGGAAATCCTCAGCCCTGGAGCCGTTTCTACCCAAAATCTGTGGCAAACTCACCCAAATGAAATTTGTCCCTTGGCTCTGATATTTGCTCAATACTACACAATAGGTGCACTCACCCCAATGTTCAAATATTCCGAAGAGTACGCATCGATCCGATGTCTAGTTTCGGTGAAATCATGGGCAAACTTGAGACCCTCCGTGCGATAAAATACAGCTCCCGTTTGCACAAAAATCAAATATGCGCATGCGCGAGAGCGAAGGGAAGTAAATATGAGGACAGAGAACCAGTCTAGCTCGTGTTGACCTCTCCGCAATATTTGAATATTTGAACATTGGGGTGAGTGCACCTATTGAGCAAATATCACAGCCAAGGGACAAATTTCATTTGCGTGAGTTTGCAACAGATTTTGGGTAGAAACGGCTCCAGGGCTGAGGATTTCCGAAGCCCTGTTCACAGGTTTAGCTTGGTCCCAGGTCAACTTGGTCGCAAACCAAATTGCAACTCGGTCGCAAACCAACTCGGTCCCAGACCAACTCAGTTTTTGACCGAGATGACCTGGGACCAAGTTGACTCGGGACTGAGTCGGTTTGCGACTGAGTTGATCTGGGACCGAGTTGGTTTGCGACCAAGTAGACCCGTGCCGTGAACACAGAACAGGGCTTCGGAAAATCCTCAGCCCTGGTCTGGAGCCGTTTCTAACCCCAAATCTGTGGCAAACTCACGCAAATGAAATTTGTGCACTCAACCCAATGTTCAAATATTCCTAAGTGTACGCATCGATCCAATGTCTAGTTTCGGTGAAATCGTGGGGCAAAATAGAGACCTTCCGTGAGATAAAATACAGATCGTTTGCCCAAAATCAAATATGCGCATGCGCGAGAGCGGAGAAGTCAACACGAGCTAGACTGGTTTTCTGTCCTTATATTTACTTCCCCTTCGTCGCATACGACGAAGGGAAGTAAATATGAGGACAGAGAACAAGTCTAGTGTTGACCTATCCGCTCTCGCGCATGTGCATATTTCATTTTGGGCAAACAATCCGTATTTTATCTCACGGAGGGTCTAAATTCTGAGATAATTAAATGATAAAATTACTGCATAAAATAATGCACAAAATTACGGCGCAAGCAGTCCGTGCGTAAACAGGGGGCGAAAATGTGATTTTTCTACAGAAAAGCAACATTTGCGACAAAAGTGCAAGTGGGAAGTATATCTTAAAATTAGATTATCTGTTGATTCCAGGAGGTAATTTCCTTCAAATCTTTGTTCAATGTATACGGAAAAAAAATACCAATTTTTTTTTGTCTTGTCCTATAGGTTGTGGGCAAAGGAGTCTGAAGCAGTTTTCAGATGTGGAATTCCTTCCGACACGCTGAGGAACTTTAAAAGACGACTTCACCTCTGCATCTTGACTCGATTTGATCAAGAACTGTCTAGCACTTCGTAGACCGTACACTCTCCATATCTAGACTTTTTCCAGTTTTGCCTGAAAACACAACATTTTAAGGCCATCATCATGGCTTTCCGAGAAGTGACAGTCTGTGACAAGTTGCCGGAGAAATTATCCAAGTTTCAGAAGTTATCGTTTCTTGATATTCAGCGAGATTCTTCCTTCATTGGCAAGTATGTACAGGTAAGTCATAAAAGTGTTGTCACGCCAGTGATACCAGCTGATTATTTAACGCTCTACCAACATTAAGTTAGCAATTTCCAAGCCAAAACGCTCAATTTGTGCAAGAGTGTTCAACCTCGGATAATGTCCACATCATTAGAAACATGTATGGCACTACTTCCAGATAGCTGAAAGTATGCGCCTGTAAATGATATTAAACGGCCTATACTTTCAGAATGACAAATTTGACAAACGCAGAATCTTTAAGTCTTTTTACAGGAAACGGATTTGTTTTCATATACATTGAACACGAATTTGGGTGAATTTATATATTGGAATCGATAGCTTATTCAATTCTAAGATATACTTCCCACTGACACTACTGTCGCAAATGTTGCATTTCTGAGATAAATAAATGATAAAATTACTGCATAAAGTAATGCACAAAATGACGTGGCGAGCGGTCTGTGCATAAGCGCGACAACAGGGGGCGCTGCGCGCGCGTGTGAATGGATATCTTGTGCACTAACGTGATTTTTCTACAGAAAAGCAACATTTGCGACAAAAGTGCAAGTGGGAAGTATATCTTAAAATTACATTATGTGTTGATTCCAGGAGGTAATTTCCTTAAAACTTTGTTCAATGTATACGAAAAAAAATACAATGGAAACTAATTTTTGGGTAAAATCCAAATCTCTACACGTTCTACATACCGCAATGGTCATTATGCTCTCAAAACTGGCGTACATTCCTTCGTTTTTCTCCACTCAACGAATTCACATCGCTCCGAGCAGAACTCCACGTGTAAAATAGAAAATCTGCGAGTTTTTTCTTCGGATTTGCATAAATCCTGGAGTCCTGCCTCTGCGCTATAAGAGAGTCAAGCACAAGACTACCCGAATTGCGACCCAGCACGTACCATTTTCAGACGAGGGAGTTTTTTTTTAGCGCGTCACTGTGCGGTCAGAGAAGGGTAGATTCACTCCAAATTACCCCGAAACTGCTTTTTGCGATAGGTCATCAGTGTAGCCAATTTATGGATTTGCCCCACTGCATTATTGGAAAAAGAGAGGCAAACACTTGTTCAGCACAATGTTTTTATTATTTCTCGGGTATAATTTTCCTATAATTAAAACAAGTTTATGATTTGTACCCGCAGGGTATTATTGACAAGAAATGGGCTCTAGTCACCGTTGGGAATAAGAAACGAATGAAGATGATTCTGGCAGAAGCAGCTGAGAACGGAGACGACCATCCCGCAAGCAAGATAATTGTCTTTCTTATTAGTGCTTTCGCGGAAGAGTTTTTAGAGTTCACAGAAGGGGTGAGTTGAACTTATACTGAAAGTCAAAAGAAACTTATCAAGATTTTGTTTTTTGTAGACCGTATCGAATAGCCGCCATTTTGTGAGGCAGTTTCTTTGTTCCTTGAGGACATGCATGGTTGCACATATTGTGCTTCCATTGTTGAAGGGTTTAAGTAAACAAAAGGTGCCCCACAAAATGGCGGCTATTCGATACGGTCTATTTATAAGCAGAAAGGTCAAATTTGGCAGTTCACAAATAGAGAGGCACTCGAGCATGTCGTGCTCAATTTGGGGTTACCAATGGACCCTTTGCACCGGCATTAAAAAAGAAAAAAAATATATCTTGATAAGTTTCTTTTGACGCTCTGTATGCAAAATCTTTTTTGAGTGAAACAGAAATTCCCTAATAATATTTAAAGGTAGTATACATGATTGGTAAACTGTTACAAATAGTTTCATTCCCCTGTGTGATTGAAGGTATGCATGATTAAAACCAACCTGAGCAAAAACCAGCTCCGGACTTCGTGTAACTTTTGAGAAAACAGTCAAAAATGATTTACAGTCACTTCGCCCCAAAACCACTGAACCGTTTCGCCCTGAACCACGGCCTGTGCACGAAGTTGTTTTGGGTGAAGTGGCATTTGGGCGAGGTAGTGTTTGGACGAAGTGGTTTGGGGTGAAATTGCCTTTGGGTGAAGTGCCTCAGGGCGAAGTGGTCCAGGGCGAGGTTGTTTTGGGGCAAAATTAATGTACGTCTCGCGAGACGAAAAATAATTGTTTTGCCCATTCCTCAAAAACTATAGCACTTCAGACAAAACCATTTCAGGGGAAGTTTTCTACCGTAATCATGTTTATATTGTGTAAGGCCAAACAAAATAAATGGTGTGTTTACGGTAACCCGACCTACCTGGAATTTTTAAGGCCAAATTGCCGACCTCAAACTTTTTATTGCCAATTTTCAAGTTGATAATTTTAAATGAGCACTATTTGCAATAATTTCCAACGAACTACACTTGTACATGAACATGTTTAATATTGTTAATAGTGAGATTCAAAGATTGCAAAACGACACGCAAATGCATGAACTGAAGTATAAAAAAAAAAGACAAAATAAAATTATTTTCCTACCTACCTACCTGGATTTTTTTTAGGTCGTTACCGTAAACGCACCGTTAATTTTGTTTGGCCTAAGTTATGTGCAAATCTGTGAACACATCTTATTCCTCGAGATAACAATCATGTATTCTACCTTTAAATATGTGAGGCCAATCTTTGACAAGATGTCTTAAATGAGCGTGTCCAGAGGTCGATTCCACAAAGACGTGCGACGTGTCGTAAGTATTAAATCCATCGCAACTCCCAGAATACTGTGTAAGTTTGCCACAGGTTCGGCAGGTTGCAATGGATTTGGTACTTACGACGTGTCGCAAATCCTTGTGAAATCGACCCCAGATCACATTTTTGAACCCCCATTTTCCCCATGGGTTTTGAGATTTTAATACCATACATTTGTCAAATTTTCTCATGACCATTCGAAAATTTCGCACTCTCAATCCATACATTTTCACGGATATCGTAAAAAAAACACCCATGTTTTGTAAACTACAGTACATGTAATTTATCCGGTTCCATAAAGCAGTGCAGTGATTACACCAACCTTTTTGCTTCCACATCCAAATTGGAGATTGCACATTTCCTGTTTTCTTGCCATAGATAGTGTTTTGAGGAGGTATTTTATATGATTATTAGGTTAGAACAAATCAATTTTCTGGATAAATCTTGACAACCTCCTTTAAGAAGTTCCATGGCTTTTAATACAGTAAAAACTTACTGAAGGGCTCGGGTGGGATTCTAACCCCCCACCACCTCACTTTGTCCCCATTTATTTAGGATACAGTCATCATAAGCGAAGCCCGGTTTCAGAAGTCCCCGACCTTCGAAAAAGACGACATTCACCCATGTCTTATCATTGTGGAGAATGCTTGTGCCAGACCTTCTGTATGGGTATGTGAGAAATGTTACCAATTTTATAGTTTCATAATAGCGCCACCGAGAATTTTTGTCGCAAAAGAAATTTTTTTGATTGTGTGGTCGACATTATACAAGCATTTTAGATTTGATTCGAAAGGAAATTAGATTTAGAGGTTGAAGTCTGTAGAATACTAAAGTGAAAACGTCACCCTTTGTGTGTTGCCAAGGTTACTGGGTCTACACAAAAACCATTGAACAGTTTCCCTGCGCTATACCAATGGACGTTTCAGATTACCAGTGAATGTTTAGACCCAATTACCCTGGCAGCTGATGTCACAATTTAGTAGTCTATGGCTTTGCTCTTTTCAGTAAGTAAATTGCCAAAATAATTATCAAACTTGGGATGAGAGAGAAATCATAAGGGCCTCATCGGGATTCAAACCTAAGACCTCCAACACACCGGGCAGATTCTCTACCACCTCAGCTATAAGGCACAGTTGGTATACTCCCTCAGGTTTTCCCTATGGACCCAATTTTTTTCTCGGTGTTGCATGGGAGCACACCTGGGCAAGTAACAAATGCATCATCTGGTCACAGATTTCTATTAACAAGATGAGAAACCAGTGTGTTATTAAATGGCACATCACCGTAACCGGCTTGGGGCGGTTTCGAACGCGTACGCGTGCGTAATATTAAATATTTATGTAAATTTGAAAACCCATGTAGAAGTGCTTAAAATCATGCAAATTATGATGCCCAAAATCATGCAAATGAAGTGGCCCAAACCATGCAAATATTCAAATGGTGCCCAAAACTATGCAAATAGTTATGCAAATGTGCCCAAAAGTATGCAAATGAAGGTGGCTATAAATGTGGTAATGAGACGGTGCAGTTATGCGCGTACGGCCTCCGTTTCTTATCTAGATTTTAATGGATATGTGTCACCATGCCAGATATTGCGTTCAAAATAATTATATGACTGAATCCCAAATTGTCCCTTGAACGATATGCAGGTCCTACCAGCCAAGAAAACCAGTAAGACAAAGACCAGTGCTCGAACTCGCACCAGGCCAGTCGCTAATCCGACAACCTTTGAGACCAGACCGCCCCTAACAAATTCAACGTCAACCAGCTCTTCACATAACGTCACAGCGACTGCAAAATCGACAGCCACAAATTCCACAACCCATAAACAAGTTCCGAATTCAAGGGACACTGACAGGAGCAAAAACCGTAACATGAACAAAAATCGTGACGTAGCAGTTTCTGAGCAGACAGTCGGTCCAACTACAAATGATGGGGCGTCAACTTCAACAGCCAATCGGGACACGGGGGCTTCAACTTCAACAGCCAATCGGGACTCGGGGGCGTCGACTTCAACAGCCAATCAGCACTTGAGCACGTCTCGCGGTGATAACCAAACGTCTGGCCATCCAGGGGATGCATGGACAGTTCCTAATGCTGGTACCCCGACAAAACAGGTAGTTGTAAACTGCAAGATAATTATCAATGCCGTTAAAGGAGCGCGTCCAGAGCACATTTTGGATCTTCCCATTTTTCCCATGGGTGTTGAGAATTTGATACCATATCATTTGTCATATTTTTCTCGCTACCATTCTGAAATTTAACGCTCTTAATGAATCCATATTTTGAAGGATATCGTCAAAAAATGACCAATGTTTTGTAAACTAATTTATTTATTTGTAAACTAATTTATTTATTTGTAAACTAATTTATCCATGACAATGTCAAGTAATGCTCCTTGTCAAGATATCCAACAGTAGCCACCACTGCTAAACATAAGATTTAAAAGAGGATGAGTCAAGCTATGCGTACATGCCTGTCAATTGAGGGTGTGTTTGCAGGAGAAGGCTGCAAGGTGGTTGTGGGCATTTTAAGGACTAACGGGATAATTTGTGTTTTTGCCATGCAGAGGACTTATAACTACACCACCCTGAAGGATTTGAATCGAGAATCTGTTGTCAACATCTTTGGAGTTGTCAAGTTCTTTAAACCACCATACAGGACAAAGGGCACAGGTAATAATACCTCATTCTTATAGTTGGCTTGAAAATTCTTATATTAACTAAAATTGAAATTGAAAACACCCGATTCAATTCCCATCTTCTGATTGGTGTGTTGTAGGTCAAGTGTCGTTGAATTATTCTGTAAAACGAACGCTCTGTATCCACCAACGCTGTGTGGATTGTCCACTTTAACTACACATTACGCGCAAAATGTAGGCACGACTGGCTGATGAGCGTTATCCTCTCGAACTACACATTGCGTGTTAAAGAGGGCACGTCCATAACCCCTTCAGTCACAGAAAGGTGGACAGAACAGGAAGTCCCTTTCAATAAATGTACCCATGTGATCGAAGGGGATTCAACGCTAATTTGTAAGTTCAGATAACAGGGATTTATTCTGTGTTTTATAAAACATTGTTTAAAATTTGTGGAATAGAACGAATAATTTTATTTGTCAGCTTTGCCTCGTAAAATCTCTCACCCCTAATGAAAGTATTATAAAGAATTCCGTTTACTGGTCGCCACTTATTCTCTTAATAATGACCTAATAACCACCAAAACGTGTTCATATTTTAAAAGGAAAGTGATTTTAGGAGTGAAAAAACTGTAAACAATTTCCTTGAAAATACTTAAAACTTTTTCTGCCCTGTTCCATAGACTTAACACACGGTGTCTCAGTGCCGACCAGTAAACGGAATTCATACCAAAGTATTTGTACTAATTTTAAACACTCCTTATTTGCATATTAAAATCATAATTTTTTTGTTTTTTGTTTTCCTTGTGGCAGATTTCTGTTTGACAGTAACGGTGATCGACCCAAGTATCAACCCCGATGAACGCGGACTTCGATGCCAGTTGTTCCACGAGGATATCAAGGCTCTCCCTCAGGTCTACGCTGTCGGGGATATCGTGCGCTTCCATCGCTTAAAGGTAAAGCTAGGTTTTTCTGTTTGGACTGGAGGTGAATTCACACTGAGCCTTTTTGCGCTTAAATATGACACGCGTCGCTTTGAGAAAAAGCAGCGTGGAGAGAATTTGGAGTGAAACGACACACTGAAAATCACAGCATCACAAAAATACTTGTTGCCCAAGTTGATTCTGTGGTTTTCAGTACCGCTGGGCGACTAGTGGATTTTGCTACTCGCGAGTAATTGGCAAAGGGAGGAAAAACAAAATAAGTAACCAACTGTACAGCAGAAATTTGCCTAAATCTGTGCCGCCCTGATTCTGTTTCAAACAATGCATAGATGGTGAACTTCAGCAAGGATTATTTCGTATTTCACTCTCTCTCAAAAAACTACCTCGATTACCTTTTAGTAATGAAAATCAGACGGTCTTGCTCCACGATTAAATGGCATAAGTTTGCCCTATTTCTCCTTCAAACCGTGCATGTAGCTACTGTCACATAGCATACGTGTATTAATCAGTTAATTAAATCGGGCGTATACACGACACTCATGGACACGTGGAGATCCCGCAGTCGTTGTACTCGATTGTTGTGGTTCAAAACATGCTTGTCGGACTTTCGGCAAGCACAAAGGACACAATAAATTGAAATAGTCGGCATACACAAATCAGTCACTTGCACACAGGTCGCCTTTCAAGTGTGCTGGGAAACAGGCCTGTAGCATATAATCGCGAGTATGCAACGGTACTCGCGGCGCCGCAATTAATCAAGTAGTTTAGAAATTATAGTCACGAGTACGAGTACCGTTTACCACTCGTGATTAATCGCTTAATCGAGCTATTCGCCCAGCGGTAGTTTTTAGTGCATTGTTTCACTCCAAATTCTTTCCATACCACTTTTTGTAAAAAAGCGACGCACGTCAAATTTATGCGCGAAAAAGCTCAGTGTGAATTTACTCTAAGGGCTCTCGGAAAACCAATTTTCTTTGGTTTTTAATATGTTACATCTCTCAAACTTTGGTAAGAGTATTGTTTGTTTGTTTTTTCTTTTTAACTGTATAGTTTTAACGATACATAATTTTTTTTGGCCTAAAGTCACCCTCGCGTTGTACATGTTCAACTTTTGCGACGTGATGCCGATTGTCACAGCCACATTCTATGGAAGAGAACAAGATGCGCGCGCATAGCACATGCATCCAGATTTCTGTAAGTGACAAGAGCATGTTTGCAATTATTTTGTGTCGAGTTGCCGCTTGTTCATCGATACTCACACAATCTGTTCAGTTTTGTGACCCGAGCAATACTTTTTAGCTTGATGCAGAGTGTTCCGTCGCAGCGCAAGAGAATCGCAGGTTGAACTGAAATTTATAAGTCACTCTGCAACAGTATTCTATTCTAAGTAGTCGTTTACTTTTCGTCACCGTTTTCACATTGCTATCAGATAACAGAATTCGGAGGCAGCGTACAGGGCCAAAAGGCTTATGGCTTCCACTGCTTGGTGTTTGATGGCCAGCTGGATGGGTCCTTGGTCCCACGGTCAACAAGTCCAAACTACACACTCACGGATGATGATAAACAAAAGGTTTGTATCTTTAAAGATAGATTACATGATTAGAAAACTGTTCCAAATGGCGTTATCTCCATGTGTGATTGAGGATATGTTTGATAGAAAATAAAACCAACTTGTGCAGGGGGCAGCGTAAGAAAAAAACTTCTTGATATCAGGTACAGGGTTGTGCCATTTTAGACTTATTTCAAGTCTGATATTGCGTATCACCAATTATGTATAAGGTATACTTCTCATAATTTTGTGAAGTATGCGCGATCTCAGACTTGAAATAAGTCTAAAATGGTACGATCTGCCTCGGGCCCCGTACCTGATATCAAGAATTTTATCTTACGCTGCCCCCTGACCTGTGTATTAGGCTTGTTCTTACTACGTCATTTTGGGAGTCGATTAATGCCGCGTCATTGTTGAAGCGTAATGCGCTGTAGTAAGATTCCCATTGGTAAAATAAACTGCGTTATGCCCGCCAGAGGCACACACCACACGCACGCATTGTGTCTGTTTTCAATACTGGAGAGACCCTTTCCTCCAGGATTATATCTCTGTACAATGTAATTCATCTTTTCTTAAAACAAAGAAATATCCTAAGATGGATCTAAGGGGATAACTTCAGCTAAAGAACCGAAACGAATAGTGCAACAACATACCTTCCTGAAAGCCCTGTGTGCAAATTTCCAATATACTGTATGTAACAAGGACACCAACAAATGTCACAAAGTATGTGTCCTATGTTACATACGATAAATAGAAAATTTGTAAACAGAAAGGTATGTTGTTGCACTATTTGTTGCTTAAGTTATCTCCTTAGATCTGTCTTAAGATATTTCTTTTGTTTTGAGAGAAGATAACTGCCATTGCACAGAGTTATGATCCTGTTGAAAAAAGTCTCTCCAGTATTGAAATTCAAATTCAAATTCATTCAAAATCATTGAAATTTAAATTTAAATTCATTCAAATTTATTCAAATTAACTCAAATTCACTCGCATTCATTCAAATCCGTTCAGTCATTCACATTCATTCACATTCAGATTTGTTCAGATTTGTTCAGATTTGTTCAGATTTGTTCAGATTTGTTCAGATTTGTTCAGATTTGTTCAGATTTGTTCAGATTTGTTCAGATTTGTTCAGATTTGTTCAGATTTGTTCAGATTATTCAAAATTATTCAAACATACCTTTTCATAGATGACCCGTGTGTCCAAATCTTTAACATTTTAGGTGACCCAGCTAAGACAGTGGGGTTCAAACCAGACCCAACTGGTCATTGACAACCATAACTGCACCCTAAGCAAGATGTACATCAGTCAGTATTTAGACCTCGTCTGTCAGGTCATTAGCGTGGCGCCGCTGCGTGCTGAAGATAGGTGCACTGTCGTTCGCGTGTGGGATGGAACGCATTACAAGAGGTAAGGTCAAAGGTCAATAATTCTCTCATCCACTGATTTTGTTTTTAGTTTTTGCCTGCAGGATACCAGTTTGCTTCTTTTTGAAATTATTAAAGGCACAGGCTCGTCAATGCGCACGTGAGGCCATATTCGTGCCAAGAAATACGCAGCTCCATGCCTTTGTTGTGGAGCTGCGTATTTTGTGGCACGAATTTGGCCTCACGTGCGCATTGACGAGCTTCTGCCTTTAAAAGCATCCTATTTCAAATTTTTTCTTGATGCTAAGTTGAAACATTTAAACAAAAATAATTTTTAAAGCCTTTAAAGGCCAATTATATAATTTGCAGTGACCCAAAATCTTGACAAGAAAATCACATTTTCTCAATCATGAGGGATGTAAAGCCGTAGGTCCAGTGCATTATGTAATGCACTATTGCACTTAAGAGATCCCAAAGCATTTGTTCACTAAGGCCCGTTTCAAACCGTGTCAAATTAATTCAACTTAATTTTTTTTAATTCGACACGACACAAGCATGACGTTTGAAACCATTTGGCTCGGCAAATTGAATTCGGCACGGCAGAAAAATTTAGCTCGACAGGGTCTGCCGTGCTAACTCAATTTAGTGCAACAGTAGCACGGCGCGGTTTCAAACGTCGTGCTTCTGCCGTGTCAAATTTAATTCTAGTTCGAAGTTGGTCTGCAATTTAGGAATACGCATGCTTGCAGCGCGTATGTGAGCAAAGAAATAACCAACAAACAAGCGCATCAAAACAATAAATATGCCGACTTAATACAATGAACAGAATAAAAAATGCACGTGCACAACATTCATGACGTGCACACGACTCATCCGCCATGTATTTAAGTTAGACTAGGAGTTTTGCAAATAAGTTCGACATTTACGCCGTGCTACCTTCGCGCTAAATTCAATTTAATTTTACACGGCACAAGCGCAACATTTGAAACGGTCCTAAGAGAAGGGGATTCTCCACGGTGTTTCTGGCTTGACCGCCGAAGATGGCATCTCGATGTTTAGGTGGTATATAGACTGCTTTATGGTGACGTCAAGCCTTCCACCATTTTGGGTGTCATGACCCACGTGGCCCGAGTGATAACCAGCACAAAGAGGGAGACAAATGTATTAGTTGCACTTACTTCTGTTGCTTAACCTTTAAGTAGGATAAATATGTCTTTCTTCAGGCTAAATTGTGAAGCTAAGTATATGCTCGATAATTTTAACGTATCGCGACGCGTGCGTGCGACATTTTTGAATGAAACCACGCTCAGGGGGGGTATTTTTTACGCACGTTCGTGTGTGTCTATTGGCGCACGCGTGTACACGTTAACACCCAAATGTTCACGGATGTTGCACGTGACCGAAAGGAATCTATAGTAGAAGTCCGAAGTATAAATACACCACTACCATCATCAACCAAAATGGTAAACGGGACTACTCGAACCATTGCAAGGTGTACAAGCTATGTTTTAAGTACTGCATGCACGTGAGGAATTCCACAAAATCAAGAATTTAGTAAAGACTGTTACACAATGCATAGTTCCGAGATTGCCCAGTTAACCCCGCCCCTTAGATATTGTTGCTATGTGCTCACAAGCCATCGCAAAAAAAGGCGACACAACGTACAAAGCAACGGGACTCGGCATGGAAAGCACAGATTCATTGGAGAAAACTCAAAAGTATTTATGTTTTAGGGTCGACAGTTGCCGTAGCACACACTGAGCGAAGGGCTAGTAATGCAGGGATGACAAATATTCATAAAAATGCGCTTTCCTACCTTTGAACAGCGAATCGCCCGACATTAAAACCAAAATTCACCCGGTCACTGGCTCATACAACATACAAACTGTATGGGCAGAAAATCGCGTGATCATTGTGTGATGATTGCATCACTTTTACCTATGTGGGCGCCGTCTGATAGCTCTGTTATGATTGGTCGGCGGGTTAGGCTTGATTGGCAGGTCGGAACTATGCATTGGTGTAAGCACACCAGTTTTAACACTTGGTTGCATACAGTTGTACTTATACTTCTGACTTCAACTGTATATTGATTAGTGGAAGGTGTTGTGATACGCTGGAAAGAGCATTAGAGAAGACACACAAATCACTTGATCATTTAGAAGTAGAGGACGTTTCCTCTTTTCCTGTTTTTTCTGTTCCTGAATCCCTACTTTCAACTCTTTTCATTGTTTACGGCTAACATTTTAGTTAAAATTTGTTTGGTTTCCAGACATGTGCGTGTGATGGATACAAGCTGTGCAGTGAGCATACAAAGCGATCCCGAACTAGTGAACAAATCGGGTGTTTTAGCACTTGACGTGTCAATGTATGATAATCATATGGAAACAGGGGCTAGATTAAAGGTGGGTCTCCAAGTTTGGGAATTTAATTCGGTTTACATCTATTTCACGATTTTACACTTCATATTTGTGAAAAGTCCATGTGAATATAACTTTGAGCAAAGCCTCGTCAATGCGCACGTGAGGCCAAAATCGTGCCACGAAATACGCAGCTCCATAGCAAAGGCATGGAGCTGCGTATTTCGTGGCATGAATTTGGCCTCACGCTCACATTGACGAGCCTCTGCCTTTAAAGCATCCTATTTCGAATTCTTTCTTGATGCTTTGGTTTAAACAAAAGTTGTATAATTTGCAGTGCCCAAAATTCTTCTTCGGGAATTGACAAGAAAATCGCATTTTCTCAATCATGAGGGATGTAAAGCCATAGGTCCAGTGCATTATGTAATGCACTATTGCACTTAAGAGATCCCAAAGCATTTGTTCACTAAGGCCCGTTTCAAACTGTGTCAAATTAAATTCAACTTAATTTTTTTAATTCGACACGGCACAAGCATGACGTTTGAAACCATTTGGCTCGGCAAATTGAATTTGGCACGGCAGAAGATTTTAGCTCGACAGGGTCTGCCGTGCTAACTCAATTTAGTGCAACAGTAGCAAGGTGCGCATTCAAACATCGTGCTTCTGCCATGTCTAAATCTGCCGTGTCTAAAAGTTTCAGGTGTTTTGAAAATCATCAAACTGGTTGAAAAATAAACAAGTTTATATGAAAGTGATTATTTTTAGGGATTATGACCCAGGGTACCGCCGGGGTGAATAAATTCAATACAAATGTGGACAAAAGTTCATGAGTTTGGGAAATCTTGATGCAGTGGAAAACAACTTGACTCCATCGGGATTCGAACCACGGACCTTCTGCTTAATGCGCTGCAGAAGGTCAGCGGTTCAAATTCCGGTGGAGCCAAGTTGTTTTCTACTGCATCCAGATTTCCCAAACTCATAGACATTTGTCCACATTTGTATCAAGATTAATTTATTTTTTTCCCTTTCGTTTTGGTAAATAAAAAGGTTAATTTTAATTTTTCCACCCTTGCACATATATTTTGGCCCAAATCTCGAAACAAGAATGGCTAAATTTGGACTGATTTTTAAAAATTTTATAGCATCATTAATAGACTGTTTTCTTTCAGCCAGGACAGTACATTAAAATCTGCAACCTCCACGCCGCTAAATATCGACCGGCTGGTAAACCTGATGACACCACCGATATAATGGAGCTTGTACTACACGGCGGTACGGCGTATGGACGCGGCATCATAACGCTCAGGGAGTGGCAACAAGCAGTCAAGGACATGATTCAGTGAGTATATCATAACGCCTTCTTGTGTTGTGATCTCCGCCGCGCCGCGCTAAGCCGCCCGGTAACGCGGCACCACTGATATTATTCAGAGCTTGTACTGCACGTTGGTACGGCATACAGACGCGGTGTCATAATTCTCAAGGAGTGGCAACAAGCAGTCAAGGACATGATTCAGTGAGTATATCATGACGCCGCCTTGTATTGTGATCTCCGCCGCGCCGCGCTAAGCTGCGCAGTAATGACACCACTGATATTATTCAGAGCTTGTACTGCACGTTGGTACGGCATACAGACGCGGTGTCATAACGCTGGTAGAGTGGCAACAAGCAGTCGGGGACATGATTCAGTGAGTATATCATAATGCCTTCTTGTATTGTAACCTCAGCTGTTCTCCGCTAAGCTGCCCGGTAACGCGACACCACTGATATTATTCAGAGTTTGTACTGCACGGTGGTACAGCGTACGGATGCGGTATCATAATTCTCATGGAGTAGCAGCAAGCAGTCAGGGACATGATTCTTTGAGTTAAAGGAGCGTGTCCAGATCACAATTTTTTCCCATGGTGTTGAGATTTTGATACCATATCATTTGTCATATTTTTCTCTTGACATTCAGAAAGTTTGTACTTTCAATCCGTACATTTTTTAAGGATATCGTAAAAAAAACACTTATGTTTTGTAGACTAATTTATCTGGTTCCATAAAGCAGTGCAGTGATTACACCAACCTTTTTTGCTTCCACATCCAAATTGGAGATTGCAAATTTCCTGTTTTCCTCCCATGGATAGTGTTTTGGGGAGGTATTTTATATGATTGTTAGGTTAAAACGAAATCCATTTTCTAAACATGCTCCTTTAAATGTTCTATGTCAATGGAAGACTCTATAATTATGGGCGTTCGAGATGCTTACACCGTGTAACGCGGGGTTTACACCGGGGGAAGCCTCCAGAAGATGCAAAACGAACGACACAGGGTTTCTGGGAACATGTCAAAGGTTGTTGCCAGGTGGGGCTTTATATCGTTTGACTTATGATGAAAAATGAAGCCCGGCCACTCACAAATAGTTGTACCCCAATAAGTACCCCAATAAACTGTCAATGCCCACAGACCTCTACTGATTAAGCATAATGTATTTACAGCTCTATTCTCTTTTATTTTGTGTCATAAATCTGTGTTTTTCTTCGTACTCACGTAGCGATTCCGCCATGTTTTAGTACTCATAGTTACTAGGTGACGTCATTACACCAGAGACCCAGGCGCGAGCTCGGGCAGTGGTGGCTGCCACTGGGGCAGACTTGTGTATCACGTGATGGCTAAAAGAATGCTCCGGTGTAAGTTGGTTTAAGCATATCGAACGCCCCAAATATGTAGACAGCTTTTCATAGACTCGCGTGTAATTCCAAGTCGCACCCAATAAATTTGGATATGGCCTGAAATACTGATTTAAAATATTTTTAAATATATTTTACGTTATAGACGCATGAATGAAGTCACCGAAAATGGCCTCAACACCATCGCATCGACCAATCAAAATGCAGTGGCTTCAGTCCAGATTACCCAACCGCTAAATAACGATCAACCAAGCACGTCATTCCAAAACAACACCGCACCAAGAACCACAAATGAGAACGTGCAGAAGTCCGCAACAGACAACGATGCGCGTATTCTTCATGCAGCTTCGGTACGCATGGACGACGATATTGATTACGGCCCAAGTACTAGCGGATTGTCCAATCAAAATGCGGAAGTAACTGTGCCGGTAAATGTCGCCACGACAAGTTCTCTGTCGACCAATAGCAGCAGGCAAGGCACTCCGAACAAATGCATGCAGCGATCTGCCACAGGTACGATAAACTCTAAATGCATAGTTCCGAGTTTGCCCAGTTAACTCCGCCCCCTTGGATATTGTTGCTATGCCTCACACGCTATCCCTCAAAATGTCCACACACACTGCACAAACCAATGGGACTTTCAATGGAAAACACAGATTCATTGGAGAAAACTCAAAGGTATTCATGTTTCAGGGTGAACAGTTATCTTAGAACACACTGAGTAAAGGGCCAGTAATACAGGGATGTCATATCATCATGAAATACATGCTTTCTTATGGCCCGGTCACACATAGACGACGCACGGCCCGCGCATTGAAAATTTGCAATTTTGGCCAGTGCGTTGTCGTTCGCTAGGTGTGCGTCATTATGCGTTACTCGTTCGTCGAGCGCGTTGGACCAACGTTATGCATTCGACGTCATTCGCTGTGTGCGTCGGGATTTTTTGTGCATGCACAAAAATGTGCGCGGAGCTCGACGCATGAATGTACACGTCAAAAGGAACCCAGACACGCGCAGAGCGCGCTAGACCAATGCCAGACATACGCGGAGTGCACGCTGTGTATTCGTTGTAAGTTCGGCGGCTGAGGTCTAGCGAACGCCTAGTGCACACCTAGCGCACACCTAGCGTGCTTTAAACGCATGCCCAGCGAACATGCGGCGAATATGAGCGTGCTGAACGGGTCTCTAACGCACCCAACGTTCTTCTTGCGTGTTCCTTGCGTATACATGGCGTGTACGTAGCGTGTATGTAGCGTGTATTCGGGTGTTTTAATGAGGCTGGATCCGCCACTGTCGCTATTGTATACAGACCTTTAAACTTACTTGAAGTAATCACTTTTACCAAACAAATGTCCTCACAAAGGCACTTGATGGTGCCTCCATATTCACAAAAGCCATCAAATTCTTTCTGTATCAAATCTGTTCACATCATTCTTCATCTTATTTTATCATTAACTGAAAATTGTAGGGCCGTGTCAGTGTTTTAATTAGCCCAGGTCCATTAGCCAAATGACACTGGAAAAGCCTCCCAAAGGCCTGGCTGGTCAGTTGAAATAAAATAGACCCACGCCGTAGCTCACACATTATGTTGATTTACCTTATGAAAAAGATACACTTTTAGGGTATTACCGTACAGTGCCTCATTTTCGAAAAATTTCAAAAAAAAAAATCAACCAAATTTTCCTTGTTTATTAACTCACATGTTATCATTCCAAACATTAAAAGTAGACTGCCTGTGAATTATTAAACAAAAATTAAATTAAATTTTAAAATCCACCAGAAATTTGCCGACGGGACAGTGAAGACTTAAGCCAACTGGCCCTGAAAAAAACTTGAGAGAAAACACTACATAAGGCCAAAAAATAAAAATGTTCGGGTTCTGGTTCTGGTCCGCGCGCGTGGCGATTTTTATAAACATCAATCTTGTTTTTTGTTTTCCTGCGGCAGCTAAAACAGCGCCCTCTATTGCCGCAACACCTCACATTTTCTAGACTGATCGCCAATCCTGTAGACTACGTAAGAGATAGGAACAAGTCTATGTATTTTCCCGGGCAGCTCGACCTCGTACTCGGGGCAATAGATTCGGACGATGCTGATATCGAATGAGAACGAATGGTATGAGGTTGTTTAATCGGCTGCAACGAGGAATTGCAATTGTGAATTAGAACGTGTCCGAGCTGAATACTGAAATATGCCACTTCTTTCTGTGTCCATTCTTTGTGGAGTAAAAACCTCTCAGAACATTCAGTGTTGTGATGGTTCTGCAAGTTTACTATAGGCCTTACTGTGTAAGAATCTGTGTGTAATGGGGAAAGAAAAAAAACTGCGTCGCCGCATCAATTCCGGAACTTTGGTCTGACCCTCCATTTTCCTATTCTACAGTGCTAATCGAACATTTTCAACAAAAGACAACACGTATTGCAGACGTCATTACCAGCGAAGCACCGAGCAAGTTCCGCATACGGGCCAAAGTCACCAACTACTTCCCTCATGATGCCAGCAATTTCACCCATCTTTACTGCCGAAAGTGCAAGTACAAGTAAGGTCATCTTAATTTGTGTCAAAGGTCACGTTGTTTGTGTCAGAGGTTAAGTTTGTCGGAGTTCAACTATGTTTAAAGCCCCAACACATTATTTGCGGTTACCCAAAATTTTACTTCACGAATAGAGCTTCTGCACCGGCGGCCATGACAGGGGGCAGTTTTTTTTTTATTTAAATGATGTAACAATAGAACCACAAAGCACCTACTCATGCATGACACACGGTAACAATGTGACTGCCCCTGTCATGGCCGCCGTGCAAAGGCTCTATTGACAAGAAAAACCTGACTAAAAGTGTTGATAGCAATAGTAACAAAGGCCACACAATTTGTTTTCATGTAAAATGCTACCTTTGTGGGAGAAATTGCCAACTGAAGGTGTTTTTTTATTTATTTTTTTTAATTGTCTGCAGACAATATCTGTACCACTTATTCATACACAAAAAAACATGCATGGATGTTTCAGGTTTTAAAAATCTTAGTGCATCTGTGTGGCTGGAATTTTTACAAGGCAGTTAATCAACATTATTTTGTAGTTATGTAATGCTGTTGTTTGTGTTTTTAAAAGTTTCCCAATCTTGTAATCTGTCTTTAAATACGCATTTCTTTTTTTTTTTAAATGTACACAAATATGAAGTGCTCAAACATATGTCAAATTTATGTTGGAAGTTGAAATAGCTCAAAAAAGATCCATTAAATTTGTAAATGATTATTAAATTATTGAACATTATTTGTTTTTAACAATTATTGGCTTAATGTCTATCTTACAGGGCACGCGTTCCTTCAAAATCAGCCGCTCCAGAAACGACTAACACTCAAGTGGAAAATACAAACACACATGCACAAGAAACAATACAACCATACAACCTAAGGAATTTGGCAGCTAGAACGGAAAAAAGTCAGAAACAAAACGAAACCCAGCCCGGAGTCTTAACCAGAAGCACAGCCGAAAAGATGCTCAAACAAAGTTCCCAAAGAAACAACGTGGCCACAAGTCCATCTCCGACAAACACCAAAGAGTCCGATAATTCGTCGTTGGAAAAGGTGTCTCCGGGTCGAACGGGAATACGAAGAAAACATCCAGCTTCGAAAGATTTGGAAAAGGAGGAAGTGGCTTTGAGACCAAGGAAATCTGGGAAATGTACATCAAAAATGGCTGCCGCGACAGATTATGAGGGCGCTGTTTCAACAGAATGGGAGGTTGGGGGCGCTGTGGACAGTGACGGAGAGAAATTGCCGTCGACGGATGAACAGCAAAAAACGACAGGTTTTGATCTTCTGGGGAACGTAATTACGGCGGAGTTACAAGAATGCGCTGAGAAAACGGAAGAGGGAGAAACAGAAGAAAAGCGGCCGAGACGCAGGGTGTTCGTGAATGTCAACGGTAAGACAAGTTTCTAACATATACTATTCACAATAAGACAGGGATATTAATAATGATAATAATAATGAATATTTGTATTGCGCCGGTTTCCATCAGAAAGATGCTCAGGGCGCAGATATTTTATTGAGGGTATGCATTCCGCTTGAATGATTTTGTATATGATTAGACAATTGTATCTGCATGACAGACACACCTTGTCACAGGAATAGGTGAAAACAGTCATTTGAAGAAAACAAATCCAAAATTTAACCACACCAATATCCCTAACTTATTGTGAGTAGTGTAATACATGTGTAATATATGTGTTATACAATACAAACAAAAGAAGTTACGCAAATCTGATTCTAACCAAAGATCAAGGAGGCTGAGAGATGTAACATTTTATCAGTCTGCACCAGCCTCTGTAAGAGCCACTGAGGCGGGGTGCGTCACTCTGCCTGAAGTGCCTCCCTGAGCTTGGGAGATACGTGGCTCCAGAGGTGAGTTCATCCCATGCAAAATTCTCCAGAACTTATGTTCTGATCAAGAACTTATATTTTAAGAAACTTCCTTTTTTTCCGAGAGAGAGTATAGACCGTATCGTATAGCTCCCATCTTGTAGGACAGCTTTTGATATTTAAATCAGTCGACAATGTAAGCACAAAATGTGCAACCATGTATGTCCCCCAGGAACAAAGAAACTGCCCTACAAGATGGCAGCTATTTGATACGTTCATGTGGCCTTTTGGCACAAAACCAGTCACACGGGTACATTTTTGAAAAATGAGATTCTTGGCTCTCCTGGAAGGGATTTCTGAGCTAGATTTTGATACCAGACATGGGAAATCCCTGTTTGTTTTGCGATGCATAGTTCCGAGATTGCTCAATTAACCCGCCCCCTTGGATATCGTCAAAATGGCGACACACACTGCACAAACCAATGGGACTTTCAAGGGAAAGCACAGATTCATTGGAGAAAACTCAAAGGTATTCATGTTTCAGGTCGACAGTTACCGTAGCACGCACTTAGTAAAAGGCCAGTGATACAGAGATGTCATATATTCGTAACAACCCGGCCTTGAAACAAAAAATTCACCCGGAACACCGCATACAACGTATCGGCAGAAAATCGCATGATGTTGGTTTGTGAGGCAATGCACTTTGACCTATGTGGGCGCTGTCTGCTAGCCCTGTTGTGATTGGTCGGCGGGTTCGGTTGATTGACAGGTCGGAACTATGCATTGTGAACGATTGTTTTCACGCACTTTTTTTCTTCTTTTTTTTCTAAGAGATTTTGTCATGGGATATGCTACGCCTTCTCATTAAAAGCAAGTTGTGAGCTCATTGACAAATTTCAAATTAACACAGGGTTGCAGTCTAGTCCATCACAAGCCTTCACAAGTCCACCACAAGTCCCTGGGTCTTAATTCAAGTCACAAGCTATTCAAATGAACTCAAACAAAGGCATTCGTTTGTGCGTGTTCATTTTTTACTTCTTGTTACTGAACTTGTGACAGACTTGTGTGGGACTTGTCATGGACTTGTGATTTTATCGGCTCTGGACTTGTGATAGGCTTGTGATGGACTCGACTACAACCCTGCCACATTCTATAACTTTTACAGCTTTTTCCTATTTTCCTATCACCCAGGTCTTACCGTACACGAGACATTGCTAATGGCACGAAAGTTCAAACACCTAAGATTCATCCACCATTCAGACCTGCCCAAGGTCAAAGGTCATCCCATTAGAGGTCATGGGTCATCAACCTCTCAACTCAGCATGGTGTACTACCTTTGCCCCCGTTGCTCACCGGAAGACGGGTCAGATGTCTCAGGTTAGCTATCACACCAAAGACATGTTTTTTAAATTTTTATTTTTTGGGCTAAAATTGACAAACATAGCTCACAAACACAAGTACAGTAAAATATTAGTCGAAACTGAATACCACGAAAATCCGTTTACCTCGAAGTAATGTCACATTCCCGAAATAAACATAGGCTTTTGTGTACGCGAATACCTCCGTAGCTCGAAATTCCTGTACGAGTGGCTCCGTTTACCTCGAAGATTTTTCAGCTGTTCAAAAGGAAACCGCAACTGAAACGATTACAATGAGCATGAAAATCTTTTCGTGAGTCTAATCTGTCAATTTAATCTGTCTTTTCATCAAGAGATGCAGCATGATGCGCTGTTACAATAGGGCCTAATCAATCCATAAACCGCAACAAAACAATGTTTTGGAGCTGGAAAAAGGGCTTACAAAATGGGCTAAATACCGAGTCCACAACATACACACGGGGCTAGCAAGTTACGGTGGACACTTTTCGTGCGTTGAGCGGAGCAAATCGGGACCTCCGTTTAACTCCAACTCTGGATAGCTCGAAGTTTTCATCCATTCCCTTGAGTTTCGACTTAACAAGATTTTACTGTATACAGACTAAAATACATTACTACATATAAAACAAGCCAAGGATAACCCAAAAAGCTGTTAATACAAAAACGGCTTATTTCCATCGGGGTCCTAATATGTTCGCATTGGTTTAATTTTTGTTTTAAAAAATCCCATCATGGAAATCCTTTCATGCATCTACACATGGATTTAGTAGGCTTTTGATTTTGCGCGTTGAAAACGAATGCGTCAGAGTCGCGATGTTGATTCCAGCTGAAGCAGCGTACCGAGTTTAAAAATAGCATGCTGCTCCATTGTGTGACTCTGCGTGTCTGATGTAGCTGTTGCCAAGACGCAGCTGTTGCCAAGACGCAGATGCTTATGTCCTTAGTCGAATGTAAAGGGGCGTTGAAGTGCTGGGCCACAGCTAAGCCAGGCAAGTTGAGACAAACGCTCCTCGGGTGTTCGGTAAAACGATCTGCCAAACGGCGCTTAGTTTCACAGATGTACAGCTTACCGCAGCGTGTTCATGTGATACAGTACATAAGATTTGACGTAGTACAGTTGTAGTATCCACGGATGTAATAACGTCCACGGGGGGCCTGTCACTAAAGACGTACACGTACCGTCCAATTTGTTTTGGACAGTGGTGGGTGTGGTGGTCGTATTGACTGACTGGTAGAATCGTCACTGGACTAAAAATTTGACAATTTTAGGTTTAATGTGGACCCCGCTCAAGAAGTGTAAGTGGAGGAATTTTACATGGCTGGTCAGGAAATTGGGTGGTTATGGGTTCGGATTCCACTCGAGTATGCTATGAAAGTTTATTTGATCAGTGTACTGTGAAAACACTGAACTTATAGTGCTGATTCAAACTAGACTGGTTCACTGTCCTCATATTTACTTCCCCTTCGTCGTATATGAGGACAGGTACACGCCGCCATGTTTGGCATAAATATCCAGGAATTCCTGGAGGTTTATGCAAATTAACGGGGCTGTGTCACAGTTTGAGCAAGCGCGCTTAGAATAATGTAGTGCAATTTCTAATAAAGCGTTGTGTTGAACGAAATTGCACTACTTTCTTCTAAGCGCGCATGGCGCTTGCGCAAACTGTTAATTTGCATATATTTATGCCAAACATGGCGGCGTGTACCTGTCCTCATATACGACAAAGGGGAGTAAATATGAGGACAGGGGACCAGTCTAGATTCAAACTACACTACAGTACAGAACAGTACAGAACAGTACAGAAGAAATTATTTTCTATTTTTTGTTTTTATACTGCCCAAAAAAAGGAATTATTAATTTGTTTTCTTTCTGATTTTTTTCCCAGAAAATGGTCATCTGCTAAAGTACCAGTACTGTGTTAATCTGGTGCTGGACGACGGAACAGGATCTATTGAGGTTTTTCTGTTGAGGGAACATGCGGTATGTAATATGCAAATACATCTAATGAATATTTACGAGTGCAATAGTAATTTTATGAATATATACCGAGTAACAAAAGACACAAATTTTCACTTTTATCAAAATATGAAAATGTCTTTTGTAATTATGTTGACATCACAATCCATTGTAGTCGAGTCCATCACAAGTCTATCACAAGTTTATCAACTTCCAATACGTTTAAAGGAGCGTGTCTCTCCCCCCCACCCCCCCCCCCCCCCCCCCCCCCCCCCCCCCCCCCCCCACCCCCCCTCATTTTTGCCATGGGTGTTGAGGTTTTGATACCATATCATGTGTCATATTTTTCTCATTACCATTCTGACATTTCGCACTCTCAGTCCATATATTTTGAAGGATATCATAACAAAAAACACTGATGTTTTGTTAACTAATTTATCTGGTTCCATAAAGCAGTGCAGTGATTACACCAACCTTTTTGCTTCAACAACCAAATTAAAGATTCCTGTTTTCTTCCCATGGATAGTATTTTGGGGATGTATTTTATATGATTGTTAGGTTAGAACGAAATTCATTTTCTGGAAAAATCTAAATAACTCCTTTAATACATTTTCTCTTTTATCCGTTTTCCCCTCAGCAAATGTTTTTCAAGGACATTGCAGCCACCAATCTCCACCTGTGCTTAGAAACCAAGTTCATTCTCGAAGACGCTATGGCCAAACTATGCCCCTACCCAATCAACGAGGGCAACGACATTTCGATGGAAACAGACTTGCCACCAATCAGAAACCTGACGAGTCATCCGTGGATTGACTGTTGCGTCATGTCGTACCGTGTAAACTTGGGCGGGACTGAAACGGTCATGTATCAAATGTTTGATACAAGTTTAGCGTTGGATATCGAGTAGTCGTGTTTCTGTCTGAGCGTTGTGGTTTGATTTCGAATGTGGCACTGGTTCGAATCCCATCCAGAACAAAATGTTACCGACTCGGCAAAAAAGGCGAATAAGTTGCGCAGGCTAGGTCGAGTTTTCGCGACCAAGGAAATCTGCGGCAGATCGACGCTCGTTAAAATACAAAAACACAATGGAAATGTTTGACCGTACCCAGATACTTAATGGAATGTCCGTGTTCCGCCTGGAATTTTCATTGTGTTTTTGTATTTTAATGAGCGTAGATCTGCAGCAGATTTCTTCTTATGGTCGCGAAAACTTGACCTAGCCTGCAAAACTTATTCGCAAATGTCGATTGGGTTTTGCAATGTTGCAAAGTTTTAATTAACCATACGACCGGAAATGCCTTACTCAAATAGAAAATAGGAGTGGTTCCAACTGTCCAATGCAATGATTCCTCCCAAGATATCTCTTTATAAGAAAAAGATTTGAAGATTAATTTATATAAATGAGCGTGCGCACACATTTTTTTGCAAGGGCGCCCTCATGTGAACAAATCTAGGCCCCTGACTACCATGGTATTATGGTTCTGTTTTCCGAGCAGTATAGCTAGGGTACCAGCCTAAATAGGACAGTGGCTTTGCACATTTTCTTGAAAGCATGGACACAGTTTTTCATTGTTTTCTCGGAATGTAGATGAGGTGCTGAGCTGACTTATACACAGGTTGGTTTTTATCATACACATCCTCAATCACACATGGAGATAACGCTGTTTGTAAAAGTTTTTCAATCCTGTAATCTGTCTATAAGTCAGTTTATGTAAAATATTTTCTTTGAAAGGGTTTTGATTTCATTTGAATCTTCGTTTAGTTTTGCAAATTTTTGCCATCTTTCATATTTTTGTACACTATATATATCGATATTTCTTTAAAAAGACAAACTTTGTATTTTTAAAGTGTACAGATAGTTTTCCAGTATGCAAATTAATATTGGACCATAATACACAATCTCATACTTGGAGAAATCATATTTTAGGTAAGAAGTAATTTCATTCAGATGGAACTAAAATTATTTCAACACACTACATGTATCACCTCGTGTTTATAACATTTAATAGTTTTATTTATTTTCTGTTTACCAGAAAAATAGTTAAAGGTACACGTTGTCTGTGTGCGGGGACAAAATCACCCTAAATTCACATTAACATCTTGCCGGTTGATTTTTTTTGTTACACTGATATCTCATTAACAACCTGAACAATTAAGGAATAGGGAACACTTGTTTGTAAGTATTGAAAAATAAAAAAAAAAAAACAATTAATGAGTTATCAAGCATCACTAAGTGCAGAATTGATAGAAAAACCCAAATTTAGAAGTGAAAAAAAAAGCGACATATTTTTTTACAAAACACTTTTAAAAAAATTTCCGCCAGTCCCATATATTTTGTGTACCATGATCAAATTCTCAATTCTTTCCATAAAAAAAGCTACCTATGTATTGCCCGCTGCAATGTAAAACCATTTTGATGATAAAGTTTTGCAACAAATCATGCTGTGCCATATTTGAACTTTCATGGCTGTTTTAAAAGGGAGGATGACATCATCCATGCAACAGTTGTACAGTTGATGTCGAGATTGAACGCTTGTTTCCTGGCTTCAACACATTGTGCAGTATGAAAATTTTTTTATTGTGAACTGACTCACGCCCACTCGAGTCGGAGTGCCTAACTGCAAAACATAGCAGCTTTAATACATGAAGTGTATTTAGATGGAAATTAAAGGTGATTTTCAAATGGCCAGAAATGCAGTTGGAGAAATAAACTTCCCTTGGATAGCTCTGATATCCTGAACATTTACGCAACCTTTAATCAAACAGCAATTTATTCAAATTTATTCATCATACCCGAGTACAGACAATGTAAGTATATCATTTCATATTTTCTGTATAAAATATTTTGCTTTGTTTGAGTTTACAAAACTAATTGTATGCATTTTTTACCAAATTCCAAGCAATATTCAACAGATTACAAGTCTTTAATTTCTTGACGTTTGACGGCATTTTAACATCTGGGTGAGTGGACATTTTTTTACTCTATTTTGTTTTCAAACCAGCCCAACTTTATTTGTTGTTTTAGTTAAAAACTTGCGTATAACCTGTGGTCGATTTCACAAAAGTTAAAAAGAGTTCAATGTCCTAAGATAAGAAGAGTGACCCTTGCCGAGATGCGTCTTAGCGCTCTGTGAAATTTGCCCCTAGTCTTGTATTTAAATCAAGTAACGGGCCTCGCCAGTTAGTACAAATTATCAACTAACCACTGGGATTGATTTCACAAAAGTTAAGATTAGTTCAATGCGTCCTAATTCCCATACCAATGTCCCAAGATAAGAAGAGTGACCCTTCCTAAGATGCGTCTTAGCAATTCGTGAAATCGGCCCAAGGCATTACAATTTCTGTTTGTAACAGCGAACTTTTTCTACTAACTCCAAATAGTTGCACCCAATGCAATACTAACATAGTATGATTTAATACCTACACACTTTTCTAAAGTGTACTTATATTGTATTTTTTCACGGTGGATATATTCTAGATATTTCTAAGATCTTAAAAAAAAAATCACATTATTTATACGCCACTGAAAAATAAATTAGTCTAGTTTCCACATCTAGTGTTCTCTAGCCTTGAATAGAGGCTAGTGAAAAATAGTGTTGTGTGCACACTTTAGTGGCGCAGCAAAATTGTGACTTAAGCGGGCCTCCCACTGTGCGATTTTGGCCACGAATTTCCTACGTATTGGTACGATTATCGGAGACTGCCTATAGACTCTACACACAATCGTAGGAAATTCGTGACAAAAATCGCACAGTGGGAGGCCCGCTTAAGAAACGTCTTGATAGACCTTTATCACCGTGCGGCCATCTTCCCTTTTCTCCTATTAAAATGAACGGAACCAAAGCGAGGCTTGCAGGAAAAATAGTTTGGCCCTGTGTTGAAAATGTTCATTGTGTGCATCACAATGGCACACACACGCGCAGATAGAGATTTTCTCAAAACGACAACGGTAGATTACACGCGCTACCGCATGGTCGTGCAGACACTGATCGTGCCCAATGTGTACTATGGGGAACAAGACAAAGATGGCCGTACCGTGATAAAGGTCAATAATACTGATTTCTGTGACACAATGTTTTGTTATTTTACGTTTTGTTGTGACTTGGCATCACACCCGTTCAATGTACCTGTACATACATACATACATCTGCTGTACAAAGAATTGTATACTCTGTGTAATAAAACTTCCTGCGTTTCATGAACTGCAACTTTATAGCAGTACTTTTGTCTTGCTAAGATGCATATTCATGAATATTCACGATATTCATGAATATTCATGAATATCATGAATATTCATGAATATCATGAATATTCATTATTACTCATTAACTACATGTGCCTGAAAATACAACACCTTAAAGCCCATTGTAACATATGCAGATGTATTACATATCTAAATAAGAATGCTGAACTACATAGATACAAGAACGTTTCTGAAAATCTTTAAAATCCATGCATGGTTTTTATGTTAAATATATGCTAAAAAAATGACTGTGCCTACTCACTTTTTAAAACCACCTTCAGTTAATTTTCTACAGGAAGGGAACAATTATGGAAATAAAAAAAAAAACACTTGTATAAAGGTTTTCTTGTCAATTTGGGTCATTGCAAATGATACATTGGGCCTTTAATTTAATCATTTTTGCAAACACGGCATTATGAACCAGCCCCTTAGCAAACGCATTCGATTAATAATATGGGTATAAAATTACATTATTCTGTACAAATTTTGTACAAATACAAAAAGGATTGATTAAACATTTATAAATAGTCTTCATTAAGACAACTTCTGCATAGCTCGGTAAAAGTGACATACAAATATATACATGTAGATACAAAAGATTTTGTACATCATAATATTTTCTTTTATTTACACAGAATAAGCACTCCGCTGGAAACTTATTCTTTTAAAAGTTTATACAATTGTATTTACAACGGAAGCGCCTTTAAAAAAAAAAATAAGTAAGATTTGCCTTAAAAAGAAAGTATTAAAAAAAACTAATTTCATACATTGATGAATTTTCGTCTGGATAAATAGTTGATATTTTGTGTAATCAATTTTAATACTGATGCCAGGTTTTTTGCGGTAATCACTATTTTATGTTCACACAGGCTGAAGCATGTCAAAAAGCGATGTGGAAGGAATTTGGAGTAAAATGACGCACTAAAAAGCACACAATCACGAAAAAAACTGTCTACCAGAGCTGTGGTTTCAGTGCATCATTTCATTCCAAAATTTTCTCCATGTCGCTTTTTTTCAAATCAACGAGCGTCAAATTTACGCGCGAAAATGCTCATTACGAAGCCAGCCTTATCCCCAAAAAGTCAACAACAGAAAGCCAACGACAGATTACATCCTGCTCAGAGGAGGTTTTTGCCGATGCACGCAAAGATAGAAAGAGCCGATAACCCGTTTTTTAGTCAGGCGCGCTATTTCAACTGCCACGCTCAGCGCGCAGAATAAGCCAAGAAAATGATTAAAATATTCCCTAATGCATTGCCAAAAAGCGTGTAATGATAATCTGGGTCCTATTTTATAAAGCCCACTTAGAAACATTCCTAAATAAACATTCTTAACTCATGTTTTTAAAGATAGGAAAAATTAGATTTTATTGTTCCTAAATCTACTTAAGAATGTTTTTAACTTTTATGAAAAAGGACCCTGGACTTATACCACACACTTGTCTGGGGAAACTTAAGCCTTGCAGCACACCTGCGATTTACTGGATAATCGGATCATCGGACCACATACCGGAAAGGTGTGCGCTGAAACAATTCGGGCCGGTCTGACTGTACACAATAGACCGGAGCAAATCAAACTTGTTTGATTTTTCCGGATCCGATGGTTCGGTAAATCGCAATAGTGTGCGGCGGGCTTTAGATCAAGGCACCTACACTATTATCACCCCTGATCACAGGGCTCCATTACATCACTCCAAATACCATCTCAGCTCCCTGGAGAGTATACAGCCCCGGCTGCCTATCATCAGGCACTCAATGGCTAATTAAACACATCAACTTTCGCTACCCTCTCAGGTACCCATTTTGCTCCTGGGTGGAGAGAAGCAAGGCGTGGCAAAGTACCTTGCTCAAGGGCACACGCACCATGGAAGGGCCGGACCGGGATTCGAACCCACTACCTTTGGAACTAACCCATGTTTTGAATAGGATCCACTAGTCTGCTCCGCCAAAGCACTACCGATGCCCGCAGTCCAAACACGCTCTAGGTGTAGCAGTTTCCGAGATGATTCGTCCATTCCATCGATGTCTAGTGGGTAAGTCTTCAGTTGCTGTTACAATGTCACAGATCGTCTGGCTGCGTCTCGAACGCCTTGTAGTAAAACGTCTAACCACCTGTCAAACAAACAACAACAATGTGCATATTTTAACCCTTGATTTGGTATCAGTAAGAGATTGTTTTGCCCTACCTGACATAACTTTTTTAGTGCTCCCCTGTGACATGGAGAACAATTTTGCCGTGTGCTTTGGGTGGGACTCGAACCCACGACCTCCTAATATTTTAACTGGTTGCTCAACGCCCGCCAGCTCGGTGGATGAGTGGTTAAGAAGTCTGCCTAGTATGTAGGAGGTTGTGGGTTCGAGTCCCACCTGAGCGTACTATGTAGTTTCTCTCATAGTGTCTCGGGGTGGAGGGAGGGGGGAAAGTGAAATTTCTTTTCGTTTTAGAACGACAGGTGCCAGTGTATTCACACTGAACACAATAGAATTACATAACAACTGGCTATATAAACGCCACGTTCGCTTCAGTAGCTCACTCTCGGTCAATCGTGTCAACTTTGCTGTACAATCCTATTCTACACACGTCTTCACGCACCGCATCGAACATGTCCCTCGAACCGGGCGTCGGCGGTTCGGAGTCCGGTACCAACAGTGATCAGATACTGAACGCTATCCAGGCCCTTTCTAAGTCATTAGACTTCAAGGTCGAATCGGCTTGCAAGAAGCAACGCTTATCAGACGTTCCGACGTTCAAACGCGACGGCATCAACAGCAGCACAAGCACTGCGAGAAGCTTCTTTCGCTTGTCGAGTCGGCCATTCAGAACATTGACAGCCTTGACATCGACTCGGCCAAGACCGACTGGAACGCCGCCGTGAAGTCCATCAAGGAACGTCAAAAGCTCATACGACTTGCTGACCGTTCTGATCTCGGCTGGGGAGTTGTGAAAGAGTACATCGCAGAAACGTCTAATTGAGGCGGCATAGACATTTGCGTCCACCCAGTCGTATGGCACTGAGTTTATAACACATTTTATTCGATCGTTTGGTATCGAATTCGATTTGAGGGACAGCGGATTTTTTGTCCGTCCAATATTGGCATCGAGCACATCGTTCAAAGTTTAATTTCACAATGTTTTAAAATTGTTGATCTTTCCACACCGGAACTGGCAATCGTAATTTGTTATTTAATACCTTTTTTACCTTTGTTGTTTTTTCCGCGTTCCGTGTGCACCGAAGGCCAGTAAACGTCTATTTGAGGCGGCATAGACATTTGCGTATACCCAGTCGTATGGCACTGAGTTTATAACACATTTTATTCGATCGTTTGGTATCGAATTCGATTTGAGGGACAGCGGATTTATTTTATTTTATTTTATTTTTGTCCGTCCAATATTTGGCATCGAGCACATCGTTCAAAGTTTAATCTCACAATGCTTAATTGTTGATCTTTCCACACCGGAACTGGCAATCGTAATTTGTTATTTAATACCTTTTTACCTTCGTTGTTTTTTGTTTCCCCTTTGCCCTTTCTTTTGCGACTTTCTATAGACTACAGCAAGGTTCGCACAACGACCTAGCCACTGTTCACCATTGGAAACATTTGACCTGTTTTTGTCCTTTTCTCGTCTCACATGAGGTATAAATAGAAAAGAAATGAATTTTCTGACGGAAGTATGGAGGAAGAAAGTGAAATTTCTTTTCGTTTTAGAACGACAGGTGCCAGTGTATTCACACTGAACACAATAGAATTACATAACAACTGGCTATATAAACGCCACGTTCGCTTCAGTAGCTCACTCTCGGTCAATCGTGTCAACTTTGCTGTACAATCCCGCCCACCCCATTTTCCCACTTCAATCGGAATTCGGACCGGGGGAGTGCACCCCTGTCGAGTGCCCTGGATGCACCCACGTTTCCTCCAATGGCTGGGGGTTTTTCGTGGCCACCGAGCGCCAGCACACAGTGCTGGTCCGACACTCGACCCGAATTCAGTTCCAGCTCCGACACACGCGTTTTAATTTCTCTTTCAGCTTGATTGATTCTGACCGATTTTAGCACGGTGATAATTATTGAACTTCGACACTTTATTGTCGAGACCTAGACACTGAACCTTTTTTATTTGTTTACAGCTCGTAATTCATACGTCAAACTTGGTTCAGATGCTAGTTTGATAGCCTCTAAATCGATAGGCCTTTAATACGGCTTACACCAGACGTGTATAATTATTGTTTTCAACCACATTTGAAGGATATTACATTTGTGCATATAATTTGATCCTAATCAAGCTGATTAGCGGAGTTTAAAATAAATCGAACAGCAAGGTTCGCACAACGACCTAGCCACTGTTCACCATTGGAAACATTTGACCTGTTTTTGTCCTTTTCTCGTCTCACATGAGGTATAAATAGAAAAGAAATGAATTTTCTGACGGAAGTATGGAGGAAGAAAGCACTGAGCATACAGTGCTAATCAAGTTACGTCTGGTAAGGCAAAACAAACCCTAATTAATATTTATTCTGCTTGACGCATTTGAACATCACCCAGTTTCAAGTCGTCCTTTGCGTGCAACTTTCCACTATGGGCTGGCGCCCCGAATTCTTTACTTTCAAATGGAGGTGCAGTTTTGAAAGTCCACATACTATGCTGTTGTTGCTACGTGGTGCACGCCAATGCCTAGCAACCAACAATCTGGTTGCTTTATGCCATTCTCTTCAACAGTGAACACGGTATTGATTCTGTACTTCACACCTGCATCATGCACTGGGTCATATTACATAGCAACAAAAATTTAGTCTAATCATCTGGATACTTAATGTGCTTGTGAAAGGAAGTACATGTACATCAGACATTATATACCCCATACATTGATTCTCGTTCACTGATTGGTTAAAAGCAGATCACGTGACATGGATTAGTTCAACCATTTCCGTACGCAACTGAAAAAGTACTATTGTTTGACCTTTTGCGTCATAGGTCAAAGAATAGTACTTTTAAAAGTACTTTTTCCCCTGCGCGTACAGAATATCACGCACGCGTGTGCGACATATGATAGGTGTGACAATGCACGGGCGTTCACGCGGACAATGTGCACTTTGGCTTGGCTCTCGGAAAACTTGATTATGTCCTGAAATACCAATCACTTGACACAAAAAATCAATGTATGAGGTATATAAAACAAACAGTGATCGCTCTTTATTCGGTAATCTTGAGACGGAAGGCCTGCCGTCTCAAGATCACCTTGAGCTTTCAATATTTGTATAATATTCATGTGAAACATACCAAAATGAGTTCAAGTTTAGTGAGATTAACGCACCTTCTCTTAAGTTCCCTTGTATCAGCAGACAGTGTGTGGATTGTCCTGCCTTCGCTCAGTTTGAATACGTGATCGCGTTCGGCATTGCTGTCCGTGAGATCGTGAACTGAACATTGTGTGATTTGGATGGTGAACACTGGTCTGACGTCCTGGAAATGAAAGGTAAGTGCATGTAGAAGTTATAATTATTATTATGTTCATATTTTTCCCAAAAAATGGATTTCGTTCTAACTTCGCAACCATATAAAATAACCTTCCCAAAATACGAATCCATGACAAGAAAACAGGAAATTTGCAATCTCCAATTTGGACGTGGAAGCAAAATGGTTGGTGTAATCACTGCACTGCTTTATGGAACGGATAAATTAGTTTACAAAACATCAGTGTTTTTTTACGATATCCTTGAAATTACATGGATTGAGAGGGCGAAATTTTAGAATGGCGATGAGAAAAATATGGCAAATGATATGGTATCAAAATCTCAACACCCATGGGGAAAAATGGGGGCGTCAAATATGTTATCTGGACACGCTCCTTTAAAATTACGTAGTCGACTCGAGTCCCAATTTTCCTGACTTGACTTGGATTCGAGACACTGACAGAACTTACTTGACTTAACACGGACTTATAACATTTATTTGACTCGTCTGCCAAGAATGAAATCAAAATTTTATGGAATTTTTTTTGTCATTGTATTTCAGCACTACAGAAACCTAAGCTTTGTTTAAAAATGGAGCATTCTTGGCCAGCCAATCACAAACGGCCTTTGGAGCGGGAACCCAAAATTGACCAATGAGAACCTACCTTTGGAGCTTTGAAGGCATATAGTTCCTGGTCCGTAACCGCCACCCAGAATTTCGTCCACACGCCTTTATGCTGGATAAACAGGTAACTCGCAAAAGAATTGTTCTCGTCGATTTCCGTTAACAGCGACTAGAAAAAAATAAATCCAGAACAGTTAGTTATAAAGAGACCAAGGACCAATTTTATTGCTTGATTCAAAATTTGTTTGCTTTTAAATGAGTTTTCAGTCAAAATCTTATATGATGTGTATTATAATTGACTGGTGTTCTGCTATTCTTGCTAAAAACACAAGTCCACATACATTTTGACTATTGACCTATTTTTATGAAGCAAACAAATTTTGGATTAAGCAATTTTTCTGCTAAACAGCTTTATGAAATGGCCCCAGTTTAGGCTTCACATTAATCTGACATCACAAATTTTATGATTGAAAAAAACAAAAACAATACTGAATACAACATACATTCCTGACTACAGTTAACTATAGTTTGACTATTTCCAACCGAACACAGTCTAGTCAACGATGGTTAGTCGTGTCTGGGCGACCATTCGGAACCTTCTCACTGAGCACGGTCACGCTGGTCACTGGTACCCATCAGACGTTGAGTTGATGTAGCATTTTGCATGAAACCAACCGATTACATTTGTAATAACCAGAGGCATTTGCATGTAACTTCCTGACGAACCAAACGCATGAAATTTATCTTTTTTACTATGGAATTTTAAGGTCCGTTTATACGGAAATAATTTGTTCCTAGTGAAAGTGCCTGCTTACTTTCCGTGCAAGTTTCTCCAATTCTTCTTCGTCCCCGTTCAGTGTGAAGTAACACTTGAAACAGACTTTGTTTTCCCTGCCCTCATCATATTGCAAGGGTGCCTCGTAGCTTGAACATTTATGGCACACGACCTAGAAATTTAAATTTCAGAAAAATGGGTCATGTCAAGAGTAACATTGGGTTTTGTCATTGACAAAAAAACTGCTTTAATTTTAGGGAAACGCAAGCCCCAATGGTAATAAATTAGAATAGGCAGCAGTAATTGGTGAATAGGGATTTTGTATGAATATGCATAAGTAGTTATAAAACTCATGAATATGAATGAGCTGTAGGGACTCCTCATGAATATGTATGAGATGACCATGGCTCCTTTTAGTAATCCTAAATTCCATTCCACACCTCGTACACATTGTTGTCATTATGAATGAGTGCTTCATGAATATGAATGGTTCATGAATATGAATGGTTTCATGAATATGAATGGTTTCATGAATATGAATGAGCTTTCATGAATATGAATGAGCTGTAGTACTTAATGAATATGTATGAGATGACTCACAGCTCCACATGCTCTACAGTGATGTCTTCTTTTAGTAATCTTGAATTCCGTTCCACATCTCATGCACATTGTCTTATGTTTTCATGAATTTGAATGAGCCTTTCATGAATATTAATGAGCTGTATTCAGCCAATAGGGATTTCTTAATCAATATTAATGAGATGACTTACAGCTCCACATGCTCTACAGTGATGTCTTCTTTTAGTAAGCTTGAATTCCGTTCCACATCTCATGCACATTGTTGTCTCGTCGTCGCGTATCCATCGCGGCTCAACATTACCGGGAAGAAACTGGACAGAAAAAAATAAGAATGGGGGCATTCGTCAGGAATTTAGGGCTCCAAAAATGGTTGATGTTCAAGTTAAAAATAACACTGTGTGTTACAAAATGTCGCACAAATAGTCATATGTAGTTACAGAAAGTTTGTGTTACTTACTGCTCATAAAAATATTTTCCCACAATTTTTTATTTTTTGTTGGCCTTGATTTTTGATTTTATTATTTTTGTGTGTTGTCCACAGTAATTGATTTAATTAAATATAGGAAAAAAATAAAAAATATTAAGGCCAGAAACAAAATTTGATAAAATTGTTAGAAAATTTCTGAATCATCAATAATCTTTGAATTAATACCTAAAAACACAAAATTGTTGAATAATTATTGGATACGATAAAACTGGTCTATAGTGGCCACCCTCAGAACCGTATATAAACTGGCCACTATAAACAGGTGGCCTCTTTATAGATGTTGCATTAGCATTATACACATGGCATTTGGGACCAAAGACGGGTGGCCACTATAAACAGGTGGCCTCTTTATCAAGGTGCCATTAGCATTGTACACATGGCATTTGGGACCAAAGACGGGTGGCCACTATAAACAGGTGGCCTCTTTATCAAGGTTCCATTAGCATTGTACACATGGCATTTGGGACCAAAGACGGGTGGCCACTATAAACAGGTGGCCTCTTTATAAAGGTTCCATTAGCATTATACACATGGCATTTGGGACCAAAGACGGGTGGCCACTATAAACAGGTGGCCTCTTTATCAAGGTGGCCTTAATAGCAGGTTTCACTGTAAAAATTTCTTGTTTTGTAGCAAGCATGAACTTTTGACAACACTGATAAATCTGGGATGAATTTAAAAACACGAGAAAATTGCAGTGCCCCGACTGGGATATATGGCTTACATGGCCAACTGCTCTACCAACTGAGCTATCTGGGCATCCCGCCGGAGCACCACAACAATCTTGTGTTTGCCTCTCTTTTTCCCAACAATGCAGTGGGGCAAATCCATGCCAACCAATTTAGCTACACTGATGGCCTATTGTGAAGAGACAATTTATGTTCACAATGCTTTGAATATTTTTTTAAATGACAAGATTGCTTCAGTGATAATCATTTTCTAGGCTAGGCCACGTACCCCATCAGAGGAGAAGATTTCATTTTCTCTGTCTGCTACGGCGTCGTTCATCTTGAATGTTTCCTTCTTACGAACCATCTCGCAAATTGCCGACAGTAACTCCTGATAGAGGGAGACAAATTACTCTCAGTAAATCCATGCAAGGTAAGAATTTAATACCTCCACAGGAGAATTCTGTGTAGAGGTGTCGTTCTGTTACATAGAACAGCACACCTTTGTGCCATACATGTATTGACCAACTCTCTCCACTCTCGCGTCTTTGTAGGAAAAAACTGCGTATTAAAGGCCCACTGTATCATTTGCAATAATAATAATAATAATAATAGACAGTTCTTATATAGCGCATTACAGATCCGACGGATCTCTCAATGCGCTTTCTGCATTATTACCCGTGGTCATTGGGCTCAGTAGTATCATTCCTTAATCCTTCTCAACTCCCTGGGGAGTATGCAGTCCCGTGCTGCTTATGCGCACATGGACTAATCAAACACAAGCTTTCACTACCCTCACAGGTACCCATTTCCTCCTGGGTGGAGAGAGGCAAATCACGGCAAAGTGCCTTGCTCAAGAGCACACGCACCATGGCCAAGCCGGGATGGGATTCGAATCCACAACCTGTGGATTGACCATAGTCTTGGATTCAACACGCTACACCGCTCGACCATGGTGCCCCAAGATTAATAATAAATGAGTTCACTTGGAAAATCTTCCTCAACTATAGCAACTGTCCAATAAAAGTTTCTGCCCAAGAGGACAGAATTTTAAGAATTTATGAAGATAAAATTATTTAGTTAGTTTACAAAATATTTACTTAGTCGGTTCGCATCTGGGCAGTCCGCAATGGGCGCTGTGTAAAGTACATGTAGTGCTGCGACCGTGTAAACGTTTAAACGTTTACACACCCGAAATGTAACTATCCGTTTAGAAAAATGCTAAACGGATATCCGAAACAAACTTGTAAAAAAACGATCCTCCCTTTTTCAAAGATCTAATGGCCGCTTTGCGCCGCCGGAAATTTCTAAGTGATTTTACTGATGGTTTTCGGTTTCATCTTGCAAGTTGAATTCAAAGCAGGGTGGTAAACACTGTGGAGCCGACGATCGTAGTTGTGTTGGAACTGTTATTGATTCCATTCTCTCATTGGTTGCTGACTTTGGGTTTGAGTGACTTCCCGAAAGTATCCAAGTACAGCAAAGCCCAGCTGAACTTTCGTGGCCTGCATCATGTATGCTCCAATTCAATAAAGTGTCAGTGGTGCCGCGCTAACGCAGATGATACCAGGTCAAAGAACTTTATATTGCGAGCGTGGTAATAAGTTTTACTTTTTGTTATGTTTACTATTCGTTTAAACGTTTAAACGAACGTTAAATTGACGTTTAAACGTTTAGAAAAATAAACGGTAACTCCCAGCGCTAGTGTAAAGGCTACACGATTAAGGCTTCACACACTTTCTGTAGGTAGGTTACGCTGTGCATGTGGACTGGACTGGTCGTGCACACAACAAGTATGATGCAAGCCACAGAGTGCATATATACGTACGCGACCGACTGAGAACGAAGAGACCAATTTAGAATAAGTCATTTAGAAACACCTAGTCAAGAGCGGCAAAACGCACATGGATTTTTCATGTTTTTGAAAAACATTTTTTATGTCCTTTTGATATATAATGTTTTTTTCCCCAAAATCATCTTCAGACCGTATCGAATAGCCGCCATTTCGTGGGGCAGTTTCTTTGTTCCTTGAGGACATGAATGGTTGCACATATTGTGCTTCCATTGTTGAACAGTTTAAGTAACAAAAGGTGCCGCACAAAATGGCGGCTATTCGATATGGTCTATAGGGCCTTTAAATGCCATCAAGTACACGTACGCACATCCTGGATCCAAACACGAGCGCGCGTGTTGCTAAAAATTTGTTTGAAATACGGCGCAGCTGATGCACATCACAAAAATGTATGTTCAAGATCCTGATGCACTCTGTATCAAGTGATGTCAATTGAGAAATCAATTCTATTTTTTATTTTTATTTTTAGATATGTTTGAGTCCAACCCGAGCATACTATGAGTTTTTTTTTATATATAATGTCGGGAAAAAGCACTTAGTATAGGCCTATGTGTCTGTTTTCAATATAATACTGGATAGACGTTTTCCTCCAGGATTATATCTCTGTACAATGTCATTCATCTTCTCTCAAAACAAAAGAAATATCTTAAGATGGATCTAAGTAGATAACTTCAGCTAAAGAACTGCAACGAATAGTGCCACAACATACCTTCCTGAAAGCCCTGTGTGCAAATTTCCAATATACCGTATGTAACAAGGACACCAACAAATGTCACAAAGTATGTGTCCTATGTTACATACATTAAATAGGAAATTTGTACACAGTTTTTAGAAAGGTATGTTGTTGCACTATTTGTTGCTGAAGTTATCTTTTTAGATCTGTCTTATGATATTTCTTTTGTTTTGAGAGAAGATAACTGGCATTGCACAGAGTTATGATCCTGGTGAAAAAGTCTCTCCAGTATTGAAAACGGACTTATATAGCGCATGTCGTGTGAGGTCCAATTACATCCTTTTAACACAAATTGTTTTCATTCCTGATAATACAAGGTTCCTGTTATAACAAGGTAATCTAAGAACCTCTTCTTAACGAGGTTCAACTGTAGCCCAACTAACCTTCATCCATTCTTCGCGTTCTTCCTCCGAGCTGGCCTGAATCTCAATGGTCTTGTTCTTTCCCTCAATGATAAACCTGCAACTGGAGCTGTCCAGGAGCTGTCGGGGGTAATAGGTAGGTTGGGGTTTGGGGCAGAGAATGGGTTAAAGGGTAAGGAGAGTTGTACGTATGCGATGACAGAAAAGATTGTATGGTGTTTGAACAGGAAGGAATATCCGAGGGAAGAGATGGAAATAAAAAATAAAAAAAAGTTATGGTTGAGCTTCATATTTAAAGGCAGTATACATCATTGGTAATCTCGAAAATCTGAAATATATTTACAGATTTACGCCTAACTTACACAATATAAACATGATGACCGTAGAAAACTTCCCCTGAAATGGTTATGTCTGAAGTGCTATAGTCTTTGAGAAACGAGTAAAACAATTAATTTTCGTCTCATGAGACGAAATTATTTTTTTAAACGATGTCGGTCACTTTACCCCAAAACCACTCGCCCAAAAGCCACTTCGCCCAAAGACCAAGACAAACGTATTTCCTCGAAAATGTGGTCTGCCAAAATGCCCACTTTGTTCAAACGAATTTTAAAGCATTTAATTTATTTTAATGAAAAAACATTATACTTTGTATTTTAGACATTGGCAACCCTGTGAAAAAAATCTCATTTTTATACGGCCATTTTTGCACATTACCTAGACTTGCCCAAGTCTGACTTCCCGTGTCTGGTCTGTAATGCGCAGTGTACAGCGCGCCCTCTGGATTAGTGGCCTGTCTAATCCCTTTTCTTCCTTTAGGCCGTCCCGGTTACGAGCGTATATTGGAAATTTGTACACAGGGTTTTTATCTCTATTTGTCAAATTTTTTCCCAGATTATTTCTTGGAATAAAGCAATTAATTAAACAGAGTGTACTCACACTAACCTTCATGCCGTTGACCTCCATTTTGACCTTGACCTTGTATGTCGTTGATGATACATGTAGTAAACCTTTCTTCTCACAACACAGTAGGATATCGTTAAACTGAAATTAGCAAAGAATTCCCACGATAAAAAATAACAAAAAACAGTGAAAAAGTCCAGTGAGTTAAAGTAACATTAAAATATTTCTGATATGGTAGAAAATTCAAATTATCAATGTGATTTTACCCAAAATATTGTTCTCTGTATGAATAACCTTAGGCTCATGGTATAAACATGATCAATCTGTGCACGAAATTTAAAATTATTTAAATTTTTATTTTAAAAATTGACAAAAAATTGATGAGTAATAACATAAACTCATCAGATATTTCTTCTTGGCAGTAAAGTTTTTCCCTAAGCAGGAAAGCCTTTTGTGCTTACCAGAAACGTGTATCTATCTTGTGATTCTTTGTTCTTAGCAGTAATCTTAGTTATTTTTCCCTAAGCAGAGAGGCCTTTGTGCTTACCAGAAACGTGTATCTATCTTGTGATTCTTTGTTCTTAGCAGTTACTTAATCTTAGTTATTTTTCCCTAAGCAGGAGAGCCTTTGTGCTTACCAGGAACATGCATCTATCTTGTGATTATTTGTTCTTAGCAGTAATCTTAGTTATTTCCCCTAGGCATGAGAAGCCTTTTGTGCTTACCAGGAACATGCATCTATCTTGTGATTATTAGTTCTTAGCAGTAATCTTAGTTATTTTTCCCTAAGCAGGGAATGCCTTTGTGCTTACCAGGAACATATATCTATCTTGCGATTCTTTGTTCTTAGCAGTAATCTTGTTTTTCCCTCCTAAGCATTGTAGTTGAGTACAATCACAAGCCTTCACAAGTCCCTTGTCTTAATTCAAGTCACAAGCTATTCAAATGAACTCCAACAAAGGCATTCTTTTGTGCGTGTTCATCCTTTGGTTTTTGTTACTGGACTTGTTACTGGACTTGTGACGGGACTTGTCACGGACTTGTGATTTTATCGGCTCTGGACTTGTGATAGACTGGTGTGGGGTGTTATGGCCGAGCGGTCTAGTGCGTCGGATTTAAGTTTCCGTGCTAGTACTAGAATGTAGGTTCGATTCCGGGCCGCGACGGGTTGTGACACCTGTGCCCTTGAGCAAGGCACTCAACCACACTTGCTCCCATTCCTGTAATTGGCGGTCCCTCCGCTGTTGGATATGGTTAATAAATAAATAAATAAATAAATAAATAAATAAATAAATAAATAAACTTGTGATGGACTCGACTACAACCCTGTCCTTAAGCAGGAGAGGCCTCGGTGCTTACCAGAAATATGTATCTATCTTGCAATTCCTTGTTCTTAGCAGTAATCTTGGTTATCTTCCCTTCCTTCAGGAGTCGCCGCGTCGGGTGGATGATGTTCTCTCCGTCAATTTTCTCGTTAATCTTAAGAAGCTTTTCAAACTGGTCCTGGATAAAAGACAGTCAGAAGATTACTTGTGGGTAAGAAAAATTAGCCTACATTTTAACCTTAAAGTTATAGTCACACATAACCTGTTTTGCGTGCCAGTAGATTGGAAGGAAAAGAAGGGGCATGCGCGGTATCCGTGCTTTGCTGCGGGCACTCAACTCCCGACTCCTTGGCTTTTGAGCCTGCATTTAACCCGGCGATAGAGCTGACTAACTGCTTGGGTCTGCAGTTTCCTTCCACAGTGCAAGCACTAGGTATCCATTAACGACTGGGTGGCCGGGGCCCGCTACACAAGCTTACGCTGGTGGCGATGTACAGTTAAGTTTTCCGGACCAATGGAAAAGCCTGCGACTGCTTCGAGGTTAGAACCCACGACTCTCCGAGTGCAAGCCCGATGCTCTACCGCTGCGCCACAGTGATGTACACTAAGACTGGAGTTTGTAGTTAATCCTAGTCAATCCTAGTTAGACCATACTCGAACCTTGTGACCCGTAGTCAATCCTTACCAACCGTCTTCAATCGGCAACCTGTCCTGGCATAGAAATTTAAATTGTAGTAAAACCTAGAAGGACGCTACTAGAGCCCTAGTGGACACCTAGGGCTGCCGGCATAGCCGTAGTGGTTCATAGGGGGCCCCCTAGGCCTAGTGCCGCCTTGCACAATCTTATTGAAGCCAGGACACTGCTGTTGTTTCTTGGAGGCATTAGAATTGCCCTTAAACTTCCCGGCATTCCTTGGTAGAATCGTGCGATCAGAGATTCATCCCGGTTTAGAGCCAAAACTGTGGTCGAACGAAGGAGAGGGACACCGGGAAAGTGACGGGGCCCTAAGCAACTGTGCTCTGCCAGCACTCTTGTGAATAAATACAATGTATTACGTTGCTAATTGTTAACACTTTTATGTTCTTGTGAAAAGTGTCAAATGGAAGATAGCAGTGCTTCCAACTGTCCAATGCAAAGATTACACCCGAAATGATTTTTTTTATACGAAACGATAATTGAAGATACATTTATATAAATGTGTGCGCACACACATTTTAAAAAATTCACAAGCACCCCCGACTACTTGGGTAATATGGCTCTGTTTTCCATGCATTTTATCCAAAGAACCAGTCTAAATAGGATGGCGGCTTCACACATTTTCTTGAAAGCATGGACACAGTTTTTCGACTTTTTCTAGAAACGCCGATGAGGTACTGAGCTGACCTACACACAGGTTGGTTTTTATCATAAATATCCTTTTACACACACAACGAACAAACCGTTAATAAAAAATATCCAGTCCTATAATCCGTCTATAAACGTGGATATCTGCATACGTAACCATTATGATCGCGCTTCCTGCACGCATTCCAAACAAGCCCACTTTAAAGGTCGACAGACAATTTACACACTTTTTAACTGCTCAAGAGACCAGTCATAAGTTCAGTCCTGTCCAAGTTAATGAAGTCTAATGAATCTCCGAAAACCTGACATTTACAATTTAACGTAGAAAACCCCAGGTACTAAAAAGAAACTCTTCAATTGAGATCAGAATCTAAGACAGGGGTAAAAATAGATACACCAAAATAGAGCTTAAAAGTTTGTTTATGAATTGGCCAACAATTTTTGATCAAGTGTCTAAAGGAAATACGTTGCTATTAACTTGACACCATGCCGTTAGAAGAAAAATTGATACTAGAAAAATGTGACCTGTTGCCCAAAAAATGAACTGAAAGTTGGAATTTAAAAAAAATGGATATTGGTATTTTTGAATTTAGCAGAAAAAGAGCTTTCCAATGGTATATAACACACAAGGTAAAACTATTCCCCCAACGCAGCACAGCTTGAAGAAGTGGTTTAAACAAATCTTACAAATCTTCAAACAAAATTTCTTACAAGGCACGAGGAAAGCTATCGTCAAAATTGGTCTGAAAATGATGTTTTTAATTGTTGGATGACGCTAATAATTTGGAATCAAATGAAAAAAGTTACTCTTTCCAAATATTACAAAACCCTAAAATTGACCTCCCCTTCAATTTTTGACTTTGAACCGTCGTCGTAGGAAATAGCGGAGTGTAACTTGACACTCATTTCGTCGTGACAGGTCACAAATATTCTGAGAATTTTTGAGCAGCTAAGGCTGTATTCACACTGAGCCTTTTCACACAATAACACACGTGAATTTGACGCACGTCGCTTCGAGAAAAAGTGGCATAGAAGGAATTTTGTGTGAACTGAAGCACTGAAAATCACAGAATCGCAAATTCTCCCTGTGTTAAAGTTTTCACAAAATGACATGCATTAAATGTACACACGTTAACGCGTGAATAGGCTGTGTGAAGCTACACTAAAGATTGCTTAAAGGCCCATTTTATCATTTGCAATGACCCAATTTTGTTTGAGTTGACAAGAAAAACCTTACGAATCCCAGTCGGGGCACTGCAATTTTCTCGTGTTTCTAAAATTTCTTCAGGCTAGTTTATCAACATTCTTTCTTAGATATGTTAAACTCTTATTCCATGAATCTGTTAAACGTTTTATCTTGCAAATGATACATACCGTAGGGCCTTTAAATGGAAGATTTGTACTTTATTTATTCAGGAAGACAACTATCTGTCAAGGAAATTCTAATTTTCCTGTCTGCAATGCACGTGGTGCAAGTACTCTTGAACCTTTGTAACTGAGCTATCCTGTACGTACACTACTCATAATAATTGTATTGAGGGTGTGCACTATGCATTCCGCTTGCATGATTTTGTATATGATTACACAATTGTATCTGCATGACAGACTAACCTTGTCACAGGATATAGCACCGTGTTTACACTCGAATCGGCAAAGGTGGATACAGATCCAGCATTTTTATTGCGACCACAAAACTGAACATTTGCCGCGTTTACACTACACCCCAAATCGCTTCAACTCGCCTTCAGAAACCGCAAAAGTCACCACTAAATGTAACTGTAGCGAATGCGTGAGTTGTTAGGTGTTGCTGCACCAGATTGGTCAATTAAATCTACTACACTGCGAGCACCGCCCCAAGGACACTCAAATTGCCGAATCTGTATTCGGGTAGCATTTACACTACAAGCGACCTTGACGATTGCGGAGTTCAACCCTACCCCAAAGGTGACTTGAAAAAGGTGAATCAGACCCGGGTCTGATCCGCCTTTTTCAATTCACCTTTTTCAATTACACTAAGTGCCTACTTGGCTTCAACTCCCCTTTTTGGAAATTGCGGAGTTCGATTCGGCAAAGGCGAATCAAGTGTAAACAGGCTGTAAGTGAAAACAGTCACTTGAAAAAAAATCAAAAACTGAACCACACCAATATCCCTAACTTACTGTGAGCAGGGCTACAGATCATTATCATAAAGCTGTCTTTACGTTCCCAATTTTGTTTGCGGTTATTTTCTCGGCCTGATATTGGAAGACGTCCAAATATAGATTCTTTGGTGGGCCCAAATATAGAGGATTATTGTACTTTGGTTGTGTGAGTCACCTTACCGCAGGAGAAACGAACGACAACGTCTGTGGTAAATTTATCAGCACTCGCACGTGGCACAGTCCAGAAGTTTATTCTGTCAGTTGGCACGTGGCAAAAGACTTGTGCAAACATTTTGTTTTGCCTTAAATGAAAAGGGGTGGTAAGCTCACGTGATAGTCAATCCCAATCAGAGAGGAACAACTGCACTACCGTGATTCAAGACCACCAGTTGGCTTCATAGCTCAATTGGTAGGGCATCTGCACGTTAAGCCCGCCGCACACGTGAGGTATTTTGCCGAGCAAATGGTCATTCGTGGCCTTTTGCTCAGCACTTGGCTCACTGTGTGCCGTGGAATTTTGCTGCATTTTTTGCCTCATGAAGATATGAGACAAAAATCTAACATGTTTGATTTCTTTTGCCTCGCTGAGCCAAAATGAATATACACTGTAGCTAGCCAATTAAAAACCATCCTCTATTCATGTAATATGAAAATACAGCGCGCACGCGTGAACCCTGCCAAGGTCACTACACTTTCACTTTTAAAAAAGTGGACACGGCAAAAGTGTGGTGACCTTGACGGGGCCCGTGCACGCTCTGTATTCATGAATAGGGGATACACGCTCTGTATCACGTGAATAGGGGATGGTTTTAATTGGTTAGCTACATTCATTTTAGCTCAGCACTTGGCTTAGCTCCCCCGCATACGCTGAGATTTTGGCCGCGCGAGGCAAAAGAAATCAAACTGTTAGATTTTTGTCTCACAGCTTCGTGAGGCAAAAATCGCAGCAAAATTTCACCGCACACGGTGAGCCAAGTGCTGAGCAAATGGCCACGAATGACCGTTTGCTCAGCAAAATACCTCACGTGTGCAGCAGGCTTTAAGCAGAAGGTCCACTGTTCGAATCCCGGTGGAGCCAAGTTGCTTTTCACTGCATCCAGATTTCCAAAACTCATGGACATCTGTCCACATTTTCATTAATTTAATTCACCCCGGCGGTGCCTGGGTAATTATCTCTAAAAGAAATTACCTATGTACTCACACTGAAAAAATGTGTGATTAAAATAAGTGACGTTGCAAAATTAAACTTAAAAAAAAATCAATTCCCAAGTGTTACATGATATTCAGCTGAGACACTTTAGAGGAAAATTGGAATCTCTCGTCCGTGACCATTTGTGAATCAAGAAACACGTTGACACGTTTAGGATGTAGCGAGTTTAGAACCTAGCGTGAGTCATGGTAATACTGCTCTGAATTGGCTTCCTTAGGGAACTGAAGTTTGGAATAGAAAGCCCAAATGTCAACGACCACTAAATACTAGATATAATACGTTAAGGCCGCAATACATCATTTGCAGTGACCCAAAATTTTACTTCATGAGTTGACAAGGAAAATCCTACTAAAAGTGTTGATAGCAATGGTAACAAACGGCATATGATTTTTGTTCGGTGTGAAATGGCACCACTGTGGGAGAATTTTTTTTAGAAATATATTGTTTGCAAAAATTTTATACCGAAATTGCCAACTGAATTTAAAAAAAAGAACATGCGTAAAAAAATACACACCAGCGTATTTTCATTCGAAAATGCCGCACACGCGCGTTGCGTTCGTTCAAATTATTGAGCATGTACTCGGCTTGTCAAAAACGAAAGTGTTTTTATTTGATCACGATTTAGCCTGAAGAAAGAGTTTTATCTTTCTCGATACAACAGCTGGGCGCAACAACATAAAGCAAGGTTAAGCAACAGAGGTAAGTGCAACCAATTGCGCTTTTTTTGCCCTTTTTGCTGATTATAGCACTCGGGCCACGTGGAAAGCCGGACCCAGTTGTAAGTAGCATGCATGTGTGTGTAATGTCCCTATCAGTCGAATTGCCCAGATGTCTTGGGGCCAAACAAAATAAATGGTGTGTTTACAGTAACCCGACCTACCTGGAATTTGAGGCCAAATTGCCGACCTCAAACTTTTTATTGCCAAGTTGATATTTTTAAATGAGCACTATTTGCAATAATTTCCAACGAACATAACATTTTCTACACTTGTACATGAACATGGTTAATAGTGTTAATAGTGAATTTCAAACATTGCAAAACATGCAAATACATAAAAGACAAAATAAAATTATTTTCCTACCTACCTACCTGGATTTTTTTTAGGCCGTTACCGTAAACGCACCATTTATTTTGTTTGGCCTAACCAAACAGATGGATAAATAATCAGCTCATTTAATCTTACCATTGACTTCATCATATTGTTTGAATGTTGGGCCGCTCCTGATATCATGTTTAAGGCTTCTGTTGAAAAAAAAGAAGAGAGATTCATATCATATTTGCATGAACACAAATTAAAACGACATTTCCACAAAATTTGCAATTATATATTTGTGTATAAACTGACTTTAAATGATAGCATATAAAAAAAGATTCTGCAAAAACGTGTTTGGTGTTGAATTAATTGTTGTGGAAAATGTACTACAAATTTATTTTCGTGTGGGAATTGTCATAAATTTTGTAGGCATGTGACAGCTGTAACGCGACTAACTGTACCGTTTATGATTTTCAATCGTTATTTAAACTGGTGAGAGTAGGTGTGACTTGGCACAAAATAGGCCTGTGCATTTTCGAATAAATTACTATTTTAAAAATCGGTTTCATTTTCGATCGAATATTCGATATTCGATGCGTGCATTTTTTCCTAAGATTTTGACAAAAAAATTTTCTGTGAAATTAATTGATTTTGGCACATCCAAAGACACAGCTCACAGGAATACAGCAGCCTTTTTATTGCCGAATTTGCCATCTCAAAAATTAAACTATAGACTTATGTTGTAACTTGCATAGCAGTCTCTCGCCCGAAGAGGTTTTTGCAGATGTTATTGTCTGTCCTTGTATACACTGGACTCGTGGTTGGATGCAAATATGACATCGATCAAAGCAGCCGTTTCGGCAAAGGAAAAAGGGTTTTACATTTTCCTTGCTGAAAAACATCTTTGGTTTGAAGTGGTAAAAGCACATACCGAATATTCGATGGACGACTGAATATTTGAACATTCGATTCGTTAGGCACAGCCTTAGCACAAAAACACACACACACTGTCAGTAAACAAGCAATGAAAGAAATATAATGGTTTGTTTTAGTTGTGTCCCATTTGAGGAAACTTTTTGTTTCAAGACATGCATTTTTTTCCATGTCCTTTTTTTGTAGCGTTACTAACCAAGATTAAAATCTTGATTACAATTCACAAAATGATTTTAGTTATTACTGTCTAGTAGATGTTGGTAAGATGCATTGATGGTACCAAAATGGTAGCAGCTATGAAACATGCTAAGGAATTGTCACAGGTTGGCACTACATGAACAGTTGATAAAATATTAAAAGTCTTAGGGCTTAAAAATAATGTAATCAATTTGATTTTCAAAAAGAAAATGACTTACTTTCTGCATCGGGCCTGTCCTTAGAATCGGACGGGAGTTTCTTTAAGTACTCTGCATATCATAAACGGAACAAGACAAGAAATGTCATAACAGTGTGTACTTTTCTTAATCTTTATGTTTAAAAACTCATGATAAACTTTGTACTGTTCAGGTAAATAAGTTTATAGTCACGGCACTGTGTTTGGTCATTGTCTGTTGGTCCTGTTTTAGCAAAAAGGTTATCTTGAATTGAAAATAACATAATTTATCTTCAAGCAAACTTGAATCCGTGGTTCTGATTGGTTGATCCATGGCAACAACAGTGTGACATTATCCTATGTTCTGTCTTCCGATTTTATGTCGCACTCTGCGTGATGCGCCCTGGTTTTCCAAATGCATGCGTCCCCTACATGCACGGAGCTGCACTGCGTTCCGCGCGTGTATTGCAGACTGCGCGACTGCAGAGTGTGCGCATTTTTAGTGCGTCAAGTTTGCTTAAAGATAAATTCGTTATCCCACTCGCACTCGTGGAATACGGCATATCCCACTCCGCCTTCGGCCTCGTGGGATATGGGACGCAAACGCACTACATGATGCTGTATTCCACTCGCGCTCGTGGGATAACTAATAGTACACAGGTACACCCTTTGGCCGCTGTATCAGTGTTCTCCACTAGTAAACATTTTGTCTGGGTGCGCTGAGCAGCGCCCTCATGCATGCAACTGCCATGGCAGTTATCGACCACAGATTGGTTCGCCGATGCGATAGATATGCGTGGTAAGTGAACGAAAATGACGCCAATGGCTAGCGAATCATGTTTAGTGATTTTACACCTAATTTTGGAATGACTTGGCTGTATTTTCAAAGAGGAGAAAATTGATAATTTTTGTCCGGGCGGCTGAGTTTTTTTGTCCGGGCGGCAAATTTTTGTCCGGGCGTAAACAGTACCTCTGATGATTTTGTCCACAAAACCGGTAGTGGAGAACACTGTGTATACATGTATGGCTTTTTACACTACACTGCTCACAATAAGTTAGGGATATTGGTATGTTGTCAATTTTTGATGTTTTTCTTTTCTTTTTTAAATGACTGTTTTCGCCTATTCCTGTGACAAAGTATGTCTGTCATATGGGTCATTCTATAAATTTGGGGTCCAACGTGTGACATTTGGTGTCCCCTGTTACACCTGATATGTGTTATTTTTCGTACAAAAATAATTAAAATGGCTTTTAAACCATTATGTATGAATTGTACTTTATGTACTCACTCTTTGAGATGGAAAGTATTTAAAGAATGTTTCCTGAATTAAAAAAAACAAGATGTAAAATGTAACGGGGACACCAAAATTGGACCCCTAATTTATAGAAATACCCATATACAAAATCATTTAAGCGGAATGCATACCCTCAATAAAATCTTTCTACACCCCACAATATCCCCAACTTATTGTGAGTAGTGTAAGTAGATGGAATGGGTATATCCACAGTACCTTTGAGAAGTAGTTCATATCTTGGTATTCTTTGAATCGGTGTGAGCATGTGGTGCTGAAGAGCAAGGTTTCCACATAGTTGGTGTTTCTGACAAGTAAAGTGATGAATTGCACGACTGTCACTTATTTTTCAAAGTCAACATTCTATTCACTATTGATTGCTTTCGTTGACGTAGAACATCCGGGAATGTGTGGTGGGCAACAGTCACGCGCGTACACGCGCGCGCCAATAGACGCACATGAACACGCGTAAAAATACTCACCAGCGTATTTTCATTCGAAGATGCCGCACGCGGGCGTTGTGATACGTTCAAATTATTGAGCATGCACTCGGCTTGTAAAAACGAAAGTGCTTTTAGTTGATCGCGATGTTTAACCTGAAGAAATGCGTTTTTATCTTTCTCGACACAACAGCCATGGCGCAGAAACATAAAGCAAGGTCAAGCAACAGAGGTAAGTGCAACCAATACGCTTTTCTTGCTCTTTTTGCCGGTTATTACTCGAGCCACGTGGGTCATAAAAAATGCCCACCAAAATGGTGGATGGAAGGTGTGACGTCACCGGAAAGCAATCAATAAATTATTTTGTGGGAGCACGTGTGGTCTAGTGGGTACACAGCCGTGCTCGTAATCGGAGGGTTATGGATTCGAGCACCACTTGTGCCTCTGTGTCTGTGGGCAAGACACTTAGTCTCAATTGCCTCGTCAACCCAAGCGACATCTGGGGAGCTGTTATGGGGAATGCCACAATCTAACTGCTGATAGAGTTGTGCGCCTTGGCCAGGCTGCCGGCCTAGTTGAAGTGAAATGGTTCTGGTGATTTCCTGACGGCAGCGGTAATAATGGCAACAGCGCCATGATCTATATGGAATGGCGCTATATAAAAACCTGCTATTATTAAATGCCCGTCTAACTATCAGATTTTTGTCTGTAATTTGACTGCACGTCAAACACCATCAGACACTGTCAGACACGGTCAAACTTGTCTGCCAAAAGATTAAACATATAAATTCAGACGAAGTCTGGACAGACAACAGCCAATCAGTGGACAGCTTGATAACATGTGACCTCTGAGTGGCCACATGATTGAACAAAATCATCAGACTTGTCTGATAGTTGAATGGTTGAATGGTTTATTTATCTCTGTCTGCGACCCCAGAGAGAGGTATGAGAGCCAGTATAAATTACATGACAATAAGTACGTTAATTAATAAGAAAAACATATTTACAAGTAAACAAAATAAGTTAAATGAGGAGTATCCAGAGAAGACTGTAAATACAATACAAGTTATGTGAACTTGGATAAAATAATCTTTATAAATTTTGCAAGGTTTTACAGTTGATGGGAGCTGGTTATGTTAAAAAGCAAACCCAATTTCTCTTTGTTGTGGACAAAGTCTTCAGACAAAGTCCAACAACGTCAAACAATACATAGTTCTGATTTTGCCCAGTTAACACCGCCCTCTTCAATATTGTTGCTATGGCTCACACGCTATCGTCAAAAGGGCGACCCACTACGCACAAAGCAATGGAACTTTCAACGGAAAGCACAGATTCATTGGAGAAAACTCAAAGGTATTCATGTTTCAGGGTCGACAGTTATTTTAGAACACACCGAGTAAAGGGCCAGTAATACAGGAATGTCATATCATGAAATACATGCTTTCGTACCTTTTGAACAACGAAACGACCGGCCTTGAAACAAAAAATTCACCCGGAACATCGCAGACAACACTGTACAAATTGTATGGGGCAGAACATCGCGTGATGTTGTTGCAAACAATGCACTTTGACCTATGTGGGTGATCTCTGCTAGCTCTGTTGTGATTGGTCGACGGGTTCGGTTTATTGACAGGTCGGAACTATGCATTGTCTGTCGGACACAAATCTCATAGTGTAGACAAGCCATAAGACTTCGCTCAACACCCCTTATCATTGCGTGTATAAACGGTATAATAAACAAAATCACATACATTGTAATATGCCCATTCTCTTTTTACTTTCTCTTCTTCAAATAGAAAGTGCCGAGTTAATCCCAATTAGCTAAACACCAACTCTTACCTGCTTGTCTGCAATAGAAGCGGCAAATTTGGGCACTTTGGAAGTCCAGAAGTTCAGCTGTTTCATGGCATTGTTAAAGTTACTGACGTAGTCTGAGTACAACTTCAAGAACGGAGCGACCGTTTTCAGCACCTCCCCAAGGCACGGTTTCTTCTCCCTGCGGGGAAACCAATCATGAAATTTCCAAGTAAGCGTTCTGTGTTTTCTATAAATTTTCTTCTTTTATTTTGTCCTACTTTATTGGTCATGTGCAACCATGCATTCCGTCACGGAACAAAGAAACTTCCCTACAAGATGGCAGCTATTCGATACGGTCTATCTTGTATGGATATTGTTAAGGCTTTGGCGATTCCAACATTTTATTATTTCTTTCTGGTATTCATACCAAGGAATCCTCAATAGTGCTCATTGCACTGTCACTCGTAAGCGTGAGAAAACCCATGAAGAATTCGAATTAGAAATGACCAGAGACACCGGGGATTCCCCTTGCTCTTCACGAAAGAATGTTCTGGGATCTTTAGAGTGCGTTACCATTACCATACCTAACACACTGGATCAACGGCTTTACATCCCTTTCAAGGGCACAGGTACCGTAGCCGGATTTGAACCCGCAACCCCAAGTTTTCACCTATGATTGCGAGTCAATGACCCAAACCACTCGGCCACAGTACCCCCACAGTACCCCACAGTACCCCCCATTTCTTTAATAGGAAAGCTTTCCTCCAAATGACCATTGATAATGGTAAGATGGCCTTATACCATGCACTTATCCGGGGAAACCCAGATCAAGGCACCTATAGTAGTATTACCCCAGATCATAGGGCTCCAATGACTCTTTCACTGCAGAGTTTGTTCAAGGTCTGTGACGTAATTAATTGAAGGCCACCGTTTGTTTATGTGTACAGGCGAGCTGCTGGCAGCGGTTTAGGCGCGAGGTCAAAATAGAAACGGTCTGTATACCGGGAAACGGTACATACACCGTTGCACGGTTTTGAGCAAGCAACCAAACGGTTCAGCTGGTCTGGCCAAACGGTAGATAATTGGCAGTGTTCAACCCACCCGTGTTCGCTGAACAAACGGTTTTCTGCCCACAGACAAACGGTTCCAAGAGGGATTAACTTGAACCGTTTAAGGGGAAAAAACAGACCGTTTGTATTTTGACCTCGCGCCTTACCGGCCGGAAGTACATGTAGACATTTCTCGAGCCACTGTGAGCGGCATGCCGTAGGGAAAAAGTAAATCACTCCATATACCATCTCAGCTCCCTGGGGACAGCAAGATAACTTGGGTGAAACATCTAAGGGGGCACCTGGGGGTGCACACATTGCCTGGGGAGTATATAACCCTGGCTGCCTATTAGGCACCCAATGGCTAATCAAACACATCAACATTCACGACCTTGCTCAAGATCACACGCACCATGGATGGACAAAATGGATTTGAACCCCCTAACTTTGGAACTAATCCAGGTTTTGAATAAAATTCACTGGACCACTCCACCCCATAGACCTTTATCACGGTGCGGCCATCTTCCTTTTTCTCCTATTAAATTGAACGTAACCAAAGCGAGGATTGCAGAAAAAAATGGTTTGGTCACGTTTTGAAATTGTTCATTGTGTGCATCACAATGGCACAGGCATTGTGCGATCAAGAGAGCGCGCAGCGTGAATATGATTCTCAACGGGAGATACACGTGCTATCACGTGGCACGCAGATGCACCTGACACATACTATGGAAAAAAAGACAAAGAAGGACGCACCGGGATAAAGGTCTATTGTAGTAGGTAATACATTATTTTTGTTGCATATTTTGTAGATTTTTATACATACTCTTTTGTAGAGTTTTATACATACCATTCCTTTAATCGTTTCTCCAATTCCGGTAGTAATACTACTGAGTGAAGCTCGTAGATTGTTTTGATGTTTGAGAAGATTTCATTGAGGACTGTTGGAGGAAACCAGTGCTGTTTCTCATTCTCTGCTTGAATCTGAGCTAAAAATACCTGGAAAAACAGACAACAATTACAAGGGCCGATTTCACAAAGCACTAAGACGTGTCTCAGGAAGGGTCACTCTTCTTATCTTGGGATGTTGGTTTGGGAATTAGGATGCATTGAACTCGTCTTAACTTTTGTGAAATTGACCCCAGCTGATACAAATATTGACACTGTGGTGTCTTTTATACAATATAGGCTCATTTATACTCAACTCGGCTTTACCAAATCGAGCCCCGCATTTTCTAAAAAGGCAAGATAAAGCTTGGTAGGTGCTAATTAACACAAACAAATAATTGAAAAAGGAATTAAGACATCCTACATGTAAATTATTGTAGTACATGTACAATTATGAGATTTTTTGCGTGACACCCCAAATTTATTGTAATCGTATCGTAATCAGTCAACAATGGGATTTCTCATCGTTCGATTATAATCCAATTGTAATGGGGTTGTAATAAATTGGCAAACATCTCGTAACCCTTAGTTAACTTGCAAAAAAAAATTAATAAAATAAATAACTTACATGGCTTATGAGGTACAAGGTGTCAACATACGTCCGTTCCGTCGTAAGAACTTCAAAAGCTTGCTTGTGCGTATCATCGACAAATTCCGCTGGTTCCTCTATGGACTCATCCGAGTCAAAGTCTGAATCCGCGCCAATTGGCTCATCGTCCGAATCCTCCATAAAATCCGAGTCGATCGACCGCATTTTCTGCCGAAGAACTCTCCGCGACATTCGCCGTTCTTTTTTACTCATGGTTCGTTTGGCGTGCGTCAGATCTCCATGGATCCTGACGATTCCCGAGTCACCACTAGACATGCCGCCCGAGTTCCGTAACGTCACATTGTTGCCGTTTCTCGGAGTTGTTGGATCCGCGACATTTCTCGTGTTCTTCGCGGCAGTTTTTTCTGCGTCGGGGAGGGGTATGACGGCGTAAGGCCCGTCATCGGGGCTGTCCATTTGTTGCGCCGGGGGAGACATTTTCCTGACTCTTAAATCCATTGGTTTCTTCGCTTTCTGAGGTTTACTCGTCTCCGTCGTAGAACCCGACTGATTGTTCGCAACAAATCCCGGCCCAAGAACCTTTTCTAATTTCATCAAGCTAGTTCTTTCATGTTGGGTCTTAGTGAAGTTTGACTTATTCATTTCGTCTGGACAAACCGTATCATATATGTCATCCTCCATAATCAGCTTTTCGGGCGGTTTGGGACTGTGTATGACGGGGGGTGTTTTGGGTTTGAGCCTCGGCGGTGACGGGGGCGCTATTCTGGGGGATAATCGAGGTTTGCCGGTTTCGCAGCCCGTATCATCTAGAGATGGTTTCTTGGGAAGGGTGGGCTTCTGGGGAAGCGGTGGTTTTGCAGCTGTGTGGGAGAAACAAACAAATAAAGCTTCAACTACAGTACCAAGATTGCCCCTTTAAGGGGAGGTAAACTCAGGATAAAAAAGATGACTAATGAGCCAGTGCAAGACAACTTTTAATTTGTCAAATTTGCAATTATTGCCTCGTGGGAATCATGTCTGATGTTGTCTGATACTGGGGACCCCAGGATTAGGGTATAAGAATGAAAGTTGTAGATTTTCATTTTAAAACTTTGAAAAACATAAGGCATTATCCATAATAAAAAAAACAGAAAAATTCAGAAAAATATCCATAATAATAAATAATAATAATTAGTTCTTATATAGCGCATTACATCATCAAAAATAATCTCAATGCGCTTTACTAGATATCATTATTTCTTTATGCTTGTAATAAGACGAGCGGCTGAATTCTGAACTAATTGTAACCTTTGAATTAAGTAATCCGGAAGACCGTAGAGAAGGCTATTACAATTATCTAATCGTGACGTAATAAATGCATGGACAAGTCGTTCAGTAATAATGCGGTCCAAGACATTACGAATTTTGCTAATACGATACAAAGCATAATATCCAGATTGACAAATTTTAGAAACATGAGTGACCATACTACAATGACAATCAAAGTACACACCGAGGTTCCTAACAACTGTGGTGGGAGTAATCTCATTAATTCCAAAATGCAAACCCGACAAAAGGTCACATTTGCGAAAAACATAGTTGTGTTTCTTACTTATCAAGAAATATATGAGGTGGATAGGGAAATATCCTTTTGATGGACTATAATTTCTTTTTTTTTTACAAATTATGGCTTTAACTATGGTTAAGGGGCACCATTCTGTTTGTATTTTATGTTTCTGAAATGATGCTGATATCTTCTCTAAAAGTGCACAAAATGACAAAAACATCAATGGAAAGCTATGCATATTTTGTCTGATATGAGAAATCTTAACTGGCATATATTTTCCTGTTTGGTTTTCCATTAGATTTTTAATACATTATCGTTTTCATTCAACTTTGTATGTTTTAAGAAACTTTAACTGCACTGTCAGTCCACAAAAATGAAATACCGTTAAGTATTAAACGGAATTCCACCCCATTACTACTGACAACCCAAATCGTCTTGTGTTAATATTTACTTCCCGAGACACTTGAACCATAATTGCTCGGTCTATTTTAAGCAAATAGTTGTCATTCCAGACATTTTAGCTACAGCAAACCTACAGCTTATTTTGGTTGAGAGCGTGATCCAAAACTGGTAAACACTGGATGAAGATTTCAAAATTTCTTAAATTAATCAAAATAATACCTCGATCTGTAAAGAAATGTCCATATTTTACAATCATATAAATTAACAGAAAAAATTTGACTGGGCACACTGTGCCATTACATTTTCAGGAAATAGTTGAAAATGCATGTAAAACAATTGCCTTTTTTGTCAATTTTATTGATTATCTGTCCCTCGCGCATAAAAACAACCTCCGCATAAAACTGTAAAGTCAATTTCAACATGTGATAAACTGGGTGTGTGTATTAACATCAGTAGAAGGTAAACAAACAGGTTCACTTTAGTTTTCATTTGTTGTTGACTAAGAAAAGGCATTTGTCTCTTGATTTCCGGAATTGGATCACGCTGTTGATTGCTTAAATTTGTTTAATGGAAATTCCTTGCTCTTTCCACAATATTGTTTTTGCACTATATTCTGAGTGTTTTCTTGAAACCGTTGATTTTATTCTTTGCTTGAAATCAAATCTAAAACCTCCTGCATTCCATGGGATTCTTTGGTCGTGTTCGGGTGGTTTGTTCTTGACACGGGTAACTTGTTCTCGATGGATAGGTGGTGTGTGATCCTGTTCTGAGTGCACTGTTCTCGTCGTTCGGGCTCGAGAACACCGTTTGCGTGTCAAGAACAGACCGCCCGAACTCGACCATTAATTGTTAAGTCTTGATTGCCCAATTTGAATCATTCGGAGGGACCGCAATTAGTAAATATTTTATGATTCGTGGCACTTTTTATCACAAACTGAAATTTTTATAAATAAATAATAGATTTGAATTTCTGGTTCTGGGAAGGATTATATTGCTAATGATCAAATTTACTGTTCACTATTTTTTTCTTTTTTATGCAAGGCTGGGTGACCACTTGAGGTAAAGTGGCTTACCCAAGGGCACAAATGTCATGGACAAATCCTAATCACCATGATTCGCATGCTATATCCCATCCAGCTACTTGATATAAGAACTTGTGTTTTGTGCATGTGAGACCTCAATGCCCTGTGCACCCTATAAAGATTTTATTAATCTACTTCATTTTAGTTGGTTTATTATCAAAATATTTGTTCTAAAAATTTAAACAAATTTAGTATAATTCGATTGGTTGGATCTGAGCTGGCTATCCATGTTGGCAGTTATTTTCTATGTCAATTTATCCAGTTTTTGGACAAAATGCCGACACCCACACTACAAAGGCATATCGCTGCAATATGCCGTATTCCTGAAAGTGTGAGGGCGCTGTCAAATGGCCAGCGCCCATTGCGCGTTATGTACGAACACAAAACATGTCATGCGCGCACACCTTCCAAACGTTTACTTTTAATGAAAATCTGTGCCCGCGCGCGTCAGGGAACAAGGAAACTGCCCTACAAGATGGCAGCTATTTGTTATGGTCTATATATAATTCTTCATTGAGCACTATCTCTCCCTGAATACAAATTTACAATTCAAGTGAAAAATTCACATCCGTCATTCCTTGGAAGTCTGTGTACTTACATGCAGGGAAGCGAATCTTCCGCGCAGCCATTTTGAACAAGTACAAATATCCAATCCAAGCCGAACGGAACAAATAAATCCATGAAACGACCAGCCAGCATTAAAACTGCAGACTCTGACTAAAGCACACTCGCATATACTGAACGAGTCAGAACAGTGCAAGGATGATATGTACGTGTGCAAGGATGATATGTACGTGTGCAAGGATGATATTTACAGTACATGTACGTACTGTGTCGGGGTTTGCCGAAGTCTGTGCAAGTATTAGTCATAGCTTCGTAATAATCTCGAGGAACTTGAGTCTGGATAAATTCCCCTGTCGGTTTGATGTTTGTCAGTGGATGGTTTTTGGGTGTCTCTTGCGGGAGAGACGGACAGGACTGACTTTTCTGGTGTGGTCGGATTATGGGTGTGCACTGCAGTACTTCCTAAAATTTGCAGACGAAACTCAAAGGTAACAGTTTTCTACAGTTCACCATACATGTAAAAACCAGGAAGTAAATCTCACAAAATTATTAGAACTCTGCAAAGACCGAAGAAGCAAAGTTAGTGAAAGTGAAAAAAGATGATACAAAAAAATGTACGATAAATATTTACGTGGTAAATCTGTGTGAAACGGTCTGATAAGTTTGTGTTTGGTGGGAATGTAAAGTGTTGTGAAACTGCAAGTTTGTCTGAAGTAGTCAGATATTTTTCTTTCTGTTGGGAGCAAATTTTGTTGTCATAAAGATGTACATGGAACTTATTATTTTGTGTTTTAGGAACACACGGATGCACAAAATTTGAAGCAGGTTTTATAACTTTTCAAACCTTGAAACTAAAAACAAAATGCTTCTAACTAGTTAACGCCGGAATTATTTCAAACATTGTTGTACGCAGGCGCAGGTTTATTTTTAGTTGATGCATGGAGGAAGGAAAACAACTGAACTCATTAACCATGCGCGGTAAATTGTTGTTATGTCGATACACCGTCATTGTACACCCTGATGTCGCTTTGTTATAAACTGGCCATTTCTCTCAAATTGCTGCGAGTGTAAACATCAAATGCAGTAACAAACAAATTTCTCTTACACCTCGTTTACACTCGATTCGCCTTTGCCGAATCGAACTCCGCAATTTCCAAAAAGGGGAGTTGAAGCCGGGTAGGCACTAAGTGTAAACGCAAAAGGTGAATTGAAAAAGGCGGATCAGACCCGGGTCTGATTCGCCCTTTTCAAGTCACCTTTAGAGTAGGGTTGAACCCCGCAATTGCGGGGTTGAACCCTGCAATCGTTAAGGTCGCTTGTAGTGTAAACGCTACCCGAATACAGATTCGGCAATTTGAGTGTCCTTGGGGCGGTGCCCGCAGTGTAGTAGATTTAATTGACCAATCTGTCACTAGTGCAGCAACACTTAACAGCTCACGCATGCGCTGCAGTTACATTTAGTGGTGACTTTTGAGGTTTCTGAAGCGAGTTGAAGCGATTTGGGGTGTAGTGTAAACGCGGCAAATGTTCAGTTTGTGGTCGCAATAAAAATGCTGGATCTGTATCCACCTTTGCCGTTTCGAGTGTAAACACGGTGTTAAACGTGTTTACTAGTCCTCCGCTACCCTGATGCGGAAATCTTGGTGTGGTTAACAAATTTGCTTCAAACAAATTCGCTGAGAAAGACGGGGAAAAATCATACAAAAACAACGGATGTTTAGGCGTATGGCCTGAATGCATAATTAGCATGATGAGTGTAGGGTACCATCTTGCAACATTGGGGTGAAAACTTGGTTTTGGAGGATCGACACCCGGTCATGGTACCTGTGCCCTTAAGGAAGGCATTTAACCACAATGCATAGTTCCGATTTTGCCCAGTTAACCCCGCCCCCTTGGATATTATTGCTATGGCTCAAAATGGCGACGCATACTGCACAAAGCAATGGGACTTTCAACGGAAAGCACAGATTAATTCGAGAAAACTCAAAGGTTTTCATGTTTCAGGGTCGACAGTTACGTGTGTATCTTAGCACACCGAGTAAAGGGCCAGTAATACAGGGATGTCATATATCATGAAATACGTGCTTTTCGTACCTTTGAACAACGAAACAACCGGCCTTAAAACCAAAAATTCACCCAGATCATCGCATATACATGTACAACATTGTACAAACTGTATGTGGCAGAAAAATCGCGTGATGTTGTTGTGAGACAGTGCACTTTGACCTACATGTATGTGGGTGATATCTGCTAGCTCTGTTGTGATTGGTCGGCGGGTTCGGCTTGATTGACAGGTCGGAACTATGGATTGCTCCATCCTTCAGAAGGAATGTAATGCCGTTGGCCCAGAGCATTCTTTCGTGAATTACCCGGTATCTCTGGCCATTGGCTGCCACTTGCGCCACCCACCTACAGGTATATGTATCTTGATGTTTAGGTAGAGGACATTTGTAAGCTTCATGCAATTAATTAGTTCTATAAGCACATTATAGTATAAAGAAGAAAGTTCTTACTTGTATCGAGAGATTCATTCGATTTCAGCAGCCGAGCACGTTGGAATAGTCCTCGAGTGTTGCTAAACAACAGCAGATTGTTAACTGGCAAATCATCCAGGGAGCTTGTACGTCGCAATAATCCGTCTGATTTGCCAGTATCCAGCAAGAGTTTGTTCTCCCGCAACGGGATAATTCGCTTCTCGGCTTCGACATCTGAACCTAGAAACAACGGCATCCCGACAAAAGGTTGATTAAACTTCGTATTCCGTACAAGCCCAAAATCGTTTAAGTTTGTTATTATCTCGAGAAATGGGAAAATAAAAATGGTTTTGCATGCTCAAACTAAACGACAACAGAGTATAACTGCAACAAAGCATGTTGTACTTCCAAACATGAGTGGTATATCAGGAAATACCGGTACTTAACGGAAAAGCCTAGAGGATGTTGATATACTGGGCCTGCCATTTACAACAGACAATTATTTGAAAGCTGACATGAACCTGCACTTGCTACAGTTTTTCAGGAAGTAGATCGATTGAAATACATGTACGTAGAACTCGGCAAACCTACAGTACTTTTTTTGTACACCGTTCCTTTTTTATAAAACATGGTGTAGAATTTTCTCGACCATGCTTCTCTTGGTGGCAATAGGCTCATTTATAAAAGTGGAATGCAATAGGACTTTGAGGGCAAGCGCTAGATCATGCAGAACTTAAAATTTTTACCGAGCGACAAAAAAAACACAAATTTTTAGTTTAATCAAATATTTTAATTTTTTTTTAATTAGGTTGACATGGAAATATTCACATAACAACTCCATTATGCATGACTGCATAAAGCTTCTGTGTGCTAAAAATTCCCACTCTCAAATTGACTGCTTTTTTTCAATAAAAAAGTGGAGAACATGTTTGTGATTCTTTTAATTGTTGCTCGGTAATCAATTTCAGACATTTTAAGGGCTTTTAAAAATGCGGACACATACAGTGTTCTCAACAGGTTCAAATTTTGTCCGGGCGCGCTGATGTCGCTCAGCTGGGGGGCGGGATTGGGGGCGGGGTTGGGGATTGGGGGCGGGGGTGGGGGATTGGGGGCGGGAGCCGGGGGAGGGGGGTAGCGGTTAGTGGTAGCGGTAGCATGCACCAGCGGTCACGGTACGGTGGCTAGCGAATCACGTTCGGAGAATTTGAATGACATAGCTGTACTTTCATAGTGTTTTAGAGGGAAAATTTTTTTTTGTCCGGGCGGCAAATTTTTGTTCGGGAGCTAACGGTATACCTGTGATGATTTGTCCGTGCGGCGCCCCTGGACAAAACCGGCAGTGGAGAACACTGACATATGCAAGTTGTTTGATTTTAAACACGTTATCTTCAAGCATCCTTGATGGAAGTGTAATTCCCGAAAAACTGATTGTAATGCCATTTTCAAAAAGCATGATAGGTTAAAAAAAATCCTCAGTTTTGGACGTTCTTATTGAGTACGTCCAAAACTATTTTGGACGTACCACGCTTATTGAGAATGGCATTACAATCAGTTTTTCAGGAATTACACTTCTGTCAAGGATGCTTAAAGAACATGTGTTTAAAATCAAACAACTTGAATATGTGAAGCATTACAAGCCCTCAAAATCTCTGAAATGTAAATGGGTCTTTCCACAACATACATCTCTAAAAACCCTGTGCACAATTTTTCCATGTATACATATGTAACATGGACAGAACAAAATGTCACAATTTTGTCTGTCCACGTTACATACATAAGGGGAAATTTGTACACAAGCTTTTCAGAAATGTATGTTGTGGCAGCATTTTCTTACCTTTTTGGTCAAAAATTTTCTCCTGAGAACAGTACAAGATAATTTCTTTAAGTTTGAGATAAACTGAAGACATCTGAAAGGAATTAATGACTTATTTTTCAAATAGGCCCATTAGCGTGGAAAGACCCGAATCTTAATTTCTTGAATTGCCCAGTACAGTTATTTTTCTGCAGTAATATGTTTATTATTCATTTCTTCGCACTTTATTATCACCAGACTTGTGATAAACTCGACTTATGCCTACCTTCGTTATTACATGTCCAATCTTCGTTATCAGAATCGTCGTTTTCACTATGCGTTAATAAAATGTCCTTGGCAGATTTGCTGAGGTTAGACCTGCTTCCCAAACATGCATCATCTTTGGTTGTTTCCACGAACTGAACTGGGTTAGTATTAGGCCTTTTCCTTTCTGTGTGCATGCAGTGAAATTAAAACGAAAAGAAATTGAAAAGGAAGTGTGTGCATTTAAAATAAAAACAAAGCAAACTCAAAATACCAAGTAAAACATTTTAGTTTCTGTTTCAAGGTAGCTAGCTGTTTGGAGGATATTAAATTATAATACATTAGTTCACACACAGAGGATGTGCTATAATTTATGGGTGAAACATGGAGGTAGGACCTCCATGGGTGAAAGTAGTCTAGAATAAACGAATGACTTGACTTGCATTTTCGTTTTTACAGAGTACAGAGTTAAAACCATCTCCATAGCAAAGGCATGGAGCTGCGTATTTCGTGGCACGAATTTGGCGTGGATGCATTGCTGACGAGCCTGTGCCTTTAAATTGACAGCTAATATAGAAGAGATTCCATTCGGCTTAACACTGGCCCTGTGTGAATTGGCCCCATGACCAGGGGTAATGTCAAGCGCCATGATGCGATATGTGCACTATATAAAGTATACACGTAATACTTATTATTAATCAGTTAGTAGACTTGCTGCTACTGGGTAAGTTTTAGCAGATTAAATACATGTGCGTGCGAGAAAGGTTAAAGTATACATAAACACTCAAACACACCCCAAAAGGAAACCTCAACCCACAGAACTCCATTAAAAACTAAAACGGAAACGGAAACATGCATAACCGCGCCTTCTCATTAGCATAGTTTTGGGCACCTTCATTTGCATAGTTTTGGGCACATTTGCATAATTTTGGGCATCTCTTTGCATGGTTTTAGGCACTTTCCCATTAAAATACACGTAAAACCTCCACATGCGCACTTTTTCAATGTTTGTGACGATCGCGTGTGTTATGTTCGAACACAAAACACGCTACACACACACGCGTTCCAAACAGCCCGAAACCGGTTACGGTGATGTGCCATTCAATAACAGTCGTTTATTATCTAGCTGTTAATGGAAATCTGTGCCTCAACCCCACTGGCCTCGATCCACCCCAAAATACAAACAAACAAAAAACTCTACAATGGCTGCTCCTACATTTTCAAAATGTAGTGCGTGGGCAAGAAAGGGATTCTAAATGCAGATCATAAGAACAAAAACCCAGGCAATGCTTTATAAAGCACAAACACGGGGAAGTTATAATACATTTCTGCTTTTGAAAATAAACAAAAGAACATAGACAAGTGTGTAAAGCTTTATAAAATGCATAAAAAAATAGACAGAAACACAGGGCTTGGCTTTTCAAAACAAAACATTTTTATTTACTACTTTTGAACAAAAAAATAAATAAACTGACACAATGTCATTTGCAACTCGCAAAAACAAAACTCGACTCCAGGGAAAAAGCAGATCAACTTATGTAAACAAATGAACTTATATAAAAAAGAAAATAATTAATTCACAGTATTAAGTAGATATGAGAGAGATTTGTCTTATGAGCAGCTTTTGTGGAGGTGAAAATCTACCTTTTAAAGTGGTGTCGGTGTTTGCTTCAACTTTTTCTTCCGCGCTTTTTTCTGTGATTTTGTTTTTAGAATCGAGCACATCAGCTGAATTTTCGACAACGGGAACTTCAACAACGTCACTTGCAATGTTGTGGTACTCTGTTGGTTTGGCTGGCAGAGGATGAGTTTCATCCGATGTTGCTGCAAGATGTTCCTTCAGTTTACGATCCCTCGGTATTGGCTTTGGTTTACCACTATTCTTCATCACTTCATCTTCTGGGACTTGAGACAGAGGTCCAGAAATGAAACCATCAACGAGCGTAACACCAGGTCGTCGTCTTGAACGAGCAGCTGGTACAGGCTTTCTTAAATTCTGACTGCCTCCTGCCGTTGTAGTGCTGTTGGCCTGAAGTGTATCTTGAAGAGAAGTTTTAGAGTTGGTCTGTGGATCTTCAACTTTATCGGAAGAAATAGATGATTGTTCGTTGTTGGTATTGGGATCTTGCAAATTCAGAAGCTTGGCGATTTCGTGCAGTGGAGGAATATCTGGGAGAGGTTTTGGTGCCGTATGGATACCGAGTTGTGATGGTTGCTTCTTAGAAGGGCCGGACTTCTGAGAAATATCACCCACTTTGGTTGTAGAGATACATGTAGGGTTCCCCTTTAACTGACTGGAAGGCATTGCCACTGGCTTGTGCACAGTTTCGGCAGATGTTAAACATGTCTGAGAAAAGGTTGGTTCCTTTTGCTTTGGCGAAGGTTTGTTTGGTTTTTCAGAGGAGACAGAAACAGTAGCTTCATCGTGACGAGTAGCCAATTCACGCTCCTTTCGTTCTTGAGATGATGGCGGAACTTTCTTGGGACTTTCAAAAGGGGCGACAAGATTTCTTTTGGGACTTTGAAGCACAGATTTGGCTGCCCTTTTAACTGGTTGTTGAGAGATTGCTTCGCCAAGAGAATCTTTAGAGGTCTTTCTTGCTGGGATAAGAGGCTTCCGTGGCATCTGTGAGGGTTTAAAATTGTCAGGATGCGACAGCTGGGGTGCATCTGCTGAATTTGCCTGTGAGTTTCCACTCTTTGAAGGAGAGTCTAAGGCACTTCTCGAAGCTTCTCGACCTGACATCTCACAACTAGAATCCTCATTTAGAGGCACACCCCCTGCCCGTGTGTCATACCACTGTGTATTCTTCGATGACGCCCATTTGGGAGCTGGACGTAAATCCACCTGACTTCCCGTCCGGACCGGCTCTCTGTTTCTCAACCATTTTGGAATCATCCTTTGAAATCTGGACGCCGAGGAATTACTCTCTCTATCAACTTGGTTCCATTCTATTTCTCGGTTCCTCGAAGGCTGATTCAAGTTGTCTTGAATTTCCTGGTTTAATTTGATCTTGCGGTTCATTGCAGGACCAAGTGGATAGCCCACAGGGCTTGTGAGCCCTAAAGTACATAAACATGCATGGAAAAGTGGTTAATTGTTTTCAGTCATGCAAATATCTATCAATAACTAGGAACAGAATTGGGTAAAATGCAAGAAAAGTATGTTAAATCATGCAAAAACAGTTTTAAAATGCAAACACAGAACAAAATACCGTACACCTAGTCCCAACTGACCAAACTTGGGATGAGATAAAAGTCATATGGGCCTTGTTGGAATTCCAACCTGAGACCTCTGAATCACCGGGCAGATGCTCTACCAGGTGAGCTATATAAGGCACAGTAGTGTACACTCCTTCAGGTTTTCCCGTACAAACCCAATTTTTCTCTAGGTGTTTCATGCCAGAGTGCAACCGGGAAAAGTAAATTAATGAAGTATCAAATAGGCTGAATTTGCAAAATAGAAGAAACATTGGTGAATTTTAGTACCTGGAGCCAATTTCATACAGCTGCTTAAGCATGAAATATTGCTTAAGCTGAAAATTTGCTTGACAAAATGAGGTTACCAGCAAAAGTTTCATGTGATTGTCATGGTAATGAAACAGTCCTCTAACACTGGTCATACAATATTTCTATCACATGAGGATTTCACTGGTAACGTTCTCTAGTAAGCAAGAGTTTTTTTTGTACTTAAACACCTCTATGAAATTGGCCCCAGGTATTCTACAATATGATACCCCTCTCCAAACATAGAACATTTATTTTAAACGCTGACAATATTCACTTTGGGAATGGATCAAGTTTCTTAAAATAAAAACAGTCACCAGAGGGCGCTATGTTATGACTAGCAGAGTATGAAGTGTGCAGGAAGTGTGGCATATGATGAAGTGTGTGGCATGGGATATGCATTCCAAAGTAAAACTGCATGTGCACACAAGAGCAGGAAATAGTTTCAATTTCAAATGCCAATAAAAACTTAATTTTCTCAAAACTACGATTTAAATTTGACCTGTTTTGATTAAACTGAGGCAAATTGTTGTCACGTTAATCATGTTAAAGAATTAACATTCAACATTTGGGGCCATAAAACAATTACAATTAATAAGAGCTTCTACAATGTATAAACTCTGATGTAATGCATAGTTCCGACCTGTCAATCAACCGAACCTGCCGATTAATCACAACAGAGCTAGCAGATGTCACCCACATAGGTCAAAGTGCACTGTACGCTCACAACAACATGATCACGCGATATGTTCTGCCGGCCCCATACAATTTGTACAGTGTTGTATGCGACGATCCGGGTGAATTTTTGGTTTCAAGGCCGGTCGTTTCGTTGTTCAAAGGTACGAAAGCTATATTTCGTGATGATATGATATCCCTGTATTACTGTCCCTTTACTCAGTGTGTTCTAAGATAACTGTTGACCCTGCAGAACATGAATACCTTTGAGTTTTCTTTAATGAATCTGTGCTTTCCGTTGAAAGTCCCATTGCTTTGTGCATTGCGTGTCGCCATTTTTGACGATAGCGTGTGAGCCATAGCAACAATGTCCAAGGGGGCGGGGTTAACTGGGCAAAATCGGAACTATGCATTAAGTAGTTTGGTTAACTTTATATGATGTATCCCTTTTTTACCGGGTTGTAACGAGTCTCCCTCTGCTCGAGTCCCAAGTCAAGTCAAGTCAAACTGCCTTAGAGTCCCAAGTCAAGTCAAGTCAAGTCAAGTCAAATAATGGGTCTAATAAACGCTGAAACTTGCATTCGTGTAGGGTGTTTTTGTTGTCCTGGCCAAGAATGCTCCATAAAAGAAAGCTTAATTCTGTGCTGAACAAAAATGCAATTTCAAAAAGTTCAATTTCATTTTTGGCAGAAGCGAGTCACTCAGGTCAGGTCATTTGAAGTTCGAGTCTCAAGTCAAGTCAAGTCATTTGAGGTTCGAGTCTCAAGTCAAGTCCAGCTAGTCATTTGAGGTTTGAGTCTCAAGTCAAGTCCAGTCATTTGAGGTTCGAGTCTCAAGTCAAGTCCAGTCATTTGAGGTTCGAGTCTCGAGTCAAGTCAAGTCATTTGAGGTTCGAGTCTGGAGTCAAGTCGATTAAGTCATTTGAGGTTCGAGTCTCAAGTCAAGTCAAGTCAGTAAAAATCGGGACTCGAGTCGACTCAAGTCCTGAGTCTCGAGTCCGAGTCATTGGGGTACCGTGGCCGAGTGGTTAGGGCCATCAACTCGCAATCATTGGTGAAAACTTGGGGTTGCGGGTTCGAATCCGGCTGCGGTACCTGTGCCCTTGGGCAAGGCACTCAACCACATTTGTTCCATCCTTCGGAAGGGATGTAAAGCCGTTGGTCCAGTGTGTTAGGTAATAGTAACGCACTCTAAAGATCCCAGAGCATTCTTTCGTGAAGAGCAAGGGGATTCCCCGGTGTCTCTGGCCACTTCTAATTCTTCATGGGTTTCCTCACGCTTACGAGTGACAGTGCAATGAGCACTATTGAGGAATCCTTGGTATGAATACCAGAAAGAAATAATAATAATAATAATAATAATAATTACAACCCTGTCTTTTTAGAATAATTGCTTTACAGCATACATTCCTTGATATTGTTTGTCTCCCAAAGAAATGACAGACTGTTTAGAAACTGGTTACGATTTGCATGCACAATTGCTCCTTCAATATTGCACCCCTGTGTACAAAATTTTGAAACTGTACTTTTCTGCACACCGGGGAATACTCCTACTCAATCTTCACAAAAGAGTACTCTGTGGTTCCGAATGCCAAACTGCATCCTGCTCAATTCACAGAAAAAAAAAGCTACAAGCATACGTACAATCATGACGTACGTATTGTATCCTGGCTTTAAAAAACCAGCGTTTTTGCGGGGATTTCCATTTTACCTAATTGAGGAAGTATATACCAATAAATTGTAAAACTGCCATGTCCAGTAGGCCTAGATGGAAATTAACCTACACAGGGTGCTCTAAAGTATCGTTTAATGTAGGGGTTGTGATTTAAAAATTGAATTTTTGAATGATTTTGACCTTACTGGAAAAGTAAAAATTGGAGGATCATGGATGGAATATTTGGATTTCAAGACTGATTTGAATTTTTGAATAATTTTGATATTTTTGATCATGTCCGAGAAATAACACTTTTTGAAAGTAACACAATATGACTGGTGCCCCGAATTCTTAACTTTCAAAGGTACAGTTTAAAAAGTCCACATACTATGTTGTTGTTGCTACGTGGTGCACACCATTGTCTAGCAACAACAGTCTGGTTGCTTTATGCCATTCTCTCCTATGGTGAACACGGTATTGAATCTGTACTTCACATCTGTCACGTCTGGTCAATTAAATGGATACTTCGTGTGCATGTGAAAGGAAGTACCGTAATTTTCGGAATATAGGCCGCGGCTTATACGTTGATGTACTCAGTTCACAAGTGCGGAACATTCCCACTTGTAAACAACATTCCCACTTGTAAACAACATTCCCACTTGTCAACATTCATTTCATGCTTTGGCACTTGTTCGCATGGGATAAGATTTGGAAAATCAGAGGATTAAATATTTGGTTTGTTTCAAGTTAAATAGCCCCAAAAACAGATATTACCTCTAAAAGTTCACTGCACTTTGTTACTCGTGAGACTATGCAGTACTTGTCATGCAGATTGTCATGCATTCATGCATATTAATTGGCTAATGAATATTCATATATTAATTAATATTACCTTCATCATCTCCCTGGCTCCCGGTCTCTTCCCATTGGTAGGCTGCAAGCGCAGCTTGGGAACCAGCGAATTCAGGAGGTCGTTGTTTTCGCTGGCAGGGGGCACTACTCTGAGGTTCGTCTGCCGAAAAGATCCGTGCCCTTTCTGCCACAGTAAGTGTTTTTTCTTGTGTCTGGGATTCGCTTTGGTCATCGGAATCTTGAGGTTGAAAATAAGAAAGAAAAATCTGTTGTAATTGTTGGTCGACCCTGTGCTTCGTGGTTGGCGCAGCTGGGGGAACCACCTGGAGGGGTAGGCGGGATGGGTCCGACGCAGGCCCGATCGATCACTATAAGGAGACCAGAGGGATGCGGCGAAGTGCCGCTGCGGCACATGCTCCCACACCCTGACCCATTAAACAAAGGAACTGCATCACCCAAGCTGTTTGGGTTGTTAGTGTTTGAGGGTTCGATATCCGGCCGTGGAACCTTTGCCCTTGAGCAAGCTAGGCATTTAATCAAAAGCGCTCCAGAAAATCATGCAGAACCTAGATATTTTTTTTTATTGGCTTAACCAACCAAGACCCACAGTTTTTATGGGGTTATTGAAGAGGGCAGGGGTGAGGACTGTATATACACCAGGGTTGAAATGACTCGGACTCGAGACTCGGACTGGAGTCAACTCGAGTCCCGATTTTCACTGACTTGAATTGACTTGAGACTCGAACCTCAAATGACATGACTTGACATGAGACTCGTCAAACCTCAAATGACTTGACTTGACTCAGACTTTTTGACTTGAGTTTGCCAAAAATAAAATAGATCTCTTATGCACTTTTTGTAATTTTGGGGACCAAATTGTATTTCAGCACTAAAGAAACCTTGGCCAGAGCAGTATGAATGTTAGACTTATTTTGAAATTAGCTTGAACAAATTTACTGTCGTGACTATTTGACTTGACCCAGCCTGACTTGACTTGACTTGACTTGACTTGACTTGTGACTCGACTTGTGACTCAACTTGTGACTCGAAGGCAGCTTGACTTGACTTGGGACTCGAAGGCAAATTGACTTGACTTGACTTGGGACTCGAAGGCAGTTTGAATTAATTGACTTGACTTTGGACTCGAAGGCAGTTTGACTTGACTTGACTTGACTTGACTTGACTTGGGACTCGAAGGCAGCTTGAATTGAATTGACTTGGGACTCGAGAAAAGGGAGACTCGTTACAACCCTGATTTATACACTCTGCATACAAGGAAAGGGAGGGAGAATGTATTGCACTCAAACATTTTGTAGGTCTAGGTTGTGCTCAAATTTTTTTAATACAATTTGTTTAAATGCAAATTGCGTAGACATGTATTCAACTGAGGATGTGAGGATCTAAGGGCCCAGTGAATTATTTTCAAGCTAAAACATTTTATGGATTTGTGGAATAACTGCATATAATTATAACATATCTAAAGACAAATGTTGGTAAAATTTTATACTGCCTGTACAAATTTCGGCAACATGCATTTTTAAATCATTACCAGTTGTTAAATTCTTACAGAAAGCACCAACTTGGCAAACAAATTCATGTGGTGTTTTAACCATTGGTATCAACATTTTGAGTAGTTGGGTCATTGCAAATGATACAATGGGGCATGGTTATTTAGCACAAAAACTAATCAAAAATCACTGAACCATGTCTTCGCGTACAGGTCAATTTTCTTTTAATAATAAGTGATGGAGTTGATTTTGTTAACAAATAAATGAAAGAAAAATCTCTAAATGCATTTATGACCAAAACAAGTCGCTCAAAATATCACAAACAGTTTTTCTGTGTTTGTGGGTGTTACACAAGTAACAATACTAGTTTTAACATTCAAATTTTAAAAATACAAATTATGAGAATTGTGGCATTTTAAACATAAAATTTACAAGATAACAGGAAAAATAAAAGCAAACAACTAATGGTCTTGAGGAAATAGAAGAAAAAGTGTGTTGGTTTTCACCGAGTACAAAATGAAAAGTAAGAATAAAGGGGACTAAACATTTTATTTATTTTTTTACTTAAATTCATTTCTCATTTTTTGTGCTTTTACATGTACATGCACTATTTTGTACTTTGAATTGCAAACCTTTGAAAAACATGTTTCAGGAAATATCAAAAATGTATGCAGTAAAAGCTGTCTATTGTAGTGGTACCAGGAAATAAACTACATTGTAGGTTACTATAAGCAAATACCTTTAAATATACGGATTGAGAGTGAGAAAATACATGTATGACATATGATATGGTATCAAAATCTCAACACCCATGAGCTAAGTGGGGGAGTCGAATCAATTTGATCTGGTCACGCTAAGTCCTTGAAAAACAGAAATTTAAGTTTTCAGAAAAATTTTATTTATAAAATTGTTACAGTGCTGTGCATGAATGACTGAATGTGTTCATAAACCACTGTAATTTAGCACAACTTGTGCAGAAACAACCCAAACAGAAGAAAATTCTTTTGAAAATACTTTTCTGGTTCACTGATCAGGCAAATTTAACAGCTGAATGTGAAATCCTGTACACAATACAGTGTCTGCTGATGTGACCTTGGTTGTGTGTTATTTTGTTATGGTCCAGTAAAAGTTCAACTTAACTGCAAACCAGGAAATGGTATTTTTTGTGAACAAACATGAGGAAATTTGAACTGATAAACTTGCAAAATATTTATACTTGAAAAACCATAGTTAGTTTTAATTGAACAATTAGGAAGATAAGAAATATTTAAGGTCTAAAGTCATTTTTGTTATCCGAGTGTTTTATAGATTATCTTGATTGCAACAATGAGGTTTTTATAAGGGTTATTCCCAAAATTAGGGTTCCAAAACGTTTGGTGTCTATTAGTTATGTAGGACACCCTGTGCTTCATAAATTGCCACTCATGATCACAAATACTCAGTAATATAGACTGTGGCCTGTGTATACAGGGGACAGCACCAATTTCTTGAATATTTTGTTCTGTGATTACGGACAAATATTTAAAACAACAGACCATAAGGCTCATAATTTGTTCCATTATATTGAATAGGAATTTGGTGTCCGGGGTTACCTTCGCCAATGAAAATTGGCTGTAGAATGAGTTTGCATTAACCTTGGTGCCTTATCCACACACAAACGTTAACTTAAATGGCATTTATGGAAATAAAAATAAATATTTTCTACTGAAAAACCACATACAATCACTAAACACACTTGAAAATCTTTAAAAGCATGTCACACTTTTGGACCCCTAATTTTGGGAATTACCCATAAGCAGTTGGTATAACTGTAAGATAAAAATATGGTAAATTAATTTTTACACTAAAGCCGAGATCAAGGAATGTTTTTAAAAATGTTACTGGGGCCTACTGTAAACATCCTGAGATCTCGGGGGAATTTTCACTCTGCTAAGTGCCGTTACAATCCCCTGAGGAAATTCACGCAAATCTGTGAAGTTAGGCGGCTGTTATGCTTAGCGAACACACACATGAGTCATTTTAATGTAATTTAATCAATTCTGTCATGTTATGCTGAGGAGACACAATTTCTATGCTTTCCAAAAATTGGATTGGGTTTTTGTTCTTCATGGCTATCCCTTTCTACCGAAATTTCCTAAAAAATTGTTTTATTAACTCCGCAGTTTTTTAAATTAATAACAAGGATGCATGATGACAAATAGCAGCCAATGCTTTAAATAGCAGCAAATTGCCGACGCGGACACGGCCAGTGCTACCGAGTATTACACTGCACTGTGTAAATTTACATGTGAAAATCTGTGTGCGTGTATTTGAACGCCCGCAATGTACAACCAAGCGTCCTGATTGGCTCAGAGCGGCGACAAGATTTCTGTCGCTGCTTCCACAGCGAAATGGGGCCAATTTCAACAGGGCCTCGAGATGCACAAGTAGGGGAGTGCTTTAAAGAGGCACTGTTGCAAGAGGATGACTGTTAATGATTTTAAAGGCCCAATATTATTTGCAAGAAACCTTTTACAATTTCCTGGAAAAAAGCTATAAAACCAATAAAGAATATTGATAAACTAGCCTGCAGAAAGTTCACCTGCGTAAATGCATCAATGCTTCAGAAGAAGAAAAAATTTAAAATCCATGCATGTTTTATGTTATTGGATATTGGTACACACACATTAAAAAAAAAAAAACCAAATACCAAACTCAGAAAGTACACTTGTTACAATGAGTTACAGATTGTTGCGGTTAAATTTTAGATAATTTCTTTTTTCTTTTTTTTCCTTTTTTTTGGCAAATGCTGTTTCAACCATAGATTCCTGTGACAAGGTGTGTCTGTCATGCAGATACAATTGTCTATGCCTAATACATACCCTCAATAAAATATCTGCGTACATCCCATTTATCCCTAACTTACTGTGAGTAGTGTACATGTACCATCTGGACAGAAATAAATGTTTGTGTTGTTTATTACCGTTGCTATCAACACTTTGAGTAAGTTTTTTTCTTGTCAACTCTTGGAGTATTCACCCTAACCCCACCCAAATCAAAGGAAGGCATTTCACCCACCAAAGCGACCCCTGTAGCACACACCCACCCCTCCATCTCTCCCCACTCCACCCACAAATGCCAACAACTCTCAAATGGGGGAACTTCAGAGACAAAGTATTGTATTCATTCAAAATAGTAAGTGACATCATTCCCTCAAAAAGCATTCAACTAATCTGTCATACAGTTACCACCCTATAGTTTAACAAGCTTGTCTAAAAACCTGTAAGCTCTTGCTAATTTAGAATTTCCTTTAAATTTCCATTCAATACCACAACCCTTGTAGCCTATTCGTTCAAAGTTGACGTCAACCGTGACAACTTGAAACATCTGTACATGTGCGTGGCCAAAGACCCCGGGAGAAAATGCTTAGAAAGAAGAAAGTTGGGAGCCGTCCAAAGCTGTCAACATTTTTACAGTTCTACAGAGAGTAGTATTTTTTAAAACCGCACTCCCCACCCCCCACTCACCCCACCCCCCCCCCCCCCCCCCCCCCCCCTAGTGCATGTACATGTATGTGTAAAGTCCTACCACACCCCCCCCCCCCCCTCCCCCCATAACTAGGGTGAAACATCTGAGGGGGGCACCTAGGGGTGCACACATTTTTCCAGGGGGGAAAATACCCAAAATTACAATTTTCCTGTTATAACAATTAAGGTAATCTGCAAAGTCCGAAGGCAGAACACGTGATTGGTAAACTGTTACAAATAGTTTTATCTCCCTGTGTTACCTGAGTAAAAGTCAGCTCATAACTTTTGAGGAAACAGTCAAAAAAAGCTTTACAGTCACTTTGCCCAAAAACCACTTCATCCTGAACCACTTCGCCCAAAAGTAGCTTTTGGGCGAAGTGCATGGTGCAGGGTGAAGTGGTTTTGGGGCAAAGTGAATTTTCGTCTCGTAAGACGAAAATTAATCATGTTTATATAGTTTTTTTTGCAAGTTATAGTGTAAATCGGTGAACATTATTTTCTGATTTTCGAGATTCTCAATATTAAAAAGGGGGTTTAAAGGCACAGCTCGTCTGCAATGCGTGCGCCAAATCCATGCTACTAGGCATGGAGCTGCGTATTTCGTTGCACAAATTTGGCATGCGCGCATTGCTGACGAGCCTGTGCCTTTAAATTCCACTGTTGGAAAGTGAGCTTGCCTTAAATTCAAAAACCTGCCAAAAAACAATAAATACTGACAGTTTGGTGCCAAATGCCATTCATAGAAAGTTGCAATTGGGACCCAAATGTAAATATGAAAAGTTTAAAATTGCAGTGTTCAGAGAGACGAGGGCTTACCTTTATTTAGGAAGAAAGAAAAAAACATTTCAATTGAAAAAATAATTTAATTAAATAATTTAAAATTTAATTAATTAAATAATTTAATGTTCATGTTCCAGTGTTTAGAGAGAAAAAGGCTTACCTTTGTAAGAAAAAAAATTAAATTAATTAAGCCTCCGTCGGCCCCAGACCTGATCTTGCTGCCCATTTGTAATATCGTCCCAGAAATTTTTTATTTTTCATTGGAAGTGCCCTATGCATACAAAACTGGACCCTTCCAAATACACAAAATGAATTCCTGCTCTGCAGGTTATTTAGTGAATTGTTATTACTATAATTAAAATATGCTCTTTTTTCAATAAAAACTTTGGAGAATTAAAGATGCCACTCCCTCTCTATATAAACTGTGTTGTTGCCCCACCCACTCTCACTTTTCGTTTTAATATTGTTTGATTCGATATCATTGATCATCATGATAAAGCATCATTCTAAACTTACCTTTCGCGTGAGACCTAATAATTTTGACTTGTTGCACCCCAATTTTTGCAGACTTGTTGTCCAGCAGGGTCTTTCCTTTGAAAGGCAAATCTGGTTTCGATCCATCTGGTTTGCTTGTAGAACTAGTGATGAGCTCAAATTTAACTTTGGAAGATGTTATTTTCGATGGCTCTCGGTTTTTGTCGGAGTTTGAAAATTCATTTTTCACTTTCTGTCCCGACGAACTTGCCCCGGGTTTGGCATATCTCGGGCTAGTCGTTGTTGTCACTGTCAGCGAAACTTTTCGATTTCCAGGCTCTTTCGGTGGTTGAAAAACGGGCCATTTCACCTTTCCAGGACCGGGTTCTCGCGAGGGTTGTGGCCCGGCATTCACTGGCGGTTTCACGGCGTTTCTGCCTCCACGGACTACGGTTCTATGCGCGCTCTCCGAAAGCGATCTTTTCGGATTTTGGGGAGCGCTGGCTTTGCCTTGTTCAAACTTTTCCCTCAAGCGCAAAACACTTTTTGAAGTTGTTGGTGGCGATGCCATGATTGCTTATGACAAACCTGGAATTTGTTAGTGGTTTTTGAGATCTTAATCTGAGTAATCGGGAAATGTAAGCTATTTCCTTATGCGGAAATTGCGCGATATACCAACTTCACGAACTTGTCAAGTTTTCAATAAGCCTTTTTGAGGTATGGCGGATACCATACCTGTCGCTAGAGGGCGCACTGTCATTTGGGTAAACGCATCTAAAAATGGCAGACGGTTACCGTAGCGTGTACGTTGTTGTATTAAAATGCTAATCAAAACTTCATCTGTTTGATTGTTTAGAGATAACTTGACGACCAATATTGTACGTGGTTTTGGAAATAGGATAATTGTCTATTGTATAAGAACAACTTTTGGTCTGTTTGTGGCAGATTTTGATCGTTTTCGTTATTGTTTTGCCTAGCATACGTGAAAAACGTCGTATTTCAAAAAATGCTGATTCGTTCACGCACGTTTCTAAAGCCCGATAGGGTAAGAATTTATAACTTAACCATTAATATTTTGGAAAGAATTTACGAGTCGGACGTCACATAAACCCTCCTGCACTAAACGTATAAGACAACTCGGAAGATTTCTTAGTTTTTCCTCGTAAAATCTTCACTTTTCCCCCTCCAAAATTTGTTCTTTTCATTTGCACTTTAGAAAATGTGACGGGCCGAGTATGGAATTCTTTCCAAGGTCTAAAACAATATGGTCAAGTTATCAATTCTTTCCCGTGGTTTCTGGAAGTTCACATGTAAAGTTCTTTGACAGTTTTGACATCTGTATTTTCAGATTTGCCAATGAATAAACTCGTGCGGCTTCATGTTATCTTGTTTCACTTGGCCTTCAGTTTTATTTACACTTATTTGTCCATGGCCAAAACAAATTTCATGTACTAGCTGTATTTTTTAGTGTTTCACAACTTTGCATAGTCAAGCTTTATGAATAATGAGGAATAAACACGATGGAGAATAAGACATTTTCTTCATTATGAGCAGAATGTTCAATGAGCAGTTCTCTTATCAGAGTTTTGACTGTACCATAACATGGAAGCTTAAGATGGAGTGATTTTTAGAGCATCTATACATGCATAGTTAATGGTACTATCGATTGGTAAATTCTTAAAAACGGTGATTAATTGAGAGCCTGTGTCGAGAAAACTACATACAAATAGTCTAACACTGATTATAACAAGGACAAATTTGGGTCCCAACTCTTTCTTCTTCTTTTTCAAGATTGGTAATACAAGATTTAACTATTATAACAAGTTAATTTGGAAAAAGCTGCAATTTCTTCCAGGAATGATGATAAGGCACATCGTTAGTTTTCAGCCAGTCATGCAGTCATGCAGGATCTACTGCTTGTAAACTCAAACTGTCATTTGCATTATTCATCTGGACTATAATTAAAAGAGCCAAAAGACACAAATTAAAACATAATTAACACACTGATTGGTCTTTTGGGAAACAGTCATAGCGTTTAGCTAGTTAAAATAGGCCCTACTACTAAGCTAAGGCTTTAGGCAAAAACATACCACGTTATAGAGTAGACCAAGGCTTGCAGAAGTTTCACTAGGCCAAGCCCAACTTGGGTCGGTTTCCTTTGCATGTGTCCATCATTTTGATATATGACCGTGCGCGCGTTGGGTAGGCCACGGGCTAGGCGCAGCCTATGCCTTAATGCTGGGTTAAATCAGCCAGATTAACACATATCCTGTGCCGTAGATAAATGAGTATCTTTAACCCGTCCATTACCGTAATTAAGCACTAAAATGTCATTTAAAAAAGGCGGCTTTAGCCGTCAGTAAAAATGTAAACGTACACCCACCCGCACAAACGTACGTACAAGCGTCGGCCATTTTGGTTTATTTTACCCAAATCAAAGGGCGCCCTCTATAAGGCAGCCATACTTCAAAAAGGCTTATGTGATTCCAACTAAACATAACACGCAAAAAATTGCGGCCAAACTAAAATATATTTTTGTTTCCACGTTCAAAATAAATTTAGCTTTCTTTATTTTTCACTGTTTTCAGTCAGTAGTTTTATTAATCTTTAAACAGCTAGAATCCCCCATCCACATTTTTGTAGGTTTATAATTCTACAACGCGATTACAACGTGTTTTCCGGACCAATTTCTTTTTGGACTAGACTGATTTTAAGGTCCGGCAACCGCCAATTCCGCCATTTCCGAAGGTTCCCAAAGTTATCCGAGTGCACGTCCGGTCGTCCGGACGTTATCGTTAATCGTCGGGTACGATTCGTAGACAGTGTTTCGCTGCGTGTTTATTTTACGATGATGCAGACAAGGTTTGAATTTTAATTTTATAATGGCATGTGTTTTATTTGCCAAATATCCATGGAATAACCCTTTTCAAATTGTTATACACTCTTTTAAAAATTAACGGTTATGCGCTCCTAGAAATAAATGCATGCCTATTAATGCTTAGTGCTATTTTAAACACCACAGTAGCCGGTCCTCATATTCAGTCGTTGTATGTGGAATATGTGGAGCGGGAACCAGTCTACGTCCAATTACGTTCGTGCGATTTGCTGTGAGAAAGGGTTCAGAGAAATTCTACAGGAAATCCCGTAAGCCTACTTTCTGTTTGAAGCAGAAAGTTGCTTAGTAAACAGTAAACACGTGTTTCCTGTTTTGAAACAAGTTTAGCATTTTGTTTATCACAGGCCCTAAAATTATAATCGAAAGGACAGTTTTAATTTCTCTACAAGTCCAACTTAAAACAGCTTGTCCATATTTTTACAGAAAATGGATTTCGTTAGGCTAATCTAACAATCATAAAAACAACACATCGGTCCCCAAAAATGCTATCCATATGGGAAGAAAACAGGACATTTGCAATCTCCAATTTGGATGTGGAAGCAAAAATGTTGTCAATGCATCGTCAATGCACTGCTTTATAACCGGACAAATCGGTGAATTTGTTTTAATATCCTTGAAAATATACTGATTAAAAGCGCGAATTTATGGTACTGAGAAAAATGTGCGTGGCACATGATATGTGTCAAAATCTCATCAATATTGGGGTGTCATTGCAGTTTATAAAACTTTAAACGACGTCTGTGTATAAACATTTTAAAACGATATAACAGACATGAATAATTGTTTGGTAGTCTTTGACCTTCTCCCCGGCCCATTGACAAATTTTAAATAGACTGCTGAAGTGAATAAGTCATCTTTTGTTGGTTGCCTAGGCAATTGGCTCTACACTAAAAAATCACTGAACCGTGTCCCTGTGCTTTTGCAATGGTACTTTTTGCAACGGCCATGTTAGTTTGGAGCCAATTGCCATGGCAACGCACGTCACACTTTGGCTGTCTATTGAGACTGGCAGCTAGCCTAGCCCCGTTTCAGATGCTGAGCCATTGTATTTATTTATTTATTTATTTTATTACACTTTGCACTGGCATAAAAAATAGAGAAAATGCTAATAAAAATATACTAATGTAGAAATTAAAATATACATAAAATATTTTTTTTTACAAGGAGAAGAAAATACCAAGCCAGTGCGTGGCAAGGAGGAACAGGTGACCAGCACCTCTACAAGGCCGTCCTACCACAAAGATTGTCCTCTAATACCCCTACCTCGAGAGGGACATTCAGGCGGGACAGACAATTACATACGACAACTAGGGCAATGGCAATGCGACACCCACGTGCAAACATCATCCGCCGAGTAGCTAGACACAAACTTTTCCCTATAAAATTGAATCAGGCAGGGGACGAAAGTGTATAAAGCCCACCGCACACCTTTGCGATTTACCACATACCGGAAAGGTGTGCGTTAAAACAATACGGGCCGGTCTGACCGTACACCATAGACTGGAGCAAACTTGTTTGATTTTTCCGGATCCGATGGTCCGGTGTCCGATTATATCTGATAGATCGCAAAGGGTGTGCGGCGGGCTAAAAGCGCTTGAGACAAAAAGAAAATTACGATGGCTTGTAATCTTTTTGGGGGTAGGGGGGGGGGGGGGGGGGGGGGGGGGTTTGACTTTTGCAAAAAAAAAATGCATCTAATTCTCTCCGTTTACGTTTTAGATCTTTTTCTTTAGAGTTAACAAGTGGAAACCATTATGTACATTTTTGTTATATTCACGCTAGTTTTTGCTTGAAGCAAAGAAACACCACTTTTTTCTGTAAAAGCCAAGTTTCCCAAACTTTACAGAAAGATTAAACTGGTTTACACAATCCACATTAACATGTGGAATGGGCTGAGTTCGGCGGTCTGTTCTTGAAACGAGTTAACTCGTTCGCGACAGGAACACGACCCGAGAACACTGCCCTCGGAACAGGATTACAAACACCAATAGAAATCTGTGATTGCAGACCACCTATCCATCGAGAACAAAGTTACCCGTGTCAAGAACAATCTGCCCGAACTCAACCTATTGACTGGAAACCAGTTTAGGAAAAGTCTGAGTGACAAGAGAGGGCGCTATATATGTTTTACGGTGACAAAATCATCGATCATGAAGTGCTCGGTTGGACCGCGGGTCCCGAAAATGATTAGGCCCTAAATAAATATCTGATAATTTGATACAATTAATATGTTTAATCGCGGGATTGTGTTTGCAATGGCTACATTTCGATGTCCACCTGAGGTTCTCCTTCGACAAGTTTCTAGGTAAGAAATGTTGATTAAAATCAGTGAAAAAACAACTGATCAAGTTCAAGCGCACAGCGCGCCTGCCGTACCGTGCACAAACATGACAAACGGCCGCACACAAAGTCACTGGGGAAATCGTCACTGACGCTGTTGTTTGTCAAAAGTCAGACCTGGAGGAGAAATATTTAATTTCTCTTGTTTGTCGGAAACCATAGAGCTACATGCGGAAACATTGTTATGTTTGTCACTTTGTTAGGGATAATTTTTTGAGTTCAACTTCAACATGTTCAAACCACTTTTAACAGACAATAGATTTCAAAAATACTTTTGTTGCAAAAATTCATCAAGCAGTTACTGTTTTATGCTTCTTAAAATGCGTCCAATTTACGTGCGGAATCGTCAATGAAAATGAATAGACGGCAACTTCAAAAATTGTGATGTGATGCAAATCGCCCTCTTTGGCACGAAGCATGTTATTTTTTCTTGGTTAGTCTAAAATTCAAGCGTTATTTATCTTGTCCAATAAGAGCAGGCTAAGAAAGTCTTTCTCCCTGCTGACATTGCTGAAACTTTGAAAATTCTTAAATTAAAGATGTGAGTATTGTTGAAAAAAGTGGTTGTCCGTTGGGCTGGCATCATGGAAGTTTTGGTTGCCCGACAAAAAAAGTTGGTTGTCCCGGGATGATGGGCAGCCCTGAGGCCAACTGTACGGGAAATCAAGGCCAACAAATTCCCCTCCAGTTGGCTTCAATGGCCTTTGAAAAGAACAAATTAAATTAGACGTTTTCCCCAAACACACTACATTGGGACACAGTTAAACCTTCTCTTTAAGGTACATGTACCGTGCCGAGTACCTTTTTGCCCTACCCAATAGAGTACTAAAGTAAAAACGTCACCTTTTGTGTGTTGCCAAGGGACGGTAATACTACTGTACAGGGCTCGAAATACCCACTAGACCGTTGGACCGAGGCCAGTAATTTAAGCCTCGGTCTACCGGTAGTGCTTTCTCTACCGTACTAGACCAGTGGTCCAGTGCATTTTTAAACTAACGAACATCCACATTCCTTGTGGCTTTGGTTATGTAAAAATAGCGTCGGTCCAGTAAATGATTTGAGCTACTAACCCTGTGGTCTAGCAGATTTTTTCATGAAATTCGAGCCCTGCTGTCCATGTAGGTCTACACTATAAACAGTGAACTGTCCCCATGCACTTTAGCAATGGATGTTTTTGAATTACCAGCAAATAATTGTAAACATACATGTATGTGTAGACCCAGTTACCCTGGTACGGTATCTGACGTCACACTTTAGTATTCTTAAGAATGATAAAAAAGAACCATTTTGCTTCATGTACAATGGCAATTGGCTTTTTGCACATTTCACATGCACACTTTGTGTCTACTTGACCAGACTAAATTGTTGTTGCTATGTGGTGCACGCGGTAGGTGTGAAGTACAGAATCAATATACCGTGTTTACCGTAGAATAGAATGGCTTTTAAAAGGCAACCAGACTGTTGGTTGCTAGGCAATGGCATGCACCACGTAGCAACAACAGCATAGTATGTGACTTTCTAAACTGCACCTCCATTTGAAAGTGAAGAACTTGGAGCACCAGCTATTATGCAAATGTTACACGCAAAACACTAATCGACAAAAAGAAAACTTACCAAAGTTCACTTTCCAATTTTTCAGCTACATGCATGTACCGGTATTTATCAGCCATTGGATGTAGTACATGTGGTCTCAAAATATGACATTTGTACTCAATTTGGACATAAGGGGAAATCGTGGATTGCAAGTCTGTCATCGGTATTCAGTCACATCCATCCTTCATATGCTGACATTCACGTTAATTGCGATTCCGGAACAATGGTTGATTGTCGAGTAGTCATTTCACTGCTAAAACCTCCAATAATTCATCTTTGACCAGTTTAGATCCAGAATAAACACTAAACACAGAACCTACACATCACTGCAACAATATAAAGTGTTGGCGTTCATACACCTGAACCCATAAACTATATGTATGTCTACACGGCCGACCAAAATCACCTTCCGGTGGTTTTTCATTGTTCTATCATTAGACCGATTCCGACCAATCGCCTTTCTGGGCTTTTTTGGTCTGTCTTTCTGTTGCAGGAAAGGGAAGTCGGAGGTTATGTCGTCCTTGAAAAATATGCAGGATACTACGTACACAGTGGATGTCTCAAAGCTACACGTGTAATATTTTAAAGGTGTGAAAACTGCCCTCCCCACTTCCGAAAATTACCGACACGCCAGTTTCAGAATAAGCATGCAATAGAGTACTCAAGTGAAAACGTCACCCTTTGTGTGTTGCTAAGGTTACTGGGTCTACACTAAAATCAGTGAACTGGCTGTAGCAATAGACAGCCGAAGTGTGACGTGCGTTGCCATGGCAATTGGATCTAAACTATCATGGAAAAGTACCATTGGAAAAGCACTGGGACACGGTTGAGTTATTTTTAGTTTAGATCCAATTGCCTAGGCAACCAACAAAGGGTGACGTATTCACTTCGGCAGTCTATTTTCTTTACAGATGAGCAGGGATCGATTTCACAAGATTAATACTAGTTTAATGGGTCCTAATTACCATACCAATGGCCCAAGATAAGAAGTGACAGTTACCTTCCTAAGACGCATCTTAGCGCTTTGTGAAATCGGCCTTGGTCATGTACATGTACGTGTACCATATTTAAATCAAGTAACGGGTCTCGCCAGTTACGGTAGTACAAATTATCAACTACCTGAGGTCGATTTCACAAAAGTTAAGATGAGTTCAATGCGTCCTAATTCCTATACCAGCGTCCCAAGATTAGAAATGACCCTTCCTAAGAAGTGTCTTAGCGCTTTGTGAAATCAGCCTCTGGTCATGTACGTGTACCGTATTTAAATCAAGTAACGGGTCTCTCCAGTTAGTACAAATCAACTACCCACTGAGACCTGGGATAGATTTTCACAAAAGTTAAAACAAGTTCAATGCGTCCTAACTCCCATACCAACGCCCCAAGATAAGAAGAGTGACCCTTCCTTAGACTTAAGACAGTTAAATTGCAATCAACTACTGTTCATTAGTGACGAGCTTTTGGAATTTTTATTCACATAATTCTGTGATTAAAATTCAAAGTGGAATACCGTACTTACCTGTATGCGCTTTCTCAGTTTCCGACAGAAACACTGCTATGGCATAAAGGCATATTTTTCAATCTTAAAGAGCAAAAAACAAATGTCTCATCCAATTCCTTGTAACTACGAGCTGGTGATATAATTATGTTTCTTTTCAAAGATAAATCTTTGAAAATAATTCACATCTCACGAAGAACAAAACTGTTGTCATCTACAGTACATCTCAGATTGACATTTTACATACCGACTGCAGTAAACGTCTGCAGTATTTATACCAGTCATATGTTGGGTATAATTCTATTAAAACCAAATTCCATAGATGCCATGTACTGGTTGTCTAGCGCCAAGCTAGTCAATGGTTTAGGGTTAGAGGTTATCATAAGCAAACGTTGCTGTATTGGCCAGTAATCCTTATATGGATCCAGGATGTTTGCTGTTGGCCCTTATAAAAACAGTCTATAGCCCGGTCTGCATTGGACTACATTTTGTAAAAGGTTTCCTGCAAGTCACTGTTAACATTTCATAATGGTAATTCTTCCGTGCGTCTGCACATGGATTTTTTTTTTTGGGCCTACAGAATGCCCTCCACCACATAAAAACCGCACAGAAGTTACATGACCACATTGTGTGTTCTGTTGGTTTTACATTACAATGCCTGTCTGCATGGACAAGAATCTTACCTAAATGTGACATCATACATTTTGTGGCAAACATTCATGCCCCTAAGATGTAAAACGGGTCTAGATTAAACTCTCGTTATACATGTAGCGCTCTTCCAGGAACCAAAATAATTTGAGCTTTATATCCAGAAAGCGCTATATATAACCAATGCATACACAGTGCAGAGAATAACGAAAGGGACTTAGAAAAAGGAGCTTTATATCGAAAAGATCTTTATATCAGGGGGTGTTGTAATGAGAGTTTACTGTACATGTTTTTAGTATGCACAATCCTCCTTGCACAATTGTTGGTGATCCAGCTGTACATGTATTAGGAATTTTGATTAGTTTTGCAGAATGGGGGATCAGCTGCATAGGCAAGGGTGCGCCTTAAAAGGCATGCGCCTACCTCACCACCCCACCCCCCGCTCCCTCCCTCCCTCCCCCACCCCTCCCTCCCTCCCTCCCCCACCCCTCCCTCCCTCCCCCACCCCCTCCCCCCACCAGCCACCCCCTCCCCCTCCCCCCTCCCCCTCCCCCTCCCCCTCCCCCTCCCCCCTCCCCCCATATTGAAGCACCTCTGTGAGGTGTCTGTTGGCCTTGAGTATAAATTTACAATCATATTTTCAGTCAAATCAAAAGGCGTGTCGTTTTGACATAATGACCACAGAATGACTCAACAGCTTGTGCCCCCCGCCCCCCTCTGTCAGATTCCCTGGGACATTTTAGGGTTGCAAGATTGGACGTTTCATATGGATACATTATTTCACTAACCTTATTTTATATTTTTTGTTTGATGTTTCCATTATACTGCTGGGCTAAATATTTTTATTGGGAGCCCAGGAGTGGTGTGTAATTTTGCACATGTATGCATCTACACCGCCAACAAATTTACGCCTAACTTACACAATATAAACATGATGACCGTAGAAGACTTCCCCTGAAATGTTTTTGTCTGAAGTGCTATAGTCTTTGAGAAATGAGTAAAACAATTAGTTTTCGTCTCATGAGATGAAAATTCAATTCGCCCCAAAACCATTTCGCCCAAGTGCCATTTCGCCCTAAACCTCCTCGCCCAAGTGCCATTTCGCCCCAAATTACTTCGTCCAAACACTACATCGCCCAAATGCCACTTCGCCCCAAAACCACTTCGTGCACAGGCCGTTGTTCAGGGCGAAATGGTTTAGGGGCGAAATGACTGCAAACCCTTTTTTGACTGTTTTCTCAAAAGTTAGACGAAGTACGGAGCTGATTTTTGCTCAGGTTTGTGTTAATCATGCATATCTTCAATCACACAAGGGGATAAAACTATTTGTAACAGTTTACCAATCATGTATATACATACTATCTTTAAAGGTAATATACATGATTGGTAATTACCCTCGAAAAATATGAATGAATTTTTATCTAAAAGCTTACTTGGTATCAAGATGGTAATCGTAGTAACCATCCTGTGAAATTATTTCGTCGGAAGTGCCCCCATTCATGAGAAAAATGACGAAACTATTTGAATCTCCAAAGATCGATAGGCAATCTTTGGAGCCATTCCCATCAAGTACGCGCACACACACCTTGAAAAATATTATAAACATGCGCGCGTGTTGCTCGAATGCAGCCGATGCGCGTCACAAAAAATTACGCTAAAGATCCTGATGCACGTGACAATTTGTAGGAAGTGATGTCATTCGAACATGATCAATTACTGCATCTACATGTATGTGGCTGAAATTTCTACAAGGTAGTTTACTCGACCTAGGCTTAGCGTACCTCATGGGTGTTCAGATTTTAATGCCATGTGTCATATTTTTCTCATTACCATTTTGAAATTTTGCATTCTTAATCGGTATATTTCCAAGGATATCGTCAAAAAACCATGTTTTGTAAACTACATACGTACATGTAACTTATCCAGTTCCACAAAGCATTATACCAACCTTTTTGCTACGATCCACATCCAAATTGGAGATTGTAAATTGTCTGTTCTCTTCCCATGGATAGTATTTTGGGGAGGCATTTTATATGACTGTTAGGTTAGAAGAAAAACAATTTACGTAATAGAAAACCCATTTTCCGGAAAAGTACTCCTTTAATTGAGAACAATATACTTGTTTTCCTTATAACAATGTACAATACCTTGTATCAACGTTTTAGGTGTCCCAACATCCTCTTCTGGTATAGATGCACTGTCATCCACATTTACGTCACGTCCGATATCAATATTGTTGTCGGCTTCCAACACTACGCAGCTACACGTATCATTGTCTTTTTCCAATTCACTATCCGGTGGCTTAGTGCGAAAGAACGTTGAAAAAAAACCCTTCTTTTGCCATGTTCTGCCAGTCACATGACCACAAGATGTGCACTTCCGAGGTCGTAATTGCTGTTCGCAGTTTTTGCACAAAGGGGTCGGTTGGCTGGTTCGATTCCCCATGTTGTTTAGCGAAGTGCTCACGCACACGTCAGAAGCGCTCTTTCAAGTAGTGTATCATATTTGACATTATAATCCGTCGTTTGCCATTTCAATGTGTGCATCACTTCCTTATGTTTACAATTTGAGAAAAAGCAAAGGCATTCCTTAATTTTCCTTCTACAATTCTCCGAGACATCGGCTTCAATCATACGTAGATATTCATGCACACATGTAAAGTGCATCAGATGTACTGGACAACTAATCATAGGATGACATTTTGGTGTAAACACGGACAGCGCATTCAGCCTCGGCGCTTGTGTATTTAAGGACATACATGTACGTGTACGTCAGTAGCTTCTCCATTCTCATTATTCGTCATACTGTGTGCAAATAATGCTCGCTGGAAAATCCCGTGCATTTAAACAGGGAAATAAAAACTAAACTATTACCAGGACCTTTTTAATATTCCTTTCGAGTGATGTACATTCTAAATGTTTGTTTCAGTTCATGTTGCGTTATCACAAAAAAATCAAGAATTAAAATTTACATTGTACAAGGAAGTACATACTGTACATTTTGGACATGTTCTAATTAATATAAAAGACATTTTATAATTTGGGAAGATAAATGTACTACAAAATACAGAACAAAGATTGATACTATTTGTAAACTTGTAAATTTAGTGTGTTTTTATTTTGGTTTTAGAGGAGTGTTCAGATTTTTCCAGAAAATGAATTTCATTTTAACCTAACAGTCATATAAAATACCTCCCCAAGATACTGTCCGTGTGAAGAAAACAGGACATTTGAAATCTCCAGTTTGGATGTGGAAGCGAAAGGTTGGTGTGATCACTGTACTGCTTTATGGAGCCAGATAAATTAGTTTACAAAACATCAGTTTTTTATGATACAGTGAAACCTGCTATTAAGGCCACCTTGATAAACAGGCCACCTGCATATAGTGGCCACCCACCTTTGGTCCCAAATGCCATGTGTATAATGCTTAAGAAACCTCTATTAAAAGGCCACCTCTTTATAGTGGCTAGTTTTTTACGGTCCCAAGGGTGGCCACTGTACATGTATCTTTGAAAATATACGATTGAGAACACAAATTGATATGGTATCAAAATCTCAACACCCATGGGAAAAAAGGTGGGGGGGGGGGGGGTTGTGCTAAAAAATGTGATGTGGACACAGGGAAAAATGGTTTGCTGTGTTCTGTTTATTTTTAGATACATATGTGGACAAATCTGGATGCAGTGAAAAACAACTTGGCTCCACCGCGGACCTTCCGCTTAATGTGCAGACGCCCTACTAATTGAGCTATGAAGCCAACTGGCGGTCTCGAAACACGGTATTGCAGTTGTTCCTCACTGATTGAGATCGGCTATCACGTGAGCTTAGCCAGCCCTACAGGGGGATAAAACCTTCAATGAGATAACCACCCCTCACTGAGATCACTTAAGATTATTAAATTATTTTACCTAAACAATTTCTTTGCAATGTAAAAGTAAAATGCCATAAGGCATGTTCCCATTGGACTTTCTTTTCCGCTGCCTCGCGGGAAGTTACCGCGACCTTCGGTAACATTCCTTCGTGTAATATTTTCATGCGTTCCCATTTGCAATTGTTTTCAGTGCCCATGCGGAAAGCTACCGCGACCTTGCAGTAAACTTTTGCCGTGCAGGCCCATAGTTTACTGCAGGATCGTGTTCATTTTACAGGGCGAAACTGTTCCCATTGGACTTTTCGATGGCCCTGTAAAACTCCCGCGGCTGAGCGGAAAGTTTCCGCGGACTCTTTTACCCTGTAAGTTTTACATCGCAGTCGCGGTAGCTTTACAGGGACGCTAATTCTCCGTACGTCCCCATTGGACTAAATTTTGTTACCCTCCCGCACAACCACGGGAGTTTTACCAAAATTAGTCCAATGGGAACACCACTATAGAGGAACTTGGGGTTGATGAGAGTACAGTGAAACCTGTCTATAGTGGCCACCCTTGGGACCGTAAAAAACTGGCCACCATAAAGAGGTGGCTACTTTATAGAGGTTTCTTAAGCATTATACACATGGCATTTGGGACCAAAGACGGGTGGCCACTATATGCAGGTGGCCTGTTTATCAAGGTGGCCTTAATAGCAGGTTTCACTGTACTACAATTTTTGCCTTGGGTTTTAAAGGCCAATCAAATCATTTGCATTGACCTAAGATTTTACTTAATGAGTTGACGAGAAATAAGGAGTGTGGCCAAGCAATACAGGGTCTCTGCTGAGTTGGCCCCTTATGCCCCTTCAAGATACACACTTTCTGGGGCCAATTTAAGGCCTGTTTACACTCGACAAGGCCTGTTTACACTCGATTCGCCTTTGCCGAATCGAACTCCGCAATTTCCAAAAAGGGGAGTTGAAGCCGGGTAGGCACTAAGTGTAAACACAAAAGGTGAATTGAAAATGGCGGATCAGACCCAGGTCTGATTCGCCTTTTTCAAGTCGCCTTTGGGGTAGCGTTGAACCCCGCAATTGCGGGGTTGAACCCTCAAATTGTCAAGGTCGCTTGTAGTGTAAACGCTACCCGAATACAAATTCAATAATTTGAGTGTCCTTGGGGCGGTGCCTGCCATGTAGTAGATTTAATTGACCAATCTGGCACCAGTTCCGCAACACCTAACAACTCACGCATGCGCTGCAGTTACAATCAGTGGTGACTTTTGCGGTTTCGAAGGTGAGTTGAAGCCAAATCAAGGTGTAGTGTAAATGCAGCAAATTTTCAGTTTTGCGGTCGCAATAAAAATGCTGGATCTGTATATCCACCTTTGCCGGTTCGAGTGTAAACACGGTGTTAGCCAGCATGCCCTATCCATGGCTTTTAAATTTCATAAGGCTTGTACACACTAATAGTAATAACAGTACAAAATTGAAATGAAGTTGGCCATGCTGCATGGTGCCCCTCCAGTTGACCTCAGTGCCCTTTGAAATTTGGACCAAATCAAGGCCAGCATGACCTGTCCCTAATTACATGTACATGTATTTTTATAATGTTTATGCCTGGAACTTACCAGGTAATTCACTTAAAGTAAAAACGTCCTGGAAATATTGCTGCACACTAATCACATTCAACTTTCAGCCAAAACTTTCAGCCTTGTCAGCCCAAAAGTTGCACAGACATTTCAACCAGTGTTTGGAGCAACTCTGATTCAAAACTGAATCCTTACATTGTTGAATGTTTGTGTATATTAAACCCAAAATCAGTTGCTGTAGGCCTACATGCCAAAATCTATAATCTAAACTTACCTCTCCTTCGAGAATGTCGCAACAGGCCGGACTTGACAAAAAATCCAGAGCAATTAGACCTCAGAAAGTGGTACAGCGATTGCGACGTCGACATCGTGGTTAAAAAAACAACGAAACACCGATCGTTTCGCCCAAAGATTTATCACATTCTAACATCCAGTTAAATATTTCTTTTTAGCTGTGGGGCAGCATCGTTTGCTTTCTCTTTTCACCAATCCCCCAGCTCGTTAAAGCGTTCTTGCCGAACTAAATCCAAACCGATACTAAGGGTAGTGGACAGGAAAATGCCAGTTAAGTTTTATTTCCTTGTGCAGAGATACCTGCACAAAGTAAATCCATGTTGGTATTTGGCCAGGCAGCTGTTATATTAGGGATTTGGCGTTCACAATTAGGCCAAATTTTGAGTGGTGCGTGTGTAAACCTTACTCATTACGCATGTGTAAACCAATTAATCGAGTCAAGTCAAACTGCCTTTCAGTCTCAAGTCAAGTCAAGTGAAACTGTCTTCAAGTCCCAGGTCAAGTAAAGCCCTTTTCACACGAGGCCAAAAAAGGCTTGAGATATTTTCTCATGCTTGAGAAAATGTTACTAAAGTGCCGTCGTGTGAAAGGACACCCATGCTTGACAGTGACAACCATTCCTCTGCATCCCAAAACGTACGATCAAACATATATGACCACTGTAGACAACACGGTTTGAAAGACACTACGGCTGCATGCTAAACATGATGATTCTGACAATTAAATTACAAATCAAAGCTGCTAGCTCCGCACGCCGAATGTTGAAGCAAAATATTAACTTGAAACCTCGAGGTCGTAGCCGCAATTTGCTCGTCCGCCATCTTGGTATGGAAAGCATACCACGTTCGAGTTAGGATGCAATACGTATTGGGAATACCGTGCGCTCGGTTGCATTCAACATTTTCGGTATGCCGGTATGGACAATACTGGCAGACGTATTGTGCTGTTGAACGTCCCCCTGGTTGTATGGCTCTTGACTGCATCCCTCAACAGGTCCTGCCCTAGACATTAACCAAAGCCAATGGACCCCATGCCCTGCTGAGTTGGCCCTGATGTCCCTTCAAGATACACACTTTCTGAGGCCAACTTGGCCTGCACACCCTATCCCAGGCCTTGACATTAACCAAGGCCTGAACTGCCTCCTGCCCTGCTGAACTGGCCCTGATGTCCCTTCAAGACATACACTTTCTGAGGCCAATTTAGCCAGCATGCCCTATCCTCGTAAATTTTATGAGGTGTGTGACTATACACTAATAAGCAGTACACATTCGGAACAAAGTTGGCCATAAAATGCCCCTCCAGTTGGCCTCAGTGCCCTTTGAAATTTGGACATTGCAAAATCAAAGTCTGGAGTAACCTGCCCCTTATTCAAGTCAAGGCCTGCTCCAGGCAAACATGACTGGCATTTTGGGACAAAGCTACAAGCTTGTAATCAATAAATGTTCATACTAAATGTTCATGGTATGAACATTTATTGATTTAAAGCCCAAAACATTAAACTGGGGAGGCTTGGGTTAGAATCCCATTTTTGGCAAAAATATCTTTACTCAGTTTAAATTAAATATCTTTTAATTGTTTTTAGTCACACAATTATGTAAAGTATTTCTTGTCAGTGTTCATAACATTTGAACCAAACCATGACTAATATTATTATCAGGAATAGTGTCTGACCACCATTTCCTTTGTTGCATGTCATATTAAGGTCGTTGGAACCAGTCATTTTTTGTCTAAGTAGCCATTTTTTTAAATGTTGGTCAATAGTTGCAACCACTGCATGTAAGTGCTAGCTTCGTTTACTACTCACTGAGTACACAAACCTGCAACGGGTGTCTGAAAATTATCCTTCCACTCCATCATAACGGGGCTAAATCGGGAACTTTTGTGTCAAAAACTGTTACCCACAGATGTTGCATGGGCCCCTAAAATATTTTGGAATCTACCAGCTATTTTTAGTACAAGTGCACCCACAATCCCTCCTATACAAATGCAAGAAGGTCAAAATCAAGTTCACAAAGTACACTATCCTGTAGTATAAAAGGTACCGGTAGTCTGTTTATTCTGTGCCAGTTTTTGCACAGTTGGTTTCAGGCACAACATGCACCGTGTTTACACTCGAATCGGCAAAGGTGGATACAGATCCAGCATTTTTATTGCGACCACAAAACTGAACATTTGCCGCGTTTACACTACACCCCAAATCGCTTCAACTCGCTTTAGAAACCGCAAAAGTCACCACTAAATGTAACTGCAGCGCATGCTTGAGCTGTTAGGTGTTGCTGCACTAGTGCCAGATTGGTCAATTAAATCTACCACACTGCGGGCACCGCCCCAAGGACACTCATATTGCCGAATCTGTATTCGGGTAGCGTTTACACTACAAGCGACCTTGACGATTGCAGGGTTCAACCCCGCAATTGCGGGGTTCAACCCTACCCCAAAGGTGACTTGAAAAAGGCGAATCAGACCCGGGTCTGATCCGCCTTTTTCAATTCACCTTTTGCGTTTACACTTAGTGCCTCCCCGGCTTCAACTCCCCTTTTTGGAAATTGCGGAGTTCGATTCGGCAAAGGCGAATCGAGTGTAAACGGGGTGATAGTGTTTAAAAGAGTGTGACCAGATTTATCATTGTTCTAATCTAATAATCATAAAATTCCTCCCCAAAATACTATCCATGGGAAGTAAATTATGGGAAATGTTCAATCCCCATTATTGATGTGGAATCACTGCACTATTTTATGTAACTGGATAAATTAGTTTACTAAGCTTCGGTGGATTTTTGACGATATCCCTGGAAATATACGGATTGAGAGCGTGAAATTTCACAATGGTAATGAGAAAAATATGACACATGATATGGCATCAAAATCTTGAGATCTATGGAAAAACTGGGAATGTCAAAAATGTGATATGGTCACGCTCCTCTGAACCTTTCATCTCATAGATTAAAGAAAATTACGCATTGTACTGGAATGGGAAATAACATTTGTGATTGGGGGTCGAGGGAGATGTATGCAAATGCGATACGAATTTCATCTGTAGTGGCCATTCAGAGGAACAAGACAATATAAATTTCATGGGAAAAGTATATTTTAAGGCAACATTTCAGATTTGCTAAATTGTCTAATTGACGATAAAAGGGGGTGATCAAAATGTCTCTACACCGAGTCAAAGTGATTTTGAAATAGACTTTTATCAAGTACCAACAAAGAAGTCAGCGAATCTTACAATCTCAGATATATTTCTTAACTTTTTGAAGATCTTCAAGAGTTTTCCTGTCCAAGAACTATAAGACTGTCCTTATGGCACTTGGGCGAAATGGTTTTGGGGCGCTTGAATTTTCGTCTCATGAGACGAAAACTAATTGTTTTACTCATTTCTTAAAGTCTATAGCACTTCAGACAAAACCATTTCAGGGGAAGTTTTCTACGGTCATCATGTTTATATTGTGTAAGTTAGGCATATATCTGTGAACATTTCTGATTTTCGAGATTACCAATGATGTATAATTTAAAGGTATATAAGTATACTTGTTTGGTAATATACCCTCAAAAAAGTTTCTGAATTATTATCTTTAAGCTTACTTGTTATCCAGATGGTAATGGTAGTAATCATCCTGTGAAATTATTTCGTCTGAATTGCCCCCATTTATGAGAAAAATGACAATACTCTTTGAATCTCCAAAGATCGCCTACAGGCGATCTTTGGAGCCATTCATTCATGCACAAAAACCGTACTTGGATTTTTCAGGTTTTCTGAAGTTACTGCTTCTATGTGGCTGAAATTTCTACAAGGTAGTTTTTTTTCTCGACCTCTGCTTTTAATCACCAGTGGAAATCATGCCGTTGATAACAGTTTACAAAACAAGAACACTACCTTTAAAAATCACAAGAAAAAGTAAACAATTGTTTCTTACCGAATTCCTCCGAAAAATCTTCATTTTCATCATCTTCCTCAGTCCTGTTGTCGTAAAATATTGATCCCCCGACCGAGTACCCGCCTGCATTAGACCCCGACAATCGTCGCAAAAGTTTCACGGGACTCCAAATGGCTTTACGAATAGCTCTCTGCATGCTTAGATGTACCATGGCAAAAATCCCATAGTCCAGTAGACAACTTTGATTTTGAAGTACATGTGTCCAAAAGTTAAAGTTTTGTTCAGCCGATTGCGGAAGTGATTTTTCCAGTTCTGACTTCCTCCTGCAGTTTGTATGTAATGCTAGGCCGGTAGTTTTAAGTTTCAACCCCAATCTCTGTGTCATATGTGACCTTTGGTCTTACCTACTCTTTTGATGATTTATAAATCTGTTATTTTAATGTAGTCGTGTTAGACCGCAGTGCAAGCCAAAATGTATATTTAGCATTTTGTGACTTCCGTACTCTTTTTGTGACGCTGCATTTTGATGTACTGATTAGTATGTACCATTGACTGAGCTTGTATGTGTGGCCCATTTTGTCTTCCCCTCTTTTGTAATGATGGGGTTTCCCCTTATTTCATTGGCTGGTAGTTGCTTCGGTAACAAATTTCCAAATAACTAGTTGTGTGTGTGCGTACTGCGTAACATAGCAAGGTCACCATTTATTGCGAAAACGGTACATGTATTTTTTTTTGGGAAACCCCTACTGTTGTTATTTTGACCTATGAATACCGTCATTTGTGCTTTTTGGTTAATGACTCATTTTTATTTGGGTAAGCTGGCCCTGGTGATGGTGTAAAGTACAATTTGGGTATTGGATATTGTGTACGGACTTTGTGCCAGTCACGGTGTACCGGTATTTTCTTTTTTATAACCAGTGACATCGCTGTCACAATATGCACCTTTTGTTGGATTTTCAGGAGCATTGTAATTGTAAAAAAATAAGTCCGATTTTATTGAGTTTAATAATTTTGATTGTATCGTTTAATTTGTGGTTACAAATACTTGGCCCAATGTACCGTATCTTTTGCAAGATGAAACTATTTACGGATTCATGGAATAAGGGCATAACATATCTACAGAAGGATGTTGTTAAACTAGCCTGCAGACATTTCAGCTACATAGATGCAGCAATGCTTCAGAAAACCTTCAAAATCTATACATGGTTTTTGTGCATGAATGAATGGTAAAAAGTTGTCTGCAGACAACTTTTTTTTAAAAACATCTTCAGTTGACAATTTCTCTCAGAAAGGTACAGTGTACCATTTTACACAAAAAAAAAACGCAAAAAAAATCATGTGGTTATTTGTTGGGTATTTTTTCCATATACATTGAACAAAGATTTCAATGAAATTACCCGCTAGAATCAATAGATATCCAATTTAAGGATATACTTCCCACTTGCACTTTTGTCGGAAATGTTGCATTTCTGAAATAAATAAAGGATAAAATTACTGATGATGATGATGATTAACTACATTTCTATAGCACACATTCCATATACAGGTATAAGGGTTTTTCTATAAATTAGGGGTCCAATTTTGGTGTCCCCGTTACATTTTACATCTTGTTTTTGTAAATTCAGGACACATTCTTTAAATACTTTCCATCTCAAAGAGTGAGTACATAAAGTACAATTCATAAAAAAGTTGTTTTAGAAATGGTTTAGAAAGACCTATAAGCATGTTCACATGCGTTGTACATTATTATGAGTTTACAGAAGCTTACAAGTATCATCCACCTAAACATCGAGATACATAGGTGGGTGGCGCCATTGGCAGCCGACGACCAGAGACACAGGGGAATCCCCTTTTACTCTTAACAAAAGAGTGCCTCTGGGATCTTTTAAGCGCGTTACTTAACACACTGGACCAACGCTTTATATCCCTTCCAAAGGATGGAGCAAGGGCACAGGTACCATGGCCGGGTATTGAACCCGCAACCCCAAGTTTTCATCTTACCCCACCTTGTGCACAAAATTACGACGCGAGCGGTCTGTGTGTAAGCGCAACAACAGAGGGCGCTGCGCACGCGCGTGTTATCTTGTGCACTAACTGAATGTAATTTTTGAAGGAGAAAATGTGATTTTTCTACAGAAAAGCAACATTTGCGACAAAAGTGCAAGTGGGAAGTATATCTTAAAATTAGATTATATGTTCATTCCAGGAGGTAATTTCCTTCAAATCTTTGTTCAATGTATACGAAAAAAAATACCATTTGTTGCCATTGCTATCAACACTTTCACTCATGTTTTTGTTTTTCTTGTCAACTCATGAAGTAAAATTTTGGGTAACTGCAAATAATTTATTGGGGCTTTAAGAATACATAAATCTTTTTATTTCCAGAGCAAAAACAAGCTGCCACGCACCTTTTTTAACAAGCACTACCATTGGACAACACAATGTGTCTGGTGTCCGACGTACTCATCGTGCAGCAGTGTGTAATGAGCTAGGGAAACCACTATCTATAAGCCAGGTACCAGGTGCTGAGAGCCTTACAGATGGACAAGTAAGTTTGTTTGGAAATTCACTTAAAATGTACAATTATTACTGTGATAATTGTAAAAAAAATTGTTAAATATTACTGCTGTTCACACATCAAAGTGTTTCCCAGACCCTGGTTAAAGTAACTGAGCTTAAGGCACATTCAAAAGTACTTGACATTAACCAAGGCCAATGGCCTCATGCCCTGCTGAGTTGGTCCCGATGCCCCTTCAAGATATACACTTTCCGAGGCCAACTTGGCCAGCATGCCCTATCCCAGGCCTTGACATTAACCGAGTCCACTAAGGCCAATGGCCTCATGCCCTGCTGGGTTGGCCTCATGCCCTGCTGAGTTGGCCTCATGCCCTGCTGAGTTGGCCTCATGCCCTGCTGAGTTGGCCCCGATGCCCCTCCAAGATACACTTTCCAAGGCAACTTGGCCAGCATGCCCTATCCTAAAGGGCCTGTGACATGCTAAACAACTTTGTGCCTAAGCTTTACTTCATATGATGGATTACTTGTTCAGCAAGACATATACTATTGATCGTTTGGATGTAAAATCAATAAAAGGTGGCCTTTTTCAACTTTGAAGATTTCATTGCAATAAATCACAGACAGAGGGCGCTGTTCGGAGTGCATCACGTAAGGAAGACAGTACAGGGAAAAGTTATGAAAAAACATAAGACTTCAAGTTGGACTTGTGGCAAATTGCTGCAGTTTCTACCCCCAGTTTTGTCATGGCTTACAACAGGAAACATTTAGAACAAACTCAAACAGCCATGGATTACAAAAGTTTCAGGAAAATTGAGAAAAAAGTGGAATCTTTTTTGTACAGTTGAATGTGATTTTCCTGTGTTTGCCTCTTGTGACATCGTGACCTTGGTCATGAATATGCATATTTTCATTAGCATAAAAACTAAAAACCTTTGTTTTAACCCCCAAAGCAAGCTCCAAATAGGATTTTTATGACTTTAACTGAGTAGAGTGGTTTTAAAGCGTAGATTTCATTGATAAAAATCCTAAATAAGGGGCCCTTTAAATTTCATGAGGCTTGTGTACACTAATAACCAGTGCACTTTAATTGGAACAGAGTTCACCATGTTGCCCCTCCACTTTTATGTTTCAGATACGAGTTGCTGTCCACTCCTGCGGAGTCAATTTTTCTGATATTTTGACGGTTGCAGGACAGTACCAGGTTAAACCACCATTGCCTTTTACACCAGGTGGGTTTATCCTGACAGTAAGATTTAATTGGCTCAATTTGTTCCCTATATTTTGTCATTTGAGGATTTGAGATACACTACACACAATAAGTTCTGAATATAGACCTTTATCACGGTGCGGCCATCCTCCCTTTTCCCCTATTAAAATGAACGTAACGAAAGCGAGACTTGCCGAAATAAAATAGTTTGGCCCCGTGTTGAAAATGTTTATCGTGTGCATCACAATGACATGCGCGCGGTGCTATCAAGAAAACGCGCAGCGCGGACAGTGATTCTCTCAAAACAACAACATAAAATTGCACACGCTGTAGCGCAGACACGCACACGCACTGATCATGCCTGACACGTACACGTACTATGCAGTGGGGAACAAGACAAAGATGGACGCACCGTGATAAAGGTCTCTTGTGGGGTGTACACAGATATTTTATTGAGGTTATGCATTCCGCTTATATGATTTTGTATATGATTAGACATTGTTTATCTGCGTGACAGACACACATCACAGGAACAGGAGAAAACAGTCATTTGAGGGGAAAAAAATCAAAATTGACAACGTACCAATATTATTGTGAGTAGTGTAGACAGGCAGTCAAGCCAGAAATGTCTAAGAGAATCCCTTCTCTTTGTGAATAAATGCTCTGGGATCTTTTAAGTGCATAACACAACACGCTGCCAGACCTGTACGGCTTGACCTCCCATCCCATACATGTGCATACAGTAGTGATGTTTCGGTTTGTACGGTTAAAGGCACAGGCTCGTCGGCAATGCGCCCCTGCCAAATTCGTGCCACGAAATACGCAGCTCTGTGCCTTTGCTATGGAGCTGCGTATTTCGTGGCACGAATCTGGCGCGCACGCATTGCTGACGAGCCTGTGCTTTTAATGATTACGACTACAATCAACCAAACCTCAAAATCTTTACTTTTCGCTGTCCGTTTTTCACTAAGGTGTATAGAGGCGTTGCTACCAGCATAGACAACAAAACTACACTTGGGATATTTGTGTAAATGCCACAAGTACGCACATACTGATGACGCAAAATTCACTAATAGTCGTCGCTTTGCCTAACCAGTGAACGATTTCCCCTGTATCGCATCGCAAAATGCGATGCATTTTTGACAATCTGCGATGCCACTTTTCAAAGTGCATCGCAGTTTGACTTGATTTAGCGATGCAATTTGCGACACATTTTTTTCTCAAAAATCTGGTCCTTATTTTTGCACTTTTGTTAATGTTAGTGAAAAATCAAAAAGGAAAAATGACCAGAATAACGTACTGCAACGGCTTACGGCTTACCACGCAAAAGAAGCCCTTATTTGCAGGGTTTAATCATCCATTTTGAATTTGCTATACAAAGATACTGGATTGCTAAACAACATTTTAAAATTGCTACGCAAAAAGAAATTTGCATAGCAAATCTGCTATCCACTATTCACTGCTAACCTTGTGCAACCGAAACCTCACTAATGTCTCCCACAGCAACCACAAAAGATGGACCTATTATGGTCTCTATCGTACAGTGTGTCAACATAGCCATTTTATATCATCTAACTTCAGGTAATGAAATCTCTGGGGAAGTTTTGGAGGTTGGTGAAGGAGTTAGCGATGTTAAAAAGGTAAATACATCATGATAGATGTCACATTTTACAAACTTAATGATGAATGAAAGCAAAACTAAACATTTCAAAATGCCTGGTTTTCTGTTTGTGTTTATACTGATGACACAACGTAAAATTCTGCAACAACACAAGTATGTATACATTACTCAACATATTTTAAGGATCATACTATTTTATACAGTAAAATCTCGTTAAGTCGAAACCGGATACCTCGAAACTCTGTTTACCTCGAAGTAATGACATAAAAAATAGGCTTTTGTGCACGCAAATACCTCCGTAACTCGAAATTCCTGTACAAGTGCCTCCATTAATTACCTCGAAGTTTGTTCGGCTAATCTAAAAAGAAAGCGCAACTGAAACCATTCATGAGTCCTATCTGTCAATTTAATCTGTCTTTTCAATCAAGAGATGCAGCATTAAGCACTCCCTCGCTGTTAAAATAGGACATACAATGTAGCTAATCAATCCATAAACCGCAACAAATCAGTCTTCCTGGAAAGCTTGAATGGCCTTGCCGCGGTCGCGGTGGCTGCTTTGGGCAAAGCATGTGGTCACATGCAACCTCGAACAACATCGCTTAGCTCGAACTCGGGATACCTGGTTACCGAGTTGTCAACAGAACACAAACCACTGGAGCTCAGCATACGCTTCACAAGCTAGTGCTTAAGGAATCACTTGCGCCTGAACAGTTTTCAGGGATAAGGTCTGATCCTTCAGTTTTGTTAAGTAACGTACTCTCAAAAAAAACAAAAAATACAATTTGTTGAATACAGTGAACTTGAAATTGCTTTCAAGACTGTTCTGCTTCAGTGATTTCCTCCAGGTCCAAGTGGACCTGTTTGAACAAAGTGTTTCCCACAGTAATGGAATGTGATGTATCCTATATACATGTATCTGGGAGAACCCTGTAGTTTAAAGGCTCCCTGAAAACCCATTTTGTTGGGTTTTCAACCTGATTGAATCTGTGTAAAATTAGCCATCTCTTAAGCCACTCGTCTAAAAACAGCTCTAGAAGTGCAGGAGCTCAGGAAGGCACTTCAGGCAGAGTGGCGCACCCTGCCTCAGTGGCTCTTACAGAGGCTGGTGCAGACAGCCTTGCCACAAGAGGTGGTCATACACGTTACTGGGTCTTTCTATAAATTAGGGGTCCAGTGTTGGTGTCCCCCGTTACATTTTACATCTTGTTTTTGTAAATTCAGGACACATTCTTTAAATACTTTCCATCTCAAAGAGTGAGTACATAAAGTACAATTCATACAAAATGGTTTACAAGCCATTTTAATGATTTTTGCACGAAGAATAACACATATTAGGTGGACACCAAATGTCACACTTTTGGACCCCTAATTTATAGAAACACCCTACTGACCGATAAAATATTTTTTCAGTCGGGGTATAATTTGCACTTATAGTTTTTGAATCGTACATTTTAAAACTTGGTTGTGATTGGATTGTTTTTCAGGGTGATCGAGTTGCTGCCGTTCTACCATTGGGCACTGGGTTCGCTGAGGAATGCTTGGCTTATGAGGATGTAGGTTGATCGTAAAATCTTTGTTGCTTATAAAGGAGCTTGTCCAGATTTTTCCAGAAAATGGATTTCGTTCTAACATAAAATACCTCCCCAAAATACCATCCATGGGAAGAAAACATGTAGCCACTAATCGATGGAGCCGCTAATCGTGATTAGTTTGAAATAATCGTGAGAGGCCGATTAAACGATTATTCAAAAACACTGCGATTACCTTTAGTAATGCACACCAGCCATCAATTAATATCGATTAATCACACTAATCACCCAGGCTTAATAGATATGCATGGTATAAAGTGAACGATAATGAGACACCAGCGGCCAGCGAATCATGTTTGGCGACTTTACACCTAATTTTGGAATGACTCCGCCGTACTTCTGAAGTGTTTTTAGAGGGGAAAAATTGATTATTTTTGTCCGGGTGGCCGAGTTGTTTGTCCGCACGGCAAAATTTTGTCTTGGCGCTAATAGTACCTCTGATTTTGTCCACGCGGTGCGCCCAGACAAAACGGCTATTGGAGAACCCTGCTACATGTACATGGCTGCAAGATTCAAAGTTTAGACTAATTTTGAAATTCGACAACATGCCTACTTGTTTAACTGTTTCAGGATTTATTTAAAATACCAGACTCCATGAGCTACGAGGAGGCAGTGTCTTACATTTGATGGGACTTGAACCAAACATAGGATGAAAGAAAAATCGTATGGTTCTAAACTCCATGAAGTACAAGGAGCAACACTAATTAATGTTTGTCTTTATCTATTTCAGGATTTATTTAAAATCCCAGACTCCATGAGTTACGAGGAGGCGGCAGCTTTACCAGTATCTTATGGTACAGCGTGGATGGGACTAACCAGACGAGCCAATACGCAGCCAGGGTGAGTTGCCATACCGCCCTCACATTGACTAAGAATCGCTCGTGCCAAAACTGACAATCGTGTATCGCAGAAAAAGCATCATCTCAACACACAACACACATCATTTAATTTTCAAATTCCTTCCAAACCGCTTTTTTTCTTCTGAAAGCGACGTGCGTCACATTTACGTGCGAAATGGCTCGGTGTGAATCCACCATAAGGCTCATTTTTGCAGAGCATATCACATATTAAAGGGACACACCGGCTTTGTTGGGCTATTTTGGGCCCGAAATAGACCCATACATGATTCTGAAAGTCCTTCCGAAATAGAATGAAGAGAACCTGAAAAGAAACCACCAAATTTGGCCTTTTTTAGCATTTTTCAAAAAATCGAGGTCATGTGATTTATCGGAACCAGATTCTGGTTCCGATAAATCACGTGGTCTTGTGAGTTAGTTTTATTTCCAGCCGTAGAAACCAGCGCGAAGTGCAAGATGCTTTTGTCATTCGTGGTTGGTTTCTCTTCTTGTTAAAAAATAATGTCCTACGAAAACCATGTACATACCGTATTTTCCAATTTGTACACAAATCTGCCCACAGATTTTATAAGAAGGGTTTCTGGGTGTTGATAGGGACGAGAGAATCTCTAAGATTTTCGCGTCTTCACTTCAATCGCGGCGATAAATAATATCCGAAGAACAGCTAACTATTGAGGGCGCTAAAGACACCGAAACGTTGCGTTCGAGTTGCTTCCTCGAGTCAGCGCTAACCTGAGGGATCATGCAAGGTGTGATGAGTCAGGGAAAACAAGGAAACGAGGTTAAACACATGTCGACCCATATCTAACGCCACCTTTATTTACAAACACATGATACATAATACATCGCGACGGCTGGTAAAGCGTATGGCCCAACATTTGTCTCTTTTGTTAATTTTAAACATTTGTTAATTACGTGACATTTTGATAATTTTTTTTTTCACAACGACCAAAATTAGTTTGATTACTTTCATGTACCTCGTTTTTTTTCTTTCTATTTTGCAGCGAGACAGTTTTAGTGACTGCAGCTGCAGGTGGCGTGGGGCTAGCTACAGTCGATTTGGCCGCTCATGTACTTGGTGCTAAGGTTAGTAAAATAGCCTTAAAGCCCCATCATTTGCAGTGACCCAAAATTTTACTTTGAGTTGACAAGAAACCCCAATGTTTTTAAAAAGTGTTGGTAACAAACGCCACATGACTGTTTTTCCTGTGTAAAATGGTACCTTTGTGGGAGAAATTGTAACTAAAGGTGCTTTTAAAAATGTCTGCAGACAATTTTTTACCATTCATTTAACACAAAAACCATGCATAGATTTTTATGGTTTTCTAAAGTATTAGGGTCTTTCTATAAATTAGGGGTCCAGTGTTGGTGTCCCACGTTACATTTTACATCTTGGTTTTGTAAATTCAGGACACATTCTTTAAATACTTTCCATCTTAAAGAGTGAGTACATAAAGTACAATTCATATAAAATGGTTTAAAAGCCATTTTAATGATTTTTGTACGAAAAATAACATATCAGGTGTAACGGGGGACACCAAATGTCACACTTTTGGACTCCTAATTTATAGAAAGACCCATTACTGCATCTATGTGGCTGAAACTTCTACAAGGCAGTTTATCAACATTATTCTTCAGTTATGTGATGCTGTTATTCCTGTTCTTGAAAGTTTTTGAATCATAGAATCTATCTTATTGCTGTGTAGGTGTTAGGCGCCGCTGGCGGTCCAGAGAAATGCAGTCTGGTGATTGAGAAAGGCGCCTTTGCAGCAATTGACTACAAGCAGGAGAGCATTAGGGACAAGACCAAGCAGTTAACGGGTGGACGAGGCGCTGATGTTATTATGGATGCTGTGGGGGGCGACGTTTTCAAGGAATGTTTGAGATGGTAGGTTTATGGTTTGTAGAAATACAATAGGAGTCTTTCCACGGTAAAGGGGGCGTTTTGACAACACAGACCGTATTTTCCAGAAAATACCTTTGTCTGGTCTCAAAAAAAAAGATATAAGTTTCAGTTGTTCTGAAGAGATAACTTGGGCCCAAAAAGGGTTACAAATAGTGTGACAACATGCCTTTCTAAAAACCCTGTGTACATATTTCCAATATACGCTCGTAACCGGGACGGCCTAAAATGTAACAAGTGTCCGTCCCGGTTACGAGACCACCATAATTTGAGACCACCAGTTGGCTTCATACCTCAATTGGTAGGGCGTCTGCGTGAACATTTCCAACATACGCTCGTAACCAGGACGGCCTAAAATGTATTTTTTAGAAAAAATTATCATATTTTAAACTATTCGAAAATGCACACCCCTACAATCTTGTACTTTATCTTTAAAAGGACGTTGCACGGTTCATAAAGGTTGCAGAATCCTATAACAATTATTTAGAATATTAAACAAATATTGACTGCTAATTTTTGTTTCCCAAAATTGTAGCATTGCATGGGAAGGTCGTCTAGTTGTCATCGGCTTTACCAGCGGCGATATCCCCAAGATTCCAGCAAACATCCTCCTTGTTAAGAACATCGCAGCCATGGGGCTGTTCTGGGGCAACTATCGCTTGAACGATCCGCCGAGAATCCGACAATCGGTAAAAGACTGCATTGAGTTCTTCCAAGAAGGCAAGATAAAACCACACGTTTGTACAACGTTTCCTCTGGATCGGGTAAGTTTATTTCTTTTTTTATTTGAATGGGTTTTGCAGAGATTTTAACCTTTCTGGTTTTTCCCAACAGATTCTCTCAAAAATGACTGATCTTGCGACTTATGACACAGATAAAAACTAGAGATGGAAATTTGAGGTTAATTCAGAAACCGGTTTGCAATTCTTTCAAGTGTCGGTTAACCGGTTAAACTGGTGTTTATAGATGCTTTTGCAATGCACACAATACCCCTAGGCCCCCAAAATAATCATTGAACCTTTATCTGGTCAAAGTTTTACTACGACCTATAAATTTATTTCAATTTCATTAAGTCATTACAAATAACCCTCTGAAAACTATTGCAAATTCTTTAAAATTGGGTTTTGTTTAAACGTTTGGCAAAACCGTTTTTTTTTTTAATTGTACGGTTAACCGGTTAAACGTCCCGTCCCTAATAAAAACCATCCTGGATTGTTAATTAACAACCTCGAAGATTTTTAGACTTATCTGAAATTGGGAGATCAACCTAATCAGTGGCTATTTGACACTTTTGGACTAACTCGCGAAACCTGTTCGACCAGGGAGTCGAAGGCTGCGTAGGACTTTACATGTGCTATAAAATGTTAACACTTCGTGGTACTGACAGAAAAATGTTGATAAGTTGTATTTCTGGGGGAGGGGAGGGGGGTGGTCTTAAACAATTCTACTGTCCGTAGAATTGTGAAAATGTTGAAAACGTTAGATGGACCCTACGTATAAAGTATGCAGCCATTTATCTTGTGCTTAATGTATCGCTTGTCTTTTTCTGCAGATTAATGAAGCTTTCAAGTTTGTCTGGTCAAGAAAGTCAACTGGCAAAGTTGTTGTCACCATGAGAAAATAAGGATGTTTTGGCATGCGTGGAGATCACATTTTTGAACACCCCTTCCCATTTTTCCCATGGGTGTTGAGATTTTGATACCATATAAGATGGCATTGAGGGCTCAAAAATGTGATCTGGACACACTCCTTTAAATCTTCTAAAATAGCGTATTTGTGATACATTTAGTAGAAATCTTGTTTTACCCAGACTAATACCCTGTTTACACCGAAATCCCGAGGGACTTGAGAGTGATTTACGAACAAAAATTTGTCAAAATGGCATTTCCTCAGGAGTTGGTCGGCAAGATCTTAAGTTCCTCCTATGTTACTTGTCAGAAGGTCGTAAGTTAGTCCTGAACACTCGCAATAACTCGGGGGGGGGGGGGGGGGAATCGCCATCGCTCGGCACAAGTTCCCCGACCGTATGGAACGGTTCAAAATGGTCGGGAAACTTTCCCGGTCGCCCCCTTGACAAAAGTTTCATGACCACTCACGAGTCCAAGAAATACAGAATTTTACAACTCGTAAGTCGACCCTAACTTGGTCGTGCTTCGGTGTAAACATAGCATAAGTTGGGCAGATTTTTACAGATTGTCGCTGGCATGTAGCACATTTTTTAAATTTTATTATTATTTTTATAAATGACCGTTTTCACCTATTCCTGTGACAAGGTGTGTCTGTCATGCAGATACAATTGTGTAGTCATATACAAAATCATTCAGTGAGGGAACAGCTGCACTACCGTGATTCGAGACCACCAGTTGGCTTCATAGCTCAATGCATAGTTCCGAGATTGCCCAGTTAACCCCGCCCCTTAGATATTGTTGCTATGTGCTCACAAGCCATCGCAAAAAAATGGCGACATGTACGTACAAAGCAACGGGACTCGGCATGGAAAGCACAGACTCATTGGAGAAAACTCAAAGGTATTTATGTTTTGGGGTCGACAGTTACCGTAGCACACACTGAGCGAAGGGCTAGTAATGTAGGGATGACATATATTCATAAAAATGCCCTTTCCTACCTTTGAACAGCGAATCGCCCGACATTAAAACCAAAATTCACCCGGTCACTAGCGCATACAACATACAAACTGTATAGGCAGAAAATTGTGTGATGATTGCATCACTTTGACCTATGTGGGCGCCGTCTGCTAGCTCTGTTGTGATTGGTCGCGGGTTCGGCTTGATTGACAGGTCGGAACTATGCATTGGTGGGGCATCTGCACGTTATCCAGAAGGTCCGCAGTTTGAATCCCGGTGGAGCCAAGTTGCTTTTCACTGCATCCAGATTTCCCAAACTCAGACATTTGTCCACATTTGTATCGAATTTATTCACCTCGGTGGTCCCTAGGTCATAATTAATTAGTCATAATCCCTAAAAATAATCACTTATTCATACAAAATCATTCAAACGGAATGTATACCCTCAATAAAATATCTGTATACACTCCACAATATCCCTGACTTTAAAGGGGCTATGTTATGGTTTGCGCATGCGCAGCAAAACTTGAAAAAGTGTGGCTAACTTTTTCAAGTTTTGTCGCCAGGTTTTGCATATCCTATTCAATCTTTGCCATCCCTTATAATTCTTTAGTAATTTTGGCAGTGGTGTACTTGTCAACGTCCGGGATGCATTACTTTTTACTTGGAATCGCACTGTTTGCCGTATTTTTAAGCCGCCAAACATCGACATCACCGTGTGTGCGGCCGTCGTTAAAAAGAGAGTTTTTTTTCATCCCATCAAAAAACTCCACAAAACATGACAGAAACGGCATCAAATGATATGAATGACATGGTTGGATACATCAATTTACTTAACCTTGTTTTCCATCAAAACTGACATGCTTATTTGGTCCTGACAGCAATTTTAGAGCATACCTTCTGTCCTTGGAAAGACACAGTGGCCGCCACCGCTGTACGATTTTGTTTTGCCAGACATTAATCGCGCAATTGCGCGCGCGCGATGCCAAATCGAACAAATGCGCGCACACGATGCACAATGTAGTTGAATTCTGCGTATTGTAAACACTCATGAACGAACACACTGCCCATGCGGCACGTGCTAAGTACAAGATGTACACAACTATAGCACACGCACCAATGGCGTTGTGTAACGAAATTGCACTACATTCATCTGAGCCTGCACGTATGTCAAAATATGAAAGGATTTGGCGCATGCGCAAACCGTGACATAGCCCCTTTAAGTAGTGTACTGTCAATAAAACCACCAGTATTATGCATAAGCTGCTGTTAAATTTTATGCATTTATTTTCCTCCACACAGAGTGATAACATGTAACCGTTGAAACATGCTATTAAAATCTTGTTTGCATAATTTGACAAATATTTGCACGAGAATTTTTCCCCAAAAGCTGAAAATTATGCAAGATGTTAGTCTAGTTTTTTTTTTGTTTTTTTACAAAAGCATCAATAAACATTTGCCTTAAAAAAATGTTTAATTATTTATTTTATTTAAATTATATGTGAAAATATTATTGATTCTTACTAAATTGAGTAGTATATTTTGCAAGATTTGTTTCAAGTCATGATAAAAACCATTTTAATGAGCTGATAAATGCACCCAATGTTGTTTTTTTGTTGACAATTTTGGGGTTGGGTCAAGCATGTGGATGGGAGATGCGGTGGTCTAGTGGCTAGCGCATCGGACTTTGGGGCGATAGGTCCATGGTTCGAAGCCTGGTCACTGCTATCACGTAGTGTCCTTAGACAAGACACTTTACTCCACATTGTGTCACTCCACCCAGGTGTATAAATGGGTACCGGAAAATATTGGTTGGGAAACCCAACTAAATGCTGGGGGTAAACCTGCGATGGACTGACATCCAATCCAGGTGGAGTAGCAATGCTCCTAGTCACTCCATGCCATGGAAACTAACGACCTGTTGGGGAAACCCAACTAAATGCTGGGGGTAAACCTGCGATGGATGGTATCCCATGCAGGTGGAGTAGCAATGCTCCTAGTCACTCCATGCCTTGGAAACTAACGACCTGTTGGGGAAACCCAACTATCTGCTGGGTGTTAACCTGCGATGGACTGGCATACTGGGGGAATACTGATGCTCCTAGCATCCTCCATGCTCCTAGTCACTCCATGCCAATAAAACCGGGGATGAGTACCGGCCGTATGAGCCAGCTTGGCTAATGACGCGACTTTACCTACCAAGCATGTGGATAGCTAAATGGTATGCACAGCATTTGAGGCCCAGTGAGACCCGCGAGGTATTTATAATATCTTAAGGGGCGTTAACATATAAACGCGGAAAAATGGCTTTGCGCGCAGCTAGCTGTGCCTTGGTTTGTACAGGAGCTGATTCTCTGCCTGTGCGCGGCCCTGTTGCAACGCGCAACCATCAATATATATGCACTGGATGAAGTATGCAATAGCAGTTGGCTATACGAGAGTTGAAGCCACGCGCCGGCTGCCACTGTACCCCACGAACAATGCTTGACCTAGACTGCTCCCCGGTCCATGCGATCGCTTGCATTCCACTTAACACATGTAGACCAGTCTAGGCAAGGCATTGTATTTGGTGGGGTACAATGGGGGACGGTGGTTTCACTTTTAGACGACGTTCCTTCATCCAGTGTATATATATATCGATGCGCACAACGCGTTTTGAGCTGCGGTCAAAGTTTAAATTTGTTTAACTTTGACCGCGGTGCGCTGCCATTTCCAACGCGTAGCCAATCAGAGAAGGCCCAAGTTACTGGAGAGGAATTTTCTATTTTATAAAAACTGGTGATTCGGAGCTCATGCAATGCGTTAAGCACAGCACCCAAACGTGGCGTTTCCGCATTAATGTGAACGCCCCTTTAATCAGATTATTAACAAGGTAGTAGATCTAGTATCATATATTTTGACGATTTTGGTTTATGTTTGTATTTTTATAAACCTTATTCCTGTGTAATTGGTGTATTTCTTAGTTTTGACGCCCAGGACCATTTGCCAAAAAAAAAATTCTTTAAAAAATGTAAAATATTTTGAACAGAATTAATAAAAATCAGTGTATATATTTTGGAATAAAGTAAACAAAATCATGGAAGACGATGATTTGCTGGTCTTTATTGGTGTAATCTGTTGTTTCTTGGGGTGAATATTGAGACGTTAATCTTTAGAGATGTACATGTATAATTGCTACGAAAATGGACATTTTAGCTGTAAATTTTCAAAATTTCATATTTCATCCCCTAGATGAGCAGTCAAGGTCAAATTCAAGGAATATCATCTACGGGTTCTAAGCCCCATTTCCTGCAATTTCGAAGAACATCTGAATCAAAAAAATTTGGCCAAAAATGATAAATTCCAGCAATTTTTATCAAAATTGGCAAAAAATTTACCCTGTTTGAAACATATTTCAGCAGTTTCCCAAGTTAATTTCCAGTTAATTTCCAAGAAAAATTGAAATTTCCAAAATTTCATTGGCTTAGCAGTCAAGGTCAAATTCAAGGAATATCATCTACGGGTTCTAAGCACCATTTCCTGCAATTTTAAAGAAAATCTGAATGAAAAATAAATTTCATAAGGGGTCAGTCCAGCAATTTTTATCAAAATTGGCAAAAAATTTACTTTTTTGAAAATGTCTCAGAAATGACTCCTAACGGAAATTAACCCTGTTTGAAACATATTTCAGCAGTTTCCCAAGTTAATTTCCAGTTAATTTCCAAGAAAAATTGAATTTTTTTCGACATTAATGTCAAAATTTGAAATTTCCAAAATTTCATTGGCTTAGCAGTCAAGGTCAAATTCAAGGAATATCATCTACGGGTTCTAAGCACCATTTCCTGCAATTTTAAAGAAAATCTGAATGAAAAAATTTTTGCCAAAAATGATAAATTTCATAAGGGTAAGTTAGTCCAGCAATTTTTATCAAAATTGGCCAAAAATTGACCTTTTTGAAAATGTTTCAGAAATGACTCCTAACGGAAATTTACCCTGTTTGAAACATATTTCAGCAGTTTCCCAAGTTAATTTCCAGTTAATTTCCAAGAAAAATTGAATTTTTTTCGACATTAATGTCAAAATTTGAAATTTCCAAAATTTCATTGGCTTAGCAGTCAAGGTCAAATTCAAGGAATATCATCTACGGGTTCTAAGCACCATTTCCTGCAATTTTAAAGAAAATCTGAATGAAAAAATTTTTGCCAAAAATGATAAATTTCATAAGGGTAAGTTAGTCCAGCAATTTTTATCAAAATTGGCCAAAAATTGACCTTTTTGAAAATGTCTCAGAAATGACTCCTAACGGAAATTTACCCTGTTTGAAACATATTTCAGCAGTTTCCCAAGTTAATTTCCAGTTAATTTCCAAGAAAAATTGAATTTTTTTCGACATTAATGTCAAAATTTGAAATTTCCAAAATTTCAATTGGCTTAGCAGTCAAGGTCAAATTCAAGGAATATCATCTACGGGTTCTAAGCACCATTTCCTGCAATTTTAAAGAAAATCTGAATGAAAAAAAATTTGCCAAAAATGATAAATTTCATAAGGGGTTAGTCCAGCAATTTTTATCAAAATTGGCCAAAAATTGACCTTTTTGAAAATGTCTCAGAAATGACTCCTAACGGAAATTTACCCTGTTTGAAACATATTTCAGCAGTTTCCCAAGTTAATTTCCAGTTAATTTCCAAGAAAAATTGAATTTTTTTCGACATTAATGTCAAAATTTGAAATTTCCAAAATTTCAATTGGCTTAGCAGTCAAGGTCAAATTCAAGGAATATCATCTACGGGTTCTAAGCACCATTTCCTGCAATTTTAAAGAAAATCTGAATGAAAAATAAATTTGGCCAAAAATTAGTCCAACAATTTAGGGCCAATTTTGATAAAAAATTGCTGGACCCTTATGAACTTTATCATTTTTTGCCAAATTATTTTTTATTGAGATTTTCTTTAAAATTGCAGGAAATGTTGCCTAGAACTTATAGATGACATTCCTTGAATTTGACCTCGACTGCTAAGCCAGGAAATGAAATTTTGGTCAAAATTCCTCAATCTGAAAATGTCAAAATTTCATATTTTATAGAAAAAAAGTAAAAGACAGGAGGCCAATTTCTAGCGTATTTATTGAACTCACTACTGGAGACGTACAAATACACATAGTCATATGACAGGCTTATCTCAAATTTCACTTTTTTTTTTGGTATTTTTCCCCACTCATGGAGTTGCTTATTTTGTTTACGCTAACATGTCAGACGATGCTCACAAAATCTACAAAATAAAAATATTTACTTTTAAGCCACAAAAAAATTGCCGTTATTATACAGTGATAAAGTAAACAGAAATGACTAAAAGCTCGACTTAATACATGTACAAACACTTTGGTAAAACACTAGCCACCCATGAAGGGAACTTCACAAGGGGAAATACATTATGGCAAGTCACTCTGGTCCATTCTGCTTGAAATTACACAGACTAACACCGTGTTTACACTGATCCTGAGCTCGGGATCAAGATCCCCTGATAAGAATGCGTCAGTGTTAACGGCAATGATCCCGAGTGCTGGGTTTACATTCAGTAGTTGATCTCGAGCGCGGTGCCAGAAGTTGCAGTCAAAGGTCATGCTCATGTACAGTATGCAAGGCCAGTTGAATTTCGCGGGCTTTTCCCCGCGGTAAAGATGAATTGCTTATCTAACCGCAAACTGATCCCGAGCTCGGGATCGAAGCCATCGCGAGACCAAATTCTTGGGGTCTCATCTGGGGCCAATTTGGTCGATCCCGAGAGCGTTTACACTCAGTTTGTGATCCGGAGCTGATCTCGAGCTCGGGATCAAGTGTAAACAGGGTGCTAGAGGGGAGAATATTCCTATTAAAATGTCTGATCAACAGAATACAGTGTACATATTGGATTTATCTTTGTTGAAAAAACGTCACATGTTGACTTTAGGTCTATTTCATTTATAAGTAGTGTTTGTGTGAAAAGGATGGAATAAGTGAGTTAGGAGTTTTGATTTTCATTTTTTTTCATGAATGATCGCCGTTTTTCCTGATTGCTTGTGTTGTGTTTTACTCTGAACTTGGGATAAGAGAAAAATCATATGAGCTAATTTATTTTTCTCTCATCCCAAGTTTGGCTGTTTCATTCCAATGGTGATTAGGCACCATACACCGTATCCAACAGCTGCCATCTTGTGGGGCACCTTTTGTTACTGAAACTGTTCAACAATGTAAGCACAATATGTGCAACCATGCATGTCCTCAAGGAACAAAGAAACTGCCCCACGAGATAGCGGCTATTCGATAGTATGGTCTATAGACTGTTTGAATGACAAAAGAAAAGCTCAGAATAGTTATGCAAGTTTGCTCTAAGATTACACTGTGTTCATAAAGCTGATTAGCAGAAAAATTTGCTTAACACAAAATCAATTTGCTTTGCAAAAATGTATTTAATAGCAGTCAAAATGTATTGTATGAACTTGTGTTCTTAGCACGAGTAGGTGAACACCAGTCAATTGTAATGCAAATCACATGCGATTTAAACTGCTAACCCATTTTTTTTTTCGAAGCAAATAAATTTTGTATTAGGCAAATTTGTCTGCTTAAGCAGTTTTATGAAATTGGCACCTGTTTTGGGTCAAACAGAGTGGAAAACTGTTTTTAAAAATTTTAAAACGGAGCTAATCAGTGAATACGAAAACAAAAGTGCCACCGAACTGGCAAGTTTACAATCTTGGTTTAAAAAGTATACATTTACATATTACATATATTGGAAATTTGTATCTTTCATGATAAAACCTAATTAAAAAGGCGAGTAAACTCGATCAATACGGTACAATGCCCAAAAATATGATTTTAAAAAGGGTTATTAAAATAAGTGTGCCTTTATTCCTATAGACACTTTTCAAAGGTGGCCATGACAGGGGGTCAGTCACATTGTCAGTGTGCGTCATCCGAGTAGGCACATCATTTAAATATGAAAACCTGCCCCCTGTCATGGCCGCCGGTGCAATGGGTCTATCACGTTTATCTTAAATAGAAAAACTGGCCTACACAGTGTTAGAATACATATATTACGGTAGATGATACATACATTAATGATCACTACACACAAACAGTGTAATTAATTTTATTTTTTTTCTAAAAACTAGTCCACGCAAGATTTTGGACTGCAAAAATATGGTACATTTCAAGCATGATTTAGAAGTCCAAACGGTTGGTAAACAAAGTCGATAGTTTTTATCTACAACAATTTTCATCTGACGACGTTTGGCATGATTTTCTACGGGTTTTTAAAATTTTAAAATTACTTTGTACAAAGTATTATTTAATCAGTTTCTAACTCAACGTTGGTGACTAGTTTTTATCTCTGAATATTTTTTAACTACATGTACCGACAGAAATTACGTCAAGTTGGACAAATCAACAGAAGCGACTAATCCAGAGATGACACAACAATACTATACACAGAGGTTGAAATAATTACGTCGGGTAAGGGCAAAAACAACCTTAACAATACTATACACGTTGATAGAACAATGCGCCACATTTTTGTGGAAGACCAGGTTTAGGGGGACATGAAGAAAACATTTTTTTTGGACACATGAGTTGACTTGATAAAATGGTCTTTAAATTAAATGAGAAAGTCCCATATGATTTTGACATTTTGGGAAAATATGCCAAAAGTAAGATTTTTTTGGGGGTGAGTAGGGTAAAGGATTATAACAGTACTGAGTGTGGTTCGGTGGGTGCTTGTTACCAAAGATAATAAGACCACTCATGCAAAATCAATGCAATAAAGTGAAATTTGTCAAGACGCCATTTGAGTAAGCAGACTAGATGTGTCTCATGTCTGTTTGACATGTTTGTTGCTGCTGTAACTCTTCGCCACAACACAGATTACACCACGAGAGGCATGTCAAACAGGCACGAGGCACATCTAGTTTGCTAACTAAAATGTCTATCTTGCGCCTACTGCGCTATTGACCATTCCCGGGATGCATTCCCTGTACATGTCCACCATAGCTGGGACGCAGCTTTTTCCAGTGCATGGAAATTGAACAGCGCGCATACATGACACGCGCAGCGCGCTCTTCACACACACAAATTCACACTGAGCGTGATTGCCACGTGCGTCACTTTGAGAAATAGCGGTGTGGAAGGAATTTTGAGTGAAACGATGCACTGATTTATGAAAACACTTTCCGTCCAAGCTAATTCTGTGGAAGGAATTGGGGTGAAACAATGCACCGAAAACCACAGCTTGGACATGTTAGACGAAAAGTCTTTTCATAATTTAGTGATTTTCAGTGCATCGTTTCACTACAAATTCCCTTCTCATCGCTTCTTCTCAAAGTGACGCGCGTCGCAATTATGCGCGTGCGAAAATGCTCAGTGTGAATTCACCATAACAACAAACGCGCAAATTGTTCGGAGTGACGACACAATAAGCATCATCACATAACGCATGTAGTTTATGCACTGACCGCGTCCCAGTTATGGCGGACATACAGGGACGGTTTCCATGGTTATGGGAATGGTCTATATCATCCTTGCTTGTAACCAAGTGATCTGTCTTGCCTTTCAGAGGAAAAAATACACAGCTTCATAAAGCACAATGTACAAGTCTAAAACGACAAGCGCAATCGGAAATTATACAAGGTTTCTTCAACACTAAGACCTCATCTGCAATTCCTGTTCTTACACTACCATATTACTAACGAGCATTTCGTTTCAAAGCGCTATTATTATCACTGTCTTTTTACATTCACGTCTTAAATTACCAACTCGTTGCTACACTTGCGATTTGATACATGGCAATGCTAGTGTGTACTGGCAGGGTACAACACGGTACACGGTACAACATTTCTGAATCGGATTGTCCGACTATTCGCTCACTAAAAAGCCAACCACATGCACATCTAACATACAATTTGAAATTTCCTTCGTAATTCCAATTATGTCCCCATCAAAGTCCTATACGTTTACATCCTAAACAAAAAACCTTTGGCCAGTTTCAAGAACTTAAAATTCAAGGGAATAAGTTAAAATTAAGCAGAGGCTTGAGTTAAAGGCACAGACTCGTCAGCAATGCGCGCGTGGAAAATTCATGCTCCATAGCAAAGGTACGGAGCTGCATATTTCGTGGAACGAATTTGGCGCGCACGCGTATTGCTGATGAGCCTCTGCCTTTAAATGTAGTAGATTCAGCTATTAATGAGCCAAACAGTGTTTTCTAGTTATCAAGCCTGACTTAACGAAATTTCACTATATTTCAATGATGCAAAACCACTGCTATAGTGAAAATCTTTTTCGTTTTTTTTCAAGAAAAAGTTTTAGAAGTCCTAGATCTTTTTTCCAGTTACTGATAATATCTGAATAAAAATAAATAAAGTGTTTACTTAAATGGCATACCCACTTGACTTTCTCCTTGCAGAAGATTACTGTGACCTTCAGTAATCTTACGGCACGTTCGAAAGCCAAACACAAGTCTGTGGTAAACTTTATTTGAGAAACTTGACATAGATGTTAGTTCTTGCGGTAAAACAATTTGATAATTCTGCCACACAGTCGTCGTAGTTTAACCCCCAAAAAGAGCAATGGGGAAAATGACGTCAATTTCTTTAAAAATCTCCTGAACACCTGCAAATGTCTTGAAGAGATCTTGAAGAGGTCTCTAACATTGGCTAGCAACCAACGACACTTGTGAGTCCCATTTTAAGTGTTTCAAGTATTTCAAACCACATCCGACAATTATTTTGGGTCAAAATTTCACATTAGCAGCGACAACATCACATTTTTTATAAGTACAATACACAAAACTTTTCAGCACCACTTTTGTTTTTGTTTTTGTTTTTTCTATCTGCAGTTTATTGCTTCAGGTTCTTAAAGTGCTTATTTTTTATTTACTTGTGCCAAAAGAAAGAAATATCTTCTTAGCTTCTAAAAAACACTTATTTTGGTAATTGATTCTCTGTAAAAGTTGGATAAATCAAACAATTTATCCAACAATGTTATATAATTTATCCGAAAAACATTTATTTCAGTGTAAAATGTTACCAAGGGGGTCATTTTTTTTATACAATGATCGAGTTAAACTTTGGTGCTAGTTTGTACATAAGTGCTGGAGTTGACTTTGAGGACAAACCAAACACAGGCAACAGCTCCCCCTTCAAACGAATTTAGACATCCGTTTGAAGGACTGGGGGCCGCTCTAACAAGCACACATCAATAGCTACAACAGACTATGGCAAGTCGATGAAAACAAAATAATACAAATAATAAATAAAAATAATCAGTTTTCTTATTCTGACTACAATATGCACGCTTAAATATCGCTTACAAGCTTTTACACAGCTAAAAATGAAGTGTCAAACGATGAACAATGACAACGCAAACGAGACCATTTGTGCACCGATAAACTGGCAGGCAGCATTATGAAGTTGGCCCCTTGGAATCGTCAATGATTCACAAACGAAAATACGCTACTCAACAAAATTGAAGGATCAGACTTTCCTCGTCTAAAATATTCAGTTTTTTAGCGCCGCCTGATGCTGATTGTCGTAATGCAGTCGGAGCTACACACAGGGCCCAAAACAATCGCCAACTAATTTGATGCCGACTGGCGTAGCTCAGGCGCAGCTTGGTCCTAAAAAGCCAGTCGCTGACATGGTAATACTGCAGCGAGGTTTCGGCAAGCACAGTTGGTGATCATGACTACATTTTGCTAAATCCCAAAATCTTTAACTTTCGCTGTCCATTTTTTACCAGGGTGTAGAAGTATCGCTATCAGTGTTGACAACAAAACCACACTTGAAAAGACTTGTGTAAACGCCACAAGTACGCACATACTAATGCAGGGCTCGAACATAACAGTGGTCCGGTGGCCAAATGCCAGTCAAAACTCTCGCGGACCAGTCAAAACACTGTTCAAAAAGTCCGAGTGGACCAGTCAAGATAACCTGGAACTTCAGGTCTTCAAAACAAAGTACCAACAAGGGCATCATGGGTGGCATTTTTACATGTAAAAATTACATGTAAAAAAAGGAGGACCAATCAAGATGCCCGCGGACCAGTCAAGATATGACCACAGTGGTCAGGGTGGCCAGTGTTAAAAAAAAATTATGGGGAAGCCCGGCAATGATGCAAAAATCACTAAAAGTCGTCATACTGCCTCACCGTCTGCAATTGGAAACTCACTATTATCTGTTCAAAATCCACTTTTTAACTGATCCTTCAATTATGTTGAGTATGAAGCCCCATTGTTGCCATTTTTTGAGGTGGTGTGTATTTCAAAAGGTGGTGCATGTCTTTTACAGGGTGGATGTTTCTTAGTAAATTGTGGCCGCAACTTAATAAATTGTGGCCGCAACTCAATAAATTGCAGCCGCAAGATAATGACTTGCGTCCGCAACTAAATAACCTGCGACCGCAACTTAATAAACTTGCAGGGAAAGAATTCAGACGGGCTGAAAAGTGTTTCCTCACAAATTTTTTAAATGTTCTCACTCATAAATGTTTTTTTAAATCAAATCTGCACTTACCGATGCTTAATGAGTCATTTTAAAGAAAAAATTCTGATCAACTTCTCAACTTTTACCATAACTTGCGACCACGAGTTATTATATAGACGTTTATCACAGTGCGTCCATCTTTGTCTTGTTCCCCATAGTACGTATTAGGCACGATCAGTGCATCTGCGCGACCGCGCGTATTCTATCGTTGTTTTGAGAGAATCACTGCCTGTGCTGCACATTTTCTTGATCGTGCTACGCATGTGTTATTGTGATGCAGACAATGAACATTTTCAACACAGGGCCAAACTATTTATTTTGCAATCCTCGCTTTGGTTAGTTTATTTGAATAGGAAAAGTGAACATGGCTGCACCATGATAAAGGTCCATTGCGGTCGCAAGTTACTAAAAAGAAATCTACCACTCTGTAAAAGACGTGTACTACCTTTTAAAATACACAACACCTCGGGAAAATGGCATTAATGGTGCTTCATAGCTGAGCAGAGTAATCTGTGCAAGTTTGACACTGGAACAGACATAGGGGTGGGGGTGTGGGAGGACGACAGTACAAACGAGAGTGGTTTTTTTACTCATCGTCACCGTATTCCAGATCATCTTCATCCTCGTCTTCATAATCATCCTCATTGTCATCGTCCTGCGGCGGCTGTGATGGTCCCGTGGCGTGATGTTGTTGCTGCTGCTGCTGCTGCTGCATGTGAAGTCTCTGCATCGCCATGTGCTGATGCGCTGCAGCGACCTGCGCACTGCCGTTGTAGGCATTGGCCATACCTGATAGTAAAAATAGTACATGATATTATAAAAGTACGAGTACAAGTACATTTTCATGAGTACGAGTACAAGAAAAATGTACTTGAGCATGAGTATGAGTGCGAGTACGAGTACCAGTACTACAACAGTGCTGCGACAGGGGGCGAAATTAACACTGGACTTGTGGTCCGAGACCAGTAAAAAATCAGAAGGACCACCAGATCTGTCAAAGATGGGGCACCATGGCCGAGCGGTGTAGCGTGTTGAATCCAAGACTATGGTCAATCCACAGGTCGTGGGTTCGAATCCCATCCCGGCTTGGCCATGGTGCGTGTGCTCTTGAGCAAGGCACTTTGCCATGAATTGCTTCTCTCCACCCAGGAGGAAATGGGTACCTGTGAGGGTAGAGAAAGCTAATGTGTTTGATTAGTCCCTGTGCGCATAAGCTGCACGGGACTGCATACTCCCCAGGGAGTTGAGAAGGATTAAGTAATGATACTACTGAGCCCAATGACCAGGGTAATAATGCAGAAAGCGCATTGAGAGATCCGTCGGATCTGTAATGCGCTATATAAGAACTGTCTATTATTATTATTATTATTATTATTAAGATGCTAGTCCGATGGACCAGTGAAAACATTTACCGACTCATGAAAACATTCTCGGATGCCTAATCCACAGTAAACATTTCTTGCTCAATGCGAAGAATTCCTAGTTACCACAAACAATTCCCGATTGCTTCAGACATTTTTTAGATAAACTACATTTCTTTCTCCGATCTCTCCAAACATGCCCCAGTGTTGGATCAAAAAGCAATCTCATCCATCCTGCACTCAATGACCTTAAACCAGAAAGTGTTGCAGTATCTCAGTGCCATTTTGAATTTTTTTCAGCAGGACCAGTAGAGTTCTCTAATCTACTGGTCCTTCTGACCAGCCTGAAATTCAGGTTAATTTCGACCCCTGCTGTGAGATGAGTTGGTTTTTGGCAAGCTGCGAATCAAATGCGAGCCTATACCTAATCCCGCCCATGCAGTGGGGATGGGGTGGGAGACAGGAGATGGGGACCGGGGGTTGCAGACAGCACCAACAGCGAGAAACGACAAATCTGGGCTGCGTTCCAAACACGCGAACGGTTCGTTAACGTTGGCGCCAACGTTTGCTCAATGTGGAATGGATTGTTTGCCAAAATACATTGTCAAGATGGCGGCGCCCACAGTCACAGCCGTCGTACCGACATTGTAATGTGGCTCTCCACTGCTTACCAAATTTTTGAGGAAATGTGACACGTTGCTATTGATTGTGTATCGCTACCGGTAGCGATAAGGGAGAAAACCACGAAAGGTGCAATTTATTTGTTATTTTCCAAACTGCAAACCATCGTCTGTCATCTTTCATGTCGCGCACGTCATTTTGAAATGACTCGCGAACATCGTGAACATCGCGAACAATCCAAAAGTTTGTTGGCCAATGTTGGTAGTGCACAACACGTTCCACTCGAAAATGTTGGCCAACGTTGCCAACGTTTATAAACGTTCGTGTATGTGGAACGCAGCCCATGTCTCAATAATAGCTTCCGTGGATATGATAACTCAGAATTCAATGTTTTCATATAACCGAGACAAATCAGCCTGTCATGTCTTTTGGACCATTTTTGTCCGACAGGCAATTTGTTTAATGTTGTTTGACTTTGTCTGAAGACTTCGTCCACACTATCAGACAAGTCCGACGATGTTTGATGATTTTGTTCAATCATGTGGCCACCCAAAGGTCACATGTTATCAAACTGTCCACTGATTGGCTGTTGTCTGTCCAGACTTCAGACTTTGTCTAAATTTAGCTGCATGTTCAATCTTTTGGCAGACAAGTTTGATTGTGTCTGACAGTGTCTGATGGTGTTTGATGCGCAGTCCACAACGTCATATTTTTGTCTGATAGACGGACACTTGTGTTACATTTTAGGCTGTCCTGGTTACGAGCGTATATTTGAAATTTGTACACAGGGTTTTTAGAAAGGCATGTTGTCACACTATTTGTAACCATTTTGGGGCCTAAGTTATCTCTTAAGAACAACTGAAACTTATTTATTTTATTTTGAGACCAGACAAAGCTATTTTCTGGAAAATATGGTCTGTGTTGCCAAAATTCCCCCTTTACCGTGGAAAGCATCTCATACGAGTTCAATGCGTCCTAATTCCTATACCAATGTCCCAAGAAAACAAGAGTGACCCTTTCTAAGACGTGTCTTAGTGCTTTGTGAAATTGGCCCGTGGACACACTCCTTTGAATAACAAACTGCTAAATTTTACCTAGTCCCACTTGACCATACTGTGGCCTATGTTGTGGTGGTGGTGGTGGTGGCTGCTGTGCTTGCTGTGCTTGCTGCTGTTGTTGCTGCACTTGCTGCTGCATGCTCGCTGCCTGCATGTGACTTATGCTGGCCTGCGATGGCTGTGGCGATGGTTTGTGAGGCTCAGGAATACCCTTCTATAGTTGAAAGCAGAGGGTAAAAAAAAGGTGTTCACAAAAATCTGTCACACATAAGGGGCGTTTGAGATGCTTACACTGTGTAACACGGGGTTTACACCGGGGAAGCCCCCAGAAGATGCAAAACGAACGACACAGGGTTTCGCTTTGAATTCTGGGAACACAGGTCAAAGGTTGTTGCCGGGGGTGCTTTATAAACGCCGTTATCAATTGACTCGCGATGAAAAATGAAGCCGGCGCCACACAAAAATAGTTGCCCTAAAAGTACCGCAATAAACTTTGTCAATGCCCACAGACATCTCTACTGGTTAAGCAAAATAATATTTTCACCCCTATTCCCTCTTATTTGTGTCATAAATCTGTGTTTTTCTTCGTACTCGCGTCGCGATTCCAAACTGTCCGCCATGTTTTACTACTCGTGGTTACTAGGTGACGTCATCACACTGAGCCTTACACCAGAGACCCGCCCGTGAACTTGGGCAGTGGTGGCTGCCACCGGGGCAGACTCGTGTAACACGTGATGGCTAAAAGAACGCTCCGGTGTAAGTTGGTGTTACACGGTGTAAGCATCTCGAACGCCACTATTATAGAGTTAGGCTGTCCAGATTCACACTGAGCCTTTTTGCATGTAAATTTAACAGGCGTCGCTTTGAGAAAAAACGGTGTGGAGGGAATTTGAAGAGATTTGACGCACTGAAAATCAGAGAATCACACAAAAAACAATTTCCGTCCAAGTTGATTATGGAATTTTCAGTGTGTCGTTTCACTCCTCCACGCTGCTTTTTCTCAAAGCAATGCGCGTCAAATTTATGCGCGCAAAGGCTCAATGTGAATCCAGCTTTAACTATAGACCCTTTGCACTTCCAGTCATGGTAGGGGACGCTTTTCTTATTTAATATGATCCACAAAGTGCTTACTCGTGCATTCACATTAGGAAATCTCTTAATCAAATGAAGTGATTTGCCTCATGTGAACAGGATCATAATCACTAATGTGAACGAGATCATAATCACCTTCTGTCTCCATTCCCTCATAGATTCCTCATAGAGCTGATAAAGAGATTAGGAAATCTCTTTGTGTAACAAAGTGATTTCCATCATGTGAACGAGATCATAGTCACTAATGTGAAAGGGATCATAATCACTGATGTGAACGGGATCATAATCACACTTCTGTATCCATTCCCTCATAGATTCCTCAGAGCTGATAAAGAGATTAGGAAATCTCTTTGTGTAACAAAGTGATTTCCATCATGTGAACGAGATCATAGTCACTATTGTGAAAGGGATCATAATCACTGATGTGAACGGGATCATAATCACACTTCTGTATCCATTCCCTCATAGATTCCTCAGAGCTGATAAAGAGATTAGGAAATCTCTTTGTGTAACAAAGTGATTTCCATCATGTGAACGAGATCATAGTCACTAATGTGAAAGGGATCATAATCACTGATGTGAACGGGATCATAATCACCTTCTGTCTCCATTCCCTCATAGATTCCTCATAGAGCTGATAAAGAGATTAAATCTCTTTGTGTAACAAAGTGATTTCCATCATGTGAACGAGATCATAGTCACTAATGTGAAAGGGATCATAATCACTGATGTGAACGGGATCATAATCACACTTCTGTATCCATTCCCTCATAGATTCCTCAGAGCTGATAAAGAGATTAGGAAATCTCTTTGTGTAACAAAGTGATTTCCATCATGTGAACGAGATCATAGTCACTAATGTGAAAGGGATCATAATCACTGATGTGAACGGGATCATAATCACACTTCTGTATCCATTCCCTCATAGATTCCTCATAGAGCTGATAAAGAGATTAGGAAATCTCTTTGTGTAACAAAGTGATTTCCATCATGTGAACGAGATCATAGTCACTAATGTGAAAGGGATCATAATCACTGATGTGAACGGGATCATAATCACCTTCTGTCTCCATTCCCTCATAGATTCCTCATAGAGCTGATAAAGAGATTAGGAAATCTCTTTGTGTAACAAAGTGATTTCCATCATGTGAACGAGATCAGTCACTAATGTGAAAGGGATCATAATCACTGATGTGAACGGGATCATAATCACACTTCTGTATCCATTCCCTCATAGATTCCTCAGAGCTGATAAAGAGATTAGGAAATCTCTTTGTGTAACAAAGTGATTTCCATCATGTGAACGAGATCATAGTCACTAATGTGAAAGGGATCATAATCACTGATGTGAACGGGATCATAATCACCTTCTGTCTCCATTCCCTCATAGATTCCTCATAGAGCTGATAAAGAGATTAGGAAATCTCTTTGTGTAACAAAGTGATTTCCATCATGTGAACGAGATCATAGTCACTAATGTGAAAGGGATCATAATCACTGATGTGAACGGGATCATAATCACACTTCTGTATCCATTCCCTCATAGATTCCTCATAGAGCTGATAAAGAGATTAGGAAATCTCTTTGTGTAACAAAGTGATTTCCATCATGTGAACGAGATCATAGTCACTAATGTGAAAGGGATCATAATCACTGATGTGAACGGGATCATAATCACACTTCTGTATCCATTCCCTCATAGATTCCTCAGAGCTGATGAAGAGATTAGGAAATCTCTTTGTGTAACAAAGTGATTTCCATCATGTGAACGAGATCATAGTCACTAATGTGAAAGGGATCATAATCACTGATGTGAACGGGATCATAATCACACTTCTGTATCCATTCCCTCATAGATTCCTCATAGAGCTGATAAAGAGATTAGGAAATCTCTTTGTGTAACAAAGTGATTTCCATCATGTGAACGAGATCATAGTCACTAATGTGAAAGGGATCATAATCACTGATGTGAACGGGATCATAATCACCTTCTGTCTCCATTCCCTCATAGATTCCTCATAGAGCTGATAAAGAGATTAGGAAATCTCTTTGTGTAACAAAGTGATTTCCATCATGTGAACGAGATCATAGTCACTAATGTGAAAGGGATCATAATCACTGATGTGAACGGGATCATAATCACACTTCTGTATCCATTCCCTCATAGATTCCTCAGAGCTGATAAAGAGATTAGGAAATCTCTTTGTGTAACAAAGTGATTTCCATCATGTGAACGAGATCATAGTCACTAATGTGAAAGGGATCATAATCACTGATGTGAACGGGATCATAATCACCTTCTGTCTCCATTCCCTCATAGATTCCTCATAGAGCTGATAAAGAGATTAGGAAATCTCTTTGTGTAACAAAGTGATTTCCATCATGTGAACGAGATCATAGTCACTAATGTGAAAGGGATCATAATCACTGATGTGAACGGGATCATAATCACACTTCTGTATCCATTCCCTCATAGATTCCTCAGAGCTGATAAAGAGATTAGGAAATCTCTTTGTGTAACAAAGTGATTTCCATCATGTGAACGATCATAGTCACTAATGTGAACTGGATCATAATCACTAATGTGAAAGGGATCATAATCACTAATGCGAACGGGATCATAATTACCTTCTGTCTCCACTCCCTCATAGCTTCCTCATAGAGCTTATACTTGATCGCGACCTGGTCCTGGTACGGCTTTTTCTGTTGGTCGGTCAGTTTATTCCACTCCTCGCCGCAGATTACGGTCAATCGTTTGCCCGGTTCCAACGGCACGCCCTTCATCTTCTTCCGGAAATCTTCAAGGAACAGGAAGTACGCCGTGGCGGGTTTCTTTGGCTTGTCGGGGTCTCGCTTCTTTGTGAACATTTCTCGCTGTAAAGGGGCGATTGCAAATAAAAGGAGCGTGTCCAGATCACATTTTTGAGCCCCCATTTTTCCCATGGGTGTTGAGATTTTGATACCATATTATTCGTCATATTTTTTCCATTACCATTCTGAAATTTCACGTTCTCAATCCGTATATTTCCGGGGATACCGTCAAACAAACACTGAAGTTGAGTAAACTAATTTATCTTGTTACATAAAGCAGTGCAGTAATTACACCAACCTTTTTGCTTCCACGTCCAAATTGGAGATTGCAAATTTCTTGTTTTCTTGTCATGGATAGTATTTTGGAGAGGTATTTTATACGATTGTTAGGTTAGAACGAAATCCATTTTGTGGAAAAATTTGAACACGCTCCTTGACCAGTTTTTTAAAGAAAATACCTCCCCAAAATACTATCCATGGGAAGAAAACAGGAAATTTGCAATCTCCAATTTGGATGTGGAAGCAAAAAGGTTGGTGTAATTACTGCACTGCTTTATGAAACTGGATAATTTAGTTTACTAAACTTCGGTGGATTTTTGACGATATTCCTGGAAATATACGAATTGAGGGTGCAAAATTTCAGAATGGTAATGAGAAAAAAATGACACATGTACTCTCGCTATTTTTTTTCTTTTTTCTCTCATGTTTTTAAAAATCGTACTGTTCAAATTTTCAACACTTTTAACACTTAAAAATCAGAACTAAACTCCTCAAAAAAAAGTTTGAAAAGTCAATTTTGACTGACGATTTCTCTCTCTTGTTACTAAATCATTTCCCTTGAATTTGGTATCATTGGAAAGCCCTGTTATTCCTCTTTACAGTGATGTGTCATTTGTTATGATTAATCAATTGGGAGATGTGCAGTATAGCGGAATACAGGGGTGGGTGGAAAGTGAAATGTCACAAAATTCACTGCTATTGTCATGCAGTGCATTCCCCTTTTGCTTGGAGGATGGGAATGTGTCAATGCACTTTTTGACAATAGCAATGCATTTTGTGACATTTCACTTTACACCCGCCCCCGTATTCAGCTGTGCTGCACATCCCACAATTGCTTAATCATAACAAATGACACATCATCGTACAGAGGAATAACAGGGCTTTCCAATGATATAAAATTCAAGGAAAAATATTTTGCAACAAGAGAGAAATCGTCAGTCAAACTTGACTTTCCGAACTTTTTTTGAGGAGTTCAGTTGGCAGGTATGACTTTCATGAGCCTGGATCCACCACTAATTCTGTCGCAAAAACTTGAGACTATACAAGCGACTAATTTTCGCAGAGCACGTCACATTTACAAGTCAGCAAAAGTGCTCAGTGAAATTGGTGTCGACAAAAGTTAACGAAAAATAAACAAATTTTTCTGGATCTAAGTAGACCTACCTGCGCCAAGTACCTCTCTCTGTCTGTCAAAGCAAGCTCTATATACGGTTTCCTTTCCACTTCGTTCATTGAAGTCCATTTGGCACCGCATGCTTTGGTAATTTCACTGGCCTGCAAAATAAAATAAAAAACCAGATTAATATTATTGAGCAAGAAAGCAAGAGGTTTCTGGTTCGAATCCTAACTGAAAATATCCATTAGCAAATTTGACAAATCGGACAATGAAATGAGTCTTTCTCTGTTCTAGAACCCATTTTGGAAATCAAAATAAAGGCTTCTTTTTTAACCATTTTCAGAATATTTGGTGCTTTTGGCAGACCCATTTTTGTAAATTCTTTTACTCAAACGTCTTTGGGTCAATTCCGCTCAAACTCCATGTAATCCTGATTCAAACCCCCTGTTGGAGCTTGCATAGTCACCTTTTCATGTTGAGTTCACTCACCACTTAGGCCGACCCTTGGAAATCTGGGCCGCTAGCCAAGCCCCATTCATTTGTGTACCCTGCACAATGGAAGCCATCAGTCATCCTACCTACAACAGCTGTTTGCAAGCTACGGCCCAGACCACCCAGAACAACATCTCATCAGCGACTCAGCAGAAGCTCCGCAGCAGTCTCAGCTGCTGTTCAGCTCACTGGTGAGCATTCTCTCGCTTCAACAGCACCCTGGGTATCCAGTGAGGATCGTGATGAGGACCCTCGTGTTATTGTTACCTTCAACAGACATGCCAGGGACTGGGCCGAAGGAGCCGCACAAGCCTTATGCTGTCAGCCGGTCCTGGAATTGGGAGGTGAGGATGCCATCACTGTGGCTACAGACAGCTCCTTTGACCCAGGGAACAATCGTGCTGGATGGTGATACATAATCCGCTCTAACAACTGCACTATTGTTGAAGACTCTGGTTGCCACCGGATCTATACCAGCAGCACGCGCATGGAATTCGAAGCGATTCAGCATACCTTTCTCGGGCTCAGTCAGCTCCATCTAAATGGGAATACCGTTATCTTCGCAACCGACTCCATGGCTGTGCTGACCAAGATCTGCCAGCCAACTGGCCTGCCTTTCGTACGCAGCACCCTGACTGTGCAGTCTTCTGGATGTATGTGCCTGGACATGCCGGAGTGAAGATCAACGAGCGTGCAGATGCCCTGGCTGGCTCTGCGGTGGTCAGCAGCCCTCTCCACCCTTTTCCATCAGATGTGTAACTCCTGGGTCACTATACTACGATTCAACTCACCAGAACACTTATGGCCGAGTATAGTGAAGGAGAACGTATCATTGAAGAAGACATTACATTTGGTCACGCTGCCTCCAGCCGCAGGAAAGGCCTTTCCAAGAAGATTCACAACCAACACCTTACTGGGAACATCAGCTCTGATACTCTAACGACTCCTGCTCATGGGACGGCAGTTTGGGGAGAAGATTAGTCTTTGACATCTTCGGCGAACCCATTCGCCGAAGGTAATTTTAGGTAATTGCAACCAATGGCCCCGACAGTGAAATAGCCCCAGGGTACAGCGCTTCTGGAGTCTCCCTTTTGAGTCCCCATTTAAGCCCCCGTGTATTTTTAAGTGCGGTGCATGTCTGAAGGGTTAATACTGGATTCACACCAAGTATTTTAGCGCATAAATTTGACGTGCATCACTTTCAGAAATGCGGCATGGAGGGAATTTAAAATGAAACGATGCGCTGAAAACCACAGAATCAACTTGGGCGGAAAGTGTTTTTGCGATTCTGTGATTTTCAGTGCGTTGTTTGAGTCCAAATTTCTTCCACGACACGCCGCTTTTTCTCAAAGCGACGCACGTCAAATTCACGCACAAAAAGGCTGTGTGAAACCAGCCCAAGATCTGATCTTACCCTTGGAATCTGCTCTCCATTCTTGCCGAAGTTCTTCCTGAATGCCTCCAAGTAGTAGAAGTATCCCGTCTTGGGCTTCTTGATGTGGTCTGTTGGCTTCGGACGTCGCTTTCTCTTCTGTTTGCCTTCCTTCGGTTTGCGCCCTCGCTTGGCGGGGGCAACCATAAGTTGTTGATGTTGCTGTAACATATCTGCATAGCAAATTAAGAAATGGACGAATCTGAAAATAAGACTCAAGTTTAATTGCCCCAGCACACTCCCCCTCCCCCCTAAAAAAAATCCTCACCTCACCAACTCTACCCCACCAGAAAGGTCTTATAAAACATCACTGGCTAAATGTATATACCTTTCCTAGCATGCCTTCCCCATACGCGTCCGCCATTGGTGGGACGCAGCTTTTTCCAGTGCATGGACTGTGCGTTGTGCATTGTTGTTAAATCGAACAGCGCGCATACATGACGCGCACAACGCTCTTCGCACACACAAATTCACACTGAGCCTTTTTGCACGTACCGGTAATTGCCACGCGCGTCGCTTTGAGAAAAAGCGGTGTGGAAGGAATTTGGCGTGAAACAACGCACTGAAAACCACATAATTAGCTTGGACATATTGGACGGAAAGTGTTTTCATAATAAAGTGATTTTCAGTGCATTGTTTCACTCAAAATTCCCTCCTCATCGCTTCTTCTCAAAGTGATGTGTGTCGCAATTATGCGCGCGCGAAAAGGCTCAGTGTGAATTCACTATTACAACAAACGCGCATATTGTTCGAAGTGACAACACAATGAGCATCATCACATACCGCATGTAGTTCATGCACTGGTCGCGTCCCAGCTATGGCGGTCATACAGGGAAGGTTTCCATGGTAATGTGAAAGGTCTGTATATTTATAACAAGCAATACACATGACATGTACCGGTATTTGAGAACACTAAACCTTTGCCATTTATACAACACACACAGCCAATTTCAATGAATAACTCACACATTCACTGTGACATGTATCATAGCAGCTGATCTACATTTTATATAATGTGTTGTGTACCATACTTCAGGTCAAACCTTTAATTATTATCAAACATACCACAAGCACTGTGATATAAATTTAATATCAATTTCACTAGTCCAGTTTCACTAATTTTCCCTGTTTACCTCTTTCTAGCGTTAGCGCGCTCGTCACTTTAATAAACCCTGCGAGTAATTTTTTTTTTTTTTTGTGGGGGGGATTAAAAACATGCCTGTTGGCTTCATGTCAACTTGACTTTATTGCTTGGAATCCACTTACCAAAAAAAAAAGCGGAAAAAAAAAAGCTGCGTCACCGCGATGGGCGCGTGCCACTTGACAGCGCCCTCACGCTTTCAGGAATATGGTCTATTCAATTTGTGCCAAAGCAAACTAAAAGATGGGAAATTTTGATTTGAGACCAGAAAGCAACGTCTATGTAGTGAACCTCATAAATATGAGGTCCTTCAGACTTGTCAGATTAAAAGCAATGACCAAAAATGTTGACCTAAAATGTCAGCAGAAATCTGTACAGATATCAAAAGTGCTCCTATTATCAAGGTTCAACTGCATCTCCCTTGGTTTCCAAAAAAAAAATAATAATAATGTAACAAATATGATGAGAACCAGCATAGAATTTCCAACTGGCCAAGACCCAGGCTGCCAGTATAAAATCTTGTCAGGTATTTCATCAAGACGCACACATCAAACTCAGCAAACAGGAAATGAGAATTGGCATAGCAAATACGGCTCTTTCACGATTCCCAAACTCACTTAATTACCTGCTTATGTCTACCGTCTGGATCCACGTATTCGGTAAAAATCCAAATGCACCTTTCTCTTTACTGTATCCTACTACGTACGTCTTAGTTCCACAAACGTTTTAAAGGAGGAATCAGAGTTTATTTCTCCGCTTTTCACGAGAATAAAAAGGTATTGTATTTATCCTGAGTTACTAGAGAGACAAATTCCGAATAAAAAATTAGAAAATTCCACCCCTGTTGAAAATTAAGGACAATTGTTCATCATAAGTTTACCTTCCATAAAATGCAAAAAACGGACGGATTATGTGAATATTGCGCGGTGAACAGCGCCCTCTGTAGTTCAGCTCCGACATATTGGCTGTTCTCAAAAACCACCGCCTTCGTCTGTGGCTCCGGCCTGGTGTATCCCAGCAATATTAATGGATTAAGAAACATCTTGGGCCAATGCTAATTTGAGCGTTTACCCCTCTTGAGCATATTTATTAACACCAAGAGAATCCACGAAGGTAAACTACACACAAAGGAAGGCATCGAATTTAAAATACCGAGCCTGACTGTAAAACACCGAGCGTTTCAAAAACGGCCTACATGTACTGTGTGTGGAACAGATTTTGCGCGTACGTCGACACGTCCATAGCTACGCCCTGGTTACTGCTATTTGCATATAAATTGTCCGCCGACCCGGTACTTTTCATTGAAAATACTGAACGAGCCGAAGGCAACTACAGTATTTTCATGACGAAAAGACATCCAATATTATTATTGTTATATAAAATGAAGCTTATACTTTCTTTGTTTTGTAAGATTTCCGCAAGATTTGTGTCCGTTTGGTGTTGAAAACCTTTACAACTGTATGTGCATGTTACTGTTGTACAGTATTTTTTGTTACTTTGCGCGCACACGCACGGTGCATTAACTTGCTGCACGACGCATGCGTACGTGTGTGCTTTGGTGCACCCAGCATGTACGCACATCGGATTGGGGCTCTGTGCTGCACGGTATCAGAAATGCACGGTATCCGCAAAAGCTTCATTTTATATCATAATTTATATGATTGTTAGGTTAAAACAACTTATTCTTTCGCGTTTAGGTCGACCGGTTATGGGTAAAAACGGCGTATTAGGACGACCGACCGCATTAGGGCGACCGATAGCCGGTCGTCCTAACGCCAAGTGCTTCAAAAACCATCTTTATTAGGTCAAAAACCATTTTTATTAGGTTCTTAACCATTTTTATTAGGTCACAAACCATTTTCGTCTAGGTCGCAAAACATTTTTTTCAGAGAATTAGGTCGAGAAAATGGGTGTCAATTCATGAGTTTCTTTCCGACAATTTTGTGGTTTTAGTGGTCTCTGTAAGCACTCTACCCAAAACGGTCGTCCTAATACGGGAAAAATAGTTATCAAACAAAATATATATATATTTTTGGTTTTTTTGGGACAAATCTCGTCACGCTCCTTTAAAGTGCTAATTCCACTTTTCTGCAATGACCTTCCCACAACCCCCCACCACCCCCTCCCCACCCCCCATACACACACAGACATAAAGATATCACGTCAATGAACGGTACTAGCCCACAGTCCATGGTTTTCCCGCAGAATCAACTGAGTAAACAAAAGCCGGGCTGCAGATTCCAGTATCCGAGGTAATAGTAATGGGCAATCACACTCCGAACCAGTCCGTTCATTCCCTGCTCAGCTCTAACTCAGTAACACTATAGCGCAGAATCGCAGTAACGCGATACTATAAAGTAATTCACTGGATTATTATTGCTGGCTGTTGAATGTATCACTCCGCTGTTTCATGCGGGCGATCGATGCAACATGGTAAGTTCTGCATGTTTAATAATGGCACAGGAAACAGCAGTAGAGTGGGGAGAGGTAGTAGTAATTCAGAAGATTAAAGTCTGCAAGTAAGCAATATGGACAAATTTTAGCATCGGTTCGGGAGGGTGAGTCACCCCCAAAATGACCTATAGATGTTTCCTGTTATAATAATAGCCATGGACTGATCCATTTGTAGCGGGGGAACCAAATTTATGGCCCATTACCATCATTAAAAGCTTGGCAAAAAATTTTTTAAATTAATGTTTTCTACTAGTTTAATAAATCTTCAAAATAGCCAAATAAAATTGGAAAATTTCACAGCACTTCATTTAACATTATGATAATGAATTGAAGTTGTTGTGGGTTTACATGTATTCCAATGCCAAATCATTATTTTAAAAATGTAGAGAGCTAAAACATAAAAAAAATGTTAAGATCATAAAGTGAAATTTGAAGGGTCCCTGAAATATGATTTTTATAACTTAAAGAACTATGAATTGCAGGTTAGGGCGACAAATCGTGTGTAAAAAAGGTATATTAGGGCGACCTGCTCAATAGGGCGACATTTTGGTGTCGCCCTAATATTTTTGAGTTTAAAATTAATTTTTTTAGGTCAAAAACCATTTTTTTTAGGTCGAGAACCATTTTTATCGGGACTGGAGCTGTTTCTCTTCGGTCTGGAAGCATCTCTGGAAGCTTCGGGTAAAAAAATAAGGTGTCATTTTGAGCGATTCTTGCCGAAATTTCGGTGGTCTCCGGCGAGAGTCTTGCCGAAGTGTCGCCCCATTGCGTCATTCAGCGTTCTTTAAATTATTAGGGAGCACCTATTGAACTCAATTTGATGGCATTTGTATGCTAAGGCCAAACAAAATAAATGGTGTATTTATGGTAACCGGACCTAACTGGAATTTTTGAGGCCAAATTGCCGACCTCAAAACAATGCTAACAAACATCACATGATTTTTTTCCGTGTAAGATGATGTTTTTTTAAAAATTGTCTGCAGACAATTTTTTTTTACCATTATTTTAGCACAAAAAACATGCATAAATTGTTTAGGTTTTCTGAAATTTCTAGTAGGGCAATTTCTCAACTTTATTCTTTAGTTATGTTTAGTTCATGATTTTAAAAGTTTTCCAATCATGCAATATGTCGTTAAAGATGGGTTTCAAAACATTATGTGGACGATCAACTGAACTGGTATTTTGTTGTATTTTTTACTCTAGACTATAAAATGACAAGTAAAATTTCTACAAGAAAAAAGGCTTACTGTCTTGAAAGTTACCTCTTTTTCTTATCCAACTGACCTCCTTACATGTAATTCTGTCAAAATGTTGGTCTCCAACACCCAACTCAACTGGAATTCATGTCACACACACACACAACAAACCTTCAGCTTTTTAACAAACTGTGAACCCTGCCATTATGAACATGAACAACCAAAACACATTAGAGAAATTCCCTCAGCAAGTACTGGCCAGCAATGTAATCTAGCGATCTGTTATTGAAAATCTGGGGCCTGAATGGAGCCAGTGTCCCTTATGTCAGATAGACTTTGTGCTGGTTTGTGGTCATGACCCTAAGTTGACATTCAGAACAAAGACCTCATAGTGTTAAGGCGCCTGTTGTTACATTTGACCTTAATACAATATATTATTTATACAGCCGACACATTCCATCTGGACAATGTACAATTATGGCCAAACTGTATCAAAATTAAATGTCAAACCATGATAATAATAGTACTGTTAATACAACATTATGTCCCAAATTCCATGTTAAAGATAGTATACATGATTGGTAAACTGTTACAAATAGTTTTATATCCCTGTGTGATTGAAGATATGCATGATTAAAACGAACCTGAGCAAAAACCAGCTCCGTACTTCGTCTAACTTTTGAGAAAACAGTCAAAAAAGGGTTTGCAGTCATTTCGCCCCAAAACCATTTCGCCCTGAACCAAGGCCTGTGGCACGAAGTGGTTTTGGGGCGAAGTGGCATTTGGGCGATGTAGTGTTGGAGCGAATTGAATTTTCGTCTCATGAGACAAAAACTAATTGTTTTAGTTTTACTCATTTCTCAAAGACACTAGTAGCACTTCAGACAAAACCATTTCAGGGGAAGTTTTCTACGGTCATCATGTTTATATTGTGTAAGTTAGGCGTACATCTGTGAACATTTCTGATTTTCGAGATTACCAATGATGTATACTGCCTTTAATAACAATGTAACATGCAATGTCCCAAGGAGCTTCAATAAACTGAACTATAAAAACTATCACCGATCACTAAGATTCTGAGTATGAAAACAAGTTGCGATGCCATAGCACTACATGTACTTCCAGATAGGCCTGTTTTTTTTACAAAACATTTTCACAAAACACACCAAATATAACAAAATCCGTAGTATATGAATAAAACAAAATTTAACTTGACAAATTGCCTTGAATGGCTAAATTACAAAGAAGTTTAATTTTAAAACTAATTTTTACTTTCCGTATAAAATACTGAAATCACCTTAGAAATTAAAAAAAAAAAAAAAAAATTAATTAAATAAATAAAAAAATTAATTAAATGTAAATTAAAATGTTAATTAATAACTGCCAGCAAATTAATAAGTTTGTTTTAATGTCATCCCCAACCCACCCCACCCCACCCCTCCCCTCCCCTCCCCCCCCACCCCCCTACCCCCAAAACAAAAACACAACACACTTTTTGAACTAAAAATGAAATAAAGTAGTCAAGACTAAAGATAAATGCAGTCACAAATATATTTTTCTAAAAATAAAATATCAAATACAAATTTATCTACTTTCCCTCTTGAATGATAAATCTATATAAACAATATTCCATTTGTATAATTCTCGCACCATAACATTTCACATAGACCCATTTTGTGCTAGATAAATAAAAAATAAGCATTAGCCTTTGTACATACATAATACATATGAGAGAAATGCTGGCCTGTGATTGGTCAACACGCAGCTGTCATGAGTCATATAGCGTTGTGTGTTGGTTCTATGGCGTTTTCTACAGCAGGCATGGCGCCCTGTGCCCAAACAAAGAGAACACAAAGAAAACCTATTTCTCTTCTTATTTTGAGCGCTCTAATGTTGTTCTTTATCTCCCGAACTCTTCCCACGTGTTTCCCTATCGTTACCGCAACATCACCGAGGACTCGATCAACTGCTCAGGTCACTTCTTGGGGGTGGGGAAGGGGGAAAACCATGCCGAAAAACCCCCGCAGTTCCACTGCAAATTGGGGAGAAGATCTCGCGGCGCAAGAAAAATAAAACAGCGAGCACCTTCGCCATAACCGCGACGCGAAGCGTTCACAGCCCCTCGCCAAAAAAAACTAAAATCACAAAGGAAAAACCACCATCAAAACATCGCTGCAACTTACCCATTCTGACGCTTTTCAGGTGAAAACTCCACAGAGGCAGACTTTTCAGTAACTGGGCTCCTTTATCGAGGTAAAGCGGCAATTATCCAGCTTTGCAGCCGACAGAAAAACAGGTTTTATTGCCGAAGGAGCGGAGCAGTGCGAGCGTTCGGGCAACAAAACATTCCGCTGGCTGCTATGCTAGCGCTGGACCTGTCACGAACAGAGATTTGATATAGCGCCCTCGCGTGATTTTATGCATTTAAATCAGCTTAGAACAAAGCTGTGATTTATTTATTCGTGTTTACAAACTCTGGAAACGAACTTCTATTTATATTTTTGTTAAAAAGTTGTAACACTGTACAATATTATGCATAAACTCTTTTTAGTTGTTAATTAATTAACCAAATTAATTATTTACGACTTTTTATTTTGCTTCTTTAAAATTAAGATGAGGTATGAAAGGCGAGCCCGGAATAAGGCGAGTTAGGGTGCCGGGCCGGCCGCGGGCCATGAGCCAGGGATCGGAGGGGGGAGGGGGGAGGGGGCGGGAGGGGGGAGGGGGGGGGGGGGGTACTAACTGGGTATGGGTTGCATTGAGCCTGGGGGAGGGAACGACGTGGGGTAGGGGTTCGTGGGGTTGCGTGCGTGGGGAGGGGGTTGAGGAAGGGGTCGATGGGGGAGGGGGGTCAGTATGGGGAGGGTGGGCAGGAAGGGTGTCGGGGGAAGGCGTGGGTGGGGACTGGGGAGGGCGTTGGCGGGGAGGGAGTTGATGGGAGGGGTGGGCGGCGCGGGGCGGGGCGGGGAGGGGCAAGGGAGGGGTGGTGGAGAGGTTGTATAGGCAGGGAAGGGGTGACGGGAGAGGTTGGAGACGGGGTGGGCGGGGATGGGTGGGCGGGAGGGGGTGGGTGGTTAGGGATGAGTGGATGAGGGAGAGGTGGGTGAGGGATGTGGGGGGGGGGGGACGAGGATGGGATAGGTGGGGACGAGGGGTGGGCGGGGAGGGGTAGTGGGGGAGGGGTAGTGGGGGAGGAGGAGGATCGGGAGGTCATCACATCGCGGGTTTCTACTGCCGCGCCACTTACAAAAATCCTCCTTTTACTGTCGCGCCACTTAGAAAATCCCTCCTTCTACTGGCGCGGCACTTGAAAAGCAAGTCATCATTCTATCTACTGGCGTACCTCTTAAAAAGTTCTCTATTGGCGCGCCATTTACAAAAGTTTTCCTTCTAACTAGCGCCACTTACAAAAGTTTCCCTGTGTACTGCGCTATGTGCGCTACTTACAAAAGTTCTTCATGGCAAATGCCACATGCACGAAGTATGCTGAGAGAAGAGCTTTTGGCTGCGTTCGGGCGTGTACTCGTGTTTACACGAGTATACTCCTGCGCGCGCAAACGGCAAGATTAACGACACTCGGGTCAATAGGCTGCGTTCGGGCGTGCAGTTCTCGCTACTCCGCGAGTAATGCGTGCGCATTGCACTCGGGTCACATTACGCGAACGGCAAGTGCACAGTCCGCATGCGCGAATGGCCATCAGTCAAGATGGCAGTCTCTTGCCATGACTACACAAAAAACGCCGTTCCACTGCTCACAAGAAATTGACGAAAATACAGACCGTAAGTCGTGAGAACCTTTGAAACCGTGTAAAACAAACCTCAGTGAGGTGTTGTTTCAGTGTTGTTAGTATCTTTGTACAAATCACATATGACACTCGTCAGGAGTAAGAGCTCCCCATCTCCCCATTCGACGGGGAGTGGCGAGAGCATACTCTCAGGCTGCGTTCGGGCGTGTACTCGTGTTAACACGAGTATACTCCTGCGCGCGCGAACGGCAAGAATAACGACACTCGGGTCAGTGAGAGTATGCTCTCGGTACTCCCCGACAAATGGGGAGTGTGCTCTTACTCCTGACGAGTGTCATGTGATTTGTACGATGATGGCGGGATATAGGTTGGATTTTTGGTGAATTTGCCCAACTTGTCAACTGGATAACTGAAACAACAACTCACTAAGGTTTGTTTTAGACGGCATCGAAGGTTCCCATGCACGACTTTTAAAGCGGGCCTCCCACTGTGCGATTTTTGCCACGAATTTCTTACGAATTGGTACGATTTGGTACGATTACCAGAGACTGTCTATAGACTCAATCGTATACTAGTACCCAATCGTACCCAATCGTAGGAAATTCGTGGCAAAAATCGAACAGTGGTTTTGGGAGGCCCGCTTTACGGTCTGTATTTTCTTTAGTTTCTTTTGAGCAGTGAAACAGCGTTTTTTTTGTGCAGTGATGGCAAGAGACGGCCATCTTGACTGATGGCCATTCGCGCATGCATAGCGCATGCGGACTGCAGACTTGCCGTTCGAGTAATGTGACCCGAGTGCAATGCGCACGCATATACCTCCCGAGTAACGAGAACAGGGCTGCGTTCCAAACACGCGAACGGTTTGTCATTTACCAATTTGCAAAACATCGTCAGTCGTCTTTCATGTCGCGTGTGCCATTTTGAAATGCCTAGCGAACATGGCGAACAACTCAAAAGTTTGTTGGCCAACGTTGGCGAACGTTGGTGGCGCACATTACGTTTCACTCGAATTGTTGGCCAACGTTGCCAACGTTTGCAAACGTTCCCGTATTTGGAACGTTCCAAACACGCGAACGTTTGCAAACGTTGGCGAACTTTTCGAGTGGAACGAATTGTGCGCCGCCAACGTCCGCATACGTTGGCCAACAAACTTTTGGATTGTTCGCGATGTTCGCAAGTGATTTCAAAATGGCGTGCGCGACATGGAAGATGACAGACGATGGTTTGTAGTTTGGAAAATAACAAATAATTTGCACCTTTCGTGGTTTTCTCCGTCATCGCTTGCGATACACAGTCAATAGCAACGTGTCACATTTCCTTTAAAAAAATGGTAAGCAGCGGAGAGCCACATTACAACGTCGGTACGACTGCTGTGACTGTGGGCGCCGCGTTCCAAATACGCGAACAAGGTTTGTTAACGTTTGCGCCAACGTTTGCTCAATGTAGAATGGATTGTTTGCAAAAATACATTGTCAAGATGGCGGCGCCCACAGTCACAACAATCGTATCGACGTTGTAATGTGGCTTTCCGCTGCTTTCCAATTTTTTGAAGAGATGTGACACATTGCTAGAGAAAACCACGAAAGGTGCAATTTATTTGTTATTTTCCAATTTGCAAACCATCGTCAGTCGTCTTTTATGTCGCGTGTGCCATTTTGAAATGCCTCGCGAACATGGCGAACAACTCAAAAGTTTGTTGGCGAACGTTGGTGGCGCTCAATACGTTCCACTCGAATTGTTGGCCTACGTTTGCCAACGTATGTGGAACGCAGCCTTGGTCACGGCAAAATAGTTACCTTGCCACGAAAGTCACATTATTTTGTGGATTTTTGTTTTCTTCGGTTCTAAGATTTTCTTAAAGTAACGATCAAGTGATCAAAGCATTTCGCGTCCACGTTCGCGTCTAACGTGCATCTAAACCTCCCTAATGTTTATCATTCAGCCAATCAACGGCTGATCCGATCCGACCGCGTGCGTTCCAAACACGCGAACATTTGTTAACGTTGGCTCCAACGTTTTGCTTAAAGTGGAACGGATTGTTTGCAAAAATGGCCAAAATACATTGTCAAGATGGCGGCGCCCACAGTCCCAGCGGTTGTAGCGACGTTGTAATGTGGCTCACTGTTGCCTACCAAATATTTGATGAAATGTCACTGTGACACGTTGCTTTTGATTGTGTCTCACCAGCGATAAGAGAAGAAACCACCAAAGGTGTGATTTATTTGTTATTTTCAAAACTGGAAACTATTGTCTGTCATCCTTCATGTCGCGTGCGCCATTTTGAAATGACTCGCGAACATCGCGAACAAAACAAAAGTTTGTTGGCGAACGTTGCACCATCGTTTGCAAACGTTCGCGTATGTGGAACGCACGCTCAGGCGCAGGCGGAGTGAACTGCGCCCTCAAGTGTTGCTGGTTGCATGTAGCCATGGCAACAATAGCATATGGATATGTACGGCCGGTGGTGTGTCTTTCATTCACAGATCGTGTTTGGTTTTAAGAAAAATGTATCACTTTCTTTGTTTACTTTAGCATTCCAAAATGTGCAAAATGTTAATGATGAGTTTGGTCAACCATTATTTTTTAGTCATTTCCCGATAAGGTGTAAGTTAACTTGCTCTGCTGATGAGAAAACAGCGTGGTAGAAATTACTTCTTCATGACTGAGTCAGGAACCTTGCTCTATGCTGAGTCTGACTCCGAGCTCCAGTCATGCCAGTCTGAGTGAGTCATTCGCATTCTAGGATAGGACCCATCATATCATGGAGGAAGCTTAAAGAAAAGGAAATGATCACGTGTTTCACGGCTTTTAAACAGCTAATTTGTAAACATGGTAAGTTTGGGCTTTGGGCAAAAAGATGTGATGATAATTTTGACGATTGGATTATCGATAGGGTACCCAGGCCATGCCATGGTCAGATGGTAGGCCTACCTGTCCTGGTTCTAAACATTAGCTGGTAATCTGAAACTTAGTGAAATGTCCATTACTATCTAAAGACTAAACTTAAGCACCACAGCCGCAGCTAGCTGAGGTTACCTCGGCTCGAATTTTATCATGTGGTTATCTAACCACATGATAAAATTCGAGCCGAGGTAACCTCAGCTAGCTGCGGCATGCTGAGCTGAGGGAAACAGTTCCCTGGTTTTACTATAGACCAATCCGGTAACGAAAGTCTACTTCCCTGTACATGCTGTATATCCGCCATAGCTTGGGGGGCGTCCAATGCACCATCATGGGTTGTGCTACGCGCACAGGAGTACAGTAACAAAAAATACTGTACAACAATAAGCCAGTTCGGAGTCTCGACTGCGCATGCGTCTCCCGACTTTGATTTGAGATAAACAAAGGCGCACCCTGTCCGTATGCATTGTGTTTATCTCAAATGACCTTTGACACAATCCCATAGACGTTCCTTGCACGCGCGAGATTCCGATTTGCTTATAACAAAAGCACATGCAGTTGTAAACTGAAGTTTTCAACACCAAACGGACAAAAATCTCGCGGAAATCTTTCAAAACAAAGCTTCATTTTATATAACAATAATAATATTGGATGTCTTTTCGGGTGATATAAGAATATACCGCACTCGTCATGAAAATACCGAACGCGCCTTTGACTCGTTCAATATTTTCATGACTCGTGCGTATTCTCATATCACACTCAAAGCCATCCAATATTATATAATTCTAGCAACGATATGCAAATGAGCTGTTATTGTTCTTTTAAGTTTTAGTTTTACATGTATTTCTTTCACTTCTCTCCCACAGCCTGGCAAAAAGGCAGGTTACAGCCGAAGCGCCAAGGCATTACCACGGCAATCCAAGAAGGGGAGTACCGGTAGAAGCCGCAGCAGGAGTAAAAGTCCGGGAGGCAAGAAGAAAGGACGAAAGGCCAGGTCGGCCTCGCCCATCGGAAAACTTGCCAAGAAACCGGTGGATTTAATGAGTCCTGCCGCCATGACGAACGCTTATTACATCGCTCATGGAGTGCAGGAACTTCTGGAAATGAGGGGGTTTGGGTGGCCGGATGCCCCCAAGGGAAAGAAAAAAGGGAAAGGCAAAAAGAAAAAGAAGAAATGAAAGAAATGTTAAATGGTATCTGTCAAGTGGACTTTATAGAACATGTTATTATTTTTTCTTTCTGGTACTGAAACCAAGGATTCCTTAAAAGCACTGTCGCTTGCGCGGCAAGCATGAGGAAACCCATGATGAATTAGAAATGGCCAGAGACACCGGGGAATCCCTCCCCTTCTCTTTACAAAGAGATGCTCCGGGATCTTTAAAGTGCGTTACCTTACCTAACGCACCGGACCAACGGCTTTACATCCCTTCCGAAGGATGGAGAACGTATGATTAAGTGCCTTGCTCAAGAGCCACAACTTGCCGCGGCCCGGAATCGAACCCACATTTTAGTACTGGCACAGGAACTTGAGTTCGACGCACTAGACCACTCGGCCATAACACCCCACAAATCTAAGGCTATCTATAAGGTCATGTGACTTCTGTTCAGGGCCATATTGTCATTTACAATTGGCCTTCACTCGAGGCCAAAATGACTCTATAACAGTACAAGGCCAAACTGGGCTTACAATGATGCTGGTTTCCCCAAGTGTCATAAAGTTGGTACATGTATTAGTAATTAATTTCAAATTGCTAATTTAGTAATTAATTTCAAATTGTAATTTATGTTTAACAGTGAAATCATCTGCCTAGTTAGCCCTAACTAGCCAAAAATTTCAGCAACTGCTCGGTCATGTGAACAACCTAAATTCCTCTGGAGCGTGTCCAGATCACATTTTTGAACCCCCATTTTTTTCCCATGGGTGTGGAGATTTTGATACCATATTTTTCTGAAATTTCACACTCTCAAAATACCGCCGATGTTTTGTAAACTAATTTATCTGGTTCCATAAAGCAGTGCAGTAATTACACCAACCTTTTTGCTTCCACATCCAAATTGGAGACCACAAATGTCCCGTCTTCTGAATCATTTTATATGATTCTTAGGTGAAACCAAATTCAATTTTTGGACAAATCTGAACACGCTCCTTTAAAGGGTTTAGTATATCATTTGCAGTAACCCAAGATGTTATGTAAATCTTATTCAAAGTGATCAGAGCAATGGTACCAAAATTGTTATTGAAGAAAACAATTGATGGTTTTAAAAATGATGGTGCGCGCGCTCATTTTTATGTACTATGCAAATCATACTTTAACCTTTAATACACCTAGCTAGAAATTGTGTGTTATTTAAATTATATTTTCAAAATTTGTACATGATTTAAGAACAAAAACCAGTGAAAACCAAAGCAAACTTTTTACCTTTTTGAGGAGTTACTTAACATGCTTTTCTATTTCTATTGTAGTCACGTCTAGTCTTTTAATTTCCTTAGTTAAAAATAAGACCTTAAAATATGTTTTTTGATGGTGCTTATAATAATTATATGTACTTAAATATAAGTTTGTGTTAGACATTTTGACGAGCATTAGATCACCATTTAAGGTGCTTAATTACTATCTCACAGACAAAAAGTTAGATTTCTATTTTGGTAATTAGAACTTCCTGCACTTATAGACTTGTAGCTACTTAGTTATTTTTGTAGTTCTGCCAGAGATCAAATTTTGTATTTAGAGCAGACATTTTAATTTGAAAGTGTATCATTTTGCAAAATGTATTGTGTGGACAATTAAATTTTTATGTAAATTTTTACAAAATTTGTAGCTTACACCATAGCGCTTGTGTCAGGTACATGCATATTAAAATATATATACATGTTCTTTTTAAAGGGCCCGTGATTAGGGATTTTTATCAATGAAATCTATGCTATGAAACTACCGGTACTCTAATCAGTTACAGTCATAAAAATCCTATTTGGAGCTTGTTTTGGGGGTTAAAACAAAGGTTTGTAGTTTTATACTAATGTATATGCATATTCATGACCAAGGTTGTGATGTCAGAAGAGGCAAACAGGAAAATCACATTCAACTGTGCACAAAAGATTCCACTTTTTTCTCAAACTTGCTCGAAGTTTGTAATCCATGGCTATTTGAGTTTGTTTTACATGTTTCATGTTGTAAGCCATGACAAAACTGAGGGTGGAAACTGCAGCAATTTGCCACAATTCCAGCTTGAAGTCTTATGTTTTTCTTTACTTTTGCCTTCCTGAAGTTATGCACTCCAAACAGCGCCCTCTTTCTGTGATTTAGTGCAATGAAATATTCAAAGTTGAAAAAGGCTACCTTTTATTGGCTTTACATCAAAACGAACAAAGGGGCTGCGTTCTACATACTACGCGAACGTTTGCAAACGTTGGCCAACAATTTCAAGTGGAACGTATTGTGCGCCACCAACGTTGGCCAACGAACTTTTAAGTTTTCCGCGATGTTCGCGAGTCATTTCAAAATGGCGCACGCGACATGAAAGATGACAGACGATGGTTTGCAGTTTTGAAAATTACAAATAAATTGCACCTTACTATGGCAAGCCAAATGCCCAATAATTCGATAAACAATGTTTATCGCCGATAAACACGGTTTTTCGCCGATAAACACGGTTTTTCGCCGATAAACAAGGTTTTTCAACCGATAAACACTGTTTTTCGAGAAAAACTCTGTTTATCACTCGATAAACAAAGTTTATCTCGATAAACACTGTTTTTCGCCGATAAACATAGTTTTTCGCCGATAAACAAAGTATTTCGAGATAAACTTTGTTGATCAACTGATAAACACTGTTTTTCGAAAAACTCTGTTTATCGCTTGATAAACACTGTTTTTCGAAAAACTCTGTTTTTCGAAAAACAGTGTTTATCGAATTATTGGGCATTTGGCTTGCCATACCTTTCGTTGTTTTCTCCCTTATCGCTGGCGATACACAATTAATGGCAACATGTCACATTTCTTCAAAAAATTGGTAAGCAGCGGCAAGCCACATTACAACGTCGCTATTATACGACCGCTGGGACTAATCCAAAAGTTTGTTGGCCAACGTTGGCGAACGTTGTTGGCGCACCGTTCGCGTATGCGGAACGCTGAAAGGGCGAACGCCCTCACCGAACTGTAAAAACGTAGTTTCTCAGCGAAACAATGTTGGAAATTGACAACCGAAGGTAGTTTTTTTGAAAAGTCCTGTGCATTTTTTACCATTCACTTGTACACAAAATCCATATATATATATATATATATATATGGGTCTGTCCACAGTAATGGGGTACATTTGAAAAGTAAGTCAATAGTTCCTTTCAGATGTCTTTAGTTTATCTCAGAATTAAAGAAATGTCCTTGTTTTGTTCTCAGGAGATAACTTTTGCCCAAAAAGGTAAAAAATTTCTGCCACAACATACATTTTTGAAAAGCTTGTGTACAAATTTTCCTATTACGTAGGTAACGTGGACAGACCATTTTGTGACATTTTTTTCCGTCTTTGTTACACGCGTAATAGGAAAATTTGTGCACGGGGTTTTCAGAAATGTATGTTGTAGGACTATTTTTCTTACTCCTTGGTGAAAAAGTTATTTCCTCAGTTTAGCTTGATAATTTAAAGATAAAATTAAGACATTTGAAGTGAACACGGACCTAAGATCTTGAATGTTACAGAAATGTACCCCATTACTGTGGACAGACCCATATATATATATATATTTTCAAGGTTTTCTGAAGCATTGTATGATGCATATAAGTAGCTAACATTTCTTATTTCACGAATCTGTAAAAAGTTTTATCTTGCAAATGATACATAGAGCCTTTAAGATTATTTAATTTGATGTATGATGCTTATTAGCAAATTGTAAATCAATAGTTTGCATAAAATTTGATTTAATTTGACCTTGTGCCAAAAAGAACTACTACTATCTACTTTTAAAAATGACATTCTCCAATCTGTTGTCTTTTACTACATAATACAGTAAGAACAATTTACAGTCACGTCATAACTTCATATTTTTAACAAATTATGTTTTTCGTTCTCTGACATTACATTAAAACAGTCATTCATGCACTGTATACTGCAGATGCATCATATAGTCGATTTATAGTTATGCATTCATGCAACACCCGGAGAAAAGTTGTAAGAGAAAACCGCTCTGCTTGTAGAGCATCTGCCCAGTGTGTCAGATGTCTTGGGGAAAACCTGAGGGAGTATACCACTGTGCCTCATAGCTTAGCTGGTAGAGCATCTGCCCGGTCAGTGTCAGAGATCTTGGAGAAACCTGAGGGAGTATACAACTGTGCCTCAAAGGTAAGCTGGTAGAGGTCCAAAGAAAACCACTTAAAAATCAGCAATTTTTCATATTTTATTATAATTTTGTTACCGTCCCTGCTTTGTGATACTAGGGACCATTAGAAATGATACGCGTACGAGAAACGTATGCGGCTCGGAAAAACTGGATGGTTGTATCAACAGTTTGCGCGGTTATTTTGTCTGCACAACATAGGTAATGTGACTTTCACATCAATATAACCATGTACAGATCCGCACATTTCTTGAACAGCCCCGCAAAATTGTGATATAACAACCCAGTTTTTGCGAGCCGCACACGTTTCGCGTACGCGTACCATTTCTAATGGTCCCTAATAAAACTGCCCTTGGTGCACCGTACTTATGCATATTGGATTTACCACAAACAATTAGCATAAAAAATTCTCTTTCTTTGCCATCCCTTTTAAGGATATTTGTTTCAATCATGATCATGGAGAAAATTAAAAACTTAATTTCCACATCGATCCTCTTTAAGTTTTACCAAAAGTGCATTGACCCTATTTACGCTATGCTCTTGTTCCTATGGAAACACCTGATCGATTTTCAAATTCTCCCTACGTCAATTGAAGGTACCCCTATTTCTACACCCTCTCAGTGAACTGAGTGGCGTGCTCACAACTGTCCCGAATGTGAACTGTTCCGCGCATCTGAAATCTGCGAAAGAGGGATTTTTTGACACCAAAATTTCATTATTTGTGGTAAGTATCTTTCCATGACACCATCAGTATATGTAATTGAAGAGTTAGTTTACACGTTTCAACCTGCTACATACATTATAGTTCCAAATAAAGCAAGATTTTTGTCAGGAAAAACGGTGGTAAATATTGAAAATTGTCACTCTTTTGTCGTTTGCGCAGCCGCACTGCGCTCTTTCCAAGAATTGGCATTTAGTCGTGATCGTTTGTGTTGTTTTTTTGTGGGTTTTTTCGGTAGATATTACCGATGAAAAAGACTGTGGCGAAAATATGCATATTGAAGAACCCAGTGATCAAATCTCGTTGGCAGAAAAACTGTATTTGTGATAGAATTTGGTATTTTATTTGAGGGTTTCCCACTCGGATAGTCGATGTTCGGTTGTGCGCAGACGCAATGGCGTATCATTTCACTCGGCATTTTCGTTCCGTCTCTCATCCCCGAGCAGACACAAATTTTTACGGATTTTCAGTAGAATCTGAACCTTCCACATACAAAAGGGCGCAGAAAATCTAAGTAGATAATGGGATGGGAGATGTTTGTACAAGAAACACACGAAAACGTAGGATTCAAGAGATTTTTCTGGCTTCGAACTCGACCATAGATTTGCTACCGTCTGAAAATAAGTGAGACATGCGCAATAGCGGCAGCCATTACGCAGTCGCAAAAAGTCGTCGATTTTGTACGCATGCACCAAAAAGTTTTGGGGTTTTTGGGAGAAACACCCAATGGGCTGCGTGCATTTTTGGGTTGTTTTTATGCCCAATGCACTGAAGTAAAAACAGGTGGAAAAAGTTAGCAAAAAAATTGGCAAAGTTGTCAATGAATATTGGTGTAAATACATGTACACTGTAAATTTCAGAACTGCAAATAAAGGAAATAACTGGCATGATCACAATCACTGAATCAGTGGCATTTTATATTATTTAGCTTTTTTTTTTAAGAACATTGAATTAACAAATTCCACATGCGCGCATGAACTGACGAAACGGGTTCATCCCTAAATAGAATTTTCTTGGCTTAAGAAAATTTGTTGAGTTTTGGTACCCGATTCTTTGAAGTACATATGTAGCCTATAATTAAAGAAACTTACATTTTCACTTTATTTTAGCCAAAATTTTATTTTTCAGTTAACAAATGACCATTGCAAAATTAAATGTTTTTGCTTGGTCCAATTTTATCTAGACAAAAATTTGAATAAAATATGAAGAATTTTCTTACCAAATTTGCTAAAGTTTATGGCTTTTAAACACAAAAATGCAAAGAAGCTTGGAGCAAAAAGTGCAACATTTTGTAAAATATTGCATGCCTGAAGTCGGAGTTTCATAAATTGAAATTAACCTCAGGAAACCACTGATGTTTTGTAAACTAATTTATCTGGTTCCATAAAGCAGTGCAGTAATTACACCAACCTTTTTGCTTCCACATCAACATTTCCTGTTTTCTTCCATATTTTGGGGGAGGAATTTTAGGCCTATGATGTAATAAAACGAAAGAAATTTTCTGGAAAAATCTGAATACGTTTCTTTAATTTGTACATCATATAAATCACATACAATGATACAAAGTTACTGTATTGATGCAATTATTTTTTACAGTATGTGACCCGAAGGTCACGTGACCAACTAACCAATCATCATGATGATGATAGGTGATCATGATGATGTCAGCGAGCCTTCCTCGCCGGAGTCCGCATATGACGATGACTTGCTGAGTTCATCAATGCATGATGACGTCACTGCGCAACTTGCTGCAGCAGGCAAGTATTAAATAAATAAATAAAAAATCGTAGATCGATAGGAAATTATTTGTATGAATCGCATGATGAAAAAAAGAAAGAAAAAAAATATGATTATTCTTTAACGTGTGATGGGTGTAAAGGGCACTCCCAGTAAAAATTCAAATGCAAAAAAAATGATGTTTCAACCAAGCCTGGGATAAGACCTCTGACTCTCTGGGCAGGTACGTACTCTACCAGCTGAGCTATGAGGCACAGTAGTATACTCCTTCAGGTTTTCCCCAAGACATCTGACACACCAGGCAGATGCTCTACCAGCTGATCTATGATAGTATGAGGCACAGTGGTATACTCCCTCAGGTTTCCCCAAGACCTCTGACACACTGGGCAGATGCTCTACCAGCTGAGCTATGAGGCACAGTGGTATACTCCTTCAGGTTTTCCCCAAGACCTCTGACACACCGGGCAGATGCTCTACCAGCTGAGCTATGAGGCACAGTGGTATACTCCTTCAGGTTTTCCCCAAGACCTCTGACACACCGGGCAGATGCTCTACCAGCTGAGCTATGAGGCACAGTGGTATACTCCTTCAGGTTTTCCCCAAGACCTCTGACACACCGGGCAGATGCTCTACCAGCTGAGCTATGAGGCACAGTGGTATACTCCTTCAGGTTTTCCCCAAGACCTCTGACACACCGGGCAGATGCTCTACCAGCTGAGCTATGAGGCACAGTGGTATACTCCTTCAGGTTTTCCCCAAGACCTCTGACACACCGGGCAGATGCTCTACCAGCTGAGCTATGAGGCACAGTGGTATACTCCTTCAGGTTTTCCCCAAGACCTCTGACACACCGGACAGATGCTCTACCAGCTGAGCTATGAGGCACAGTGGTATACTCCTTCAGGTTTTCCCCAAGACCTCTGACACACCAGGCAGATGCTCTACCAGCTGAGCTATGAGGCACAGTGGTATACTCCTTCAGGTTTTCCCCAAGACCTCTGACACACTAGACAGATGCTCTAAATCTCGATGAGGTCAATACAATTTGTCTTTCATCCCATGTTTAGTTGTTTCATTTAAACGATGATCAGGCACCATACCAAATATCATTCATATTCTGTTTCATTTTAAAGGACCCATTGGCGTAGCGGCAGCTGCTGCTATAGCAACAGGCAAGAAGAGAAAGCGCCCTCACTCGTTTGAAACCAACCCATCAATTCGCAAACGACAACAGACGAGGCTACTGAGGTGAGCGACCATTTGAAATTTCAGCCACATAGATGCAGCAATACTTCAGACAACTTGAAAAATCCATGCATGGTGTTTGTGTTAAAGGCACAGGCTCGTCAGCTATGCGCGTGCGCCAATTTCGTGCCACAAAATACGCAGCTCCATGCTTTTGCTACATGGAGCTGCGTATTTCGTTGCACGAATTTGGCGCGCGCATTGCTGACGAGTCTGTGCCTTTAAGTTGAATGATAAAAAAAGTCTTTTGCAAAAGACTTTTTTAGAAAACCACCTTCAGTTGTAAATTTCTCACACAAAATACCATTTAGGACAAAAATAAATTAATGTGGTATTTGGTACTATTGATATTAACTCTTTTACCGGTAGTAAGGTTTTTCTTGTCAACTCATTAAAAAAAAATTGAGGTCACTGCAAATGATGTACTTTACCTTTAAAAAAGGACATGTTTTTACTGTAACCAAGAGATCAAGTAACGTGTATGACCATCTCTTGTGGCAAGGCTGACTGCACCAGCCTCTGTAAGAGCCACTGAGGTAGGGTGTGCCACTCTGCCTGAAGGAGGCTGAGAGATGTAACATTTTATCTGTCAGTAATGTGTATGACCACCTCTTGTGGCAAGACTGACTGCACCAGCCTCTGTAAGAGCCACTGAGGCAGAGTGCGCCACTCTGCCTGAAGGAGGCTGAGAGATGTAACATTTTAATCTGTCAGTAACGTGTATGACCACCTCTTGTGGCAAGGCTGACTGCACCAGCCTCTGTAGGAGCCACTGAGGCAGAGTGTGCCACTCTGTCCGAAGTGCCTTCCTAAGCTTCTGCACTTCTTGGGCTGTTTGGGAGATGCGTAGATCCTAAAGTCAGCTCATGCCATGCAGGTTTGATCAAATAGAAAACCCAACATAATTGGTTTTCTGAGAGCGTTTAACTGCAGAAACAGAAAATGTCACATTTCATTACTGTGGGAATCGCTTTATTCAAATTAAATACACTTGGACCTAGAGGAAATCACTGAAGTGGGAAGTCTTGAAAGCAATTCCAAAGTGATTGGGCGATCATTGTTATCCACAAGTTCACTGTATTCAACAAACTTCTGTTCGGATCAAGAATATTTTGAGGAAATAGCATTTCTTCATTTCAATTGCAGGAAGTTACGAGCCACAATCGACGAGTACACCACCAGAGTGGGACAGCAAGCCGTTATGATCTGCTGTACACCAGGGAAACAGGAAACCAACTTCAAAGTGTTTGGCGCCAACCCACTTGATCATGTGGTCAGTTTAAGTCTATAGACTCTTTGCACCGGCAGCCATGATAGGGATTGTCACTGTGCATTGTGCAGAGTAGGAACTTTGTGGATCTATTGTGACATTTAAATATGAAAACCTGCCCACTGTCATGGCTGCCGGTGCAAAAGGTCTATCGCACCAGAATTGTTCATTATCCTTTTATCTAAGTCTGCTAAATTTTGATGTGGAAGCTAAAAAAATGGTGTAGTCACTGCACTGCTTTATGCAACCGGATAAACTAGTTTACAAAACGGCGGTGGTTTTTTGACGATATCCTTGAAAATATATGGATTGATAGTGTGAAATTTCAGAATGGTAATGAGAAAAATATGACAAATTATATGGTATCAACATTTCAACACCCATAGGAAAAATGGGGGGCTCAATTGTGATCTAAACACGCTCCTTTAATTCCATAAACAGGTGCGCAGCTGTAAAAGCGTCATCATGAGTGAGTTAGACAACGCGCTCGCCCAGCAGACACCCCCGGCCCAAACAGGGGACACCGCCAACCTCTACGACCTCCCACCCCTGGTCTTAGATGGCATTCCGACACCGGTCAACAAGATGACGCAAGCCCAACTCAGGGCGTTCATTCCGCTCATGCTCAAGTACTCGACGGGGCGGGGTAAACCGGGCTGGGGAAAGGAGAGTTGCAGGCCGGTCTGGTGGCCGTCCGATTTACCCTGGGCTAACGTACGCAGTGACGTTCGCACAGAAGAGGAAAAGAAAAAGGTAAGAGGTTGTTATTAACAGGGTTGTAGCTGATAAAATCGCAAGTCCAGAGCTGATAAAATCACAAGTCCAGAGCTGATAAAATCACAAGTCCAGAGCCGATAAAATCACAAGTCCAGAGCCGATAAAATCACAAGTCCAGAGCCGATAAAATCACAAGTCCAGAGCCGATAAAATCACAAGTCCAGAGCCGATAAAATCACAAGTCCAGAGCCGATAAAATCACAAGTCCAGAGCCGATAAAATCACAAGTCCAGAGCCGATAAAATCACAAGTCCAGAGCCGATAAAATCACAAGTCCAGAGCCGATAAAATCACAAGTCCAGAGCCGATAAAATCACAAGTCCAGAGCCGATAAAATCACAAGTCCAGAGCCGATAAAATCACAAGTCCAGAGCCGATAAAATCACAAGTCCAGAGCCGATAAAATCACAAGTCCAGAGCCGATAAAATCACAAGTCCAGAGCCGATAAAATCACAAGTCCAGAGCCGATAAAATCACAAGTCCAGAGCCGATAAAATCACAAGTCCAGAGCCGATAAAATCACAAGTCCAGAGCCGATAAAATCACAAGTCCAGAGCCGATAAAATCACAAGTCCAGAGCCGATAAAATCACAAGTCCAGAGCCGATAAAATCACAAGTCCAGAGCCGATAAAATCACAAGTCCAGAGCCGATAAAATCACAAGTCCAGAGCCGATAAAATCACAAGTCCAGAGCCGATAAAATCACAAGTCCAGAGCCGATAAAATCACAAGTCCAGAGCCGATAAAATCACAAGTCCAGAGCCGATAAAATCACAAGTCCAGAGCCGATAAAATCACAAGTCCAGAGCCGATAAAATCACAAGTCCAGAGCCGATAAAATCACAAGTCCAGAGCCGATAATATCGCAAGTCCAGAGCCGATAATATCGCAAGTCCAGAGCCGATAAAATCGCAAGTCCAGAGCCGATAAAATCGCAAGTCCAGAGCCGATAAAATCACAAGTCCAGTAACAAGAAGCAAAGGATGAACAGTACACGCACAAAAGAATGCCTTTGTTGGAGTTCATTTGAATAGCTTGTGACTTGAATTATGACCCAGGGACTTGTGAGGACTTGTTATGGACTCGACTACAACCCTAATAATTAAACGTTTAAACAGACATGTTTTGCAAGTAGCAAGTTTGACCGGTGTTAGACTAACTGTTTAAGCATTTGGTAAATGCCTGTTTTCATTTTATACGTGGATGAACTGTGAAAAACATTTGCGACCCATTCTGCAAAAAACGAGTTCCATTCCGGACCAATTAAAAATGTGAAAATATAACGGGCATTCAGGACAGTACCCGAATACCGCCTAGAATTTTTGAAAAGTAAAAAATGGAAATTTTTATTTTATGGCGTTTTGCGATGACACTCTTCAATCCTTGCAGGTTTCGTGGACCCACGCCCTACGCACTATCGTCAAGAACTGCTACAAACACCACGGACGCGAAGACCTCTTGCCAGAATTCAATGAAGATAAAGAAGTCAAGGATTTTATCCAGCAGCGTGCACAAGCCACTATTATACCATCTCATGCCGTGGTACAAACCATTAATAACCCTGATGGTACCGTGTCTCTTATTCAAGTGGATACGGGAAACACAGTGGCAACGCTCACGGACGTCAACGTGAGTTTTTTAAATATCATCTTAAAATGATATCATCTCGTGTTGGAATCATTGCATTGGACAGTTGGAACCACTTCTATCTTCCATTTGAGTAAGAATTTTTGAGTCAAATAGTTAAAATCATGGGACATTGCAGATCCTGTATAAGAGCTTTAAAGGCCCAGTGGATCATTTGCAAGGATCCCAAAAAGTAATCGACGAGTTTACAGGGGAAAAGTTCTGAAAGTAAAGATTGAATTAATAGCAACTATCCAATGAAAGGTTTTCGCTCAAAATGATATAATTTTACCAGAAAATAATCCGTAAAGATGAAATTATTTAGATCGTTTGCAAACGATTTACTTATTTTTGGTTCGCATCTACGCGGTCCAAAATGCATGGGCGCTGTGTACTCTGTGTGCGTGTTCCAACGCGATGCATTTTTATGGACCGCGCACACACGCATGATGTGCGCCACAGAGTGCATGACGCAAGCCACATATAGTACCTGATCAACTGAGAACGAATATTTGAAACAACCCCCCCAAACCAGGAAAATGCATATGGATTTTCATGTTTTTTTTAAACGTGGTACATTTGACAAAATTTCTTCGGGTGAGTTTGTTGATGTCTTTCTTTTGATTTATAATGGTTTTAATGGTTTTAAAAACAGATCATCTACAGGGCCTTTAATAGGAGAAAAGGGAAGATGGTCGCACCGTGATAAAAGTCTATAGCTTGTGATTTAAATTAGGGCCTGCAGTCGATTTTACGAACAAATGCTTAGTTTTCGCAACTTTTGAAAATGCTATAAGCCCCATAGCTTGCATGTAATAATCACAGGAATGATGCCCAGCTTATGCAGTGCGTAAGTTTCATGAAATCGGCTACTGGAACTTGTGTACTTAATTTTGATTGGCTGCTTGTCAATTAATTACAGCAAGTGCAACAGGTACAGCAAGTTCAACAGATGGGGCAGATCCAGCATGTTCAGCTGCATCACATCCCAGTGCAGCAACAAGCATCTCAAGCCGTACAAACACTCGCTGATGTCGCTGCATCGCAGGGCGGCACCGTAGTCACAACTACGACGCTCCCGCAAGCACCGCAAGCTACGCCGGTATCGGTGGAGATGAATAGCGAAGCGGCGGCGCAGGGCATGGCGACACTCGCTGAGGCTACGCTCGCTGAAGGAACGCATATTATGCTGTCTGGGAATGCAGAGACAATGGGAACACTTAGCACGGTGGGCAGTGATGGAACCACGCAAGGTACAATGCTTACAAAAATTTCAATTTGGGTGTGAAATATTGTTCGAGTTTTATGGATTCCCATTTTCTGTGGAAAAAAGGGGGTTAGGAGCATTGATGTAACAGTGCTTGTATTAGTTCGGTAAATTTGAATCAAAATCTGTCAAAATTGGTGCAAATGATGTTAATTCAATAGATCCTTCTGACTTGTACTCAAGCAAAGTTTGGAGACATCACATACTGATGCACCGCCGTTTTTAATAAAAAGATGTCTCTCGGGCAGAATCATTGCATTGGACAGTTGGAACCACTTCTATCTTCCATTTGAGTAAGGTTTTTCCATCAAATACACTCGACCAAAAAAGTTCTGTCACCAGTAAGACATTTATAGATATTTATTATTAAATTGGATTAAATGTAGGAAAATAATATATCAAATTTTAGCTGAACGTATCCCTCAAAGGAATGCAACAAAGGAGTGTGGGGTCAGAATGAAAAACACCAAAGAACAACGATGTAAACTTTATTGCACTCATGCAAGTGGAGTTACAGTTCAGTATTTTGCTTCCACCATACCTAATGCAATGGCACGATTGAGATTGGACAATTTAACTATTTTGATTTTGATGTTTTTGACAAGACATTGATTAATCCAAACTCACTTAAAAATTTCCTAATTGTCTACACACAAATTGCCCAAATCACAAGTTGCATTGTTCTTTGGTGTTTTTCATTCTGACCCCACACTCCTTTGTTGCATTCCTGTTCAGTGAAGCTTGCTATCATGATCTCTGTTGAGCTCTATTCCTTTGAGGGATATGTTCAGCTAAAATTTGATATATTATTTTCCTACATTAATTCCAATTTAATAATAAATATCTATAAATGTCTTACTGGTGACAGAACTTTTTTGGTCGAGTGTAGTTAAAATCATGGGACATTGCAGATCCTGTTAAGAGCTTTAAAGGAGCGTGTCCAGATCACATTTTTGACCACCCATTTTTCCCATTGGTGTTGATATTTTGACACCATGTCATTCGTCATATTTTTCTCATTACTATTCTGAACTTTTGTGCTCTCAATCCGTATATTTTCAAGGATATCGTCAAAAAACCACCGATGTTTTGTAAACTAATTTATCTGCAGCCGATTTCACGAAACTTTACGCAATTGCGCAAGTCCACTTACGCCATTACTTGCGCAATAATTTATGGCGTAAGTGGACTTGCGCAATTGGAGATTGTAAAAAGTATATGATTGTTAGGTTAAAACAAAATCAATTTTTTTGTAAAATTCTGAACACGCTCCTTAAATTTCACGTATTTTGATGGTACAAGATACAATCTTGTAATAAGAATTCTTTTGTGGACCACGCTATATTCTTTGGAGAAATACTCCACTTGTCATGGGGATATTGACCATTTAGATTACAAGAAATACAATTGTGAAACCACCAGCCCACGGGGTATTGTTCTACACAGTAGGCTGCTTTTGGATTGTTAACTTGATCTTTTGTTGAGAATGGTTTCCCATTGTGATATCTGAAAGAATCTCTTACAGTGCTCCTGTTATACGCGCCAAGTTCCAGACGATATTTTGAGCCTGTAATCTTAAACGAGTTGTACTGTTTTCTTCCCATGGATAATATTTTACATGATTGTTAGGTTAGAGTGAAATCCATTTTCTGGAAAACTCTGAACAAGCCTCTTTCTTTATACCAGGCATCGTGATCCCCGCCTCCATGTATCAGAGCATGGTCAACAGCATGCAGCACGGTGGTCAAATCCAAGTCCATACACAGCTTCCCGTTCACACTGTTGCCGTTGTTCAGTCCCAATCTCCGGCCGTCTGCCAAGGGGGACACATGCAACAGGTCGTTGTACCATCGTCTATTGTAACGGCCGGCGGGCAGATACAAGCAACTCAACTACAGCAGCAGCAATTGTCGGTCCCGCTGGCGACTCAGGCGGTTGAGGTGGTCACCGTTGAACAGCCCTGAGCTACGTTCAGCTACAACAATGTTTGGAGTTAAGTACAGTTCTGACCGTCAACCACAAACGGGCCGTAAAGTTGGCAGACTTTATTTTGCACTTCAAAGCAAAATGTTAATTGGGGTTTGTTTTGCCCTTACCCAATGTAATTATTAACACTGTACTTTCCCGAGACACTATGAAAAAACTTCATAGCGTACTCGGGTGGGACTCGAACCCACGACCTCCAGGGGCGGTTCCAGGAATTTTTCCAGGGGGAGTTTCGGCCCGTCAGATTTTGTTATATATATATATATATACATATATATAAAGTATGCAATCTATCACTTGTACATTGCTGAGTGATGCACTTACCTTATGATGGGGAAGACTTGTATATCGGGGAAAATAACCTCCTTGGATTTCTCTTGATGAACATCTGGACCAAAATTTATTTGTCAATTAATTTATTAATTTTTTTTTTTAAAGAGCAGGGGGCGGGGAGTTTTGACCCCCAAGCGCCCCCCCCCCCCCCCCCCCCCGGATCCGCGCCTGACCTGCAAACAAGGCAGACGTCTTAACCACTCGACCACCGAGCTAGCCGGTGTTGAATGGCCGGTTCGAATCGTTTAAGACATCTGCCTTGTTTGCAGAAGGTCGTGGGTTCGAGTCCCACCCGAGCACACTATGAAGTTTTTCATAGTGTCTCGGGAAAGCACTGAGTATACAGTGTTAATAATTACGTCAGAAATTCACATCTTAAATTTTAAACCTAGATTTCTCACATTTGTATATTCAGAAATGGCCAGATTCATTTTAAAGCTTAGAAGTTGTTTCTGAAACTGTTTAAAAAAACACCAAATTGACTCACAGCCAACCTTTACAGCCTATTTTGTGGTAGATGGTCAGATTTGTGATGCGATTGTGCCAAATCAGTCGGAACTCGGCAAATCCTTGTTTTGAAAGTACATTTGTAGGGTTGTATGCACATGCACACGACCGGATACTTGTCACAGTGCACATTTTGCTTTCGGGAGCGTGCAGTTTCTGTGTGCGTGTGTGTGTTCCATACGCGCTGAGCGGGACGCGGCCGTGAGCCAGGCTCAAAAGTGTTCACGCGAATGCACACGTGCCTCGCTTGTGTGCCGTGCTGCTAGGCAATTGCTAATTGGGCGGAGCTTACTGGATCGGTCTATTGTAACATTTAGCCGTGTATTCACTAATATGGATTCTGAAATACGCTAAAAATGAATTTGTAAAAATCCCAAAAATTGACTTCAGACTGATTTTGCTCGATCGTACCACAATTTGAGTATACATTATTATTACAATGTACCATCTTATTTAAGTTTTAAATCATAAATAAACTTGTAATATGTCTAGAATTAGCTGTGAAACAGTTGAACTGGGTCTGTAGTTTTTCACGAACACTTTTAAAGGCCAATGTGTCATTTTATAATAATTTCCTGGAAAGAATGCCTTAAATGTACCGAACAACAAAAGAAACGCACAAATTTTCTCCACTTTTTGATTGAAAAAAAAACAAAAAAACAGTCAATCTGAGTGTGGGAATTTTCAGCACACAGAAGCTTTATGCAGTCATGCATAATGAAGCTGTTATGTGAATATTTCGATGTCAACTTAATTACAAAAGAAATTTTGATTAAACTGAAAATTTGCGGGTTTTTTGTTGCTCAGTACATGTAAAGACAAGTTTCAGTCAACCATTCTCAAGAAAGCTCCATAGATGCAGTTGGTTGTTAGAAATGCTCCCATGTACTGTCAAAGTATGGCTGGATCCGAATTAGTGGCTTTGGCTGTTGCTATGGGCGGACAATGACATTCCTTAGAAACAGCATAGCCACAGCCAAAGCCACTAATTCAGATCCAGCCCACATTGCACACTTTTTTAAAACCATCTTTAAAAAGGGAGATTCACATTCTGCAGCCATCTTGAAAAAAGCGAAACCAGTTGAGGCAGGGGAACAAAATTGCAAGTCAATAGCATTTCAAGCGTGCTCATTGGCCGGCTGAGCAATTTTGTTCCCCTCGAATGGCTTTTTAAGTCGAATGGTGGCACTTTTTTTAAGATGGCCGCGGAATGTGAAACTCCCTTATTGCTGTTTTTTTCCCCGGGTGACAGAACTTCATGGGGTACTTGTTACCATTGTTCTGATCACTTTCAGTAAAGTTTTTATAAAATAAAAACTGGGGTTACTGCAAATGATTTTTCAGCATGTTTTACCGAAACGATGGTAAAATGAAAAATTGCTAAATTTTACTGCTGTCTGCATTTGGACTTTTTCGACACGGGAAAATTTACCGAGACCGAGGAGAGCATGTGCAGTGTCCCTTAGCGGGATGACCTTCACGGCCTGGACGTATGCTTCCAGAGCGCTTTTACCGACTCGATGTGTCCGCATTGGATTTATCGTCTCGGGAAAAGTTCCACGGTCAATTTTCCTGGGCAGCAGTTGGCCAGGAAAATTAACCGCTGGACTCGGGGAAAACTTCACAGGCCGTCCGCAATGGATTAAAAATGGGAAGAGTACCCATCGTCTTTGTAGATTGACCCAAAAAGTCCAATGTGGAGAGGCCTTTACATTATTAAGACCGGTTCATGCTTTACATTTAAATCTGACGTCAAACATTTTCGTAAGTTGAAACTACATGTAGTTCAATTTTCTGCAAATTTCCGGCACAAAAATTTCGCCGTCATATCAAATTCACATTTGCTTTTGTGTGAAGTATAAACTTGATATTCTTGCCGTTCTGTTTAGTTCCTAGACACCAAGTGACACTGTTTGATGCACACTGCATTAAGGGAACAGTCCAATTGTCTGGTGCGGCCTGGCCCGAGTTTACAGCAGGTTAGGAAAAATAAAAAGTCCTTTCCAAATCTAGCATTTTACATTTTTAACATTTTAAATGCAACAGATGTTAAAAGTTTTTCATTTTTTTTAAAATCAGCACTCCTATTTCTGTATGTCTTAAACCTAAAGCTGCTAAAAAAATGGAACTTTTTTTTTGAAAATGAATGTTTAGAGATACAAGTAAAACATTTTGTATTATTCGGAATTACAGTGGTGTGTTCACATCCAGTCTGTTGGAACAGATGTCGCTGCAGATAGGTACTAGGGTTGGGCGATTCCGCGCCGGAGTAGAGTAAAATCGATTTCAGTTTGGAAGTCGATTCTAGAAATTACCTAGCAATTCCAAATTCCAAAAACACTTGACTTATGCAAAATTTTGACATTATTAAAAAAGGTGTGTGGCACAGGGCAGCATCATTTCATGGATATTTAGTGCCGCTCGGTGCCAATAATGCAAAGTTGCAAGATTGCCCAATTAACCCCACCCCCTTGGATATTGTTGCTATGCCTCACAAGCTATCGCAAAAAGGGCACAAGCACTTAAACATGCTGTAGTATATTTAGTGATTTTTCTGTGAAAAAAAATGTTTTTTTGAGTAGACTCCAAAAATGCTAGAGTCGCCCAAGTCTATTCGGTACAATAATGCTGGAGTGACTAGTAGCGCAAGTCTGTTGACAAGACATGGTCATCTTTAACATTTTATAGAGTAGAGATTTTTCAGTGTGCGGTAACTTTTCTGACCTCTATACATGGACAGGAGATGGATAATATGCGAGAATTGAAGCAACGCGTCGGCCATCTTGCTACAGACAATGCTTTGCCTAGACTGATTTCCAGTCCATATAATCACTCGCATTCCACTTTAATAACACATGCAAAATGGTGGAAGATGGCGGATAGTGGTTTCAACCAGGAAGTGGCCCATCCAGTCCATTTATATAGGTCAGTGGTGTAAGTACATGTACACTACCAAAAAAAAAAAATGTTTGTTCTACAATGCTCATTCTTGCTTGAACATGCTCTTAGTGTTGAGAAAAAACAATTAGGTGCATTCTGCACTAATACATGTACAACTGTTTATATGACAAATATGAAATGTACATGGGTCTTTTCACAGTAAAGGGGGCATTTTGGCAACACAGACCATATTTTTGAGGAAATACCTTTGTCTATAGGCTCATAACCGGGACGGCCTAAAATGTAACACAAGTGTCTGTCCCGAGCGTATAGTGGAAATTTGTACACAGGGTTTTTAGAAAGGCATGTTGTCGTCTCTTCAGAACAACTGAAACTTATTTCTTTTATTTTGAGACCAGACAAAAGGTATTTTCTGGAAAATATGGTCTGTGTTGCCAAAATGCCCCCTTTACCGTGGAAAGACTCGCATGTGTTTACTCGAGGCTTTTATCGACAATCTGAAGTAGTGTATTAGTCGTCTTCATGTTCAAGTTAATTCTTTTAATATTCTCAGGGTGGAAACTTATGTTCTCTTCACACGAAAGGCTTTGTAATATTGGTAGTCCGAGTTGCTGTGTATTACTGTTTTTTTGTGTACAGTTTTAGGATGTGTGAATATAGCAACATGTACATAACGGTCATCCCCTGCAGATTAAAGAAAAAATTGGAAAAATGCAGAGTTACTGCTTTTGTAGTTTCATTCAGTTTTGGCACATGAGAAAAATCATGTGCACCTTATAGGGCGCTTTCACAGGGGGTCAAACGGTCACTGCCGAAGTGAAAAGTCCTAGGCAATTGGCTCTCAACTAAAAATCACTCAACCGTGTCCCTGCACTTTTTCAATGATAGTTTAGAGCCAATTACCATGGCAACGCACGTCACACAAATTGCCACGTGCATCATGATTTTGAGCGTATTTTTTTGTAACACGCATTGGTTGCGTCGTATTTCAAACAAATTTTGAGCAACACGCGCACGGAACATGTTTGAGCGTGTGCGTGTGCGTACTTTATGGCGTTTAATACGCAGTAGCATTTTTTCTTACGAAGATGGCGCCTGTGAACGTGATCAATTGCTTGTCTTCCAGTACTGGAGAGAACAATAGAGCCACGTGGCTCTATTCTCTCTTGTTCTGGAAGACAAGCAATAGCGACCCTTTGAACCGCTGTGAAAGCACCCTATTGGGATTCTAACTAGAGACCTCCGACTCACTAGGCAGATGCTCTATTTAAATAATGTTGTGCGTCTGCATCCCATGTACCAAAAGGTGTCCCAGCTTAAAACTGATGTTCCCAACTTCATTCATTTGAAAGTAAACAAGTTTATAAGCACCGATAAATATGGAGAAAAATTGCTTCATTCAACGAAGGGATTCTCTTCTGTAAACGCACGTCTCTTCACTTGACAAAGCAATTTGTCAGGCCTGGGATAAATTTCACAAATGTTAAGACGAGTTCAATGCGTCCTAATTCCCATACCAATGTCCCAAGATAAGAAGAGTGACCCTTCGTAAGATGTGTCTTGGCACTTTCTGAAATCACATGCACATCCAGTAAACTTGTTTGACACACACCCCATGTGTGAACAGCGTAATTGAAAATGACGTTTGACACACATGTTAACAAGCCATTATGGAGTTGTACAACTGAAATTAATCTTCATTAGCGATTACTTGATGTGAAAGGCACTGCTCTTCTTTCAATCATTTGGCACTCCCTCCCCCCAAATGTATAGAGTAAGTTAAGGTCTCCCAAAATGATGCGGTGACGCGGCTTTTATTTTTAATTTTTTTTGTAAGTGGATTCCAAGCAATAAAGTCAGTTGATATGAAGCCAACTGTATTTACTGCCGAAAATCCAGGTCAAAAGTACCAGAAAAAAACAGGCAAAGTTGATGTCTTCGTGAAGTTCTAGCCTCGCGACTGCTGTCAACAGCTGCTTGACAAGACGGTGCGCATCTAAGTGCTTTGATGCACAGGGTTGAAAGTGAAACGTGCGCTAACGCTAAACATAGTTTTTTTGGGGGGCTGGGGGGAGTGGTAGATTAACTAATTTTCACTGAATGAAGTGATTTCCCAATACGAAATACATGTAGGTCCAGGATAATGTACAAAACAAAAATACAAATACAGCAACATCTTTTGACGGTTTCGTTTTAGTAATAATATTCTTTCTGTGACTTATTAAATACAAGCTAAACGCTAATGGAATAAACTGCCAGCACCCAACACAGAAGGAATGACCCAAAATATTGGTGCTCTGCACACACACACTAAAGGGGACAACAATCTTATAAAATTGAATTGCATAAATATTGTTTTTTTTGACAATGTCGACAGGGAAGATTTAAATTCTGGTAAAAGTGTACCTCTATCCTTGCATAAGATAAAGTAATTAAGTCTTACCTATAAAGTAATTCGTTTAAAGAATGTAAACAAATACATGTCTTACTACAATTAACCACACCGTACTTGTTTTCTACACTGTAACAAGAATGAAAAATGTCAGGTCATATACACGCATGCGAGTCTTTCCACGGTAAAGACGGAATTTTGGCAACACAGACCATATTTTCCAGAAATAACCTTTGTCTAGTCTCAAAATAAAAGAAATAAGTTTCAGTTGTTCTGAAGAGATAACTTAGGCCCCAAAAAGGTTACAAATAGTGCGACAACATGCCTTTCTAAAAACCCCGTGTACGAATTTCCAGTATACACTCGTAACCAGGACAGCCTAAAATGTAACACAAGTGTCCCTTTTGGGGCCTAAGTTATCTCTTCAGAACAACTTAAACTTATTTCTTTTATTTTGAGACCAGACAAAGGTATTTCCTTGAAAATATGGTCTGTGTTGCCAAAATGCCCCCTTTACTGTGGAAAGACCCACGTACACTGCCATGCAATGTACTGTTTTAGTAACATTTCCTTTAAAGTGTGCTCAGTCAAATCTTGAAAACTGTTTATTCTTGGGTTTCACTTTCTTGACAACCGGTTGCTATCCGCCATTACTGTGTCCATACTATGGCACGCCAAAGCGAAAATAATTAAACACTGATAATTTAGTGTTGACGCATATTTTCGCAAATGTTGCGCCAAAACAAAAAAAGTTGGCATGACTTTTAAATGTTTAAAACTTTGGCAAGTTTTTAAAAATGTTGAGACTTGTTTTTTAGGGTCGACAGCAGAATTATCAGTGTTGAATTATTTCCGCTTTGGCGTGCCATAGTATGGACACAGTAATGGCATATGGCACGCCAAATCGGAAATAATTCAACCCTGAAAAACATTTTTTAAAACTTGCCAAAAAATAAAAACACGGTATGCCAGTTTCAAACAGACTATCAACATTTGCGAAAATATGCGTCAACATTAAATTATCAGTGTTGAATTATTTCCGATTTGGCGTGCCATAGTATGGACACAGTAATGGCGTATAGCAACTGGTTGTCAAGAAAGTGAAACCCAAGAATAGACCATATCGAATAGCTGCTATCTTGTAGGACAACTTCTGTTGTTTAATTGGTCAACAATGTAAGCACAAAATGGGCAACCAAGCATGTCCTCGCGGAACAAAGAAACTGCCCTACAAGATGGCAGCTATTCGATACGGTGTATGGCAACAACTACTTGCACATTATAATATGCACTGCATTTACGGTACTTTTACCAATACAGCACTAGAGTTACAAAATACTGTTGGGTCAGGGCTGTGACGTATCATAGTAATTTGCCGCATTTAAGTTCAGATTTCTTGGAATAAAAATGGTCTAATTCACATAGATAATTTTGAAGGGAAAGTTCGGATGCTTATACGCCACTGGCACAGTTGTGTTCAAAATGAAGCTTTCCGTGCAAACATATTTTACAATGGACAAAAGTCAACGTCACAGCGACTGACATGGTAACAACACGAGGGAGTCATTATTCAATTCACGCAAGTATAGCCTCGCTGTTTTGCCAATATGGCGATTCCGTGCAAGTAGCGAAATTAACATGTTAAGAGAAGTAGCGAAATTAACACGTTAAGAAAAAATGTCACAATGTCGGAAATTCTATATATGGTGAAACTTTACAACTCTAAACGTGAAACTAAACTCTTGAAGCAATTGTAACATTTAGTAAAAAAAAAACATGTCCTACTTTTAATCTTAAATAACTGTCATTTTTCAACGGATTTGAGCCAAAAACTCACATGTAAATGAGGCCTGACATTTTATTAAGCGACTTTCATCAGTATTGTCCAAAAGGTTGAGATTTAAACGCCATACAAAAAAAAGGTCAATTTCAGAATTCGCTACTTTCGACTTGGCCTCCTTCAATGTCAATACGTCGCTGGAGACGGTGGTGGAATGTGTGCCGAGCCGAAAGCTTCTGAGGAAAGGCAGGATCACTCCTAATATTACGCAAACCATCTTGATCATTTCGCGCAATTCATCAAGAGGTGCAAAGGGACCTCAGACATAGACAATTTCCTTGACAATGGCTCATGCCAAGTTAAAAGTGGCAAATTCTCAAATTTAGGTGGTTTTTTTTTGTATGGCGTTTAAATCTCAACCTCTTGGACAAAACTGATGAAACTCACTCAAAGAAATTTGTCAGGTCTTGTTTACATGATGTAAAAACTTGGTTTAAATCCGTTGAAAAATTATAAAGTTAATCAAGATCAAAGTAGGAATTTTGTTTTTTTTACATGTAGTAGGTTCTGATCAAAGTCTGGGTATAAAACGCGATTATAGAATTATCACTACAAATATAATAGCTAATTTTTGAAGAAAGAATTTGAGCCTAAAATATCTGTGAAGTTGACTGACAAATTTATGATACTGCACTAAAACACAGTTGTAAATGGGTCTTTCCACAGTAAAGGGGTCATTTTGGCAACACTGACCATATTTTCGAGGAAATACCTTTGCCTGGTCTCAAAATAAAAGAAATAAGTTTTAAGTTGTTCTGAAGAGATACCGTAACTTATCGTAGGCCCAAAAAGGGTTACAAATAGTGTGACAACATGCCTTTCTAAAAACCCTGTGTACAAATTTCCAATTTACGCTCAAAACCGGGACGGACACTTGCGTTACATTTTAGGTATGAGCATATATTGGAAATTTGTACACAGGGTTTTTAGAAAAGCATGTTGTCACACTATTTGTAACCCTTTTTGGGCCTAAGTTATCTCTTCAGAACAACAAACTTATTTCTTTTATTTTGAGACTAGCCAAAGGCATTTTTTGGAAAATATGGTCTGTGTTGCCAAAATGCCTCCTTTACTGTGGAAGGACCCATATATTAAGTAGGGCAATTGTTTATTGCTGTAAAAAGTTACGTTTTAAATGCCTTTTAGGGTGGATTCCACCAAGCCTTTTTGCGCGCAATTTTGACATACATCGCTTTGAGAAAAAGCGATATGGAGGGAACTTGGACTGAAACAACGCACTAAAAATAACAAAATCACAAAAAAAAAACTTTCCGCCCAAGTTGTTCTGTGATTTTGAGTACATTTTGTTTTACTCCAAATTCCCGCCACACCGCTTTTTCTGAAAGCGAAACACGTCAAAATTATGCGCAAAAAAGCTTGGTGTGAATCCACCCAAATACTGGCTAATCTCATGACAATCCCATGATTAATCTATGCTCATTGCCTAATCCGTCTACATCCATGCAACAGGCAAATCTTAACAAGCAGCATTAATCGGATTAAATTCTTTTACGAGTAGACTTCACTTGCAGGGTTGGGATTAAAGCTAACTATGTGTTTTGCTCACACTGTGTGCAGCCGTTAATACCCTCCCACATGACCAACTCTCGACCACTCACAATGCACCGATTATTCAAAGCATTTATTCTCTATGTACTAATGTTACCTATACCCTGAGCTATGGTTTCAAAGACGTACACTACTCACAATAAGTTAGGGATGTACGCAGATATTTTATTGAGGGATAGCTATGCATTCCGTTGAAATGATTTTGTATATGATTAGACAATTGTATCTGCATGACAGACACACCTTGTCACAGAAATAGGCGAAAACTCATTTGAATTTTTTTAATTATAAAATTGACAACATACATGTACTTATTGTGAGTAATGCACGGACAGACAAAAAGGATACATAAATAAAAGTAAACAAAAATACTATACAACTTACAAGTAGTTTGGTCAGATTGAGCACAAAAAACACTGTCAGATGCGGTAAATTTTTGGGGGAGGGAGTGGCGGTGCGAGTGGGAAGGGGGCAGGGGAAGGAGCAGTTCCCCACTGCCCCATTTTAACAAGATGTAAATCATTTTGAATTTTTAAAGCTAGATTTCATACAACAGGCAGATTATTTTTTAAAAAGGGTTCTATTCATTTCATAAACTTGGTTTGCCACACCCAGTTTTGCTGTAGATGGATCACCTACTTATGTTGCAAAGGGCACTGCCATTACAAAATCAAATACCACCTAATACTATTTGAAAAGTGCTTAAAGGTCATTGTATCATTTGTAGAATTCCATGAATAACAGAGTTAAATATCTAAAGAAAATTTTTGGTTAAACTAGCCTGTGGACATTTTTGCTACATAGATACCGGTACAGCAGTGTTCCAGAATTTTTTATTTTTTTTTATTAGAAAAAATAGTTCATATTCTTTTTTTTTTAAACCACCTTCTGTTTTTAATTTCAGACAGAAAGATACCATTTTGAAAATAAATTCATGTGGTGTTATCGTTGCTATCAACACTTTGAGTGAGTGGGTTTTTTTGGTCTACTTATGAAGTAAAATTTTGGGTCATTGCAAACGATAAAATTGGCCTTTAAAGGCCCATTGTATCATTTGCAATGACCCAATTTTGTTTTTCATAAGTTGACAAGAAAAACCTTACTCAAAGTGTTGATAGCAATGGTAACAAACACCACATGAATTGATTTCCGTCCAAAATGGTATTTCATGTTGGAAATTGACAACCGAATGTTTTTTTTTTTTTAAAGTCCGGTGCACGGAGCTTTTTTACCATTCACTAGTACACAAAATCCATATATAGATTTTCAAGGTTTTCTGAAGCATTGATGCATCTAAGTAGCAAACATTTCTTCCTTAGATATGTTACACTCTTATTCCACAAATCTGTAAAAAGTTTCATCTTGCAAATGATACATACGGCCTTTAAGGTACCTATGTTTAACAAACTAAACTGGGGATTCTATCTGTTGTCTTCACTACTTCAACAAAACATTTTTATAAAATCACATTTCACCGACGGGGATTTTAAAGTCAGTGTTGGTTGGAAGGCGTGGGGAGTATAATTGGTTGTTTTAAAATTAGCAGGTAACACACAAAAACATTTAACAACAAAAATCACCATTTAATCAGAGGGGGAACTCGCACTATTTTCGCCCATGTACACATCTACCCGAACTGCACTCTTTTTTCGTTTTTTGTTTTACATTTTTAAAATCGTAAATATCCTTTTTTAGCTCTTTTCCACAAAACCTTGTAGTATTCACACTATTTATTTGCTATATTTACTGCCTCAAGTTTAATACTTTACATGTATATCCGTTTACATTTTTTCCTTGCCTTCTTTTTTTTCTCTTCAAAACTCTCTGCTCTACGAAGACGCTTTGTCTCATCTGTTGGACGTCACGTCTTCAGTTTGTGATGTCATCAAACTGTCGCTGAGTTGATGGTTAACATCACTCTGTCAAGTTAGTATCTGAAATTCAAAGATTGGATATAGAAAGATTAAAGGCCCTGTAGATGATCTGTTTTTGAGCGATTCTGCGAATAAAACCATTATAAATCAAATCAACAAACTCATCCGAAAAAATGTCAGCTTTGTCAAATGTACCACGTTTAAAAAACTCATGAAAATCCATATGCATTTTCCTGGTCTTGGCGGGGTGTTTCAAATATTCGTTCTCAGTTGATCGGGTACTATGTGGCTTGCGTCATGCACTCTGTGGCGCACATACTGCGTGTGCGCGCGATCCATAAAAATGCATCGCGTTGGAACACGCACACGGAGTACACAGCGCCCATGCATTTTGGACCGCGTAGATGCGAACCAAAAATAAGTAAATCGTTTGCAAACAATCTAAATAATTTCATCTTTACGAATTATTTTCCGGTAAAATTATATCATTTTGAGCGAAAACCTTTCATTGGATAGTTGCTATTATTTCAATCTTTACTTTCAGAACTTTTCCCCTGTAAACTCGTCGATTACTTTTTGGGGTCATTGCAAATGATCCACTGGGCCTTTAAGACAATTAGTCTTTCCACGGTAAAGGGGGAATTTTGGCAACACAGACCATATTTTCCAGAAAATACCTTTGTCTGGTCGTAAAAAAAAAGAAATAAGTTTCAGTTGTTCTGAAGAGATACCTTAGGCCCAAAAAGGGTTACAAAAAGTGTGAGAACATGCCTTTCTAATATACGCTTTCCAATATACGCTTGTAACCGGGACGGACACTTGTTACATTTTTGGCCTTCCCAGGGTTTTCAGAAAGACATGTCACACTATTTGTAACCCTTTTTGGGCCTAAGTTATCTCTTCAGAACAACTGAAACTTATTTTTTTTATTTTGAGACCAGACAAAGGTATTTCCTCGAAATAATGGTCTGTGTTGCCAAAATGTCCCCTTTAGTGTGGAAAGACCCAAATTTGTTACAGACTCTTGCCTTGCTATTTTCACAAGTTCTCTTTCCAAATTGTGAAACCCTCCAGCCCAATACCATTCACATAGGTCAATTTTTTGTTGTTGAAAAATACGATTTTGGGCTCTCTTGAAATAGCAATAAATAAGCTTTCCAATGCCGTATACATTTTGGTGACAGGACCAAATTTGGCAGAGAAATGGACAAAAGATGTTTGCAAACCAGGGCCTCACGAAAAAAAAAAAAAAAAGATAAATAAAGAGAATAAAAATGGAAAAAAGGCCCAAATGAACTTCTTTTTTTCCCCTTTTTAAAAATAAAACTCCTAAATTTGAATAAAAAGGTGTCAAAATGAAAATTGAACCACATTTAATTATCATTATAATTAAATTCCTTGGTTGAGTTCGGGCGGTCTGTTCTTGAAACGCGAACAATGTTAGCGCCGAAGGGCGGGAACACGACCACGCATCATACTTCACCTATCCACCGAGAACTAGTTACGCATGTCAAGAACAGACAGCCTGAACTCGACCCACATGTCCACAATTTTGACTAATTATGTCAAAATTATGTACTACCCTAATCATGTACTACCCAGACCTCACTAATGGCTTGGATGATCTTACCTGTAATAGTTTGGTTTGAACGGCCCAGCTTTGTTGAGACCGATATATTTGGCCTGATCATCCGTTAGTTCAGTCAGATGGGCGTCAAACGCTGGCAGATGCAGACTGGCTACGTATTCGTCTGGGAGATAGAAATGGAAAAGCATGCGACGTAATTTAATAGCTCAGTATCTTAAACGAGACTGTCGGTGCTAATTTTAAATTTGAGACATGAGAATGATGCAAAGTACATACCCAGTTTCTTGGGCAGTAAATACACATCTTTCTTGTAGCGGCCTGGTGGAGCGTTGAACAGTTCAATGAGCGCCAGCGCTTGAGTAGTGGCTGTGATGGAAACGACGAATGACGGAACGGTGGAACAACTCCAATTAACCAGACGACCCTGTCAGTTAACAACAAAACAGTCATGGATTTAAAGGCCCTGTAGATGATCTGTTTTTGAGCGATTCTGCGAATAAAACCATTATAAATCAAAAGAAAGACATCAACAAACTCATCCTGAGAAATTTCAGCTTTGTCAAATGTACCACGTTTAAAAAAACCATGAAAATCCATATGCATTTTCCTGGTCTTGGCGGGGTGTTTCAAATATTCGTTCTCAGTTAATCGGGTACTATGTGGCTTGCGTCATGCACTCTGTGGCGCACATACTGCGTCTGCGCACAATCCATAAAAATGCATCGCGTTGGAACACGCACACGGAGTACACAGCGCCCATGCATTTTGGACCGCGTAGTTGTAAACCAAAAATAAGTAAATCGTTTGCAAACGATCTAAATAATTTCATCTTTACGGATTATTTTCTGGTAAAATTATATAATTTTGAGCGAAAACCTTTCATTGGATAGTTGCTATTAATTCAATCTTTACTTTCAGAACTTTTCCCATGTAAACTCGTCGATTACTTTTTGGGGTCATTGCAAATGATCCACTGGGCCTTTAAAGGCCCTATGTATCATTTGCAAGATAAAACGTGGAGAGCGTGATCCAATTCCGTACCTCACGTGTGAGGGACGGAAATCAAGAGACAAATGCCTTTCCTTAGTCAACAACAAATGAAAGCTAAAGTGAACCTGTTTGTTTACCTTCTACTGATGTTAATACACACACCCAGTTTATCACATGTTGAAATTGACTTTACAGTTATATACAGGTTGTTTTTATGCGTGAGGGACAGATAATCAATAAAATTGACAAAAAAAATTGTTTTACATGCATTTTCAACTATTTTTTTAAAATGTGATGGCACAGTGTGCTCAGTCAAATTTATTCTGTTAATTTTTGTAATATGATTGTAAAATATGGAGATTTCTTTACAGATCGAAGTATTATTTTGATTAATTTAAGAAATTTTGAAATCTTTATCCAGTGTTTACCAGTTTTGGATCACGCTCTGGAATAAGAGTGTAACACATCTAAGGAAGAATGTTGGTAAACTACATGTAGCCTGAAGAGATTTTAGCTACTTAAGGCGTGTTCCCATTGGACTTCTTTTTCCGCGCCCTCGCGGGAACTTTCCGCGACTCCCTGTAAACATTCCTTCCTGTAAATCTCCCGTGCGTTCCCACTTACCATATATTTTACACGACGCGAGCGGAAAATTTAGCTACTCGGCTGGCCATATGTGGTCAATTGAGGGCGTGGTTTACATAACCTTTGACCTAACAGGATGTTTGACATGCCATGCGATACACATATTGGCGCGAAATTATTAATTGTGTGCATGCTGCACAAAACTCAATCAAATTTCAAACAACTTCGATTAAACTTGCCATTATATTTGCAAAGAAAAGAGCATGAAAAAACACGTGCGTACGTACATACAGGGCCCGTACATAATAAACATAATTTTCTCGCGCAATGTGTGGTGGGATTGCACGATGCAGGAAGTGACGTCATCCATTTGGCATTTTACACAGCGGCAGCGGTAGTTCTACAGGGCGGCGCTGTTCCCATTAGACTTTGAGGGCCCTGTAAAACTCCCGCGGTTGAGCGGAAAATTTCCGCGGCCATATGTTTTACACGGTGGTCGCGGTAACTTTACAGGGACGCTAATTCTCCGTGCGTCCCCATTGGACTAAATTTTGTTACTCTCCCGCACAACCACGGGAGTTTAACCAAAAATAGTCCAATGGGAACACCACTTTAGATGCATCAATGCTTCAGAAAACCTTGAAAATCCATGTACATGTATGTATTTTGGGTACAAGTGAATGGTAAAAAAGTCTTGTGCACTTCGGTTGTCAATTTCCAGCATGAAATACCATTTGACGGAAATAAATTCATGTGGTGTTTGTTACCATTGCTATCAACACTTTGAGTAAGGTTTTTCTTGTCAACTCATGAAAAACAAAATTGGGTCATTGCAAATGATACAATGGGGCCTTTAAGGATCTTTGTTACATTCCTGTGTTTGGTTACTTTGTTAAAGTGTTTGGAAGTGTAATTTCTGAAAAAAAAGTTATTGTAAAACTATTCTCAATATTATGGCACATGAAAAAACAAAAAAACAAATTCGCTTTCAAATATACTCAATGAATAAGTCTGAACGAGTCTGAATAAGTGTTTAAATAAAACAACTTCAATACTACATGTAACATCACAAGTATTTAAAGTCTATGAAATATATGTCAGAATTTCTAGAATTGCCGAGACAAGTTGAAACACTTTTCTGACTTGCACTTTTTTGACCTGCATTATGCAAGTAAGTATATACATGTAAAGCGGGGATCACGTGGTCAAACTGCAAACTCAAGAGTTTCCAAAAAGCACTATAAAAAAAAGGCATGCACTGTGAAAAATTAGGTTTATGACAGTCATGGTTGAGTTGATACAGTTGCGCCATTAGGAAAATAAGAAATAACTTTGGAAAATGGTAACAACAAATTAACCAATCACATTTATGTGAAGGCATCAGCAGTACAGGAGGGGTTTTTAGTTGTGATGGGTCACAGTACAAAACACGCTCTGCCCATTATCAAAATTTGCTTCAAAATGCAGTTTACAGTCTTTTTGTTTGGTTGTTTTTTGGGCCAGACAGAATGCACAAGCACTTAGTATTGCACTCTTAAGCATTTTAGATATAAGGTTGTTTCACGAGCCAAACTGGCTCAAACGTTCAGTATTCATCCCCGGTTTCCTTTGCATCTATAGGAGCATTGCTACTCCCTCTGGATGGGAGGCCAGTCCATCGCAGGTTACCCCCAGCAGTTGGTTGTGTTTAACCAACAGTATTTCCCGGTGCCCATTTATAATATACGCCCAGGTGGAGAGAGACATTGTGAAGTAAAGGGCCTTGTCTAAGGACACAACGTGATAGCAGTGACCAGGCTTCGAACCGTGGACCTATCAACCAAAAGTTGGAAAGAGCTTCTGCCAAAAGGACAAAAATTCAAACATTTATGATATTTGTTTAGCATATGACGATGAAGTGCACACTAATTTTTGGCCTGTTCGTCATTCTATTTGGGCTAAATCTTCACTTTCCTTTCACAAAGGGAACTTCGCCACGAAAATACTGCATCCGAATTCAAGACGAATTTTACAGCGCCGAAAATCGTGCGTTAAAATTCTTCACATACGCCAGGATAGAACTTATCTCCCATTTTGACTGCAAGAGGGAATGTCGAGCGCAGAAAAATTGGTGTAAATCAATTAACTACTACAAAGATCGACAAACGTGTGAATTTAATCACGCAACCAAGACGCAGAATCTCAAGAAATTGATTGAACAACAAGGCAGCATTTACTCGGACAAAAATGAAGACACGCCTCAGTATTCACACTATTTTTCCAGTTGTCGGAAAATACTCGAGGCTGGTTACGATACCAGTGGCGTGTATGCTATTCGCCTGACAAATTTTAGTCGTCCTTTTCGGGTCTATTGCGACATGGAGACGCGTGAGGGAGGATGGATCGTCTTGCAACGTCGCCAAGACGGAACTGTTGATTTCTCCCGCACGTGGGCCGAGTATAAAGACGGGTTTGGGGACTTGAAAGGTGAGTTCTGGTTGGGAAATGACAAGATTTTTGACCTGACTACATCGGGGGAAACTTGGGAGTTGAGAATCGACTTTGAATCCCTCAAAGGGACGAAAATTTGGGTCGAGTACAGCTCGTTTAAGATTACAGGCTCAAAATATCGTCTGGAACTTGGCGCATACAACGACAGGAGCAATGTAAGAGATTCTTTCAGATTTCACAATGGGAAACCATTCTCAACAAAAGATCAAGTTAACAATCCAAAAGCAGCCCACTGTGTAGAACAATACCCCGTGGGCTGGTGGTTTCACAATTGTTTTACTTGTAATCTAAATGGTCAATATCCCCACGACAAGTCGAGTATTTCTCTAAAGAATATAGCGTGGGCCACAGGAAATTCTTATTACAAGATTGTATCTTGTACCATCAAAATACGTGAAATTTAAGGAGCGTGTTCAGAATTTTACAAAAAAAATTGATTTGGTTTTAACCTAACAATCATATACTTTTTGCAATCTCCAATTTGGATGTCAAAGCAAAAAGGTTTGGTGTAATTACTGCACTGCTAAGTTTTATGAAACCGGATAATATTAGTTTAATACAAAACATCAGTGTTTTTTTTGGACAATATCCTTAAAATTACATGGATTGAGAGCACGAAATTTCCGAATGGTAATGAGAAAATTATGACAAATGATTTGGTATCAAAATCTCAACATGCATGGGAAAAACGAGGTGGTCAAAAAAGTGATCTAGACATGCTCCTTTAAAAGTCAAGAATAAAAGCAAATTTCTTTGGAGCCAAAATAAGAATCCCACATGTCATAGGCCTTTTCGTAAATACCCTTGGACTAAAGGCAAAATTGCATTGTGGGAGGGATAGTGATCAAACAACCTTCCCACAGTGCAGTGCAGGTTTTTTTTTTGTAAGAGTACACTCGAGCAGTATTTACAAAAAAGTCTCTGCTCTGTGACATTAGTTAATCTGTCAATAGAGGGCGCTCTTTTCATGTTTGGGAGCCAACAAAATTGGCCTGTCGGTACAAGAAAAATGGAAAATAAAATCCGACACAAATGCAGAATTCAGCTACATTTTGGAGATTTCACACTCTTATTCTTGACCCAAAAATTAGGGATTAAAAGTAGGTTTGGCCAATCTTAAACATACGTTTAAAACTAGCTAGGGGTCCTGGGCACTGATAATGCCCGAGCTGCCAGGCGAGAGCATTATCAGTGCCCAGGACTCCTAGCTGGTTTTAAACAGGTTGTTTAAGATTGGCCAAACCTACTTTTAATCCCATTCATCAATACCTTTTTGTGTAAATCGGTAAAACGCACCAAAATTAGCTCGTCGTTTTGCCATGTTTTGCATGAATTCACTTTCCTACACCTACAGCGTCAACACCCCTTTCGTACAAAGTGCTACTAGCTGTGCGTCAATTTTTTGTTGTTCGATCGTGTGCGTTACGCGTAATGCAGGCGTGTTGCGCACACGACCAGAATTTGGCTTTGGACGCGTGAAGTTTCTATGTGCATGTGCATGTTCCATATACGCGCTGACTAGGGCACAAATGCGGTCCAGCCGGCTGGGCATTATCACTGGTCATTATCGCTAGTTTAAAACTGCCCACGTGATGTGCTCTCAGCCAATAGGGTTGCATAAACTGTCTAAGGTATTTATGAATACAAAATGAAATTAAATATAAAATTTTTTTAAAACATACGTCAAAAAAGAAAAAAAATTAGCCTAACAAAAACTGCACATCTACATGTACTGTCATCTAAAAATTTATGACTTATTTGTAAAAATTACATAACACATGTTTGGCGGTCCCAAAAAGGTCACAAGCCCAGACAATTGGTGCAGATGAAATTTACAATGCTTCACATGAATGGTGTGAAATTTCGCTGCTCCATGGTTTCCAATTTACAAAATATTGGCAGTTGCAAAAATGCACGTTTCTTTTTGTTGAGTTTAGGAATGTATGTTTCATACCTGTGCTAATAGTAGGATTCGTTTTCCGTCAGGCCAGATGATATGATCCACTTGGGAGCGGACCTTCTCCCATGTTAGCTCAGGGGTACGCAGGCTATCCTGTCAAACCAAACAAATTCAACTTTTTAAAGTTAGAGTTATCTAAAATTTTACTCCACAAGTTGACAAGAAAAACCCGACTAAAAGTGTTGATAGCAATGGTAACAAACACCACATGATTTTTCCCGTGTAAAATGGTACCTAAAATTGCCAACCAAATGTGCTTTTTCAAAAACAAATTGTCTGCAGACAATTCTTTTAACCATTCACTCAACAAAGAAAAACCATGCTTGGCATTTTTCAGGTTTTCTGAAGTATTACTGCATCTATGTGGCTGAAATTTCTACAAGGCATTTTATCAATATTATTCTTTAAATCTAAAGTTATTGTGTTCCTGTTTTTAAAAGTTTTCCAATCATGTAATTTGTCTTTAAAGTGTCATTATTTGTGAAACCTGTTCCGCGTTTCCACGGAAAAGTCTTTGTCACAAACCACTGAGACAAAGACTTTTCCGCGGAAATGCAGAACAAGTTTCACACCTGAGAATTGTCAAAATGTTTACAGTTGTACAGAGAGTATGTAGTAATTTTCAAGACCTCCCCCACCTCTCGAAATAGTACAAGTTTATTAACATTCTTTTTCTGTCAGTTCATAAAATTTAAAAGAAGTGGTTGTTCTGTTGAAAATGTATTAGCACATGTATTGGCACATGTATTGGCACATTCTGTTTAAGACCCACCCACATTTACAACAGAGTTGCTGGACCCTTAAACAAGTGACTGTCACAAACGTGGTGTCGTTGTGAAAGGAAATGGATGAGCTTTCTACCAATATGCAACATGATATGAACAGGTCACAAATAACTGTAGTGTCACATGTAGTGTCACATGTAGTGTCACATGTAGTGTCACATGTAGTGTCACATGTAGTGTCACATGTAGTGTCACATGTAGTGTCACATGTAGTGTCACATGTAGTGTCACATGTAGTGTCACATGTAGTGTCACATGTAGTGTCACATGTAGTGTCACATGTAGTGTCACATGTAGTGTCACATGTAGTGTCACATGTAGTGTCACATGTAGTGTCACATGTAGTGTCACATGTAGTGGCACATGTAGTGGCACATGTAGTGGCACATGTAGTGGCACATGTAGTGGCACATGTAGTGGCACATGTAGTGGCACATGTAGTGTCACATGTAGTGTCACATGTAGTGTCACATGTAGTGTCACATGTAGTGTCACATGTAGTGTCACATGTAGTGTCACATGTAGTGTCACATGTAGTGTCACATGTAGGGCGTGTTTGTTTCGGACGAATCCGCCGATCCCGATCTGCGCAGATGGTTCAGCGCTATGCATAGTTGAATCTAGCTGAACCATCTGCGCAGATCTCGGGATCGGCGGATTCGTCCGAAACAAACACGCCCGTAGTGTCACATGTAGTGTCACATGTAGTGTCACATGTAGTGGCACATACATGTAATTGCACATGGCAAATACATGTATTGTCACAAATGTGGAGTCGTTGTGAAAAGCAATGGATATGAGCTTTGTATTGATAAGCAACATGATATGAATGAGTTGTACATGTAATTAAGATGCGGGCAATTGAAAACAATGCAATGTTGTGCGTATATTTGAATAATGCAGTCACTTTTGTTTGCTAACGTAATGTCTGTATGTCAATGTGAGATACAGTGAATGGGCTTTCCATTGATCATGTTGATATGCAACCTGGTACGAATGGGTTATACATGTACATAATCAAGATACGAGTCTTTCCGCAGTAATGGGGTACATTTATGTAACATACAAGATCTTAGGTCCCAGTTCAGTTCAAATGTCTCAATTTTATCTTTCAATTATCCAGCTAAACTGAGGAAATAACGTTTGCACAAAGGAGTAAGAAAAATAGTCCTACAACATACATTTCTGAAAACCCCGTGCACACATTTTCCTATTACGTATGTAACAATGACAGAAAAAAATGTCACAAAATGGTCTGTCCGCGTAAACAAGATTTTCAAAAATGCATGTTGTGGCAGCAATTTCTTACCTTTTTGGTTTTCTCCCGAGAACAGAACAAGGACATTTCTTAAATTTTGAGATAAACTAAAAACATCTGAAAGGAATTATTGACTTATTTTTCAAATGTACCCCATTACTGTGGACAGACCCATATACATGTAGGTGATTAAACACAAAATTTCTAAACTTTTTAGAGGGATTTATTTAGTACATGTATGTGACATTCTCTTTTGTTCTAAATGAACAATGCAATTTAGTGTGTACACCCGGGTTGTGGTAGTCGAGTCCATCACAAGTCTTCACAAGTCCACCACAAGTCCCTGGGTCTTAATTCAAGTCACAAGCTATTCAAATGAACTCCAACAAAGGCATTCTTCTGTAAGTGTTCATCCTTTGCTTCTTGTTACTGGACTTGTGATTTTATCGGCTCTGGGCTTGTGATAGACTTGTGATGGACTCGACTACAACCATGGTGTACGATGTATATACATGTAGTCACTTTAATTTGCACTGTTAAAACAAATAACTTGTGAAATTAATGTTGGTCAAAGTTGGTCAAAGTAACACTATGAGCAACTAACAATGGAAATTCAGCACAAACCATTGTTAATAACAATGGTTTGTGCCAAATTTCCATTGTTAGTTGCTCATAGTGTAACACCTATTTTTAATATATCTCATTTAATGTGAGCAGGCTTATAAATAGTGATGGGATGTTTAACCGGTTAACCGTTCAAAGAGCCCATGACATGCTAAACAACTTTGTGCCTAATTTTTGCTTCATACGACGGAATACTTGTTCAGCAAGACATACTATTGTTCGTTTGGATGTAAAATCAATAAAAGGTGGCCTTTTTCAACTTTGAAGATTTCACTGCAATAAATCACAGACAGAGGGCGCTGTTTGGAGTGCATCACTTAAAGAAGACAGAAGGGAAAAGTTAAGAAAATAGTCTTCAGGTTGGACTTGTGGCAAATTGCTGCAGTTTTCTCGTCCAGTTTTGTCATGGCTCACAACAGGCAACATGGAAAACAAACTCAAACAGCCATGGATTACAAAAGTATCAGGAAGTGTGAGAAAAAAAGTTGGAATCTTTTGTTTACAGTTGAATGTGATTGTCCTGTGTTTGCCTCTTGTGACATCATGACCTTGGTCATGAATATGCATATTTTCATTAGCATACAAACAAAAAATCTTTGTTTTAACCCCCCAAAACAAGCTCCAAATAGGATTTTTATTACTGTAACTGAGTAGAGTGGTTTTATAGCATAGATTTCATTGATAAAAATCCCAAATCATGGGCTCTTTAAACGAAACCCAATTTTAAAGAATTTACAATAGTTTTCAGAGGGTTATTTGTAATGACTTCATGAAATTGAAATAAATTTATATGGGGTCGTATAGTAACATTTTGACCAGATAAAGGTTCAATGATTATTTTGGGGGCCTAGGGGTATTGTGTACAATGCACATGTATCTGTAAACACCAGCAACAATCTTTAGTGTCGGCCGAACGGTTAACCGACACTTAAAAGAATTGCAAACCGGTTTCTAAATTAACCGTAAATTCCCATCCCTACTTATGAATATGTGCAAGGAATAATTTTGTTAAGGAAAAGGTTTTGTTCGAGAAAGAACCTGTTTGAATAAAGTGATTCTCACAATCATTAAAATCATTAAAATCATTAAAAGCTCTCGGGAAAACTAAATTTGTTTGGTTAGCAACCTGATTGAACCTACGTGGGATGAGATGACCATTGCATGCACACATCTCCCATAAAGCCCTAAAAGTGCAGAGACTCAGGGGGGCACTTCAGGCAGAGTGGCACACCCTGCCTCGGCGGCTCTTAAGGAGGATGGTGCAGTCAGCCTTCCCACAAGAGGTGTTCATACACATTAGTGACCGATAAAATGTTTTAATAAAATGTTTTAATACATTTCTCAGCCTCCTCGGTCAAAGTATTTACTTTTTTTTATCCGTATATGTTCGGTAATAGGCTTAGATCTATAGAACCCTTTTGATATAAATTCCGTTTACTGGTCGCCACTAAGACACCATGTTTTAAGTCAATGGAACAGGGCAGAAAAAGTTTCAGTATTTTCAAGTAAATTGTTGAATATTTTTCACTCCTAAAATTACTTGGCTTTAAAATATTACCACATTTTGGTGGTTATTAAGTCATTATAAGGAGAATAAGTGGCGACCAGTAAACAAAATTCTTTCCGACCCTTTGCAACGGCGGCCATGACAGGGGGCAGTCACACTGCGTCATGCACGAGTAGGCACTTTGTGGATCTATTGTCACACATTTAAATATGAATCCTGCCCCCCGTCATGGCTGCCAGTGCAAAGAGTCTATTGTCTTCTGGACTCCGTCAATTATTTTAATTTGGAAGGCTGCTAAAAAAAACTCACCACGTCGATCTCAGTGTTGGAGTGGCCCATATTGCACACGATGCAGCCATTCTTCATGCGGTCGAGATGCTGACGAGATACAACGTTCTTGTTGCCTACACACACAAAAAAAAACCATATTTTTTTGGGCCTTAACTGATTTAACTTGCTTAGCACTGTAAACCCAGTGCTTCCTCGAGAGACTATGAGAGAAACTTCAATGTGTACCGTTTTTGGCAAAATGTATCAGATGTCGCACAGTTTGAACCGAGTTTTTACGACCATTACCAAAAATCAGCGGTGGATCCAAGCTCATTAACCCTTAACTATGCACTGCCCCAAAAAATTGCACGGAGGCTTCAAGGGAAGACTCCGTAAGGCACTTTGTATAACGCGTAAATAACACTGTTTGGCAGACACAATCCTTGGCCCAAAACAATGGCCTAAATAGATGAATGGCGGTCCCCTCAAGACACAGCTGTTTACTGGGCCCGCAGTGGGATGGGGGTAATTCCCAAAATTAGGGGTCCAAAATGTTTAGTGTCCCAGTAACGTACGACACTCTCTGCTTCAAAAATCACCACTTACATGTATGACCACAAATTCTCAGTAATGGACTGTGGCCTGTGATTATAGGGGGCAGCATCATTTTCTTCAATATTTTGTTTTCTGATTCCTGAAAAATATTCAAAACAAAAGACCCTAAAGGCTTATAATTTGTTCCATGGTATTGGAGTTTGGTGTCCCGGGTTACCTACGCCAATAAAAATTGGCTGTAGAATGAGTTTGCATTAACCTTGGTGCCCTGTATCTACACACGAACATTAAATTTGAGTGGCATTTGTTCAAATAAAAATTATTATTTTCTACTGGGAAAGTGGAATCATTAAAAACACTTGGAAATCTTAAAAAGCATGTCACACTTTTGGACCCCTAATTTTGGGAATTACCCATTTTTGATAGCTGCTTTTATTCACGGCGGCATTAGGGCCTTTAATACTCAAAGAACACACATGTATGTTTGTACACAAATCAATGGGCCTAGGCTTGAGGCCAAGATTCCCGAGTGTGGACCTGATTGGAAAGTGAACTTAACATTAAAGGTGACTACAGGAGCACAGACTAGGGTAATCAGTTGAGGGTTACATGAAGTTTGAGCGGAATTGGGCCAACATTTTTTTAGTAATTAAAACAATACAAAAATGTGCCTTTTGGAAGCTTCCCTTTGCAGCTGCGAGGGTTAACATGTGAAAGGGAAATTACGGGCAGTACCCGGGTACCGCCTGGAATGTTTGAGTACCGCCTAGAATTTTCGTTGTATTCCCAGATTTTATTGATCCTGGATCAGCCGCCAATTTCTAGAACTGGTCGCAAAAACACGACCCAGACTGTTTTCACCACAAAAAACCAAAAAAGACGAAAAACATTCAATGACACTGAGTGTCTTAATGAGGTTGCAGTTTTGCGTTGTTAGAGATCGTCAGACGAAGTAAGTGTGATTATGTGATATATTGAACTCTTGATGAAATCAATTCTGGCTTCACTCATTAGACTTCAGCCAAGGCAGAATTAGTTACTGAAGGTATTGAGAAAGTGACACTCTAGGTTTGCACCAGGACTTGTAGCCTTGAATAGAGGCTAGTGTTTTATGCATCAGTGGTGCATCAGCATATGAAAATATCTCCAAACTTAGCTTGAGTACAAGTCAGAAGGATCTATTGAATTAACATCATTTGCACCAATTCACATTAACCGAGGCCATCCTGCCGAGTTGGCCCCGATGCCCTTTCAAGATATACACTATCTGAGGCCAACTTGGCCAGCATGCCCTATCCCAGGCCTTACCATTAACCGAGGCCACCAAGGCCAATGGCCTCATGCCTGGTGAGTTGGCCCCGTTGCCCCTTCAAGATATACACTTTCTGAGGCCAACTTGGCCAGCATGCCCTATCCCAGGCCTTACCATTAACCGAGGCCACCAAGGCCAATGGCCTCATGCCCTGCTAAGTTTGCCCCGATGCCCCTTCAAGATATACACTTTCGGAGGCCAGCATGCCCTATTCTCTCAATAACCAGTGCACTCTTGGAACAAAGTTGGCCATGGTGCCCTTCCAGTTGGCCTCAGTGCCCTTTGAAATTAAGACAAACATCAAAACTGGAGTGGGCTGCCCCTTATTTTTATGTCCAGGCCTGGGGCCAATTTCATAGAGCTGCTTAAGCATGAAAAATTGCTTAAGCATGAAAAACGTTGCTTGATAAAGTGAGGTTACCAGCAAAAATTTCATGCGATAGCAATTGTGTTATGACCAGTGTTACAGGACTGTTTCATTACCATGACAATCACATGAAAATTTTGCTGGTAACCTCACTTTATCAAGCAACGTTTTTCATGCTTAAGCAATTTTTCATGCTTAAGCAGCTCTATGAAATTGGGCCCAGGGGATTCTCGATTGATTGAACATCAGTTGTGACTGGGAATCGATTCCTTAAAAAGGTCGAGTTGTGATTCCGATCCCAAACTTGAAATCGATTGTACCTGAACCAAGAGTGAATTTGACAGAAGCAAACTTTCCTGGATTTTGGAGAAGAAACTTGAAAAATAGCAGTCATGTGGTTTTTACCAGAAAAATCTGTCGCAAACTACATGTACATGTATTTGAAAAATAATTAAAGTTACGGAAAATAAAAAATTAAATATTAAAAAAATATTAAAAGCGAAAAATCATATCTCTGAAATACCTTGATCTCCTAACTTTAGACATCTAAAAAATCTCTGAGCTAGTCAGAGCCGTCAATTTTTCCGGATTTTAAAGAAGACACATGGGAAGTAGGCTGCTCTCTGCCGACTTCAAATACATCTATAAATCTCTGAGGTTGTTAATTGACAATCCAGGAGGGCTTTTATCGGTGTCAGGGAAGTCACAAGATCAATCATTTTCCAGGAAATATGTTGTAAAATCTGGGAGGGTTGGCAGCTCTGGATTGTAAATTGACAATCCATGAGGGTTTTGATCTGTGTCTGCAGCCGATTTCACGAATCCTTTCGCACTGCGTAAGCCCGCTTGCGCAACTTTTTATTGCGTAAGCTGCGCAGCATTCCGGTGATAATTACACGCAGGCCTATGGGGCTTATGCCATTTTCAAAAGTTGCGCAAGCTACGACATTTTTCGTGAAATCGGCTGCAGGAGTCACGAGATCAATCATTTTCCAGAAAATAAGTTGCAAAATTTGTAACTTACCAGAAGCAGTAATGATAACGTCACCAATGCGAACCACTTCTTCTAATTTCATGACTCGGAAACCGTCCATGCTGAAACAAAAGGATACACAAACGGTTAGGACCGGTATAGACCCTTTGCATGAGCGGCCATGACAGGGAGACAATCGCATTATCACCGTGCGTCATGCATGAGTAAGCACAGACCCCAAGATTTTGGTCTGGCGTTGGCGGAGGGTTCGATCCCGAGCTCGGGATTAGTTTGCGGTTAGATAAGCAATTAATCTGGACCGCATCCGCTCCACAGCCGCAGCGGGGGAAAGCCCGCAAAATTCAAGTGGCCTTAAGTACACTGTACATGCACAACCCATGCACACATTGCTCAGTACATACACACAGAGCATGACCCGTCACGGCCCGGAGTCGAACCCACATTCTAGTACTGGCACAGGAACTTGAGTTCGACGCACTAGACCGCTCGGCCATAACACCCCAGTACATACACACATTTGACTGCAACTTCTGGCACCGCGCTCGAGATCAACTACAGAATGTAAACACAGCACTCGGGATTATTGAAATTAACACCGTCGCATTCTTTTCAGGGGATCAATCTTGATCCCGAGCTCGGGACCAGTGTAAACACGGTGCTGGCCACAGTACACATTATCTTAATTGAGTACAATGCACCGTTTTACCAAATGACAACAGAGCAAAGTACATTCACCTCGGCATAGTGCATTAATCTCAATACAGTAGAGTGTTGCCAGGGTTACTGGGTCTACACTCAAATCAGTGAACTGTTTCCCTGTGCTTTAGCAAATGGACGTTTTAGATTACCAGTGAATGTTTAGACCCAGTTACCCTGCCAACGGACGTCACACTTTAGAAGTCTATGAGAGGACTCCAAAAGTGTTTTGTCAGTTCACAAATAGGAAAAACAATTCCTGGAAATAAGAATATATTTTTTTCGGTTTAAAAAATTTTTGAATATGATTTCTCATACTTAAAGATAGTATACATGATTGGTAAACTGTTACAAATAGTTTTATCACCCTGTGTGATTGAAGATATGCATGATAAAAACCAGCTTCGTACTTCGTCTAACTTTTGAGAAAACAGTAAAAAAGGGTTTGCAGTCATTTCGCCCTGAACCACGGCCTGTGCACGAAGTGGTTTTGGGGTGAAGTACATGTACATGTAGCATTTGGGCGATGTAGTGTTTGGACGAAGTGATTTGGGGCGAAATGGCACTTGGGCGAAGTGGTTTGGGGTGAAATGGCACTTGGGCGAAATGGTTTTGGGGCGAATTGAATTTTCGTCTCATAAGACGAAAACTATTTCTTTTGCTCATTTCTCAAAGACTATAGCACTTTAGACCAAACCATTTCAGGGGAAGTTTCTACGGTCATCATGTTTTTAGAGTGTGTATGTTGGGCATAAATCTGTGAACATTTCTGATTTTCAAGATACCAATCATGTATACTGCCTTTAAATAGAGGATAGTGTTTTATGCAAAAACAGTGGTGCATCAGCAAATGAAAACATCTCCACACTTAGCTTGAGTACAAGTCAGAAGGATCTATTGAATTAACATCATTTGCACCAAATCACATTAACTGCGGCCATCCTGTTGATTTGGCCTCGATGCCCTTTCAAGATATACACTTTCTGAGGCCAACTTGGCTAGCATACCCTAGCATAATCCGGTCAATTTACGGGAAAATTGTGCCTGACCTAGAACTACATGTAATTGCAATATAATGCATTCCAACACTGGCTGGTGCATAAACAAATCACTCATTAACATACTGAAAATCTAATATTTTCCAATGAGTGGAAACGTGATTTTTATTTTTAACGCTAATTCGCGCTATGTTTTTTAATTATTACATTGAGGGCGCTATTTCATTGAGGGCGCTATCCGTGCACATTATGTAACAATCTTCGTAGCAGACAAAATATTTCCCGTCGTCTGCTAAAGTTGAAGCATTATAAACGAAACAGACATGTTTTTTTTTCACATTTCGGGGATTTTGTTTATACATTGTAGTTAGTGGTCAAACAACTGCCCTACCGTTATTCCTTCTTGTAAATTGGTTTGTAATAATTGTTAAATTTTGTGTGGATAAAATAGCACAGATGATAAGGTCCATGCCAGAAACAACAAAGGAAAATATATCTTAGATTTTTTTACTTAAATTTTTTGGTTAAAACACATGTATCCTTTTGCTTGGAGGACGGGAATGTGTCAATGCACTTTTTGACAGTAGCAGTGAATTTTGTGACATTTCACTTTCCACCCACCCCCGTATTCAGCTGTGCTGCACATCCCCCAATTGCTTAATCATAACAAATGACACATCATCATAAAGAGAATTAACAGGGCTTTCCAATGATATAAAATTCAAGGAAAATTATTTTGCAACGAGAGAGAAATCGTCAGTCAAACGTGACTTTCCGAACCTTTTTTTGAGGAGTTTAGTTAACAGTACTCTTATAATGCGAGTTTAGAAGTGACCCAACACTGTAAAAGGCCAATTTGAATGGGGAGTGATTCCAGTCTTAAGAAATGAGTCACTTATTACAACACAACATACCATGCTTGCAGGGCGCATATCGGGTCAATCTCAGTGACGTAAACGATCGCGCCGAGCCCCTTGAGGGCAGCACAGCACCCCTTGCCGACCTCTCCGTAACCAATAACGACGACCTGCTTGCCTCCAAACATGATGTCCGTGGTACGTTTCAACGAATCCAGGATGGACTCACGACAACAGTATAGGTTGTCAAATTTAACCTGTTAACACGGTCAGAAAAGAAGCGTTAAAGTCGCATCATATCATTTGCAGATGAAACTGCGTAAGCTGCGCAACATTCAGGGCTTGAATTAAACGGAGGCCACGGAGGCCATTGCCTCTGTTGCCCCTGCTCTTGGCCTTGGTGCCCTTTTGCAATCCTCCCATATACTTTTTCATTTTCCAATGGAAGTGCCCTTTTTAAACTCCAAAAGACGACTCCAAAAACAGAAATGGCAGTGCCCTGTCGGTGACGAATTTCAAGCCCTGAACATTCCTGTGATAATTACACGCAAGCCTATGGGCTTTATGCCATTTTCAAAAGTTGCGCAAGCTACGCAATTTTTCGTGAAATCGGCTGCAGGAACAGCAGTATTACATAACTGAGGAATACGATTTCACAAAGCGCTAAGACGTGTCTTAGGAAGGGTCACTCTTCTTATCTTGGGACATCGTATGGGAATTAGGATGCATTGAACTCGACTTAACTTTTGTGAAATCAATCCCTGCAGCTGATTTCACGAAACTTATGCAACATTATATTGCATAAGTTGCGCAACATTCTTCCGAAGATAACACGCAAGCTATGTGGCTTGCGCCATTTGTCAAAAGTTGCGCAATGTTTCGTGAAATCGACTGCAGGTCTCAGTGGCTAGTTGATAATTTGTACTAACTGGCAAGACCTGTTACTTGATTTAAATACATGACCTGGGGCCGATTTCACAAAGCGCTAAGGCGCACCTTAGGAAGGGTCACTCTTCCTATCTTGGGATGTTGGTATGGGAATTAGGATGCATTGAACTCGTCTTAACTTTTGTGAAACCGATCCCTGGTTCATTAAAATACAAGAACACAATGGAAAACCCTCCTGTAACCCGGCGTATTCCTTTGTATTTCTGTATTTTAATGAGGCTGGATCCGCCACTGGAGAAATTTCAGCAACATTGATGCAGTATTACTTCAGAAATCCTGAAAACTCCATGCATAGTTTTCGTGTTGAATGAATGGTAAAAATTGTATGCAGATTTTTTTTTTTAAAGCACCTTCAATTAGCAATGCATAGTTCCGATTTTGCCCAGTTAACCCCGCCCCCTTGGATATTGTTGCTGTTGCTCACACGCTATCGTCAAAATGGCGACACTACAACGCACAAAGCAATGGGACTTTCAACGGAAAGCACAGATTCATTGAAGAAAACTCAAAGGTATTCATGTTTCAGGGTAAACAGTTATCTTAGAACACACACAGTGAAGGGCCAGTAATACAGGGATGTCATATCATCATGAAATACATGGCCTTGAAATTGACAACAACTCTGATAGGCTTATAAAACGACTTCATCTTACACCCACTACAGTCAGTCAAAAGCTCCCTATAAATATTTTAGCATTTCACCACTAATCCACTGAATTATTTGAATCTCGATCGCAGAAATGCCAGGGTTGATGCTTCTGCGTAAGAGAGCGGAAGGGAGAAACCGTTGAAGGGATCTAAGATCATCGGCCTTGAAACCAAAAATTCACCCGGATCATCGCATACAACACTGTACAAATTGTATGGGGCCGGCAGAACATATCGCGTGATCATGTTGTTGTGAGACAGTGCACTTTGACCTATGTGGATGACATCTGCTAGCTCTGTTGTGATTGGTCGGCGGGTTCGGTTGATTGACAGGTCGGAACTATGCATGTCTCCCACAAGGTACCATTTTGAACGGAAACAAATCATGATGGCATTCATTACCACTGCTATCTGGTTTGTAAGTGACTACATCACACGCGCACGAGCTGTCATTGATTTGTACATTACTTCCGGTTCCAGTTAGAACTAGTGTACAAACTAATGACAGTGCGTGCGCATGTGACATAGCACTTACTAACTGGATAAACACTTTTAGTCGACTTCAAACTGCAAATGATATACTGTGGCTCTAAGCAAATGTCTCTGCTAAACAGCTTTATAAAATTGGCCCTGGCCAGTTTTGAAATGTCAAAGGTCGTTACCTTAGTTACAGAGTCATTGACATTCATAGCTGGAACGGTGAGCTTGTTGGATTTGGAGAGCTGGTATAAGCGATGGACTCCGGTCACCGATTCCTCAACAATACCCTTGATCAACTTAAAGGTCTCAGGACATTTCTTAAGCATCATGTGAGTTGCGTCTCCTCCATCGTCAAGAATCTAGTGAAAGAATTCAATATTTGCATGAGAGCACAATATTAAACAGAATTTGCTCGACTCCATTGATGGTATTCAATTCAAGCCTCACGTCAAATATAGAAAAATTTTATTTAGATTTTGGCTTTTAAGCAAAAATTCTGTCAAAATCGGCATTTAATTCATCAGTGCCCGTTTTTCACTGCGCGCAGGTTACTTTCGGCAGTCCGTAAAGACGTACTACCTACCACACAACTTAACAATGTTATTTATGAGTTTCGGTGCCGATGTGAAGCTCGGTACGTAGGACGTATGTCTCAACGACTCGCGGGTCGCATTAAACAGCATGTTCCATCCTCCATCCGCAGCTACTTGCCTGCTTCCCGCAAACAGCCGTCGCGTGTCTGCACGAACGCTCGCAAAGCTGCCACACAGCCCAAATGCACATTTGCTATAGGACAACACTTGCTTAATCACCCGGAGTGCTCGAAACAATACAGCGAACAGCAGTTCACTGTACGAGTTGCATGTGTTTGCTGCACGAGTTTGTACGAGTTGCTCACGAGCCGACAACTCGTGGCCGAAATTTTAAACATTTTTAAAATTTGTCACAAGTTGCAGGCTGCTACGAGTTGATACGAGTTGTGCCCGAGTTACACGAATCATCCCAAGTTGTCCCACGAGTTTTCCCGAGTTTCCCGAATTCACCAACTCGTGAAGCTCCTGCCGCTCGCGCCCGAGATTTTTCCGTGTGTGACAGGGCTTTTAACCATTTCGCGACAGCTAAGCATTTTCCAATTTATTCTCCTGAAGCAGGAGACTGCACTTGCAGTTTTGGTTATGCAGTATACATGTATGTCTCTGGGGCTGGAGACTTGATGACTAGTTTTTATTTCAAGTCGTAAATCAATCTTATTTCCCAAGTCCAGTCCCAAGTCATTTTCTCCAGAGTCATGTCACAGGTTAAAAACCAAAAACTGACTTGACCCCAAGCCAACAAGATAAGAGACCAGCTCTGCCCTGGTCTAATTCATGGGCTAATTCTGTATAACCGCCCCAAAGACACTCACACTTAGAACTGCATATTCAGTTCCCCGTCGTCGCGAAGTGGTTAATCTAAATCTTGAATTAAATACATGTACTGTCGTGTCTCCACGTCATATCATTGAGTGAAATTCAAGGTGCGACCTTGTTGGACTGACATGACGAAATATAGGTTGGAGAAATTGGACGGTCGTCTTCGGTATTTGAAGCTACAACAACCTACCATATTAGGCTGCCAATCATCTGACAGGATGCACCTCTCAATACACCACCAGAAATCGTCCTCTGACTCGCCGCGCCAAGCGAAGATCGGGAAACTTGCTTCTGCCAATGCAGCGGCTACCTCGTTCTGAGTGGAGTGAATGTTGCACGCCGCCCATCTCACACTGGCCCCTAGAGCATGGAGGGTTTCTATTAGAACCTGGGGTAACAAAGAGAGATAGAACTCAAAACTAAGAAATGTTACTTATTTTATTTGATTTTAATTTATTTAATGGGTTTAATGAACTTCAATTCGCAGCCCGTAGGCTGAATTGCATGAAGCTTACAAGTGTGTTCCACCTAAACATTGAGATATTGGATGGTGCCATTGGCAGCCAACGGCCAGAGACACTGGGGAATCCCCTTACTCTTCATGAAAGAGTGCTCTGGGATCTTTTAAGTGCATTTACACAACACACTGGACCAACGGGTTTAAATCCCTTCCGAAGGATGGAGCAATTTTGGTCGAGTGCCTTGGGACAGGTACCACCCGCAACGAGGTGTCGAACCCGCAACATAAAGTTTTCACCTCCATTGCGAATCAACGACCTAAAACCACCCGGCCGCGGCACCCCACAATTGGGCGTTTCAAAATAACACAAAATATTTGTCAACCAGTGCGTCAAACTTTCAATTTGAAATTGTAACGTTTGCATCACAATGACACATGCACAACATGATCGAACAAACGCAAAGCGTGGACAAATGGTTTGTTAAATAGCAACAAAGGAATATTACATGTGCTATCACGCAGTCGCGCAAATTCACCAATCGTGCCGGGGAACAAGACGAAAATGGCGATGTCGTGATAAAGGTCTACTGCCTAAGCAATAGGGGAATCAGGATGGCGTAGCGGTTCTTTCCTCGCCTTCCACCAATGCGGCCCTGGTTCGAATCCCGTCCAGGTCAGTAACGTGGATTGGGTTCTCAGTCCCTGCTTGATTCCGTGGGTTTTCCCCACATGTTGGTGTGTGGAGTTTTCCTCCCACCTCTAAAACTGAGAATTTCTTCCTGTTCTCTCGCACTTCGTGGCTGAGCTGAAGAACCTCCTAGGTGGCTACAGGGCAAAAATGTACGTCTGCAAATCCTTCAGCAACACGATTCTTTTATGGGTTCATACAAGAGAGAGAGCCTAAGCAACTGACAAAAGGTGACATTTTGACTTCAATTTCAAATAAATTTCTACGGTACCTTTCTAATATCAACAGGGGCAAATTTCATGGCGCTAATAAGCACGAAAATTTGCTTAGCACATAATTTCTTTGCTTAATTTTGCAAAAATGGGTTGCCAGACAAAATCGTATGTGATGTATTCTGACTGCTATTTTTCTACTCTTGCTAAGAACACAAGTTGACATACAATTTTGGCTGGTAACCCAAATTACAAAGCAAATAAATAGTGTGCTAAGCAGATTTTTGTGCTTAGCAGCGCCATGAAATTGTATACCCAGCACGATGTGGCAGAAGAATTCACCACTGTTATTTGTAGCAGTGCTACATGCTACACACACATTTGTGTACAACGAATAATTGCAATTATGTGTCCAAACCAAAGTTTTTAAAAACAATGCACTTCAACATGCCGGTGTCAAGGAACTAGACCTAGAAATTTACTGAACGTACTTCAACGTTATATGGGCCCCCACATGTACATTTGTTCAGAAAAGGAAGGGGTCCTGGCATGTAACAAAAATAGTGCTGCACATAGACTTGCGCACAAACTGAAAGCAACAGGCAACTCAGCCGTCACATATCTTGCAGCATTTGTGAAATTGGCTCCTGGTTTATGGATACTTACAGCGGCTTGAGCAGTGATATGAGTGCAGCCGATGATCTTAGATCCCTTCAACGGTTTCTCCCCTTCCGCTCTCTTACGCAGAAGCATCAACCCTGGCATTTCTGCGATTGAGATTCAAATAATTCAGTGGATTAGTGGTGAAATGCTAAAATATTTATAGGGAGCTTTTGACTGACTGTAGTGGGTGTATAAGATGAAGTCGTTTCATAAGGTCATCAAAATCGGCCAGTAAAATCGGTTCGTTGCCCGCTGCATCGATAGCCCCATGCAGCACACCACACGCACGCGATGCACGGCCACTGCCAGTTTGCGATGCAGGCAAAGATGGCGCTTGCTTAGGGATTAGACTTGTACAAGTCTGCTTTGCCACTCGTTGCAGTAGCTGCCTGCACGCCGTGCGACGCGGCACCGCTGTATGCCATTGCACTTGCTTGGTGACCAGACTTGCACAAGTTTGCTTCGAGAAATTACTAAATCAATTGAGGGCGCTCTATTTATGCTCGGTAAAAAAAATATGGCCTGTTAGAGCGCACAACAACAAAAACGGAAATTTGCTAAAAATCGGAGATTTCACACCCCTCATATTGACTGCATTTTTCAATCAAAAGTGAAATGAAATGAAATGAAAATGAAATAAAATGAAAAACTAAACATTTTTGAACAACCCATTTTTCCCATGGGTGTTGAGATTTTGATACCATATCATTTGTCACATTTTTCTCATTACCATTCTGAAATTTGTATATTTGTATATTTTTAAGGATATTGTCAAAAAACCACCAATGTTTTGTAAACTAATTTATCCGGTTCCATAAAGCAGTGCAGTACTTACACCCGACTTTCTGCTTCTACATCCAAATTGGAGATTGCAAATTTGCTGTTGAGAAGTTGATCAAAATATTTAATTGATGGAAAAACCCAAAATTTTGAGTGGGAAAAATAACAAATGTTGTGAGGAAACACTTGGAAATTGTTCAGCCTGTCTCATATGTTTTGCACACAAGGTCTGAAGCCATGATCAACTTCCTAATTCTTTCCTTGTTTTCTTCCCATGGATTTTGGGGAGGTACATGTACATGTATTTTATAGAATTGTTGGGTTAGGACGAAATTCATTCTCTGGAAAAATCTGAACATGCTCCTTTAACGAGATTCAACTCTAGTTACAAAATAGGTCTGTTAAATTACTGTACACACATACGAAACAAACATGGCCTAATATGCTGCACAGCTGTAGTGAAGATCAATCTTTCTCCTAATTAAAAACGCCATACAGAGAAAAGTGCAGTGTCTCTGAAATCTATGGCTACATGAACGAGAATAACAAGGCATCGATTTCATGAAGCGCTAAGATCTCGAGTTACGAAGGATGTAGCGCTTCGTGAAATCGACCCAAGTTCCCAAAGACATCTTAATAATGAGGTTTAACTGTTTAGTAAGAGCATAACCTTACCTTGCTCTGCTATCTCAATCTCTCGCCGACCAAATGCAGCCTGCTTGATGTTTTTGACGCAGAAGCCTTTGAAATTCTTCGAGTTATACTGAAAAGAAGACAGGGAAAATTATGGTTACTGTTTTTTTGGAGGGTGGGGGGAGAATTGGGGTAGTAAAAACTCAGAACTTGCTTATAGAGCAGTAACCATGCTCTCGTTAACACCGTACTTTGTTGGTTAATACATCCATTCTTAAAGGCCCAGTGTATCATTTGCAATGACCCAAAAAAGTAATCGACGAGTTTACAGGGGAAAAGTTCTGAAAGTAAAGATTGAATTAATAGCAACTATCCAATGAAAGGTTTTCGCTCAAAATGATATAATTTTACCAGACAATAATCTGTAAAGAAGAAATTAATTAGATCGTTTGCAAACGATTTACTTATTTTTGGTTCGCATCTACGCGGTCCAAAATGCATGGGCGCTGTGTACTGCATGTGCGTGTTCCAACGCAATGCATTTTTATGGATCGCGCGCACACGCAGTATGTGATGTACGCCACAGAGTGCATGACGCAAGCCACATAGTACCCGATCAACTGAGAACGAATATTTGAAACACTCCGCCAAGACCAGGAAAACGCATATGGATTTTCATGTTTTTTTTAAAACGTGGTACATTTGACAAAGCTGAAATTTCTTCGGATGAGTTTGTTGATGTCTTTCTTTTGATTTATAATGGTTTTATTTGCAGAATCGCTCAAAAACAGATCATCTACAGGGCCTTTAATTGTTACTTAAAAGTTGTACTGTCCGTGTTTGGGTGAAAGGATAAAAAGGTTTTTGCCAGGATTGTGACGAGTCTCCCTCTACTCGAGTCCCAAGACAAGTCAAGTCAAGTCAAATGGCCTCCGAGTCCCTAGTCAAGTCAAGTTGGTCAGTTGGTTCAAGTCAAGTAGTATTTGTTCAAGTTAATTTCAAAACGAGTGTAAACCCTGAATATTGCATACGTGTAGGGTATTTTTGTTGTTCTGGCCAACAATGCTCCATATCAAAAGAAAGCTTTAGTTTTGATAAACAATTCGGTCCTCAAAATTACAAAAAAAAGCAATAAAAGTTCAATTTCATTTTTGGCAGACCCAAGTCAAAAAATGTCGAGTCAAGTCAAGTCAAGTTATTTAAGTTTCGAGTCTCGAGTCAAGTCAAGTCAGTGAAAATCGAGACTCGAGTCGACTTGAGTTCGAGTCATTACAAACCTGGTTTTTGCAACCATTAACTACAAATCATCATTAAAAGAGAATGAAGACGCCAGACAGTACCTGGGTACCGCCTGGAATTTCCTGGTACCACCCGGAATCTCCTTTGTATTTTGGTATTTTAATGCTAGTCTGGTTCCACTGTTGATTTTAAGGTTGCGTAAACTTGGTCGCTTGTGTGGGTATGTTCAGACGGAGGGCTACTTTTTTTAGCCCCAATCCAATTAGCGGACTCGGCAGGGGGTTCGCTGGAGCTAAAGTGAGTTAGTCCAAAATGCCCTCCCGGTCACACGGTGGTGATAACTCCGGAGCCAGAGTTAGCTCCGGAGCTAAAACGGTGGCCAAATAGATGACGTCATTATCTTTCAAGGGAAAAGGTGAAACAACCTCCGCCCTGCATGCAGCGCGCTTTCTACACAGCACATGTACAGAGCTTGTGATCGGTCATACTCGTGCATGTACACACACACACACGTGCGTTGTACAAGTTAACTTAAACATGGCGCTTGGAAGCAGTTTCTTGTTCATGTCATTGTCTCTACTCCAAATACTTTCGATATTGGATTTTATCAATCGTAGAATCCAGGTGTTGCGACGTCGATGCCTCACCGAATCAGCTTTGGAGATACGTAATCAGACGTCGAAAGTACGCGGCGTGTTTTATTCATGCCCTCGCCGTTATCGCCAAGGGATCGAGAATCAATCGCACGATCCATTGCCTTCCAAAAAGCAGAGATTGGTGGGAAAATGTCGTTCTGGTAAGTTGGACAAACACGAACAAGATAGGAGGAACAGGCAGAAATGTGGTTGAAAAGAATTTCGCGCGTGAACATGTGAACGATGTGGCTGCACAAGCAAGGTCACACAATAAACGAAATACCGGATATGTCATCGCGGGGCTAGTTCAGTTGCGTTCAGTCGTCAAATAACAGTGGAGCTAAGTCGTAAAAAGAAACCCCACTGAGCTGAAAGCGGGGCTAGCCCCACAATTTTCGGGGCTAAATCTGGGGGAGTTAGCTCCGGAGCTAGCTCCAGAGGTGGAGCTAAGTAGCGTTCAGACGACGGGAGCTAGGGGTGGAGCTAGCTAGCTCCGGAGCTAGCTCCAGAGATAGCCCCTCGTCTGAACGACCCCCATGTGTGACATTCAAATTATTTTTCATTAATGAGTGTCACGAATGTGGAAGTTGTCAGTTTCCACCCCGATTTTACTATTTTTTTAAAAACAAATCAATTTTTTGAAAAGCTAAATGACCAAACTTCCTACCTGGACCTTTTCCTTCGGTGCCCTGTCATCCTCATCCGATGAGCTTCCTGAATACGAGCCCGAGCTGTAACTGTCTGTAGAGGATTGCGATAATGAACGGGAACGTCGCTTAAACCGACCGGAGCGACCCTGCGTTGGTCCGCTTGTTTTAAAGCTGATCTGTGAGAAAAGAATGAAAAAGCAACTTTGTGTTTAAAACTTCTTGCTTATTGGACTGCTGTAACTGTCTGTAGATGACTGCGATAAGGAACGTGATCATCCCTTGAAACGACCGGCACGACCGGCGTGACCCTGCGTTGGACCGCTCGTTTGAAGCCGATCTGTGAGAAACGAATGATAAAACAAGCCACGTATTTAATACATGTAACTTCTTGCTAAAATGGACAATGATTCTGGTTGCTGTTATAGTTCGGACTTAAATTTGAATTTTCGGGTTTGGTTTTACAATCTAATTTGGAACTGAATGCTGTAAACGAAATAAAAACATTTGATCCTCCATGTTTATTTGGAAATACCATTAAGGACGCATTGGTTTTAGCTGGATGTACATGTTGTTGTTTATCTACATGTGGGTCATTCCCAAAATTAGGGGTCCAAAAGTGTGACATGTTTTTAGTGATTGAAAGTGGTTTCCCAGTAGATAATAACTATTTTTATTTCAACAAATGCCACTTAAATTTAATGTTCGTGTGTAAATATGGCACCAAGGTTAATGCAAACTCATTCAACAGCAAATTTTCATTGGCGTAGGTAACCCGGGACACCAAACTCCTATTCAATACCATGGAACAAATTATAAGCTTTTATGGTTTTTTGTTTTAAATATTTTTCAGGAATCGTAGACAAATATTGAAGAAAATGATGCTGCCCCCTATGATCACAGGCCACAGTCCATTACTGAGAATTTGTGATCAGGAGGGGTGATTTTTGAAGCAGAGAGTGTCGTACGTAACTGGGACACCAACAATATTGGACCCCTATTTTGGGAATGACCCACGCACAATCGCACTATCATCTAACAAAACATCTGACAAAATGTTGTGTTTGCTAAACCGACAATCAAGAAAAAACAAACAAACAAACAAAAACTCCATGCTGGTAGACTACATGTACATGATGTAGCCATGGTAGCTGTGCGTCAAGCGCAGTGGGTGGTAGGATTTGGATTATTTATTTAGTGCTTTGGCAATTGCGCAAAATTGTGAATCAAAGGATGAAATATTCGGTTTTTAATTCATGTGTCAAGCTAAGAAGGTGACTTTTCCTTGAAACTGCTGACGAACAAGTCTTGGAGATGATCTGTGAGAAAAACTGAAAAACTGATTTATCAACCATGGTCGCTAAGGTTGTGCCTTAATGAATCGAATATTCAAATAACATTTTACCAAATCGATAATTCGGTACACTGTATGTGCTTCGTCCACTCCAAACCAAACATGTCTTTGACGTGTACGTGTACAAGGGCCGACGATAATTTCTGCAAAAACTCTTCGGGCGAGAGACTGCTATGCAAGTTACAACATGAAGTCTCTACGTAGTTTGAGCACAGTAAATTTTTTGAGGCGGCAAATTCGGCAATGAAAAGGCTAATGAAACTTCCTGCAGTGTGAGCTGCGAGTTCAGATACTGTGCCAAAATCAATTAATTTCACGGCAAATGTTTTTGTCGAAACCTTGGACAAAATTCACGCATCGAATATAAAATATTAGATAGAAAATAAATCAAATTTTTTGAATAGTAATTTTTTCGAAAATGCACAGGCCTAAATGGTCGCAAAGGGTGAGGGTGCTGCTGTGCATTACTTAATCAGCCGAAACTAAAAGATGAAAGGACAACATACTGAAGAATAAAGTTTGTTCGACAGAAATACGCTACAGGACAAATGTCAAAGAAAGTAAAAAAACAACTTGGCCCCACCGGGATTCAAACTGCAGATCTTTTGCTTAACGTGAAGTAGACAGGATGATCCCGTCGCTTGACTACCGTAAGCAAGAAAATCTGTCGGCTGGGTGGCCTCGTGAGCACAATTTTGCGGCACAATATCATTTGCACGTGGTTCCTTCTTCATTATCGACTACTGTAGATACGATATACGACTAAGGAATCCAGGAGGACAATAAAATAGGGTGAGTACCATGCATTTTAAGAAAAAAATAGGTGTTCTGAGATGCACCTTAGTTAAACGTGCAGATGCCCTAAAATTTGAGCTTTGAAACCAACTGGTAGTCACCATCCCTAAAATTAAACTACATGTATTCATACCGAATACAGTTTGTGTAAACTACATGTAATTCAGCTCAACTCACTTCACGATTTACGCTCATAAACCTGTGATCCCGTGTTTTGTGAACTGCTACAACTTCCTTCGGTTCAGAATGTACGAGCCCTGGATATGGCTGAGCAATTGAGCCCAAAGATGCTGCTTGCGCTAACCACTTGGTAGCCATAGTTTCAAACGACGCCGATACGTCCACGCAATGTTGGATTAAATCACGTAACAATTGTTGAAAAACGTATTTATTTAAGTACATGTAACACACTGGTAAACTTCAGAACAACTGCCGAACAAACTGCTCTCCTGACAATTTTATTCGTATGCCTATGGAAATAATAGTGAACTTTGGTACAACGTACACGTATGCAAGTCAAGCAACCAATGCGTTTACAAAAGATACGCAACCACTGTGTACTTTAGCTGTTGCTAATGGGAACCTCCAGACAAATTACATTTCAATGTCTGATTGGTTTGTCTTAATTTCACATGCACGAACGTTATCGAGCTGATATTTAAATGATGCTGTGGACTTCTGCCCTTATTGTGTGGGTCTTGATTAATGGGGGAAATATCGTTAAAATTATACAAAGTGAGTGACTGCTGGCAAAATACCAAAGTGCAGCAAGTTGCATAATCTTTTCATCAGGGGCAATTTGTTAGCATATATAGAAAAACTGTTGCTAAACAGCACGTACATGTATTAAAGGGCCCACTGTATCATTTGCAATGACCATGAGTTGACAAGAAAAAAACACTTACTCAAACTCAAAGTGTTGATATCAATAGTAATAAACACCACATGAATTTATTTATGTCCATGATGGTACTTTTTCTGACAGAAGGTGGTTTCAAAAACGAGTGTGTAGACATGTTTTTACCATGCACTTATCGGTACATGTAACACAAAAACCATGCAAGGATTTTAAAGGTTTTCCGAAGCATTTGATGCATATCACAATGGCTCGTCAGCATCTGAAACGAGGCTGCCAGTTTTAATTTGAAATTTGTTAATAGGAGCTCTGCTTATAACAAAGAAAAATGTTGGTCCCAAGTCTTTGTTCTTCATTGTTTTCTATCCTTATAATTAAAGGTTCCTGTTATAACGAGTTAATCCACAAAGTGCAAAGGACCTTTTATTAATGAGGTTCGACTCTACACCCTATCACATACCTGTTCGTAAGAGCATGACATCGTGGTTACTACACATAGAGATAGGCTTACAGCATACAGCGTATATGTACATGTACCACAGAGTGTTAAAACATGCCATCAGTTTGACCCAAAGCACATGCAAACGCCAGCAATTAGCTATGTGTGACTTTGTCTCATCTTTCGTAGGATCATCCTCGCTGCGTTACCTAAGAGCGACAAACGGATATGATGCAAGTCTCAAAAGAAACCCTGAGAAACAGTGTCTACATACATGTACGTCTACATGAGGATAGAATTCACCAGCTCATAAAAATACTTCTTTTTGTTTCTTCTCCTGACTGGCCCCTGTGGAACAACATCTTGGGTCTACGGAGACTGTCTTTTTGTACTGACTATTTTGCATTGTACAAAAACAACACTGTGAAAACTAAAAATCCATTAGGGCTAAAGTAGGGACAAAACATGCAAATAATGTGCTATTAATAGTTACCTATTTCGCATATGTTCATGCCTTCGCAGTATTTTTATATAAAATTGTCATTAAAGCCCAATACAACATTTGCAGTTTAAATACCCGAAACTTTATTTCACGAGTTGACAAGTGTTAAAACACTTTACGTAGCAACATTTGGTGACATTACCAAATGAAGGTGCTTTTTTTTTAATTTTTTTAAAATGTCTGCGACAATTTGTTCGTACGTACCATTCATTTAACACAACAAAAAAAACATGCATGGATTTTTCCTGAAGTATTAAACGGCATCTACATGTACAGTATGTGGCTGAAATTTCTACAAGGCAGTTTATCACCATTTCCAATCATGTACATGTAATCTGTCTTTAAATTGGTATTCAATTTTTGTAATTTTGAATTTGAACGTTTAAGGGTACATGTATTTGACACGGGAGATAATCAATACATGTACGTGCACAGGTGCGCATAGCTGCGGTGACTACATTAGCGCAGCACAATTCTATTATTAAAGTGTCCTTCGAGACAGCTGGCATTATAAAGCATTATACATGTAGTGTATACGTATCCCCTTTGAAGTTCAGTCAATGGCAACTAAACTCCTCAAAACAAGGTTTGGAAAGTCAAGTTTGACCGACGATTTCTCTCTTGTTACTAAATAATTTCCCTTGAATTTGGTATTATTGGAAAGCCCTGTTATTTCTCTTTACAGTGATGTGTCATTTGTTACGATTAATCAATTGGGGGATCTGCAGTATAGCGGAATACAGGGGTGGGTGGAAAGTGAAATGTCACAAAATTCACTGCTATTGTCATGCAGTGCATTCCCCATTTTGCGTGAAGGATGGGAATGTGTCAATGCACTGAAATTTATTTTGCAACAAGAGAGACAATGTCAGTCAAACTTGACTTTCCGAACTTTTTTTGAGGAGTTTAGTATGGTATAGGCAAAAGGCCTGTCCGCATTGGACTTTTTTGGGGGAAAACTATACGGAGACGATAGGTATTTTTCCCGTTAGGACGTTTTCCTCTCGGTAACTTTTCCCAAATCTAGCGGTTACTATATTACTGGCAAACTTCTGCCCAGGAAAATTTACCAGGGAACTTTCCCCCCGAGACACGGAACACAGCGAGTTGGTATAAAGTGCTCTGGACGTGCGGGCCGTGAAGGTCAAACTGCGAAGAGACATTGCACATTGCTCTCCCACGGTCTCCAAATGCGGACAGAAGTCAAATTTAACAATTTTTCATTTTACCATGGTCTCGGTAAAACCTCCCAAAAAACTAGTCCAATGCGTACACGGCTTTAGTAAAGTCCACATTGAGTATTTATCCACATTTCTGATTAAAAAAGCAGTCAATCTGAGAGTTGGAATTTTTTTCAGCACACAGAAGCTTTATGCAGTCATGCATGATGAAGATGTTATGTGAATATTTCAACATCAACTAATTATAATAATTACAAAAGAAATTTGCGGATTTGCGTCGCTGATTGTATATACATGTATGCGTCGTAAGTAGATGATATTCATGATAATGACACCAGTGGCTAGCGAATCACGTTTGTAGAATTTGAACCTAACTTTAAAAGTTGTTCGGGCGGCGAATTTTTGTCCGGGCGCTAACGGTCCCTGTGATGATTTTGTCTGGGCGGCACCCCCGGACAAAACCGGCAGTGGAGAACACTGTTAGCCCAGACTCGATCATTAATGTGCTCGGACTTGGCACAGTGCTCGACTCGGGAACACTTTTTACTCGCATTTTAGGATTGAAACTTTAACAATGGACATGAAGCACTACTTGGAATATACATACAAATTTACATGTACATGTACAAGCATTTTAACGAACACATTTCCCCCACCCCCCAGATTTTCAGCAAAAACAGGAAACAGCACATTCCCAACAATCAAGAACAAATAGGGTTTTTCAAGACGCGTCCAATTTACAGAATTAGCTCTAGAATTGACAAAATAAAAAGTAAAATGCACAGATTTCCGGGACCCAATGCTTCTAATGTATTAAGCCCATTAGATTGTATCAGTAGGGAGTGTATGCTCTGGGGCACCGAACCACTTAGTGCATGTACATGTAGATCACAATGGGGAGATTTCTGGATTAGCTCTATCATGAAGAGAAGTCTCCTACGCGCACTAGAATGGATTTGTTTTTCCCACACAGGGCAGACGTCAGTGATGTACTGGGGATACAAATATAAGCCCACTCATCCCACGTTTCAGGGCTCAAATTTTGGGTAAAAATCCAACAAGGCTGCTGATTAGTGTTGTGAGGTTGGGCGGATTCAAACCGAGCCTTTTCGTGCGTAATTTTGATGCACGTCGCTTTACGTATAAAAGGAAAAATCGGTGTGGAGGAAAATTGTTGGTAAAGTGACGCACTAAAAACCACAGAATCAACTTGGCCGGAAAGTGTTTTTGTGATTATTTCGGTGCAACATTTTACTCCAAATTTCATCCACATATAATCTGGGTCTTTCCACAGTAAACAGGGAACAAAATGTTTAGCAATTTTTGTTTAGCAGGCCTTGCTAAACAAGTCAGACTTTGCTTAGCAAACCCTTGGTATTGATTAGCAAAATAAACGAGCGAAATAAATAGTCTTCAGGGCAGGAAATTCATCACTGAAAGGGCACTGCCATTTGTGTTTTTGGAGGAGTCTTTTGGAGTTTAAAAAGGGCACTTCCATTGAAAAAATGTAAAAGTCTATGGGAGGATTGCAAGAGGGCACCAAGGCCAAGACCAGGGGCAACGGAGGCAATGACCTCCGTGAATTTCCAGCCCTGTAGTCTACATCATGGTCTATGTGTGTTAAGTGGAATGCAAGCGATCGCATGGACTGGGGAGCAGTCTAGACCTAGCATTGTTTGTGGCTTCAATTCTCGTATAAAAAAGCAACTGCTATTGCATACATGTACCTCATCCAGTGTATATATCGATGACCTACATGTAGCAACACGAAGAGCCATCCCATAATAATTATTTAGGCCACGTTTGAAACTCTTTGCTGGCAGCGGCAAATTACACGTTCTATAAAAGCCGATACTTTGTGGCTGTCATGCGCTATAGGCATGACGTGCGTTATTTTAAGCCACAGCCAAATATTTAGACACGGCCTTATACCGTACATGCCTGGGAAAGATATTCCATAACAGCGTGCGCAGAGAAGCTGTTTTCAGTCGTGTTTCTGAACGCATTTTATGCATTTCAAACTTTGAATAGCATCATGGTATCAGACTATTCTACGTGCGTATTTTAACCACAGAGTATTATACGCTAGATTGTCCATTCCATATGTGTTTGTACAGCAGCGCGTCAGAATGCATTACATTTTTATTGCGTGTAGGCCAGCAGAAAAATGGCAGTGCGATATTTCTCCAGGAAAATTATGGAGCTCACTGAGTTTAACCATCAAATAGTCTGGTGCTACTGTATTCTATGGCTTGAAATGAGTAGACTACGTTTAGAAGCCCAACTGAAAATGGTAATTATCCAGAAGAAAACAATTTGTGGTGATGCGAGGTAAAATTGAAATCGTCGGAATGTAAGTAAGTTATTGAATATTCTTGTACCGGTAAATTGCGTTGGCATGGCAGTTGGTGCTGTCATTGTCGACCATCATTATTAATAATTGAATCGCAATGATTGCTATACCGGTTTAGTTTTGTGTCGCAATTGTGGCAGAATACATCGCATTTTGCGATGCGAAACCGAACATTTTGTTCTCTGGTAAAGGGGGCATTTTGGCAACACAGACCATACCGGTATTTTCGGAAAAAAAACCTACTGGTATGTCTAGTCTCAAAATAAAAGAAATAAGTTTCAGTTGTTCTGAAGAGATAATTAGGCCCAAAAAGGGTTACAAATAGTGTGACAACATGCCTTTCTAAAAACCTTGTGTACGAATTTCCAGTATACACTCGTAAAAGGGATGGACACATTTTAGGCTGTCCCGGTTACGAGTGTATATTGGAAATTTGTACACAGGGTTTTTAGAAAGGCATGTTGTCACACTTTGTAACCCTTTTAATTGGGCCTAAGTTATCTCTTCAGAACAACTGAAACTTATTTCTATTATTTTGAGACTAGACAAAGGTATCACATGTATCTGGAAAAATGGTCTGTGTTGCCAAAATGCCCCCTTTACTGTGGAAAGAGTACATTATACATTAAAATTGAATGCACTAGGCTGGTATTACCGTATGCCTGTACATGTACAGATAAATGAATGTACCTACAGGCGGCCATCGTCATGGGAAAAATACAACTGGGCAATTCCACCGTCACTAACGTTACATTTACATTTTGTCATGTCACTTTCATCTCACACAACCCCACAGCCTTTTGATCAATCTGAGGCAAAACTGCCACAACACAAAAGGGAGTTGAGGCCTACCAAGAGACACAAATAACAACTTGGGTTGTCGTTTTCAGAACAAGCAATTTATTGGCCGTCACTAATGTTGCCAAAAAAGGACATGGTGTATTTGAGGATTCTGTTAACACAGCTGCCTCCTAAGCATGTTGAACTCACTTTAGTACCACCCGTCTTTTTAAACTCCTAAGGGACACAGGCAAACGTTTAAAACAATTAATTATTTCAAATTAATCAATAATGTAGGCAGGACCTGCATCAAATTGGTACGAGGTGCCGTCATTAACGTTACGTCACTAACGTTACCCATAATATTTTTCATGATGACAGGAGCTATAATTGAATTGTAGGAATGTACACGTGTATGGTACTCTTAAGCCGTGTCCGTATTGGACTAAATTTGGTAAAACTTACGGAGAGCTCCGTAAATTCTACCAAATTTAGTCCAATGCGGACGGCCGGAAAACACCCGAAATTGTAATGTGTCGACTGTCGATTGTAATTGTTCCGCTACGTCGTTGTAATTCTTACGGGGCGAGCTGGGTCGCGGAAGAATTACATTGTAGATTTTATAGCACTGGAAAGTCCCGTGCGGACAGGCATTGTAATGTAAAACGATCTTTACGGTCATGTGAGTGAATACGCGCGCTTTCTTCACACAGACAAGACAGCAGAACATCCGGGCTGCGTTCGGGCGTGCAGTTCTCGTTACTCGGGAGTAATGCGTGCGCATTGCACTCGGGTCACATAACGCGAACGGCAAATCCGCAGTACGCGTGCGCGAATGGCAATCAGTGAAGATGGCCGTCTCTTGCCATCACTGCACACACAAATGCCGTTTCATTGCTCACAAGAAACTGAGGAAATACAGGCCGTAGGTCGTGAGAACCTTTGATGCCGTCTAAACAAACCTTAGTGAGTTATTGTTTCATGCAGTTATTGAGTTGACACGTTGAGCAAATTAACCAAAAATCCCACCCATATTCCACCATCTTCGTACAAATCAAATGACACTTGACAGGAGTACGAGCACACTCCCCATTTGTTGGGGAGTAGTGAGAGCATACTCTCATTGACCCGAGTGTCGTTATTCTTGCCGTTCACGCGCGCAGGAGTATAACTCGTGTTAACACGAGTACACGCCCGAACGCAGCCCAAGTGTCACGTTACGCGATCGTTTTTCGGACGCCCTCATTAGTTTCAGGGGCGACAGCATTGTAAAAGATTACGCGGCGGAAAGCCTGAAATAAATCCACGTACGGACGCACGGAAGAATTACCACGATGGAATGTTTACAGCGGCCCGCGGAAACCTTTTACAAAATTTAGTCCAATGCGGACGCGGCTTTAGACCGTGTTTACACTGGTTCCGAGCTCAGATCAAGAATTGATCCCCTGATAAGAATGCGTCAGTGTTAACCGCAATGATCCCGAGTGTCCGTTTACATTTTGTAGTTGATCTCGAGCGCGGTGCCAGAAGTTGTAGTCAAAGGTCATGCTCTATGTGCGCTGCACTGATCAATATGTGCATGGGTTGTGCATGTACAGTGTACAAGGACACTTGAATTTTGCGGGCTTTTCCCCCGCTACGGCTGTGGAGCGGATGCGGCAAGATGCAGTAAAGATAATTTATTATCTAACCGCAAACTGATCCCGAGCTCGGGATCGAACCCTCCGCCAACGTGAGACCAAAATATTGGGGTCTGATTCGGGGCCAATTTGGTCCCGAGAGCGTTTACACTTAGTTCGACCCCGAGCTCGGGATCAAGTGTAAACAGGGTGTTAAACAAAAGTGGAGGTCTGATAATTAAACATGTTAAAAAACTTGTTAAAGTACTTGAATTTTTTTAGTTGTCCCCATTGCTGTGGAATTTCCCAACTGTAAAATGCCATCAGATACGCAAACACACATCATGGAAAACAATTCCGAATGTTCAATATTTGTTTGAAATACGGAATGTCACAAAAATGTACATTATTTGTACACACAAGAAGTTTAGAACCTGATGCACATCTTAATCTGTAGGCAGTGACGTCATTTGAGAGAGGTCCATTATTCAAAGTACATACACTGTACATTTTAGTATGCAATGAAGTGAACCCGTGCGCAAACAAAACACTCACTCACTTCAAATGGCAACTGTCTCTAAACCCCACGTCCGTAAGAAACTAACCACAGGGCCATACGACATGCCAGGCATACTAGTGGCTTGAGAGCAAGATAAGTCAATAAAGAGAGTCCTATAAAAACAACTGATGAGGGTTATCAGGCCCCGCAACTATCTGGTGAAGTTTGCTACAGTAGCTTCTAACAGCTACCGGTACAGAGCGTGATCCAAAACTGGTAAACACTGGATGAAGATTTTAAAATTTCTTAAATTAATCAAAATATATCCTCGATCTGTAAAGAAATGTCCATATATTTTACAATCATATGACAAAAAGTTAATATATAAAATTTGACTGGGCAAACTGTGCCATCACATTTTCAAGAAATAGTTGAAAATGCATGTAGACAATTTTATTGATTATCTGTCCCTCACACATAAAAACAACCTCCGCATAAAACTGTAAAGTCAATTTCAACATGTGATAAACTGGGTGTGTGTATTAACATCATCAGTAGAAGGTAAACAAACAGGTTCACTTTAGTTTTCATTTGTTGTTGACTAAGGAAAGGCATTTGTATCTTGATTTCTGTCCCTCACGCATGAGGGACGGAATTGGATCACGCTCTGTTTTGCAAACAAGAAACACGACTTTACATATAGCTCACAAGGAATAAATTAAAGTAAACTCCTCAAAAAAAGTTTGGAAAGTCAAGTTTGACTGACGATTTCTCTCTTGCATTTTATATCATTGGAAAGCTCCGTTATTCCTCTTTACGATGATGTCTCATTTGTTATGATTAAACAACTGGGGGATGTGCAACACAGCTGAATACGGGGGCGGGTGTAAAGTGAAATGTCACAAAATGCATTGCTACATGTATTGTCAAAAAGTGCATTGACACATTCCCATCCTCCAAGCAAAAGGGGAATGCACTGCATGACAATAGCAGTGAATTTTGTGACATTTCACTTTCCACCCACCCCTGTATTCTGCTATACTGCACATCCCCCATTTGATTAATCATAACAAATGGAGAGGAATAACAGGGCTTTCCAATGATACCAAATTCAAGGGAAATGATTTAGTAACAAGAAATAAATCGTCAGTCAAACTTGACTTTCCGAACTTTGTTTGAGGAGTTTATGATCCAGAACATAACGATGTACTGTATGGTTTAAATTCTAACTTTAAATAGTAAAACTAGAAATACTAACAGTACAAACAAACGGGTTCGAGCTATTGGTAACGAATGGCTGATGTTTGACAAAAACCAGGGTTGTAGTCGAGTCCATCACAAGTCCTCACAAGCCTTCACAAGTCCACCACAAGTCCCTGGGTCTTAATTCAAGTCACAAGCTACAATATATTCAAATGAACCCCAACAAAGGCATTCTTTTGTGCTTGTTCATCCTTTGCTTCTTGTTACTGGACTTTTGACGGACTTGTGCGAGACTTGTCGTCACCGACTTGTGATTTTATCGACTCTGGACTTGTGATGGACTCGACGACTACAACCCTAACTTGTACCTGAGAACTTGAATGAGACGGCTGATTAACTTCCAAATCCTTTGGAGTTTGCTGAAGATCAGGCTCCTTGATGCCAACACCAAACAATCCAACCTGAAGAGCGATGGGTACCGCCCATTCTGGTGGCTTATCCAGAATTTTAGACTTTGCCATCGTAAACATTGACTAAAAGTTTTGCTGGACCAACACACAGGCTTGCTTAATAACGGCTTTACTGGCCGAGTGTCAGAAAATGCTGTCTTGACGTTAAATCTCCATGGTACATGTAAACGAAGAAAGAAAATATTCTTGTCTTGTCCGAACAGTTTTTAGCCAGATTGAAAAGAAAGCTTTAGGATCCACTTTCTTAGAAATCACCTTGAAATGATCTCCCTCTCAACACGTCGCCACCAAAAGTCACAGCCCAAGACTGAAGGACACAGTCCATTAAGGAAATATCCAAGATGTGTAATTTCCAGAAAGCCCAGATAATATCCTCTTATCTCCAAGACGATAAAGCTCCTTAAGTACGATACTGTTCGACTATCATATTGATTCCTGGTTTCTCGGATAACTTTTACCGTACGACAAAATGAGCTGCGTGTCCGTGGGCATTCTGCACTGTCTCAGCACCAGATGCTTATTAAGAAAAGCTTCAATCTGGTCGGACTACTTCCTCATCGAATCAAAACACACAATTTCCCTTTTTTTATTCGGATCCTCTTTTCGTCTGTGTAAATATACACTGTTGCAAGATTGATGCGGTCCGAATACCAACGGCTGAGAATCTAAAACATTTCACGCCATCTCTAGTTCAGTGAATCTCGGACTCGAAGCACCATTGACGACATCAGCGCAGTCTTACAAACAAACACTTGATGGCGGACTTGACTCCAACGAGTGCAACACCACCCTTTAAGCTCCAGTTTTGGACGATAATGAGAACATATTTATGACTGATGAAAAGATCAAATAAAACAGGGCACATTCCGTGGCAAATATTGCGCCGTAAATCAATAGCTTGTTTTTGCTCTCTTTGGACAGGGTGCAAGAACTTACAAGAGAGGAGAAGAGATGGAAAAAGTTATTATTTTTCAGTGTTTATTTTGTTTGTTTCCCCCAAGTCGGCACGTTTGAAAGACAGATTACATGTCTGAAAAATTGTTAAGCACAAGAACAACAGCATTACATAACTAAAGAGTATTATTGATACATGTACATGTAAACTGCCTTGTAGAAATTCTGGCCACATACATGTACATGTAGCTGCAGTAATACTTAAAGGGCCTGTGACATCCTAACCAACTTTGTGCCTAAGCTTTGCTTCATAATGACGGTTTACTTGTTCAGCAAGACATACTATTGTTCGTTTGGATGTAAAATCAATAAAAGGTGGCATTTTTCAACTTTGAAGATTTCATTGCAATTAATCACAGACAGAGGGCGCTGTTTTGAGTGCATCACATAAGGAAGACAGAAGGGAAAAGTTAAGAAAAAACATAAGACTTCAAGTTGGACTTGTGGCAAATTGCTGCAGTTTCTACCCCCAGTTTTGTCATGGCTTACAGCAGGCAACATGTAAAACAAACTCAAACAGCCATGGATTACAAAAGTTTTAGGAAAATTGAGAAAAAAGTGGAATCTTTTGTGCACAGTTCAATGTGATTTTCCTGTGTTTGCCTCTTGTGACGTCGTGACCTTGGTCATGAATATGCATATTCTCATTAGCATAAAAACTAAAAACCTTTGTTTTAACCCCCAAAGCAAGCTCCAAATAGGATTTTTATGACTTTAACTGAGTGAAGTGGTTTTAAAGCATAGATTTCATTGATAAAAATCCTAAATAAGGGGCCCTTTAAAGGCCTACATGTATTGTATCATATTTGCAATGACCCAATTTTGTTTTTCATGAGTTGACAAACAAAAACCTTACTCAAAGTGTTGATAACAATGGTAACCAACACGGTCACCACATGAATTTATTTCAGTCAAAAATAGTAATTCATGATGAAAATTGACAACCGAAGGTGGTTTTCAAAAAAAGTCCCGTGCACTTTTTTACCATTCACTTATAATAATAATAATAATAATGATTAGATTTGTATAGCGCACATATCCACCCTGCAGGGTGCTCAAGGCACACAAAACCCATATTATAGATTTTCGAGGTTTTCTGAAGCATTGATGCTTGTACATACTGTACATGTACATGTAGCTAAAATTTCTTTAGGCTAGTTTACCAACATTCTTCCTTAGATATGTTACACTCATAAGTGGTGTTCCCATGGGGACGCACGGAGAATTAGCATCCCTGTAAAGCTACCGCGACCACGATGTAAAACTTACAGGGTAAAAGAGTCCGCGGAAACTTTCCGCTCAGCTGCGGGAGTTTTACAGGGCCATCGAAAAGTCCAATGGGAACAGTTTCGCCCTGTAAAATGAATACGATCATGCAGTAAACTATGTGCCTGCACGGCAAAAGTTTACTGCAAGGTCACGGTAACTTTCGGCATGGGCACTGAAAACAATTGCAAATGGGAACGCATAGGAAGATTACACGAAGGAATGTTACCGAAGGTCGCGGTAACTTCCCGCGAGGCAGCAGAAAAGAAAGTCCAATGGGAACATGCCTTTATTCCACGAATCTGTAAAAAGTTTTATCTTGCATATGATACATAGGGCCTTTAACACTATGAGCAACTAAGAATGGAAATTGGGCACAAACCATTGTTATTAACAATGGTGTGTGCCCAACTTCCATTGTTAGCCATTCATAGTGTAAGGAAACCTGAAAAATCCACGCATGGTTTTTGTATTGAATGAATTGAATGGTAAAAAATAAAAATCTTCAGTTGGCAATTTCTCCCACAACAGTACCATTTTACACGAAAAAAAAAATCATGTGGTGTTTGTTACGATTGCTATCAACACTTTAAGTCAAGTTTTTATCATCAACTCGTTAAGTAAAATTTTAGGAAACTACAAATTATGTATGGGGTTTTAAGGTCTACTGGTACAGTGGTAGTCTGGTACATGTGCAAAGGTCACAGTCCAATTTCCTGAGAAATCATACATGTACTGTGAAATTTGGGTTATCTTTTTTCACACCTGGAAAAAATACCTCAATAATTTCCCAAACAAGTACAGCTCTTTTGAAAGCGGTGTTCCTACTGGACTTTGTGTAGTTAAAATAGTTGGACAGTAGAATTACAAAGTTAAGCTGGGGACAGCGGAGAACTAGGGTCCAAGTTTCTACGGCCACTACCCAGTATGTTAAACTTACATGCGAGTCTTTCTACGGTAAAGGGGGTATTTTGGCAACACAGACCATATTTTCCAGAAAATTAATACCTTTGTCTGGTCTCAAAATAAAAGAAATAAGTTTCAGTTGTTCTGAAGAGATAACTTAGGCCCAAAAAGGGTTTCAAATAGTGTAACAACATGCCTTTCGGCCTAAAATGTAACGCAAGTGTCCGTCAAGGTTAGCAGCGTATATTGGAAATATGTTAATATGCAGGGTTTTTAGAAAGGAATGTTGTCACACTATTTGTACCCCTTTTTGGGCCTAAGTTACAATGTATCTCTTCAGAACAACTTAAACTCTTCTTTTATTTTGAGACCAAACAAAGGTATTTCCTCGAAAATATGGTCTGTGTTGCCCAAATGCCCCCTTTACTGTGGAAAGACCCACGTACATGCCGAGAGAGAATTCTAATTTTCCTCTCAACCGCAGAAGTTTTCCAGGACTGTATTTACCGTAGTCTAGTGGGAAATTGTTCACGCTGTAAACGTTACACAACCCTTCAGTAAATGATGGTCATGCACCGAGAAAGTTTACAGTGGAGTCGCGGTAACTTTTCACATGGGCATAACAGAAGAAAAATTCCGAAAGGATCGCACGAATATTACTATTTCCGCAAGGCAGTAGAAGCGAAAGTGCAATTGGAATGCGACTTACGGTAAGTTGGATTTTCTACTACAAATTTAAAATCTGTAGATAAACATACCTTTTTGCCATCAGGACGCTTTTTATTCTTCTTCTTAGAGTTATCACTAGCATCCTTTACATCTTTTACATCATTAGTGACCTCTTCAACTAGTTCTCCATTTTCGGCCGTTTCCGTTTCCTCACATGGCTTCTCCAAGTTGTTTTCGACGGCATGCACCTCAAACGTGCCGCTATTTTGTCCCTCCCCGGTGGTTACAACGCCCTCAACATGATTCCCTTCCTCACCGACGGGAGACGTTTCTTCTATTTCCGTCTTGGCATCGTCTACCGAAGTTTCCATTTTTGTTGGATTCCGACCAAAAAAATAGCTGATCACCCGAGACTGGACTACTAACGGGACTCAGTCGAGAAAATAAACTTGACAAGTGAAACACCCAAAAACAAATTAGAGGAAGGAATCGGAGAGTGGAGTGAGTCACTCGTCTCCCCTAGGTTGCTAAGTCAGTTCCTGTCATGTGAAGCTTGAGATCACGCAAACTTGCTCATTGCCTAGCCTTAAAAACCATAGGTTATGAAGTGACCTTGATTCACAGGAACAATGCATAGTCATTTATGAAAGGGTTATGAGTGTGTTTCCAAAAACAATACTGTAATTGATTTAGACAGAATTTGTCATTACTGTACTAATGACCTCAGGATAATAGACAAAATAAAAGGCAAAATGGTGTACAAGTACAGAGTATTTTGATTCGTAACAGAGTAATTTTACTATTATGTACCGGTAAATGTCTAGCATTTAAATGTGATTTTGGTATTTTTTTACCTCATGGAATCAACAGATCATCCAAGATATACTTCCCACTTGCACTTCTGTCGAAAATGTTGCCTTTCTGAGATACATGTACATGTAAATAAATGATAAAATTACTGCAGAGAGTAGTGCACAAAATTACGCCGCGAGTGCTCCGTGCGTACATGTACATGTAAGCGCGACAATAGAGGGTGCTGCGTGCGCACGTGAATGGTTGTCTTGTGCAATTTTCGAATGAGAAAATGTGATTTTTCTTTAGATTTAGAAAAGCAACATTTGAGACAGAAGTGCAATTTTGATTCCAGGAGGTAATTTCCTTAGAATCTCTGTTCAATGAAAAAAATAAAAAACGTGATTTTTATCCTTGTTTATGAACACAAAATATCTCACTCCAGTTATCAAACTTTGTAAAAACTGTCTTCTGTGGTCTCGGGTTCAAATCCCACTTGGGTCAGAATGTGGATACGGTTTTCAGTCCGTTTGCTTTAGTAGGTATTTCCCCTATACACATGTGCAGAGGTTTTCCTCCCACTGAAACTGAGCATTTCTTCATTTTTTCCCCCACAGATTTCCTACAAATGTACATTTCACTTCAAATGTCTTAATTTTATCTTTAAATTATCAAGCTAAACTGAGCAAATAACGTTTTCACCAAGGAGTAAGAAAAATAGTACTACAACATACATTTGTGAAAACCTTGTGCTAAAATTTTCCTATTACGCATGTAACAAAGACGGAAAAAAATTCACAAAATTGTCTGTCCATGTTACATACGTAATAGGAAAATTTGTACACTTGCTTTTCAAAAATGTATCACCGTGTTTACACTGGTCCCGAGCTCGGGATCAAGATTGGTCCCCTGATAAGAAGGCGTTAGTGTTAACCGCAATGATCCTGAGTGCCGCGTTTACATTCTGTAGTTGGTCTCGAGCGCGGTGCCAGAAGTTGCAGTCAAAGGTCATGCTCTGTGTGTGCATGGGTTGTGCATGTACAGTGTACAAGGCCACTTGAATTTCGCGGGCTTTTCCCCCGCTACGGCTGTGGAGCGGATGTGGCAGGTTGCGGTAAAGACTAATTGCTTATCTAACCGCAAACTGATCCCGAGCTCGGGATCGAACCCTCCGCCAACGCGAGACCAAAATCTCGGGGTCTGATCCGGGGCCAATTTGGTTCCGAGAGCGTTTACACTTAGTTGTGATCCGGGGCTGATCCCGAGCTCGGTGTTCGATCCCGAGCTCGGGATCAAGTGTAAACAGGGTGTAAGTTGTGGCAGCAATTAATTCTTACCTTTTTGGGCAAAAGTTATCTCCCGAGAACAAAACAAGGAAAATTCTTTAATTCTAAGATAAACTAAAGACATCTGAAAGGAATTATTGACTTATTTTTCAAATGTACCCCACATGTACTGTATATGTACACTGCTGCAGCTGCTTTTAAAGAGTCTTTAGTTACAGTTCAAGGAGGAATTAATAATTGACAACTGAAACAAAACCCGTATTGCACACACTGCTTATAAGAGCTCTTAGTACATTGTACATGTACTGAACTGTTCATGCGCATCAAAATGACTACAAGGACAAGGTCTTTTCTTTATAATGAATCACATCCTGCATGTGACAGACAGCAGCTTAAGGGAAATGATGTGCATGTGTACTTGTACTTCAATGAACTACCATAGGCAAGTAGACAGTAATGCATGTACCTTCTTATAGGTCATGCAGGCTACTTAAATATTGATCACATGAATCACCATGACTGAAAGACCTCCCTTCCCCCTTCATCATCCTGAGATTTCAGGGAATTTCTACTCTGCAAAGCGACGTGACAATACCCTGAGGAAATACACGCAAATCTGTGGAGCGAGCCGGCTGTTGTCTTGAGCCAACTCACGCCCGAGTAATTTTGTTGTAATTTAATCAATTCGGTCATGTTATGCCGAAAAGAAACAATTTCTATACTTTCCAGAAATTCTATTGGGTTCTGTTCCTTATGACTGTCCCATTCCTACCAAACTTTCAAACGACGAACCTTATTTACTCCGCAGTTTTCCAAATTAATAACAGGGATGCATGCTGATGAATGTAATGGAACGGATTCCCCAGTATGCTTTAAATAGCAGCCAATCGCCGACGCGGACAACGGCCAGCATTACCGAGTACATGTATCACATGCGTGCACGGTGTTTACAACTGCGCGCGTGACATTTGAATGCCTGCAATCGTGCTGCACAATGCACTGCAAGCGTCCTGATTGGTCCAGCCGAGGCGACAGGATTTCTGTCGCTAGTCCCACCGCCAAATGGGGCCTTTTTCAACAGGGCCATGTACGCTAGGAGTGAGGGAGTGCGTTAAAGGGGCACTGTTGCAAGAGGATGCCCTTCATGGGATATAAAACAAGAAATGTTGTGGGTTCGATTCCGGGCCCTGACGGGTTGTGGCACCTGTGCTCTTAAGCAAGGCACTTAAGCGGGCCTCCCACTGTGCGATTTTTGCCACGAATTTCCAAGGATTAGCTACGATTTTGTATGATTACCAGAGACTGTCTATAGACTCTATACACAATCGTACCAAATCGTAGCTAATCTTTGGAAATTCGTGGCAAAATCGCACAGTGGGAGGCCCGCTTTAATCACACTTGTTCCGTCCTTCGGAAGGGATGTACGGTAAAGCTGTTGGTCCAGTGTGTTAGGTTTCGGTAACGCACTTTAAAGATCGGTGTCCAGAGCATTATTTCCTGAAGAGCAAGGGGAGGGATTCCCCGGTGTCTCTAGCCGTTTCTAATTCAACTAGAAGTTGATAGTTATTCAAATATCTATGTTAATTGATCCCATTCCTGTAATTAGCGGTCCTTCTGTTGGATGTGTTGAATAAATAAATGAAATAAATAAATAAATAAATTTTAACTATGCAAAACAATCATTTGTACTAAATTTCAGCCGCCAAATATTAAATAATGGTAAAAGTGTTTGCCAAATGCACATACATACTTGTACATGTACATTGTATTTGGAGCCATGTACATGTACTATAACGAGCAACAAAAGAACTGCAAATTTTCAGTTTTAAATCAATTTGAAAAATTATTTCATAATCAAGTTAACATCGGAATATTTACATAACAGCTTCATAAAGCATGGCTGCATAAAACCTTTGTGTGCTGAAAATGTTCTCTCAGATTGACTGGGTTTTTTTTTTTTTTTAATTTAAAAAGTGGAGAAACTTTTGTTGCTCGTAAAGTGCTAAATATTCGTTCTTGCCAATGAATAATTTATTATTAAGCATTAAAAATGGCCGCCAGATTTTTCCAAAAATGGATTTCGTTTTAACCTAGCAATCGTATAAAATACCTCCCCAAAATACTATCCATGGGAAGAAAACAGGAAATTTGCAATCTCCAATTTGGTTTTTTTTACGATATCCTTGAAAATATACGGATTCAGAACGCCAAATTTCAGAATGGTAATGAGAAAGATATAACATGATATTCTATCAAAATCTCAACACCCATGGGAAAAATTATTATTAGCCATCTGTGTATTTTGCATCTAAATTAGATATTGGATGGCAATTTCCATCACGCTTTCTGACGATTAGGCCAAACAAAATAAATGGTGTGTTTACTGTAACCCGACCTACCTGGAATTTTTTAGGCCAAATTACCGACCTCAAAACTTTTTATTGCCAATTTTGAAGTTGATAATTTTAAATGAGCACTATTTGCAATAATTTCCAACGAACATACAATTTTTTTGCACTTGTACATGAACATGGTTAATAGTGTTAATAGTGAGTTTCAAACATTGCAAAACAACACGCAAATGTATAAACTGAAATGTAAAAAAAATGACAAAATAAAATTATTTTCCTACCTACCTACCTACCTGGATTTTGTTTAGGCCATTACCATAAACGCACCATTTATTTTGTTTGGCCTTAGGCAAATCATTGCTTTGTAAGCCATCTGGGAAATCACTTTTGTTAATTAACCTACATGTACACTTGTATTCTCAAAATTCTTACGCCGTGTCTCCATGGGTTCAAATATACATATATCCAGAGATTTATTTCTGTAAGCCTAGACATCTAAGACCTTTTCCACTAAGTCCTCTTTTATAAAACAAATTCCTGCTTTGAATGACCAGTAATTCATGAATTTTAAACTTGGATATTCAAATAATTGGTTGACTTTCCGATTATCGCAGAATCCCCTGAATCACTGGGGCGTATTTTAATGCAGGCTTACACACAAAAAAGCCGCACTGTGCATGTGTCCTAGCCATCCTTTTTGCGTTGTGTTCGCTCTTCCAGGTGAGCAAGCACCGACTCTGTAAGATTTTTCTTCATTTTGTCTGAACTGACTTTATCGATAGTCGACCACCGCCAATACATGAATAACACTTAGAAAGGTAAAATGTCAAACACTCCACACAACTGCAAATTTTATGTTACCTAATATCCCAGTAAAATTTACCAAACATATTTTACCATAATATTACAGTAAGTAAAGAATCTTAAAACCAAGCCACAAGGTAAACTATTACATAACTTACATACACTCCCAGATTTTGGGGATGACTGGAAAAACAGGTTCATTCTGTAACGACAATCTTAAAAAGGTTGTTAGTGCATTGTTTCGACCTGTCAGCCAATCACAACAGAGCTAGCAGAGATCACCCACATAGGTCAAAGTGCACTGTCTCACAACAACATCACGCGATGTTCTGCCCCATACAATTTGTACGTGTTGTATGCGATGATCCGGGTGAATTTTTGGTTTCAAGGCCGGTCGTTTTGTTATTCAAAGGTATCAAAGCACTTATGTCATGATATGACATCCCTGTATTACTGGCCCTTTATTAAGATAACTGTCGACCCTGAAACATGAATACCTTTGAGTTTTCTCCAATGAATCTGTGCTTTCCGTTGAAAGTCCCATTGCTTTGTGCGTTGTGTGTCGCCATTTTGACGATAGCGTGTGAGCCATAGCAACAATATACAAGGGGGCGAGGCTAACTAGGCAAACTCGGAACTATGCATTGACAATCCAGGAGGATTTTATCTTGGAGGTATAGGCCTCCATGGTTTTATCCATGTCAGGACTCACAAAATTACACAATGTAGTAATTTTCTGAAGAATCTGTTGCAAAATCCGGGAGGGTTGACAACTCTGAACTTATGTAAAATCTTACCTAACCTCTGTTTTACGTAAGGTTCGCATAGCACTTCGGAATTAAAGGTAATCATAAAATATTACACAACTTGTGTATTTTTTGTCTGTGTGTACAGCTCTCTTACTGAAATCCTACTGATTATGTAGTCTCGACTTATCATCTGTACGATAAATGACTAAGTAGTGACATGGATCGACTCATCAAGCTGCCATCCACAATACCAATTCCATTTGGGTTTCTAGAGACAAGCAGGTGTTGTGGCCGCCTCCGAGCAATATCAAAATTACAAAACACATCAAGAGAAGGTTTCATCACTCAAGTACATTGATGAAACCTCAAATTAGCAGAAAGTGCTGCAACCAACACCCTCCCCCTCCCCAGCCCCCCTGCGAAACTCCCCATCATATGCTGTACACGATCAAATTTTAGTACATATTACACTGGCAGATGAAACCTCAAATTAGCATAAAGTGCTCTAATATTAATACAAACATCTACAGTTGTATACCTGTTAATACAACATTCTGCTTATAACGAGGAAAAAAGTTAAGGTCCAAATTTATGATGTGGATATTGCATACACACATAATGTTCATGTACGTAATGGCGTTTCACAATGTAAACCATGGTCATTGGCCTCTAACATTTCATAGCACCTTCTCAACTCCCTGGAATATACAGCTCCGGCTGCCTGCTACACAATGTACCGGTACATGTAGATGCTCAAGAGCACTGTTAGTAAAAAAATGATTACAAAAAAATAAGAAAAACAAAAGATATGTGTACGTCCCAATTCCTAGAAAATGACTGTTTTCATTTATGATAATACAAGGTTCCTGTTATACATGTAACAAGGTAATCTGCTAAGTCTGAAGAACTTCTTATTAAAAAGGGTTGACTGTAACTAAAGAGCAATTATTGCTTTTTTGTCACTATCTTGAGAAAAGTACATTGTAGGCTCCATGTTATTAACCCCTTCACACTGGGGAACTGCATATGCAGTTTTAAGTGCGAGTGTCTTGAGGGCTGTTTTAGAGAATTAGCCCGTGGGTCAGTACTACCAGGGCAGAAGCTGGTCTCTCAACTTGTTGGATTGGGCTCAAGTCAGTCTTTGGTTTTTGACCTGTGACTTGACTCTGGAGAAAATGACTTGTGACTGGACTAAGGAAATAAAATTGATTTACGACTTGAAATGAAAACTAGTCATCAAGTCTCCAGGCCCAGAGACATATAGCCAAAACTGCAAGAGCAGTCTCCCGCTCCTGGGGAATAAATTGAAAAAATGGTTAGCTGCTACAAAATGAACTTACATGGAGTTTTTCTGATCCATTCAAAGCAGTTTCATCAGTTTGGAGAATGTTGAACATGTTTCACTGCGTGCCTTCTGTAAACCTGAGCACACCACACACACAGATAAACATGTCTATCCTGACTGAACGATATATAACCAATTGACAGTGTATTCGACAAACAGCATGGAATATCCATTTATGATATCCAGGACACTGTCTGGGCAGTTACAGTATACGGTGCCTGAACTTTCACTTGTTTGGGAAAAGGTTACCGTGTCAGATTTCAAGCCAGCAATGAAAGAAAAATCGATGAGATATTTTCAGGAAGAACCCCAGGGACGTTTCTAGTATTTTGAATGATGGGTTATTTTTAACTTTGAGGAGAAAATGCCGAGGACAAAACACTGCTCGGAAAACAGTTATATTCATAAATTCACAGGAAAGGTTAAGTCAGGTGTTATCAATCACCTACCCAGTACACAAAAAAGACACATGCTTTTCCGGAAAAGGCAAGGTTTCCTCTAAGTTTTACGTATGTAGGTCATTAAATGTTGAAATTAAATTTACAAAATGTACAATGTAGAAATATTTGAACTATCTAGTCGTCCGACAACTACTGTATACAACATTGACCAGTGAGACCCAACACTTTTGTTCGTGCCCATCTATGGATGCCCCATCTGGGAATAAACAAGTTTAGAAAGTCACATACTATGCTGTTGTTGCTATGTGGTGCACGCCAATGCCTAGCAACCAACAGTCTGGTTGCTTTATGCCATTCCCTCCTACGGTGAGCACGGTATTGATTCACACCTGCCACGTGCACCACACAGCAACAAACATTTAGTCTGGTCAAGTGGATAATTAGTGTGCATGTCAAAGGAAGTACCGTACGTCAGTACACCAGATGCTAATTTTCAAACTCAATTTCAAAACATTTGTCACCATTTATTCATGCACAACTCTACTGACCAAACAGCATTATATCAGCATATTTCAGAGACACCTGGAAGTGATATTTTATGCAAGTCTTTTCCCATCAGGCTAGAAACACACTCATTTCCTTCCTCAGTTATCAAACATGATAACTAGTCATATGTTCACACTTGTGTACTAAGCGCTACAAAACCCATGCCCTATTCTTTACATTTGAGTGCACACAATTACCATAGATTAGAATATGCACAGTACAGGCCGAGCGACATCTGGCAAGCACCTCTACAAACAAATGTAATGAGCGAGAATGTGGAATATCTACGTCTGTGTGACCCATGTGTGAACCTCAACCTGAATATTTATTATTATTTTTTTAGAGACATCAAACATGACCTTGACGTGCATATACATGTATGTACAATGGACAAATCTCACAAAACATTCATGTATTAGAATTCACAAATTTATCTCATGACAGCAGTCCACTGTGTACAAAATCCATTAAAGGAGCGTGTCCAGATCACATTTTTGAGGCCCCCATTTTCCCCATGGATGTTGACGCCATATCATTTGCCTTATGTATTTGTTTAATTACCTTTCTGCATTCTGAAATTTCTTGCTCCTAATCCACATATTTCCAAGAATATAGTAAAAAAAACACAGATGTTTTGGAAACTAATTTATGCGGTTATATAAAGCAGTGCAGTGATTACACACACACCCTTTTGCTTCAACACCCAAATTGGAGATTGCAAATTTCCTGTTTTCTTCCCATGGATAGTATTTTGTGGAGGCATTTTATATGATTGTTAGGTGAGAACAAAATCCATTTTCTGGAAAACAAATCTGGAGAAGCTACTTTAAAATAAAAAGTAAAAAGCTTAAAAGAAAAACAAAATTAATGCAAACAGGTAGTTCACTGACCAAAGATGTTTATTAGCAAAAAGTGGTTTAAATTATTCAGAAGCAACGCTCACCTCCCCCCACCCCCGCAAAAAAACAAACACTGGATTTGGAATAAAGGTCATAATTTACATTTTTAAAAAAGAAAGAAGTTCTTTAAGGTTATTTTTTCCAGAATCCAGACGGCGAAATCCCCTTCAACAAGGATCAAAATTGTAATTGACAATTTGTGACAATTTCAAATATGAAATCCTACAGACTTTATAACCAACTAATGTAACATACTTCGACTGTATAGAAAACTCCAATAAAAACAAATTTGACTTTCATTAATAATTAATCAAAACCACGAGTGTTTATATTATCCTAACACACACACACACACTGTTTTTTCTCTTCGTTATTACGATACCTGATTAAATCGTCCGGAGACCATAGGCGAGCTTTGGTTCTGCATATTGATGCTACCATGCACACACAACATAAACACCCTCTCAGCACCAGAATTGTCTTACGCACACATTGCCGGCCTCACATGGTATCCCAAGATAAAAATCTAGCGCAGCTTGCTCCGTGTCACCCACTGCGGTGGGTTGATTTCCAACTAGCATAGTCTTTGCCTTATTCTCTCATGATCCGCATCCCCCCTTCCAAATTACGCATTAATATTCCGACAGGGCAGTTTGTGAACGCTCTTGAACTTTTTGCAATTCTGCCTCAACGAGAGAGTGGGCGAAGCGATGCCAAAGGGAGGGTTAACTGTATTACACGGGCAGTAAATCAATACGCCATTTTGCTTGGGATATTTTTCTTCTGTTTTTCTTTGATTAGCAGTTTTGTTTTAAAGGTTTGTGACTTCCCCTCCCCCCAAGGAGGGTACTAAGGCCTTAGTTCGCATTATGCATACTTTTCACACCTGCGTGGTTTACATGCTGCACAGCATTGTATAATTGGACGAAAATTAAATTGGCATCTTAATTAGGGTACCGTACGTGCCATCTTAAGTTGAAGGTAGGTACATAAACGTCTTCACATAACAGAATATGTGAATATTGAGGAATTATATCAAAATTGTTAAAATATTTTTTTCTTAAGATTCAAGGGTTTATTACTATGCACGGACACCCAGGATTTTCCTTGTTATGACGTCATTATAAACCATGTAAAATGTTAGTTTGATGATCATTATAGAAAAAGGTGTCATGAATTTACTAAGAGAAAACTTATAATTCTTGAGTTTTCCCATAGCGCATGGGTGTCTGTGCATGGTAATCTTTCCAAGACGGTTTATGTTTTCTTAAGGCAATTAGATGAGTTGCTCAGATTTCTCCAGAGAACGGATTTCGTTCTAACCTAACAATCATAAACAATTACCCTCAAAAATCCTTGAAAATATATGGATTGAGTATGCGAAATTTCAGAATGTTAATAAGAATATGACAAATGATATGGTATCAAAAACTCAACTCCCATGGGGAAAATATACGGATTGACTCTTGACACCCTGTTTACACTTGATCCCGAGCTCGGGGTCGAACACTGAGCTCGGGATCAGCCCTCGATCACAAACTGAGTGTAAAGGCTTTAGGGACCAAAATGGAGGGTTCGATCCTAAGCACGGTATCAGTTTAGCAATTAATATTTAATTTATAATTTAATTTATAATTAATAACCGCATCCTGCCACATCCGCTCCACAGCGGGTGAAAAGCCCGCGAAATTGAAGTGGTTCTGTACACTGTACGGTACATGCACAACCCATGCACACATTGATCAGTACATACACACACAGAGCATGACTTTTGACTGCAACTTCTGGCGCTGTGCTCGAGATCAACTAGAGAATGTAAATGCGCCACTCAGGATCATTGCGGTTAACATTGACGCATTCTTAACAGGTGATCAATCTTGATCCTGAAATCGGACCAGTGTAGACACGGTGCAAGAGCACAAAATTTCAGAATGGTAATGAAAATGAGAAAGTATGACACACATGACATGGTATCAAAATGTCATCGACCTATGGAGTAAGTGGGGGGTAAAAAAAAAGTGATCTTGTCAAGTCCCTTTAACTTAAAGGCCCCGTGGATGATCTGTTTTTGAACGATTCTGCGAATAAAACCTTTATAAATCAAAAGAAAGATTTCAGCTTTGTCAAATGTACCACGTTTAAAAAAACCATGAAAATCCATATGCATTTTCCTGGTCTTGGCGGGGTGTTTCAAATATTCGTTCTTAGTTGATCAGGTACTATGTGGCTTGCGTCATGCACTCTGTGGCGCACATACATGTACTGCGTGTGTGCGCGATCCATAAAAATGCATCGCGTTGAAACACGCACACGCAGTACACAGCGCCCATGCATTTTGGACCGCGTAGATGCGAACCAAAAATAAGTAAATCGTTTGCAAACGATCTAAATAATTTCATCTTTACGGATTATTTTCTGGTAAAATTATATTATTTTGAGCGGAAACCTTTCATTGGATAGTTGCTATTAATTCAATCTTTACTTTCAGAACTTTTCCCCTGTAAACTCGTTGATTACTTTTTTGGGTCATTGCAAATGATCCACTGGGCCTTTAATACAATAGTATAAATTGTCTTGATTTGATCATTTTACTATACAGTATATCCATGTAGTGTGTACATGTATTTGTTAGTCATAAATTTACTTCAAATATTAATTTGGAACGGATTATCATAAATTATTTATCAACTTTTTGTTTAACAGTAGCAACTCCAGCTGTGTTTGTTTAGCTATTCTGTGTTTGTCATAATTGTTGATAATATGCATACTGTATATACAGTGTAATGTACAGTTCATTTGGTTGTAGTCAACGTTTAAATAATACCAAATAGCTACGTTGGAAAAACCCGAGGAAAGAGTTGAGAAGTTGATTTTTTGGTCTTTAAATGACTTCATCAAGCATCGGTACCGGTAAGTGCAGATTTGATGGAAAAACCCAACTTTTTGAGTGAGAAAATATATGATACATGTAACTCATACAACTTTATTGTGCTTTAAGGGGCCGTCCATAAAGTACGTACGCATGAAAAGCCGACTTTTTAGACACTCGCCAGTTAAATATCTCAAAAATTATCAATTTCAGGAAGTCGACGACTAATTGATTTCAGAAAGTCAACTTGGTAAAAATATCTCACCAAGTCGACTTATTCCACGTTATAAGTCAACTCAGTGAGTCTCCGTATCTAAACGAATGAGATGGCACTCACAGAGCACAATATGTGGGCACACTGGGCGATAATCAGGCAGTGTAAACACTGCATGTTTTTCTCGAAATCGGCAAACAAAATCGGTCGACCAAATAAAAACGGCCGACTTACAAAAATCGGGCTGTGTAACCATGGCTTTAGACTTGTGTCAAAAGAGAGGGAGAGTTATTTACGGGTATTTCATAGGGAACCACAAAACGAAGAATAACACTATAATTAATCTGAATTCTTAATGTACAGTTTTGGCAGCTTAATTTTAGCCGACTCCGCACTTGACTATTTCCTGAAAGATTTTTGTCAGACAAGTTCGACTGTACTTGAATTTAGCCAAGGGCAAACTGTTTTATAAAACATAATACAATGGCCACAAAGTAAGCTCACTCATGACCCAACAACTTGAACAAACCGGGAACAATGCAATTGCTGGTGTTTACAAATATGTTATGGGTCAATGGACGTAAAGGTCAGCACGAGAGGAAACTCGGGAATATTAATGCAATGTATTCCGGGTCACAGATTTTGACATACAAAAACTGGCAAATGCACAGTATTCTAGTAAATAAATACAGTGGACAAACTACCACAGAGTGTACATGCATGCATGTATATCTTCACAAAAGACACAGGAATGATGATTTGCTTATCAACAACAGAGGGCGCCATTCAGTTTCCATTGCCAAGCTTTTTCAGTCGTGTCATTTGATTGAATGACAAAGTTCTGAATCATATGACTACCATAAACTGTACATACTGTCTACATGTACTAAAATCATGTAATATTACTGAAAACAAGTAACAACGGCATTATACATGTATTTCACTTAATGACCAACAGCAAATCCACACATAATTCACTGGATCAATATGTTAGTAATTAATGACACTGACTACGGTAACGGTACATGTATGATTGTGAAAGAAATGAAACAAGACTCCAGGAAATAGTCTTCGTTCTCACAAATACTGCAAAGAATATAATGGATGTAGAATGAGTGCAAACCAATATATGAAGTTGACCATTACTTTTTTCGTAAAATGACTAATATATTAAAATTTGATTTTGATGGAAAATGTCACTGCACATTTCAGACTATTTTCTGTAAATTCCAAAACTACATTCATCACGCAAATTGAGAAGGCAGTAACTGAGATATATGCATCTTAGAAATCGGCAGTTTTTATGCGAAATCATGTTGTAAAAGAGCTCGAAAAATGTGATGCGGTATGAAGCGCCCCCACAGCGCCAGCGAAGAATTCTGATCAGTCTGATCAGTCTTAGTTCAACACGCTGTCCCATTTTGCACTAAACTAAAGCTTTGACACGAAAGCCTAAATGCAGCAGGATTACGAAGCACATGTGAGGGCGCGAAACGTCTGTCTACCGGTATGTGTAGTAATAGCACACTTTTACACCTGGAATGAAGACCACGCGACTATATTTGCAAAAACAAGCTGTTAATCATTTTTGTGGGCTAAAAACAACAAAATTAAATGTTTTCTTCAATGAAATCCCCAAACAATCTCCCCAAACTGTTGGCAGTTTCACAAGTCTGTCTCGCAACACGAACTGCCTTTTTTGGACCAGAAATCTCACTACAAACATCCTGCTGAGCCCCAATATAAATATTTTTTTAAATGTTTTAAAAATGCATCATTAATCATTAATTTATTTTGAGTATATCTATTTGAAAAGTTTGAATTGAACAATGTTGTGATGTTTTAGAGCTTATTTTTTATGATGCGCAACTTCAGAAACGGCAAGAATGCATTGTGAAACTAAATGGTTAGTGTACCCAGTCCGCGAGCGATGACATCACAGATTTCCAAGTCCCTAGCGCAGTTGGGACGTAACATGGCCATGCCATAAACCCAGTTACCAGTACACAACCATTATTAGGGAAAATCACCATTAGGCCTCGGTATCCGTATTTGTAAAAATTTGAAGAAACATTTGTACCATAGTATTAAACCCTCAGTAGTACGGCCTATTCCTACCTTTTTTCCCTCTTTTGCCTCAACTTCCACAGGCGCAGGCATCATTGGTAACGTTAAACTTGATTGCGGCGAAGTCATCAAATGGTCAACTATGATCAACTTGCTGAACCAAAGTCAACACAGTCAGTGGCAAGATGTGGTCAATATGGCAAGAATAATAATGTTGGCAGCAGTTGAAATGGAAGAACAGAAGAATTTTGGTAAACAAAATTTCTCAAAACTTCTCCAAAGTCATGAAGTTAGAGAAAGCAAGACAAGTGCCAAAATCTGTTGACAAACTGACTGGGTTTTGGAGTGATTGCAACAAAGCAAGCTACACCGGAAGACCATCTAATATTGATACAGTGCTTGGCAGACAAGAGAAACAGCTGTGCGTTCGATCTGAAGACACAACAGAACTCGCAACCACGTGGCTGAAATGAAACGCCATGGCCCATGCGGTCACGATAATGAGATGCAAACTAGTCATTGTGGGGGAGAGTGACCTCTACTTGGATAAATCGCCTGGGGATTAGTCTATCGATCATTAGCTGGTAATTTTTAGCACGACCGGACCACAGTCGCCCACTTGCGACGCCGCGCCACACGGCTCATTCATTCAGCCTGGCATGCACCTGCACTGCGTCCTTGGCCGGCCCGGCCCGCGGCGCGCTCTCGCCTGTTCAGCCTACAAAAACACTGACCGGTCACTCAACTTTGGCCAAAATTCACACTTAATATTCAAACAATCTATAAGGATTAAGACGGGCTTACCCTTCCCGCTCCTTCCGGGTGCAAAGGCTTGTGATTCGTTCGTGATCTTTCCGACACTTGCCCGTTGTTGCCGTGATCTTTTCCTGCCTCCATGCCGTGACGGTCCGCCATCTTGCCGAATAACAGCTGTGTCATGCAACGTCATCACCGTCGTAGCCAATCAACGTCGTTATTTATGAGCGGGATTTTTAATTGGGTGAAAGTTGTAAACAAATTATTCCAAAGCAAGATTGTTGTCCCCTTTGTTTCATAATCACCAAAATTTGCTTAAAAATTATGTTTACATTCCTTTGTTCTTTTAATCAATTTATTCCACACTCGGACAGTATGTGGAATTCACGGGAAATTCATCTTTGTAATTCCTGAAATTATGACTTTTTTTTTTACTGTTTTGTAATAAATGTCGACATAAATTGTGTTGAAAAATATATTTTGAGCGATTCTGTGAACCTACACCTTAATTTTCAGTTATGTTTCAGGAATTCGCCCCCTTTTTCCCTACCACCCCAACTTCATCTCAAAACTTCAAAAAAAAACTATTTACAACAAATTGGGGTACAACTAAAACCTTATAATAATATACAAGATTTATTACTCTTACATCAATGCCTTATCGACAGGCTTTTCATTTTACATGATTACTTTACGAGTCCATGAAATTTACTCTAACAACTTTGAAATAAAATATGGATGCACTTACATAATAGAAGGTTGGCTCACCAACTTCACATTTACAATAGAACGTATTGAATAACTGCCATCTTGGAGGGCAACTTTTGTCATTTAAAATGGTCAACAATGTAAGCACAAAATGTGCAACCATGCATGTTCTCACAGCACAAAGAAATTGCCCTACAAGATGGCAGCTATTTAATGCAGTCTATAAGGCCAGAGCAGTCGTCTTGTATGTTATTACTTGACATGACAGAACTAAACTCCTCAAAAAAAGTTTGGAAAGTCAAGTTTGACTGACGATTTCTCTCTTGTTGCAAAATAATGTTCCTTGATTTTTTATATCATTGGAAAGCCATGTTATTCCTCTTTACGATGATGTGTCATTTGTTATGATTAAGCAAATGGGGGATGTGCAGCACAGCTAAATGCGGGGGCGGGTGTAAAGTGAAATGTCACAAAATGCATTGCTATTGTTAAAAAGTGCATTGACACATTCCCATCCTCCAGGCAAAAGGGGAATGCACTGCACGACAATAGCAGTGAATTTTGTGACATTTCACTTTCCACCCACCCCTGTATTCCGCTATACTGCACATCCCCCAATTGAATAATCATAACAAATGACACATCACTGTAAAGAGGAATAACAGGGCTTTCCAATGATACCAAATTCAAGGGAAATGATTTATTAACAAGAGAGAAATCGTCAGTCAAACTTGACTTTCCGAACTTTTTTTGAGAAGTTTATATGTTACAAAAATGGTAAAAAAACAACTCATTTGTTTAAAAAATGCACTCATAAGCCACCCAACAGTGGCTAAAATGAGCATAAAGTCAGAAATTCCAAAAAATGATATTGGTATTTTTTTAATTCAGCAGAAAGAGCTTTCTAAAGGTATATAATACATAAGGTAAAAGTATTCCCCCAACGCAACACAGCTTGGAGAAGTGGTAGTGTTCAAACAAATCTTACAAATATTCAAACAAAATTTCTTATGAGGCACGAAGAAAGCTATCGTCAAAATTGAACCGACTTTGAACTGTCATTACAGGAAATACAGGAGTGCGACTTTACGCTCATTTTGTTGTGACAGGTCACAAATAAGAACAGCAAAAAATTTCTTGTCATCCATGATCTGTTTTTTATTTTCCGTCTACATTGTTTCTCTGAAGTTTCATTTTGGAACTGGCTGTTTTGAGAAATGGGGGACAGTTTTCCTCATTTCGTCCTTCAAGTTTGACCTCCGACCCCACAACAACGTCAGTTGACCTCCGAACCTCTCTCAGACAAGTCTTCAATAATTGTTCTCTTGCATTTTTTTGGTTCGTTTGGCAACTTCAAGTTGGCAGCAGTAATATTTTGAAATGATGACAGGATTTCACTGTCCGAGTCGGAGCTGTCATCTGATTGGCTACTGTTGTCCCCTTCATCGCTAGAAGAGCTGTCTTCGGCAAAAAGAGCCAAATTCTGCACACGGAATATACAAAAAAAGATAAGAATTGAGAAGTTGATCATTACTATTTTTTTCTTAAAGAACGCATGAATTTGTATTACATAAAACTATAGCAGAGGATCTTTTACACATTGTAATCAATTTCAGAGAAATCATTAGTTGCCTTTTGGTGTAATTGCAATTTTTATGCTAATGAATTTCCATATTCATGAGCAAAGCCGTGATGTCATCTCAGGACAACAGAGGAATTCTCCATAGACTTGTGTACAAATGTTGGTGTCATTTTCAATGGCTTCTTGATATCATGAACTGTATCAGTTTACTGAGTTTGTTTAGTATGTCATTTGCAACAATCCTAACAAGTTTGTTTAAGTAAAAAATTGATCAGTAGGCTACTGTTACTGTTTGAAATGTAATTTACTTTTCTTTGTTTTTTTAACTGTGGGTTCCCTCTATGATTAGCTATAAACAGCGCCCTCACCTGTCAAGAACATTTTAAAGTAGAGAAAAGGTCACCTTTTTTTGGAAAATAAAAACAAATTTGAGTTTGCTTCTTTGTCTGCAGCAGTTTGATCCTTTGATTTGTGTATAAGACCAGCTGGTTGATAATTGTCATTTCACAAAACCTTTAAAATGACTTATCAAGCATCAATACTACAGATTTGTTAGAAAAACCCAAATTTAGAAGTGAATTTTTTTTTTTGAGATTTGTGACCGGCTCCAGCAACACCCAACACTTGTGATGAAAATTCAAAATTTTAGTTTTGGTATCAGCTTAGTGTGCATACAAAAAGGTATCTTTTAAAACATGTTTGAGGAAATTCTGATAATTTTTGGCGAAGTTATGACAAATTAAAGTATGACAGATCAGAAAAAGTGAAATGGAGCTATTGGTCTTTAAAGTTTGACAAACTAGTTGATTATTTAATTTGTTGTCAATAATATGAGGAATTTTGAGACAGTTCAAACAACAAAACAAATCTTGATTGTATCCCGATGTTCAGGTTGATTCTGCCAAATTTTCAAGTTGGTCCCAGAGGCCATTTTTTAAGGTTGTGGACCCATATCACATAATGGGAAATGCCGAGAAGCGTCGGGTTTTGCCAGAGTCGGTCACATTTTATAAAAAAAACAAAAAAAACACCAAGATTTTTCATCTAGTCTTATAGGTTTTGGAAAAGACGTTGATGAGCGTCAACTCTTACAGAAATGTTTTCCTATGTTCACCACTGACATCTTACCATTTCAATAACTTCTTTCTGACAATCCGAGATATTTTCAATATCTAAATCCTCTGCAGGAACTGTCTTAAGTCGCTCCTCCAACGCACAATTTGCATCTCGCATTTTGGGTAGAAATGATTTTACTTCACTTAGGACTAAAGTGTAAACAAGATAAACAAGAAAACAACTGTCAAAATATACTGAAAGTCAAAAGAATCAAGATTTTTCAGCAAAAAGGTCAAATTGGGCATGGAAAGAATTGATAAGTTGATCATGGCTTCAGACCTTGTGTGCTAAACATATGAGACGGGCTAAACATTTTCTAACCGTTGGTTTCCTCACAAAATCTTAATCTCACAATTTTTAGTATTTTTTTAGTTTACTTTATGTCACAACTGGAATTTAAGGAAAATAATTATTGGAATCGATAGCTTGGATGATTTTGAAATACCTTTTCCATTGACATTTCCGTCGCAAATGTTGCATTTCCATGAAAATTCTGTGTTTTTGTCACCATACAAAAATGTGTGAAACTGCTGCCGGCCGAGCAGTGTGTGAAGCGCGCCAAGAAAGAGGGCGTGCGCATGATGATCTGTTTGGTTTCTGGCCGGCCGCTTTGCGTGCAATCATATGCAATATTTTTTCCGTGATTTTTCTCTAAAACTAAGCCTTTGCGACGGAAATGTATGTAAGTATTCATATTCTAAAATCATCCAAGCTATCGATTCCAATAATTACTTTCGTCAAATTCCAGTTGTGACATAAACTTAAAAAATACCAAATTTTTAAAATTCTGACCAACTTCCCAACTCTTACCTTGTCAGTTCACAAATGAGAGGCACTCAAGCACGTCATGCCTAATTTTGAGTCAAATTGACAATTAGGAATAGTTCTCATAAACATTTTAACAGAGATGTACACAAAAAGAAAAAAGAAAGAAAAATATCATGAGAAGATTCTTTTGATGCTTAGTAATGTCCTGAATCGTAGCATTTTTACACTGTCTTTTTACACGGCCGGTTGCAACTCAGAGGAGAAAAACAACAACAACAAAACAAAAACAACTTTGATAAAAATGAGTCAAGAATTTACTAACCTGACGATTGAGGCACCCTATATGGCTTTGTCTTCTTAATAAGAAGAGGATCATCTGTTTAAAAAGGGTAAATAAGAAAGGTTGGGTCAATTCTAAAGAGGAACATCCAAGAATTTGGGTGAAATTACTGCTATGATTTTTTCAAATGCCAATTTTCTTTTATTATTTTGGATAATAACAACTTCAGTTGTCATGGCCTATAGACTTTGTACACATGATACCAGGTAGCGATTTGGCGATGGTGCAATACATTTTCGTCCCCGTTCTCGCATACATTTGCACATGTCCGTAAATTGGGCAAGAAAAGCAAGTATGAAATCTAAGCTGAAATTTCACATTCCGCAAGTGACAAACCATTCAATATTCTGCCAACATCAAGCAGATCTCTCGAGTGGGTCGCTCCTTTCGTATGTTGCCATTTGTCGGTGTTTTTCTCATTTTCTAACTCGGCCATGTTGACGAAACACAAGACACGTGCGTCCACACAGCATGCATGCGGGTACAAAAATGATCAGCGTCAAGCTAGCACCGGATTCAGCACCATATTCAATCGTCAAATGAGCACCAGATTCATCACCGGATTCAATCGTCAAGTGCTGTACGCTGCATACACGTACGCACGTCGTACGAAACTACGGAAGCCTATAAAGCACAAATGGTCAAAGTTGTTTCCGTTCTTTAAAACCGGTGCATAGAACATTTCATTTTATACAAATTTCAACCCATATACCTGGGTACATCCCCAGACATTCCTGTGGTGGTCTGGTGTTTTCTTCTTTGGAAAATTTAAGCACCTGCCTGGGTCCACTTTCTGTTGTTGTTCGCGTACACAACTACATGGACGGTAAGAGCGCGTCATGTGAGCAAAGACGAATGGTCCAAGATCTTTTTCTCCATTTAAAAAACGGTGCATAGGAGTTATTTCATACTTTGACAAATGTCTACCTATATAACTGGGTACATCCCCAGAAATTCCTGGGGTGGTCCGGGATTTTCTTCTTTAGAAACGTTTAAACACCAAACCCAGCACCAGATTCGAGCGTACGCCGAGCGGCAAACGGGTCTGTTCTGTCCTTGTTCGCAGGCAGGGCAGCAAGAGCAGAAGCGAGCAAGCGCATGGTCCAAGTTGTTTCCGTTCTTTAAAAAAAACGGTGCATAGGAATTATTTCATACTTTGACAAATTGCAACCTGTGTACCCGGTTACATCCCCACAAATTCCTATAGGGTGGTCCGGGATTTTCTTCTTTAGAAATTTTAAAGATCAAACTTAGCACCAGATTCGAGCGGCAAACGGGTCCGTTCTGTCCTTGTTCGCCTATATGGCCATGCAGCAGGCCAGGTGCAGGCAGGGCAGCAAGAGCAGAAGCGAGCAAGGGCATGGTCCAGGTTGTTTCCGTTCTTTAAAAAAAAAACGGTGCATAGAAATTATTTCATACTTTGACAAATTTCAACCCATATACCGGGGTACATCCCCAGAAATTCCTGGGGTGGTCCGGGATTTTCTTCTTTAACAATTTTAAACACAAATCCCAGCACCAGATTCGAGCGTATACGCCGAGCGGCAAACGGGTCCGTTCTGTCCTTGTTTGTCTACATGGCCATGCAGCAGGGCCTAGGAGGCAGTGCAGCAAGAGCAGAGAAGCGAGCAAGTGTATGACCCAAGTTGTTTTCGTTCTTTAAAAAAAAAACGGTGCATAGGAATTATTTCATACTTTGACAAATTTTAACCCATGCATATACCGGGGTACAACCCCAGAAATTCCTGGGGTGGTCCGGTGTTTTCTTCTTTGGAAATTTTAAGCACCCGCCCTGGTCCAGTTTCTGTCGTTGTTTACATGGACGGTAAGAGCGCGATATGTGAGCAAAGACGAATGGTCCAAGATCTTTTTCTCTATTTAAAAAATGGTGCATAGGAATTATTTCATACTTTGACAAATTCAAACCCATATACCGGGGTATATCCCTAGAAATTCCTGGGGTGGTCCCGGATTTTCTTCTTCAGAAAGTTAAACACCAAATCCATAGCACCAGATTCGAGCCTTCGCCCAGCGGCAAACGGGTCCGTTCTGTACTTGTTCGCCTACATGGCCGTGCAGGCAGGGCAGCAAGAGCAGAAGCGAGCATGAAGCTCACGGTCCAAGTTGTTTCCGTTCTTTAAAAAAAACCGTGCATAGGAATTATTTCATACTTTGACAAATTTCAACCCATATACCCGGGTACATCTCAAGAAATTCCTGGGATGGTCCGGGATTTTCTTCTTTATAAATTTTAAACACCAAACTGAGCACCAGATTCAAGCGTTCGCCGAGCGGCAAACGGGTCCGTTCTGTCCTTGTTCGCCTATATACATGGCCATGCAGCAGGCAGTGCAGCAAGAGCAGAAGCGAGCATGAAGCTCATGGTCCAAGTTGTTTCCGTTCTTTAAAAAACCGTGCTTAGGAATTATTTCATACTTTAACAAATTCCAACCCATATACCCGGGTACATCCCCAGAAATTCCTGGGGTGGTCCGGGATTTTCTTCTTTATAAATTTTAAACACCAAACTTAGCACCAGATTCGAGCGTACGCCGAGCGGCAAACGGTCCGTTCTGTCCTTGTTCGAGTATATACATGGCCATGCAGCAGGCAGTGCAGCAAGAGCAGAAGCGAGCATGAAGCTCATGGTCCAAGTTGTTTCCGTTCTTTAAAAAAAACCGTGCATAGGAATTATTTCATACTTTGACAAATTTCAACCCATATACCCTGGTACATCTCCAGAAATTCCTGGGGTGGTCCGGGATTTTCTTCTTTATAAATTTTAAACACCAAACTGAGCACCAGATTCAAGCGTACGCCGAGCGGCAAACGGGTCCGTTCTGTCCTTGTTCGCCTACATGGCCGTGCAGGCAGGGCAGCAAGAGCAGAAGCGAGCAAGCGCATGGTCCAGGTTGTTTCCGTTCTTTGAAAAAAAAACGGTGCATAGGAATTATTTGATACTTTGACAAATTTCAACCCATATACCCTGGTACATCTCCAGAAATTCCTGGGGTGGTCCGGGATTTTCTTCTTTATAAATTTTAAACACCAAACTGAGCACCAGATTCAAGCGTACGCCGAGCGGCAAACGGGTCCGTTCTGTCCTTGTTCGCCTATATACATGGCCATGCAGCAGGCAGTGCAGCAAGAGCAGAAGCGAGCATGAAGCTCATGGTCCAAGTTGTTTCCGTTCTTTAAAAAAACCGTGCATAGGAATTATTTCATACTTTGACAAATTCCAACCCATATACCCTGGTACATCTCCAGAAATTCCTGGGGTGGTCCGGGATTTTCTTCTTTATAAATTTTAAACACCAAACTTAGCACCAGATTCGAGCGTACGCCGAGCGGCAAACGGTCCGTTCTGTCCTTGTTCGAGTATATACATGGCCATGCAGCAGGCAGTGCAGCAAGAGCAGAAGCGAGCATGAAGCTCATGGTCCAAGTTGTTTCCGTTCTTTACAAAAAACCGTGCATAGGAATTATTTCATACTTTGACAAATTTCAACCCATATACCCGGGTACATCCCCAGAAATTCCTGGGGTGGTCCGGGATTTTCTTCTTTATAAATTTTAAACACCAAACTGAGCACCAGATTCAAGCGTATACGCCGAGCGGCAAACGGGTCCGTTCTGTCCTTGTTTGTCTACATGGCCATGCAGCAGGGCCTAGGAGGCAGTGCAGCAAGAGCAGAGAAGCGAGCAAGTGTATGACCCAAGTTGTTTTCGTTCTTTAAAAAAAAAACGGTGCATAGGAATTATTTCATACTTTGACAAATTTTAACCCATGCATATACCGGGGTACAACCCCAGAAATTCCTGGGGTGGTCCGGTGTTTTCTTCTTTGGAAATTTTAAGCACCCGCCCTGGTCCAGTTTCTGTCGTTGTTTACATGGACGGTAAGAGCGCGATATGTGAGCAAAGACGAATGGTCCAAGATCTTTTTCTCTATTTAAAAAATGGTGCATAGGAATTATTTCATACTTTGACAAATTCAAACCCATATACCGGGGTATATCCCTAGAAATTCCTGGGGTGGTCCCGGATTTTCTTCTTCAGAAAGTTAAACACCAAATCCATAGCACCAGATTCGAGCCTTCGCCCAGCGGCAAACGGGTCCGTTCTGTACTTGTTCGCCTACATGGCCGTGCAGGCAGGGCAGCAAGAGCAGAAGCGAGCATGAAGCTCACGGTCCAAGTTGTTTCCGTTCTTTAAAAAAAACCGTGCATAGGAATTATTTCATACTTTGACAAATTTCAACCCATATACCCGGGTACATCTCAAGAAATTCCTGGGATGGTCCGGGATTTTCTTCTTTATAAATTTTAAACACCAAACTGAGCACCAGATTCAAGCGTTCGCCGAGCGGCAAACGGGTCCGTTCTGTCCTTGTTCGCCTATATACATGGCCATGCAGCAGGCAGTGCAGCAAGAGCAGAAGCGAGCATGAAGCTCATGGTCCAAGTTGTTTCCGTTCTTTAAAAAACCGTGCTTAGGAATTATTTCATACTTTAACAAATTCCAACCCATATACCCGGGTACATCCCCAGAAATTCCTGGGGTGGTCCGGGATTTTCTTCTTTATAAATTTTAAACACCAAACTTAGCACCAGATTCGAGCGTACGCCGAGCGGCAAACGGTCCGTTCTGTCCTTGTTCGAGTATATACATGGCCATGCAGCAGGCAGTGCAGCAAGAGCAGAAGCGAGCATGAAGCTCATGGTCCAAGTTGTTTCCGTTCTTTAAAAAAAACCGTGCATAGGAATTATTTCATACTTTGACAAATTTCAACCCATATACCCTGGTACATCTCCAGAAATTCCTGGGGTGGTCCGGGATTTTCTTCTTTATAAATTTTAAACACCAAACTGAGCACCAGATTCAAGCGTACGCCGAGCGGCAAACGGGTCCGTTCTGTCCTTGTTCGCCTACATGGCCGTGCAGGCAGGGCAGCAAGAGCAGAAGCGAGCAAGCGCATGGTCCAGGTTGTTTCCGTTCTTTGAAAAAAAAACGGTGCATAGGAATTATTTGATACTTTGACAAATTTCAACCCATATACCCTGGTACATCTCCAGAAATTCCTGGGGTGGTCCGGGATTTTCTTCTTTATAAATTTTAAACACCAAACTGAGCACCAGATTCAAGCGTACGCCGAGCGGCAAACGGGTCCGTTCTGTCCTTGTTCGCCTATATACATGGCCATGCAGCAGGCAGTGCAGCAAGAGCAGAAGCGAGCATGAAGCTCATGGTCCAAGTTGTTTCCGTTCTTTAAAAAAACCGTGCATAGGAATTATTTCATACTTTGACAAATTCCAACCCATATACCCTGGTACATCTCCAGAAATTCCTGGGGTGGTCCGGGATTTTCTTCTTTATAAATTTTAAACACCAAACTTAGCACCAGATTCGAGCGTACGCCGAGCGGCAAACGGTCCGTTCTGTCCTTGTTCGAGTATATACATGGCCATGCAGCAGGCAGTGCAGCAAGAGCAGAAGCGAGCATGAAGCTCATGGTCCAAGTTGTTTCCGTTCTTTACAAAAAACCGTGCATAGGAATTATTTCATACTTTGACAAATTTCAACCCATATACCCGGGTACATCCCCAGAAATTCCTGGGGTGGTCCGGGATTTTCTTCTTTATAAATTTTAAACACCAAACTGAGCACCAGATTCAAGCGTATACGCCGAGCGGCAAACGGGTCCGTTCTGTCCTTGTTTGTCTACATGGCCATGCAGCAGGGCCTAGGAGGCAGTGCAGCAAGAGCAGAGAAGCGAGCAAGTGTATGACCCAAGTTGTTTTCGTTCTTTAAAAAAAAAACGGTGCATAGGAATTATTTCATACTTTGACAAATTTTAACCCATGCATATACCGGGGTACAACCCCAGAAATTCCTGGGGTGGTCCGGTGTTTTCTTCTTTGGAAATTTTAAGCACCCGCCCTGGTCCAGTTTCTGTCGTTGTTTACATGGACGGTAAGAGCGCGATATGTGAGCAAAGACGAATGGTCCAAGATCTTTTTCTCTATTTAAAAAATGGTGCATAGGAATTATTTCATACTTTGACAAATTCAAACCCATATACCGGGGTATATCCCTAGAAATTCCTGGGGTGGTCCCGGATTTTCTTCTTCAGAAAGTTAAACACCAAATCCATAGCACCAGATTCGAGCCTTCGCCCAGCGGCAAACGGGTCCGTTCTGTACTTGTTCGCCTACATGGCCGTGCAGGCAGGGCAGCAAGAGCAGAAGCGAGCATGAAGCTCACGGTCCAAGTTGTTTCCGTTCTTTAAAAAAAACCGTGCATAGGAATTATTTCATACTTTGACAAATTTCAACCCATATACCCGGGTACATCTCAAGAAATTCCTGGGATGGTCCGGGATTTTCTTCTTTATAAATTTTAAACACCAAACTGAGCACCAGATTCAAGCGTTCGCCGAGCGGCAAACGGGTCCGTTCTGTCCTTGTTCGCCTATATACATGGCCATGCAGCAGGCAGTGCAGCAAGAGCAGAAGCGAGCATGAAGCTCATGGTCCAAGTTGTTTCCGTTCTTTAAAAAACCGTGCTTAGGAATTATTTCATACTTTAACAAATTCCAACCCATATACCCGGGTACATCCCCAGAAATTCCTGGGGTGGTCCGGGATTTTCTTCTTTATAAATTTTAAACACCAAACTTAGCACCAGATTCGAGCGTACGCCGAGCGGCAAACGGTCCGTTCTGTCCTTGTTCGAGTATATACATGGCCATGCAGCAGGCAGTGCAGCAAGAGCAGAAGCGAGCATGAAGCTCATGGTCCAAGTTGTTTCCGTTCTTTAAAAAAAACCGTGCATAGGAATTATTTCATACTTTGACAAATTTCAACCCATATACCCTGGTACATCTCCAGAAATTCCTGGGGTGGTCCGGGATTTTCTTCTTTATAAATTTTAAACACCAAACTGAGCACCAGATTCAAGCGTACGCCGAGCGGCAAACGGGTCCGTTCTGTCCTTGTTCGCCTACATGGCCGTGCAGGCAGGGCAGCAAGAGCAGAAGCGAGCAAGCGCATGGTCCAGGTTGTTTCCGTTCTTTGAAAAAAAAACGGTGCATAGGAATTATTTGATACTTTGACAAATTTCAACCCATATACCCTGGTACATCTCCAGAAATTCCTGGGGTGGTCCGGGATTTTCTTCTTTATAAATTTTAAACACCAAACTGAGCACCAGATTCAAGCGTACGCCGAGCGGCAAACGGGTCCGTTCTGTCCTTGTTCGCCTATATACATGGCCATGCAGCAGGCAGTGCAGCAAGAGCAGAAGCGAGCATGAAGCTCATGGTCCAAGTTGTTTCCGTTCTTTAAAAAAACCGTGCATAGGAATTATTTCATACTTTGACAAATTCCAACCCATATACCCGGGTACATCCCCAGAAATTCCTGGGGTGGTCCGGGATTTTCTTCTTTATAAATTTTAAACACCAAACTTAGCACCAGATTCGAGCGTACGCCGAGCGGCAAACGGTCCGTTCTGTCCTTGTTCGAGTATATACATGGCCATGCAGCAGGCAGTGCAGCAAGAGCAGAAGCGAGCATGAAGCTCATGGTCCAAGTTGTTTCCGTTCTTTACAAAAAACCGTGCATAGGAATTATTTCATACTTTGACAAATTTCAACCCATATACCCGGGTACATCCCCAGAAATTCCTGGGGTGGTCCGGGATTTTCTTCTTTATAAATTTTAAACACCAAACTGAGCACCAGATTCAAGCGTACGCCGAGCGGCAAACGGGTCCGTTCTGTCCTTGTTCGCCTACATGGCCGTGCAGGCAGGGCAGCAAGAGCAGAAGCGAGCAAGCGCATGGTCCAGGTTGTTTCCGTTCTTTAAAAAAAAAACGGTGCATAGGAATTATTTGATACTTTGACAAATTTCAACCCATATACCCTGGTACATCTCCAGAAATTCCTGGGGTGGTCCGGGATTTTCTTCTTTATAAATTTTAAACACCAAACTGAGCACCAGATTCAAGCGTACGCCGAGCGGCAAACGGGTCCGTTCTGTCCTTGTTCGCCTACATGGCCGTGCAGGCAGGGCAGCAAGAGCAGAAGCGAGCAAGCGCATGGTCCAGGTTGTTTCCGTTCTTTAAAACAAAAAACGGAGCATAGGAATTATTTCATACTTTGACAAATTTCAACCCATATACCCGGGTACATCCCCAGAAATTCCTGGGGTGGTCCGGTGCTTTCTTCTTTGGAAATTGTAAGCACACGCCCGGGTCCAGTTCCTGTCCTTGTTCGCGTATGGACTGTATATAGGCGAAGAGCGCGGTACGTGAGCAAAAAAAAAACGAATGGCCCAAGGATTTGTCTCCATTTAAACAAACGGTGCATAGAAATTATTTCATACTTTAACAAATAGCAACCTGTATACCCGGGTACATCCCCAGAAATTCCTGGGGTGGTCCGGGATTTTCTTCTTTAGAAATTTTAAAGACCAAACTTAGCACCAGATTCGAGCGGCAAAAGGGTCCGTTCTGTCCTTGTTCGCCTACATGGCCATGCAGCAGGCAGTGCAGCAAGAGCAGAAACGAGCATGAAGCTCATGGTCCAAGTTGTTTCCGTTCTTTAAAAAATGGTGCATAAGAATTATTTCAAACTTTGACAAATGTCAACCCATATACCCAGGTACATCCCCAGAAATTCCTGGGGTGGTCCGGTATTTTCTTCTTTAGAAATTGTAAAGACCAAACTTAGCACCAGATTCGAGCGGCAAACGGGTCCGTTCTGTCCTTGTTCGCCAACATGGCCATACAGCAGGGTGCAGGCAGGGCAGCAAGAGCAGGAGCGAGCAAGCGCATGGTCCAGGTTGTTTTCGTTCTTTAAAAAAAATGGTGCATAGGAATTATTTCAAACTTTGACAAATTTCAACCCATATACCGGGGTACATCCCCAAAAATTCCTGGGGTGGTCCGGGATTTTCTTCTTTAGAAATTTTAAAGACCAAACTTAGCACCAGATTCGAGCGGCAAACGGGTCCGTTCTGTCCTTGTTCGCCTACATGGCCATGCAGCAGGGCCTATAGGAGGCAGTGCAGCAAGAGCAGGGAAGCGAGCAAGTGTATGACCCAAGTTGTTTTCGTTCTTTAAAAAAAAACAGTGCATAGGAATTATTTCAAACTTTGACAATTTTCAACCCATATACCCAGGTACATCCCCAAAAATTCTTGGGGTGGTCCGGGATTTTCTTCTTTAGAAATTTTAAAGACCAAACTTAGCACCAGATTCGAGCGGCAAACGGGTCCGTTCTGTCCTTGTTCGCCTACATGGCCATGCAGCAGGGCCTAGGAGGCAGTGCAGCAAGAGCAGAGAAGCGAGCAAGTGTATGACCCAAGTTGTTTTCGTTCTTTAAAAAAAAACGGTGCATAGGAATTATTTCATACTTTGACAAATTTTAACCCATATACCGGGGTACATCCCCAGAAATTCCTGGGGTGGTCCGGTGTTTTCTTCTTTGGAAATTTTAAGCACCCGCCCTGGTCCAGTTTCTGTCGTTGTTTACATGGACGGTAAGAGCGCGATATGTGAGCAAAGACGAATGGTCCAAGATCTTTTGCTCTATTTAAAAAATGGTGCATAGGAATTCTTTCATACTTTGACAAATTCAAACCCATATACCGGGGTATATCCCTAGAAATTCCTGGGGTGGTCCCGGATTTTCTTCTTCAGAAATGTTAAACACCAAATCCATAGCACCAGATTCGAGCCTTCGCCCAGCAGCAAACGGGTCCGTTCTGTACTTTTTCGCGAACACAGCCATGCAGTATGCAGGGCAGCAACAGCAGAAGCGATCAAGCGCATGGTCCAATATACAAGTTGTTTCCGTTCTCAAAAAAAAAACGGTCCATAGGAATTATTTCATACTTTGACAAATTTCAACCCATATACCCGGGTACATCCCCAGAAATTCCTGGGGTGGTCCGGTGCTTTCTTCTTTGGAAATTGTAAGCACACGCCCGGGTCCAGTTCCTGTCCTTGTTCGCGTATGGACTGTATATAGGCGAAGAGCGCGGTACGTGAGCAAAAAAAAACGAATGGCCCAAGGATTTGTCTCCATTTAAACAAACGGTGCATAGAAATTATTTCACACTTTAACAAATAGCAACCTGTATACCCGGGTACATCCCCAGAAATTCCTGGGGTGGTCCGGGATTTTCTTCTTTAGAAATTGTAAAGACCAAACTTAGCACCAGATTCGAGCGGCAAAAGGGTCCGTTCTGTCCTTGTTCGCCTACATGGCCATGCAGCAGGCAGTGCAGCAAGAGCAGAAACGAGCATGAAGCTCATGGTCCAAGTTGTTTCCGTTCTTTAAAAAATGGTGCATAAGAATTATTTCAAACTTTGACAAATGTCAACCCATATACCCAGGTACATCCCCAGAAATTTCTGGGGTGGTCCGGTATTTTCTTTTTTAGAAATTGTAAAGACCAAACTTAGCACCAGATTCGAGCGGCAAACGGGTCCGTTCTGTCCTTGTTCGCCAACATGGCCATACATCAGGGTGCAGGCAGGGCAGCAAGAGCAGAAGCGAGCAAGCGCATGGTCCAGGTTGTTTTCGTTCTTTAAAAAAAATGGTGCATAGGAATTATTTCAAACTTTGACAAATTTCAACCCATATACCGGGGTACATCCCCAAAAATTCCTGGGGTGGTCCGGGATTTTCTTCTTTAGAAATTTTAAAGACCAAACTTAGCACCAGATTCGAGCGGCAAACGGGTCCGTTCTGTCCTTGTTCGCCTACATGGCCATGCAGCAGGCTGCAGGCAGGGCAGCAAGAGCAGAAGCGAGCAAGCGCATGGTCCAGGTTGTTTTCGTTCTTAAAAAAAAAATGGTGCATAGGAATTATTTCAAACTTTGACAAATTTCAAACCATATACCCAGGTACATCCCCAAAAATTCCTGGGGTGGTCCGGGATTTTCTTCTTTAGAAATTTTAAAGACCAAACTTAGCACCAGATTCGAGCGGCAAAAGGGTCCGTTCTGTCCTTGTTCGCCTATATACATGGCCATGCAGCAGGCAGTGCAGCAAGAGCAGAAGCGATCAAGCGCATGGTCCAGGTTGTTTCCGTTCTTTGAAAAAAAAAGGGTGCATAGAAATTATTTCATACTTTGACAAATTTCAACCCATATACCCGGGTACATCCCCAGAAATTCCTGGGGTGGTCCGGGATTTTCTTCTTTAGGGTCCGTTCTGTCCTTGTTCGCCTATAACATGGCCATGCAGCAGGCTGCAGGCAGGGCAGCAAGAGCAGAAGCGAACAAGCGCATGGTCCAGGTTGTTTCCGTTCTTTAAAAAAAAACGGTGCATAGAAATTATATCATACTTTGACAAATTTCAACCCATATACCCGGGTACATCCCCAGAAATTCCTGGGGTGGTCCGGGATTTTCTTCTTTAGAAATTTTAAAGACCAAACTTAGCACCAGATTCGAGCGACAAACGGGTCCGTTCTGTCCTTGTTCGCCTATATACATGGCCATGCAGCAGGGTGCAGGCAGGGCAGCAAGAGCAGGGTACCCGGGTACATCCCCAGAAATTTGTTTGCTTTATAAAAATGTGTTTTTAGCAAAATCTTATGTGATGTGTATCACAATTGACTGGTGTTCTGCTATTCTTGCTAATAACACAAGTTGATATACAATTGTGACTATTAACCCATTTTTATAAAGCAAACAAATTTTGGATTAAGCAATTTGTTTAGCTAAACAGCTTTATGAAATTGGCCTCTGGCCCCAATGTATTTATCTTTAAACTTTAAAGGTGCACACCGGCCTACTGTTTACATGATTTAGTGATGTAGCAGCATTGACAATACTTTTTTGATGGTCGTTGTGAAAAAAGATCATCAAAATATCCCGTAATTTACTAAAGAAGTGCAAAATTAACAAAAACGGTCAAAAGACGGGTTATACGCTTTACCAGCCGTTGCAACTACGCGCGAGCCTCACGACTTTGTCACAAACGATTCGCTCTTCTCCTGCCCAGGATATCTCCAATTTTCTGCTCACGATTTCACTGGACAGCCCGGACGACCGAATAGGAATTTCCGTTTTCTTTTGAGGAGTTGGCATCATGTTTTTTTCTTCACGAACGTACACCGCAGCAACACACCCGGCCGTGTGTGGACTCAGGCTATTTGCCGTGCTGCGCGGGGCAAATATCGTATACTCCACGGTAGCCTGCCGTAGCACGCGCTCGCTCCCGTTCTCCGGACTCTCGAAACAAACAATTATGTTCGAATTTTCATACTATGTTTAACTTTGTTTCATACCTGTATAAATAGTCTCTCTTTTGTCAATTACTTATAAATATTGGGGGAAAATCAGAGTTGAATTTGGTGCAGTTCTGCAGTAACAAACATTTATACGGCTGGAAATACAACTAACTTGTAAGGACCACGTGACTTTTCGGAACCAGAATTTGGTTCCGAAAAGTCACGTGACCTTAAATTTTTCAAAAGTGCTCAGAAACGGCCAAATTTGACGGCGTCTTTTCAGGATATATTTAATTTTCTCTCGAAGGCGCTTCAAAATAATGTATGGGTCTATTTCGAGCCCAAAATAGCCCAACAAAGCCGGTGTGTTCCTTTAAACCGTGATCGGTTCGTTAATAGTGCAACACTGGCACCATGTGCAACTACATTGGCCACGCCCACCTTTGACGTTGGAAAGTAAAACAAACTGCACAATTAGCCAATGGGCGTTGGGAAATCGGTGGTCTCCTCCGTGTATATGTATAGCCCTTGTTATTGGGAGTAAGCGAAAGCCCTGCAGCTGCTAGCTGAACGCATGACACCTACACACAATACGCGACTCTGGAAATTGTGAAAGTTTATTTGCGAATTCGCCATTTGGAAGGATTCAAAATGCCTTTCAAAAGAGTCTACCTTGAAGACAAAAACGTCAAAAGTGCCATCAAGACAGGTGAGTGTGACTGTGTGATGGGGGCGTCATGTTGACAAAAGCAGCATTTGCTTTTACTAAACATTTACGTCCATCAGTAAGAATAAAATAGGTAAAACTTTTATGCCCATGCAGAAAAAAACAAGCATCCATGTCAAAGCTAAGACCTGTCCCCAAAAAGCGAAAAACAAACATGCATAAACTCACCGATTTCTGTGAGAGAATGTGCATATTTTATTACCGATTGATTCAAAAACTATTTGCACTATTTTGCATCCTAAAAACCGTAAATTGCAATTTTTGTAGCCAAAGAGGAGAAATCCTATACGCGCCTGTTGTATGTACTGTGTTAGAAGTTCATGCTTTTCTCTATCACAATAGTAGGAAAGTGGATTAAACGTTTTTACGAATTGGACTTTTAAACTTTTCTGTTGAACATTTTATTTATGCGCAATTTTCTACTTTTTTTTATTTTTAGGCTGTGGCTTAAAAAAGTTTTCCTTTTTGCCATGCATTGGCGGTTCAAAAGTGGACATCCACATTTCCGCTATCAGAATTAAAGAAAAGTAGAAAAGGTATAGAATGAACAGTTTTGCAAAATGCATCTTTCTCCTTTTCTGCTTATTAACATAGCATATTAAACGTTTGCTTCTTCTATGAAAACTACACCCGCTCAAAAAAAAACGAGTCAAATTGTCAGCCAATGCATGGGCGCTGGCAATGAGTGGCGCGGGGCATAATGTAGGTTTACTCCGGATATACATGTAGGCCTACTATCCAAAGATGCGGCAACAACAGACGCACGGCAGTTTTGAGGTTACTACCTTTTATGTTGCCGACTTCTGGCGCGGGCTATACCATTTATCACCGAGCTACTATCAAAACGAACTATCATATTGAACGTCGCCGTGCAGAAACATGGTGGTTCAAAGGTGCATGGATATATGATTTTCCACTGCCAAAACTAGCAGCTTCAAATGGACGAGTCTATCTGTCAGCCAATGGGCGCTGGGAATGAGTGGCGTGGGGCATAATCCAAAGTTTCGGCAACAACAGACGTGGTAGTTTTTACTTTTTTTGGTTAGGGTTACGGTAATGGTTAGGGTTACGGTTGAATTCATTAAACAGTGATGAGCTTGCAGCAAGTTCGCTTGGTGTAGTGTGGTTAGAGTGACAGACTTCTGTTATGAATGTCCCTGGTTCGATCCCACTTGTGGCAGATTTTGTGAAATACTACTTACTTTGTTTTAAAAGATAAAGTAGTTAGAAGCTTGACAGAGCCAGAAAAAAATGGTACTATAGTCTTTGTTTAGTACTGCAGTAATGCATTTTTATACGGCTTGGAACAAAACTAACTCCAAGAACACATGATTTATCCGAACCAGAGATCTGGTTCGGATAAATCACGTGAGCTTAATTTTTTTGCAAAATGCTAAAAAACGTCAAAATTTTGTGGTTTTTTTTCAGGATCTTTTAAGTTTATTTTGGAAAGACTTTCAGATTCATTTATTAGGCCTGCGTCAAACGTCGTGCTTCTGCCGTGTCGAATGCAATTCATTTAGGTGCGGCAAAAGCGCGACGGTGTTTGCACTTGCGTCAAACGTCGAATTTAATTGCAAAATGACAGTCGTATTTAATTGTGTATGGATATGTATGCCCGGCCAATTCCATAAAAAAGATCATGCAATTTAAACATCCAACTCATTTGATTTCATTTGAAAACGAAATAAAACCCCTTACATTCAAAAAGAGTCATTCGATTCCATTAGTTTAGCATTTACTCAACCAATAAAATATAAGTAGGACTATATTTAAATATCATTAACGAACGTTTTCGACAGGTTTTCATTCAAAATTCGTTTTTGTGGTAGGTCTTTGCGTTTTCGGAATCGTAAAGCACTGCAATATTCTAAGGATCAGTACATGTACATCTCTCCTCCAAGTCGATATTGAACATAAAAATAAAAAATATGCATAGAAAAGGAAATAATGCACATGCATACAGAAAATGAAAAGGTGAACCTTTTCCCTGTGCTTTAGCAATGGACGTATCAGATTACCAGCGAATGTTTAGACAAGTTGAGTATAGGCCTGGTCTATTGACAAACTATAATTCACAGAAACATTTTGTTGCAATCAAAGAAAATTATGCAAAGTAATCAAATAGGTCAAATTTGCATTTATATTTACGGGCTCAAATGTTGAAATTGATTAATCTTAAAAAAATAAAAGATATATATAGTATAGTTTAGATAGACTTGAATGTCTTTAAAAGGGAATTAATGTAAATGAAAAGGAAAGTGCATGCACGAAAACGAAATTGGGTGCAATGAACCTTGACTCACTGAACGCGAAATTAAAAAAAGGTGAATTTGAAAACCTGTTAATGAAAATGAACCTTAAAAGAGGTGAGGATTGTCCCTTTTCAAGTAACAAAATTTCCACCAAGGAGTGCAAAAATGATGCGCATTCGGTTGCACTGGCTAAATATTTATTTCTGTCTCAAAATCCACACCCCAGCGAGCATGAAAAACTAAACGAAAGCATTACTTTTTTTTGTTCATGTTTCAACTTTCCTCCAAAAAGCTGTTTAGATCAAGTCAATTCACTGCACAAACATTTCCCAATGGATAATTTTTTCAGCCGACAAAACGCTTTCGACTGTCCGAAAGCCACACCGCGGCACCCTGCGCTGGCGCTTCTGACATAAAATGCGCCGATTTGTGGGGCTGTTTGTTTGTTTGCTGTTTTAATCCTCGAGTATGTGCTTGCGCATGCGCATTCCAACTTCGTCAAGCCGAAGTACGAATTTATTTTGATTCGACACGACGATAGCACGACGTTTGACGCAACCGTGACGTCGTGCAACTGCCGTGTAGCACGGCAGAGGCTGTCGTGTAGCACGGCAGAGTCGAACTTAATAAAAACATTTGCGTCAAACGTCGTGCTCTTGCCGCGCTCTTGTCGCATTTAATTGAAAATATTCTAAGTTATTGAGTTCGACACGGCAGAAGCACGACCTTTGACGCAGGCCTTTTACGAGCCCAAAATGGCCCAACAAAGCCGGTATTTTCCTTTAATTACGGGATATTTTGATGATTTTTTTTCTCACAAGGACCATCAAAAATGGTTATTGTCAATGATGCTACATCACTAAATCATGTAAACAGTGAGCCGGTGTGCACGTGTTCCTTTAACCTGCCGCCATAGACCATATCGCATATCGTTTTTCACCAACAGAGGACGCCCTATGCAATGCATTATGGGATCGAAAAAGGGTCAAATTTGACCCATTTTCGATCCCATAATGCATTGCAAAGGGCGTCCTCTGTTGGTGAAAAACGATATGCGATATGGTCTATTGCTAGGTTTAGTGATTGTGATATCTTTATATGACTTTTTTTAGCAGCCATGAACAAATAAAAACAATGAACTCTTAGTACGCATTAGTCTTTCACTCTCTAGTGCATTACTGATTAAATTTCAGTATTTTTTTCACAAAACTATATACGAATAGTACGTGAATAGGCCTACATAATTTAATTATGGATTAGGTAAAAAGCTGGGGTATATTAAGAAGACTCAGTGTACAGTTTTTCGAATGTTTTTTTGAATGTTTCTTTTCGTTCGGTGTGGGGTGTCGGGTGTTCTTTCAATAAGCCCTTTTCCCTTGCCTTATTAAAGATCATCTCGAGAAGTATAAAATTATAGAAAAATACAAGTTACAAAACTGTTCATTCGCCTTTCTTCAGATTATGTCTGTATTTTTTTGATAGCAGATATCCACTTTTGAACCTATGTTTCACAACATGTTCGTACATGCGCCACCGAGAAGAAAAAAAATAATCGGAGAGGGCGTTTTGTTAGGTCGACATTATGGCAGAACAAAAGGAGAGGGCACAATTTTATTTAGGTATAAATTTTCTAAACAATTGTATTTCATTCCCAAAACTTGATTTGCATGTAATGGAGAGACATAATTATTAACTAGAGGTATGACGTTTGTTGTTACAAACGCCAGGTGATCGGGCTAAATGAACATTTTGTGATGAATTTCAGACGTTGTTATCACCTATGGAATGGCAAAAATGGAAGTTCAGCAGCCGATTTCACGAAACTTTACGCAATTGCGCAAGTCCACTTACGCCATTACTTGCGCAATAGCTTATGGCGTAAGTGGACTTGCGCAATTGCGTAAAGTTCCGTGAAATCGGCTGCTGTATACACTAATCCGGTAACTAATATCTCCTCCCTGCATATCCGCCATAGCTGGGGGTTGATAGCTTGCACCGTTTTGAGATATGAATTGTTGAAATAATAACCTTTGAAATCTTGTAATGTGACACCTGTGACGACATCATGACGTCACAATTTTGTGCACAAATTGTTGAACAATATGTTGAACATCAAGTTCTTAAATGTGGCGAAGGAATCATACCAATATCTGTTGTAGTTTTCAAGATACAGCATTTTAAAACATCTCAGCTCCAAATTTGCGTAATTTGACGTACATTACGTAACCACCGTCAATGTAATGACGTCACCAATGGTATAGTCAAAAGGTCCACATGTGTGAAAACATTTCGTTCCGTAGAACTATGGTCAAATTCCCTACCACTTTGGCTCTATTTGCATTCAAAGTGCTAAACAAGTGTACATTTTCGAACCTCTTCCGGTTTGGACCGGAAGTAGGCGTCACACAGGGGTCATGACATCGTATGATTTGTTCAGTTCATTTAGACTTATCATGTTGTGAAAGAATTGTTCAAGTATCTATTACGGTTCTTGAGATATGAATTTAAAAAATAATAACCTTTGAATTTGTGTAATTTGACACCTGTGACGATATCATGACGTCACAATGTTGTGCACAAATTGTTCAACAATTTGATAAACATCAAGTTCTTAAATGTGGCGAAAGAATCATGCAAATATCTGCTGTAGTTCTCAAGATACAGCATTTTAAAACAATTCAGCTCCAAATTTGCGTATTTTGACGCCACATTACGTAACCACCGTCCATGTGATGACGTCACAAATGGTATAGTCAAAAAGTCTACATGTGTGGAAACATTTCGTTCCGTAGAAATATGGTCAAATTCACTACCACTTTGAATCTATTTGCATTCAAAACGCTTACAAAATGCACATTTTCGAACAACTTCCGGTTTGGACCGGAAGTAGGCGTCACACAGGGGTCATGACATCGTATGATTTGTTCAGTTCATTTAGACTTATCATGTTGTGAAAGAATTGTTCAAGTATCTATTACGGTTCTTGAGATATGAATTTTGGAAATAATAACCTTTGAATTTTTGTAATTTGACACCTGATGACGTCATGATTACGTCACACTTGATGCCATCGTGATACTATACATTCTGGTGAAAGTCTGCCGTAGGGCCTATGTCTGTATCTAATTTACTAACGATTCAGCTTGGTTTGATAGGCATTGTTGCTGGTAAGTGTAAAAACTGAGATTCTCAGTTTCGTTGAACTTTGACCTCCAATTGACCCCAGAAGGAAGGGTCAGATGAAAATGCCCACACAAAGAAAGTTGTAGCACAGAATGTCATCTGTAAACCTGCCAAATACGAAGATCCTGGGTCACGTGGTTTTCAAGACGGAAGCATTTTAAAATATGCATATTTGGTTTTTTTGGGGGGTGTAATTTGATACTTGATGACGTCACGATGACGTCACGCTTGATGCCATCATAAAATTATACACGCTGGTGAAAGTCTGCCATAGGACCTATGCCTGTACTTAGTTACTTAAAGATTCAGCTTGGTTTGATGGGCATTGTTGCTCAATAAGTGCAAAAATTGCGATTTTCGTTTTCGTTGAACTTTGACCTCAGATTGACCCCAGAAGGAAGGGTCAGATGAAAATGCCCACACGAAGAAAATCGTAGGCCATGATCTTATCTATAAGCCTGTCAAATACGAAAATCATGGGTCACGTGGTTTTCCAGACGGAAGCATTTTAAAACATGCATATTTTGGTCATTTTTGGGTTGTAATTTGATACCTAATGACGTCACAATGACGTCACCCTTGTATGCACATCTTCTACAAAGTTTCAAGTTGATAGCTTGAACCGTTTTGAAGAAAAGCTCTGGAAACGTTTGAGTGGAAAAAAAAAAAAAAAAAAACTAGAGCTACGTCTGTTCGTTGAACAGATCGTAGGGCTTTTTCGCCGCTTGCAGGGGGTTGGGCGAATGTTGCGTTTTTTAGATGAAAATCAATTGTACATGTATTTATTTTGTTGTCTGTTAAATTTATTTATTTCTTTTTGGGGGTAGGTCGTGCGTACGACACCGGCGTACAGTGCAATATTTTAGAATGATCTATTTCATGACGTAAAAAGACTGTCAAGGTGATTGACCTTGTATATTGTATTGATGTTTAAAAATTTGTCATTGTAATAATGACTTACGATGACGTCATCACGTCATTATATAATACATGTATGTCTTTAAGGTAATCGCAGACAGCATATCTTTGAAGTTTTGTTTCCGATGTTGAGTTTTGCAGAAATAAGTCATCCAACTGTGTACAATTTAAAAGCTTTACAAATCAATATTGCACAAGAAACGTTTGTAAAGTTTCACACAACAGGCATACTGACGTGAGGCGATGTTATATATCAACCTGACAATTTTAGACAAACTTCCCCACAGACATCTGTTAAAATTGCGTTTTAAAGAATGTCATCATGCCGGTAGAGGGCACTATTACGTACGATGACGTAACCTTTTTTTTGGAAAGTGTGATGGGCTTTGGCACTAAGACTGTTGAACCCACCTCAACACCTCCTACCATTTTTAAACTAAGGGCCAGTTATAGTTTCGACTGGAAGTGAGGAAGGTGTGCACCGGAAGTGCGCAATGACCGGTTTCTACCGGAAGTGAGCAAGGTCACAGGTTATGGCGATATTTTTTGGATACCCCACCCTAGTCGAACTCAAACACCTTTGACCCCATCTAGATACCTCTTACCAGTTTCAAATGGCAAGGCAAAGTCTTTTTGACCAATAGGGAATGAGGTCAAATGTGAAGGCATGGGGGCATCTGAAAGACCTTATTAATGATCGTATATGCCGAAAGAATCAATATCGTAGGTCAAACGGTTGATTTTTATAAATGTTTGCATATGGAAACATTAAATTTCATGCCCCTTTAAACTTACACCTGATGACGTCATGATGACGCCATTGTTAGGTGCACACCTCTTCTACTATGTCTTTGATGTTACCAAGTTTGTTTAAGAACAACCTCAAGTTTGGGAACAACCTTAAAAAGTGCCGACAACGCCCATGCGTTATGTCAATGGGGAAACAAATCAGAAGAAGAAAAAACGGAAAAGCCAAAAGTTAACGACGTTTGCTAGTGATCGTATATGGGAAGGAATCAAGGTTGTAGCTCGCATTTGTTAATATTTCATATTTATAATATTTGTATCACCTTTAATCTGACACGTGATGACGTCATTTTGAGATCACCAGTTAAATACCTTTGTTAATGACCGTATATGGCGCATGAATCACGATCATATGTGAATCGGCTGATTTGTTACGAATGTTTGAATATGGAAAACATTAAATTGTATGCTCATTTATTCTTATACCTGATGATGAACAGTTTTTGAGTTGTGTCAGTTTGCCTGAGTGTACTGCTATACAGATCTGTCACTTCCAGGTGTTTGATGAACTGTGAGATACCAAGTCATGGCGCAGGTAAAAACGTTCGATTACTTAATTAGCTCCTTGAGGAGTATCATAACATGTAGGTTCAGGATTTATACTAAGAGTGTCTTGAGCCAAATTTCATATAAAACAAAATAACATGTACATTATGTAAATCGTACAGAATCCTTCATCGATTGAGAAAAGATTTGTTTAGATTTGAAAATATGGCAATTTTCAGTTGTTGTACTTTTAAAAACATCAATTAAGTTACTGTAAAATTAGTACTGTTTGTCATAATGTCACATGCCGTTATAAATTTAATATTTGAAAAGTTTATCCTGAAAACGTAGTTTTTGAGTTGTGTCAGTTTGCCTGAGTGTACTGCTATACAGATCTGCCACTTCCAGGTGTTTGATGAACTGTGAGATACCAAGTCATGGCGCAGGTAAAAACGTTTGATTACTTAATTAGCTCCTTGAGGAATTAAATATTTGAAAAGTTTATCCTGAAATTAAATATTTGAAAAGTTTATCCTGAAAACGTAGTTTTTGAGTTGTGTCAGTTTGCCTGAGTGTACTGCTATACAGATCTGCCACTTCTAGTTTAGAGGCAAGTTTAATTTCCCTTTGCGAATTATAAACTGTTCATTTTTACTAAATCAATACTCATCTGCTGTCTCACGATGTAGTCAGCGAAAAAGATTGTTAATTTTTAGTTTGTTTTGTTCACATTTGGGGTGGAAATCCGATGTTTGCTCAAAAAACTTATATATGCCTATATATATTAGTCATCAAATGTATAAATCAAAGCACATAATTTGTTAAGATTGAAAAGAGTTTGGCCAAGAAGGAACAATTTCGTAATTAGATTGGTTTAAGATGGTTTAATAAAATCATGACAATGACGTAATGATATCAGGCCTATATTAAAGGCACAGGCTCGTCAGCAATGCGCGCCCGCCAAATTCGTACTCGAAACACGCAGCTCCATGCCTTTGCTATGGAGGGCGCGCATTGCTGACGAGCCTGTGCCTTTAAGCTTTGCACTTTACTAAACCTAAAAGGAAGAAAACAAACATTGGAATGAATGCTTCACGGCAAAACTACGACATTCCCTCAATAACATACAATTACTTTCTTGTAGAGAGTGGACTCTCTTAAATAAGACTGAAATAACATAAAAGATTGTATCCTACTCACATGTCCTTTTGTTAAACCATTTTCTGTTAAATTACACGTCCGTGGTAGACACAGTTAAAAGACTGCTGCGCCTCCACGCAAAAAGTTACCGTGTCACAGTCTCAACCGGCGCCGTGTCACACAGGGCACACGTACTAGACAGCTGCGGTAAAAATTGATTTCTGCGAAGTTTGCTCGCATTGAGAACGGTCAAATATAACACTGGTTACTGCTCAGTCAACCGAAAACATAATGACATGATCATGGTGTCATTTTAAAGAGGAGATTCAACCCTAACAGTTGATATCTCCTGTTCATTCATACGCGCCCTACTTTAGTTACAATTAGCAATAATATTTCGGTTTCGTTTTATTTTTATCCACCCTGTATATACCCTGTATAAATTTTAACTTGGCTGAACTTTGGCCTTCAATTGACCCAGGAAGAAAGGGTCAGATGAAAATGCCTACACAAAGAACATTGTAGCCCATGATCTGATATATAATGTCTGCTACATATGAAGACCCTGCGTCATGTGGTTTTATAGAGGGAAACATTTTACGAAATGCATATTTTGGTAATTTTCATGATAAAAATCCACTTTTGTGCCATTTTAAAATTATTACAATTACGTAATCATTGACGTCATGGTGACGTTCTACATGGTGGTGGACGTTTGTGATGGGGCCCATGCCTGTACCTAGTTTTATGAAAATCAAGCATGGTTCAATAGCTAATATTGCTTCATAAGTACAAACAAATACAAAAAATGTGATTTTTGAATTGGCTGAACTTTGACCTTCGATTGACCCAGGAAGGAAGGGTCAGATGAAAATGCCTACACTAAGAACATTGAAGCTCATGATCTGATCTAAATGTTTGCCAAATATGAAAACCCTGGGTCATGTGGTTTGGGCAAGGGAATTATTTTAAAAAGTGCATATTTCGGCAATTTTCTGCTTTTTAGGCATTTTTAAAGTGTTATAATGACGTAACGGATGACGTCACAATATAGCCATTCTTGGGTGCACACCTCTTATACTATGTCTTTGATGTGACCAAGTTTGGTTAAGATCAATGTTTGGGAACAACCTGAAAAAGCGCCGACAACGCCTATGCGCTTTGTCTATGGGAAAAAAATCAGAAGAAAACGGAAAAAAAAACAAAAAAACTAGAGCTACGTCTGTTCTATGAACAGAGCGTAGGGCTTTTTCACATTTTTTTAACTTAAAAAATGAGCATGCTTACCTTGCAAAATTAGATGTTAGCATATCAACTATTTAACTTTAAAAAAGTTTACCTTTAATGTGTTATCTTTAAAGGATTGATGACGTCATCAATGTTTTAACCACACAGACATGTTTGGTGGTCGACTTACTCTATAAGCAGCACTATTGGGCTAATTTGCGCAAACACTGCTATGAAAGGGTCATTTTAAGACTTTTTAATTTTGACGCTAGAGGGCGCCCTTTTATGGAATGACGTAGAAACTTACATTTTTGGAAACCCTATTTTCCTTAGACACTGACACTACCAACCGCATCTCGGCAGCTTTCCCCACTTTTACAAAATAGGTTCATTTAAATGCCTTTCGGTTTCTACCGGAAGTGAGCAAGGTCACAGGTTATGGCGATATTTTTTTGATACCGCACCCCAGTCGAACTCAAACACCTTTGACCCCATCCAAATACCTCTTACCAGTTTCAAATGGCAAGGCAAAGTCTGTTTGACCAATAGGGAATGAGGTCAAATGTGAAGGCATGTGGGCATCTGAAAGACCTTTATTAATGATCGTATATGCCGAAAGAATCAAGATCGTAGGTCAAACGGTTGATTTTTTAATGAATTTTTGCATATGGAAACATTAAATTTCATGCCCCTTTAAACTTACACCTGATGACGTCATGATAACGCCATTGTTGGGTGCACACCTCTTCTACTATGTCTTTGATGTTACCAAGTTAACAACCTCAAGTTTGGGAACAACCTCAAGTTTGGGAACAACCTCAAAAAGTGCCGACAACGCCCATGCGTTATGTCAATGAGGAAAAAATCAGAAGAAATAAACCGAAAAGCCAAAAGTTAACGACCTTTGCTAGTGATCGTATATGGGAAGGAATCCAGGTTGTAGCTCGCATCTGTTAATATTTCATATTTATAATATTTGTATCACCTTTAATCTGACACGTGATGACGTCATTATGAGATCATCAGTTAAATACCTTTGTTAATGACCGTATATGGCGCATGAATCACGATCATAGGTGAATCGGCTGATTTGTTACGAATGTTTGAATATGGAAAACATTAAATTGTATGGTCATTTATTCTTATACCTGATGATGAACAGTTTTTGAGTTGTGTCAGTTTGCCTGAGTGTACTGCTATACAGATCTGCCACTTCCAGGTGTTTGATGAACTGTGAGATACCAAGTCATGGCGCAGGTAAAAACTTTTGATTACCTAATTAGCTCCTTGAGGAGTATCATAACATGTAGGTTCAGGATTTATACTAAGAGAGTCTTGAGCCAAATTTCATATAAAACAAAATAACATGTACATTATGTAAATAGTACAGAAGCCTTCATCGATTGAGAAAAGATTTGTTTAGATTTGAAAATATGGCAATTTTCAGTTTTTGCACTTTTAAAAACATCAATTAAGTTACTGTAAAAGTAGTACTACATGTATTTGTCATAATGTCACATGCCGTTATAAATTAAATATTTAAAAAGTTTATCCTGAAAACGTAGTTTAGAGGCAAGTTTTATTTCCCTTTGCGAATTATAAACTGTTCATTTTTACTAAATCAATACTCATTTGCTGTCTCACGATGTAGTCAGCGAAAAAGATTGTTAATTTTTTAGTTTGTTTTGTTCACATTTGGGGTGGAAATCCGATGTTTGCTCAAAAAACTTATATAGGCCTACATATATTAGTCATCAAAGGTATAAATCAAAGCACATAATTTGTTAAGATTGAAAAGAGTTTGGCTAAGAAGGAACAATTTCGTAATTAGATTTGTTTAAGATGGTTTAATAAAATCCTGACAATGACGTAATGATATCAGGCCTATATTAAGCTTTGCACCTTACTAAACCTAAAAGGAAGAAAACAAACATTGGAATGAATGCTTCACGGCAAAACTACGACGATCCCTCAATAACCTACAATTACTTTCTTATAGAGAGTGGACTCTCTTAAATAAGACTGAAATAACATAAAAGATTGTATCCTACTTACATGTCCTTTTGTTAAACCATCTTCTGTTAAATTACACGTCCGTGGTAGACACAGTTAAAAGACTGTTGCGCTTCCACGCAAAAAGTTAGCGTGTCACCGTCTAGGCCGGCGCCGTGTCACACAGGGCACACGTAATAGACAGCTGCGGTAAAAATTTATTTCTGCGAAGTTTGCTCGCATTGAGAACGGTCAAATCTAAAACTAGGCTCCTGGCATAACACTGGTCACTGCTCAGTCAACCGAAAACATAATGACATGATCATGGTGTCATTTTAAAGAGGAGATTCAACCCTAACAGATGATATCTCCCGTTCATTCATACGCGCCCTACTTTAGTTACAATTAGCAATAATATCTCGGTTTGGTTTTTATAAATCCACCCTGTATATACGGAAATGTTGACTTGGCTGAACTTTGACCTTCGATTGACCCAGGAAGGCAGGGTCAGATGAAAATGCCTACACAAAGAACATTGTAGCCCATCATCCGATCTATAATGTCTGCTAAATATTAAGACCCTGGGTCATGTGGTTTTATAGAGGGAAACATTTTACGAAATGCATTTTTGGCAAATTTTTATGACGAAAATCCACTTTTTGGCCAATTTTAAATAATTATAATTACGTCATCATTGACGTCATGGTAATGTTTTACATGGTGGTGGAAGTTTGTGATGGGGCCCATGCCTGTACCTAGTTTTATAAAGATCAAGCGTAGTTTAATAGGTAATATTGCTTCACAAGTACAAACAAATACAAAAAATGTGATTTTTGAATTGGCTGAACTTTGACCTTCGATTGACCCAGGAAGGAAGGGTCAGATGAAAATGCCTACACTAAGACCATTAAAGCTCATGATCTGATCTAAATGTTTGCCAAATATGAAAACCCTGGGTCATGTGGTTTTGGCAAGGGAATCATTTTAAAATATGCATATTTTGGTCATTTTCGGCTTTTTAGGCATTTTTAAACTATTGTAATGACGTCACTGATGACGTCACAATGAAGCCATTCTTAGGTGCACACCTCCTATACTATGTCTTTGATGTGACCAAGTTTGGTTAAGATCAATGTTTGGGAACAACCTGAAAAAGCGCCGACAACGCCTATGCGCTTTGTCTATGGGAAAAAAATCAGAAGAAGAAATAAACGGAAAAAAAAAAATCAAAACGAAAACTAGAGCTACGTCTGTTCTATGAACAGAGCGTAGGGCTTTTTCACATTTTTTTAACTTAAAAAATGAGCATGCTTACCTTGCAAAATTAGATGTTAGCATATCAACTATTTAACTTTAAAAAAGTTTACCTTGAATGTGTTACCTTTAAAGGATTGATGACGTCATCAATGTTTTAACCACACAGACATGTTTGGTGGTCGACTTACTCTATAAGCAGCACTATTGGGCTAATTTGCGCAAACACTGCTATGAAAGGGTCATTTTAAGACTTTTTAATTTTGACGCTAGAGGGCGCCCTTTTATGGAATGACGTAAAAACTTACATTTTTGGAAACCCTATTTACCTTAGACACTGACACTACCAACCGCATCTCGGCAGCTTTCACCACTTTTACAAAATAGGTTCATTTAAATGCACTTCCGGTTTCTACCGAAAGTGAGCAAGGTCACAGGTCATGGCGATATTTTTTGGATACCCCACCCTAGTCGAACTCAAACACCTTTGACCCCATCCAAATACCTCTTACCAGTTTCAAATGGAAGGGCAAAGTCTGTTTGACCAATAGGGAATGAGGTCAAATGTCAAGGCATGTGGGCATCTGAAAGACCTTTATTAATGATCGTATATGCCGAAAGAATCAAGATCGTAGGTCAAACGGATGATTTTTCATGATTTTTTTAATATGGAAACATTAAATTTCATGCCCCTTTAAACTTACACCTGATGACGTCATGATGACGCCATTGTTGGGTGCACACCTCTTCTACTGTGTCTTTCATGTGACCAAGTTTGTTTAAGAACAACCTCAAGTTTGGGAACAACCTCAAAAAGTGCCGACAACGCCCATGCGTTATGTCAATGGGGGGCGGGGGGGAAATCAGAAGAAGAAATAAACGGAAAAGCCATACATTAACGACCTTTGCTAGTGATCGTATATGGGAAGGAATCAATGTTGTAATTTGCATTTTAAAATATTTTCATGCACCTTTAATCTGACACGTGATGACGTCATTATATCCCAGGTAACATTCCCACATGGGGCCCATATTGGCCCCATATGTGCAAGTATAAGGGCCCCATATGCGTCCTTTATGGGCTGCACCCAACGCCCCATGTGGGGCCCATATGGGCCAACCATTGTTCTCCTGCCCAGATCATTCCCACATGGGTCATATGAGATCATTAGTTAAATACATTTGTTAATGACCGTATATGGTGCAGGAATCACGATCATAGGTGCCTGATTTGTTATGAATGTTTGATCGTATATATTTTAATTTAAATATTTAATTAAACTGTTCATTTTTAGTTTGTTTTGTTCACATTTGGGATGGAAATCCGATGTTTACTCGAAAAACTGATATACATATATTATTCATCAAAGGCAGAAATCAGAGCACATAATTTGTTAAGATTGAAAAGAGTTTGGCCAGGAAGGAACAATTTCGTAATTAGATTTGTTGAAGATGGTTCAATAAAATCATAACAATGACTTAATGATATCAGGCCTATATTAAGCTTTGCACCTTACTAAACCTAAAAGTAAGATAACAAACATTGGAATGAATGCTTCACGGCAAAACTACGACATTCCCTCAATAACATACAACTACTTTCGTGTAGAGAGTGGACTCTCTTAAATAAGACTGAAATAACATAAAAGATTGTATCCTACTCGCATGTCCTTTTGTTAAACCATCTTCTGTTGAATTACACGTCCGTGGTAGACACAGTTAAAAGTTACCGTGTCACCGTCTCGGTCGACGCCGTGTCACACAGGGCACACGGAATAGACAGCTACGGTAAAGATTTATTTGTACGACGTTTGCTCGCATTGAGAACGGTCAAATCTAAAACTAGGCCCCTGGCATAACACTGGTCACTGCTCAGTCAACCGAAAACATAATGACATGATCATGGTGTCATTTTAAAGAGGAGATTCAACCCTAACAGATGATATCTCCCGTTCATTCATACGCGCCCTACTTTAGTTACAATTAGCAATAATATCTCGGTTTCGTTTTTTTAAATCCACCCTGTATATACGGAAATGTTGACTTGGCTCAACTTTGGCCTGCAATTGACCCAGAAAGGAAGGGTCAGATGAAAATGAGTACACAAAGCAAATTGTAGCGCAGGATCTGATCTATAATGTCTGCTATTTATGAAGACCCTGGGTCATGTGGTTTTATAGAGGGAAACATTTTACGAAATGCATTTTTGGCAAATTTTTATGACGAAAATCCACTTTTTGGCCAATTTTAAATAATTATAATTACGTAATCATTGACGTCATGGTGATGTTCTACATGGTGGTGGAAGTTTGTGATGCGGCCCATGCCTGTACCTAGTTTTATGAAAATCAAGCGTACTTTAATAGCTAAAATTGCTTCATAAGTACACAAAAACACAACAAATGTGAATTTTAAAATGGCTGAACTTTGACCTTCGATTGACCCAGGAAGGAAGGGTCAGATGAAAATGCCTACACAAAGAACATTGTAGCCCATGATATGATATATATGTATGCAAAATATGAAAACCCTGGGTCATGTGGGTTCATACAGGGAAGCGTTTTACGAAATGCATATTTTGGTAATTTTCATGATTAAAAATCCACTTTTGTGCCATTTTAAAATTATTATAATTACGTAATCCTTGACGTCATGGTGACGTTCTACATGGTGGTGGAAGTTTGTGATGGGGCCCATGCCTGTACCTAGTTTTATAAAGATCAAGCGTTGTTTAATAGCTAATATTGCTTCATAAGTACAAAAACATACAACAAATGTTTTTTTTGAATTGGTTGAACTTTGACCTTCGATTGACCCAGGAAGGAAGGGTCAGATGAAAATGCCTACACAAAGCAAATTGTAGTCCGTGATCTGCTCTATAATGTCTGCTAAATATAAAGACGCTGGGCCATGTGGTTTTATAGAGGGAAACATTTTACGAAATGCATATTTTGGTACTTTTCATGATAAAAATCCACTTTTGTGCCATTTTAAAATTATTATAATTACGTAATCATTGACGTCATGGTGACGTTCGACATGGTGGTGGACGTTTGTGATGGGGCCCATGCCTGTACCTAGTTTTATGAAAATCAAGCATGGTTGAATAGCTAAAATTGCTTCATAAGTACAAACAAATACAAAAAATGTGATTTTTTAATTGGCTGAACTTTGACCTTCGATTGACCCAGGAAGGAAGGGTCAGAAGAAAATGCCTACACTAAGAACATTGTAGGCTAGGATCTGATCTATATGTCTGTCAAATATGAAGACCCTGCGTCACGCGGTTTTGGCAAGGGAATCATTTTAAAATATGCATATTTTGGTCATTTTCGGCTTTTTAGGCATTTTTAAACTATTGTAATGACGTCACTGATGACGTCACAATGAAGCCATTCTTAGGTGCACACCTCCTATACTATGTCTTTGATGTGACCAAGTTTGGTTAAGATCAATGTTTGGGAACAACCTTAAAAAGCGCCGACAACGCCTATGCGCTTTGTCTATGGGAAAAAAATCAGAAGAAGAAATAAACGGAAAAAAAACTAGAGCTACGTCTGTTCTATGAACAGATCGTAGGGCTTTTTCGAATTTTTAAAACTTTTTTTAAGCATGCTTAGCTTGCAAAATTAGATGTTATTTAATTTAAAAAATGTTTACCTTTAATGTGTTACCTTTAAAGGATTGATGACGTAATCAATGTTTTAACAACACAGACATGTTTGGTGGTCGACGCACTCTATAATCACCACTACTGGGCTAATTTGCGCAAACACTGCTTTTAAAGAGCATTTTATGACTTTTAATTTCGCCGCTAGAGGGCGCCCTTTTATGGAATGACGTAGAAACTTACATTTTTGGAAACCCTATTTACCTTAGACACTAACACCCGCAACTCGGCAGCTTTCCCCACTTTCACAAAATAGGTTCATTTAAATGCACTTCCGGTTTCTACCGGAAGTGAGCAAGTTCACAGGTTATGGCGATATTTTTTGGATACCCCACCCTAGTCGAACTCGAACACCTTTGACCCCATCCAAATACCTCTTACCAGTTTCAAATGGCGAGGCAAAGTCTGTTTGACCAATAGGGAATGAGGTCAAATGTGAAGGCATGTGGGAATCTTAAAGACCTTTATTAATTATCGTATATGCCTAAAGAATCAAGATCGTAGGTCAAACGGTTGATTTTTTATGAAATTTTGCATATGGAAACATTAAATTTCATCCCCTTTAAACTTAACCTGATGACGTCATTATGACGCCATTGTTGGGTGCACACTTCTTCTACTATGTCTTTGATGTTACCAGGTTTGTTTAAGAACAACCTCAAGTTTGGGAACAACCTCAAAAAGTGCCGACAACGCCCATGCGTTATGTCAATGGGGGAAAAATCAGAAGAAGAAATAAACGGAAAAGCCAAAAGTTAACGACCTTTGCTAGTGATCGTATATGGGAAGGAATCAAGGTTGTAGCTCGCATTTGTTAATATTTTATATTTATAATATTTGTATCACCTTTAATCTGACACGTGATGACGTCATTATGGGATCATCAGTTAAATACCTTTGTTAATGACAGTATATGGCGCAGGAATCACGATCATAGGTGAATCAGCTGATTTGTTACGAATGTTTGAATATGGAAAACATTAAATTGTATGTTCATTTAATCTTATAACTGATGATGAACAGTTTTTGAGTTGTGTCAGTTTGCCTGGGTGGGGAAGTACTGCTATACAGATCTACCACTTCAAGGTGTTTGATGAACTGTGAGATACCAAGTCATGGTGCAGGTAAAAACTTTTGATTACTTAATTAGCTCCTTGAGGAGTATCATAACATGTAGGTTTAGGATTTATACTAAGAGAGTCTTGAGCTAAATTTCATATAAAACAAAATAACATGTATATTATGTAAATAGTACAGAAGCCTTCATCGATTGAGAAAAAATTTGTTTAGATTTGAAAATATGGCAATTTTCAGTTTTTGCACTTTTAAAAACATCAATTAAGTTACTGTAAAATTAGTACTATTTGTAATAATGTCACATGGCGTTATAAATTAAATATTTAAAAAGTTTATCCTGAAAACTCAGTTTAGAGGCAATTTTGATTTCCCTTTGCGAATTATAAACTGTTCATTTTTAGTTTGTTTTGTTCACATTTGGGATGGAAATTGCGATGTTTACTCGAAATACTAATATACATATATTAGTCATCAAAGGCAGAAATCAGAGCACATAATTTGTTAAGATTAAAAAGAGTTTGGCCAAGGAGGACAATTTCGTAATCAGATAAGTACATGTACTATATGTTTACACGTATTGCGCATTCTCTCTTTAGCTATACGTGTATCACTATGAGGGCGCTATATCACTTTCACGGTAGCAAAATGCGAGTGCATGGCCTGGCATGGTTTTACGCAAATTGTGACTTGGCTGAACTTTGGCTCTCAATTGACCCAGGAAGGAAGGGTCGGATGAAAATGACTACACAAAGCAAATTGTAGCGCAGGATCCGATCTATAATGTCTGCTAATTATGAAGACCCTGGGTCATGTGGTTTTATAGAGGGAAACATTTTACGAAATGCATTTTTTGCTAATTTTTATGAAGAAAATCCACTTTTTTGCCATTTTTAAATAATTATAATTACGTAATCATTGACGTCATGGTGATGTTGTACATGGTGGTGGAAGTTTGTGATGAGGCCCATGCCTGTACCTAGTTTTATGAAAATCAAGCGTACTTTAATAGCTAAAATTGCTTCATAAGTACACAAAAACACAACAAATGTGAATTTTGAAATGGCTGAACTTTGACCTTCGATTGACCCAGGAAGGAAGGGTCAGATGAAAATGCCTACACGAAGAACATTGTAGCCCATGATCTGATATATATGTATGCAAAATATGAAGACCCTGGGTCATGTGGGTTCATACAGGGAAGCGTTTTACGAAATGCATATTTTGGTACTTTTCATGATAAAAATCCACTTTTGTGCCATTTTAAAATTATTATAATTACGTAATCCTTGACGTCATGGTGACGTTTTACAAACAAGTGCCAACAACAAGTGCCAACAAGTGCCAACAACAACAAGTGCCAACAAGTGCCAACAACAAGTGCCAACAAGTGCCAACAACAACAACAACAAGTGCCAACAAGTGCCAACAACAACAAGTGCCAACAACAACAACAACAACAACAACAAGTGCCAACAACAACAACAACAACAACAACAAGTGCCAACAACAACAACAACAACAAGTGCCAACAACAACAACAACAACAACAACAAGTGCCAACAACAACAACAACAACAACAACAACAACAAGTGCCAACAACCAACAACAACAACAACAACAAGTGCCAACAACCAACAACAACAACAACAACAAGTGCCAACAACCAACAACAAGTGCCAACAACCAACAAGTGCCAACAACCAACAAGTGCCAACAACAAGTGCCAACAACAAGTGCCAACAACAAGTGCCAACAACAAGTGCCAACAACAAGTGCCAACAACAAGTGCCAACAACAAGTGCCAACAACAAGTGCCAACAACAAGTGCCAACAAGTGCCAACAACAAGTGCCAACAAGTGCCAACAACAAGTGCCAACAAGTGCCAACAACAAGTGCCAACAACAAGTGCCAACAAGTGCCAACAACAAGTGCCAACAACAAGTGCCAACAACAAGTGCCAACAACAAGTGCCAACAAGTGCCAACAACAAGTGCCAACAAGTGCCAACAACAAGTGCCAACAACAAGTGCCAACAAGTGCCAACAACAAGTGCCAACAACAAGTGCCAACAACAAGTGCCAACAACAAGTGCCAACAACAAGTGCCAACAACAAGTGCCAACAACAAGTGCCAACAACAAGTGCCAACAACAAGTGCCAACAACAAGTGCCAACAACAAGTGCCAACAACAAGTGCCAACAACAAGTGCCAACAACAAGTGCCAACAACAAGTGCCAACAAGTGCCAACAACAAGTGCCAACAACAAGTGCCAACAAGTGCCAACAACAAGTGCCAACAACAAGTGCCAACAAGTGCCAACAACAAGTGCCAACAACAAGTGCCAACAAGTGCCAACAACAAGTGCCAACAACAAGTGCCAACAACAAGTGCCAACAACAAGTGCCAACAACAAGTGCCAACAACAAGTGCCAACAAGTGCCAACAACAAGTGCCAACAACAAGTGCCAACAAGTGCCAACAACAAGTGCCAACAACAAGTGCCAACAAGTGCCAACAACAAGTGCCAACAACAAGTGCCAACAAGTGCCAACAACAAGTGCCAACAACAAGTGCCAACAAGTGCCAACAACAAGTGCCAACAACAAGTGCCAACAACAAGTGCCAACAAGTGCCAACAACAAGTGCCAACAACAAGTGCCAACAAGTGCCAACAACAAGTGCCAACAACAAGTGCCAACAACAAGTGACAACAAGTGCCAACAACAAGTGCCAACAACAAGTGCCAACAACAAGTGCCAACAACAAGTGCCAACAAGTGCCAACAACAAGTGCCAACAACAAGTGCCAACAACAAGTGCCAACAAGTGCCAACAACAAGTGCCAACAACAAGTGCCAACAAGTGCCAACAACAAGTGCCAACAACAAGTGCCAACAACAAGTGCCAACAAGTGCCAACAACAAGTGCCAACAACAAGTGCCAACAAGTGCCAACAACAAGTGCCAACAAGTGCCAACAACAAGTGCCAACAACAAGTGCCAACAACAAGTGCCAACAACAAGTGCCAACAACAAGTGCCAACAACAAGTGCCAACAACAAGTGCCAACAAGTGCCAACAACAAGTGCCAACAACAAGTGCCAACAAGTGCCAACAACAAGTGCCAACAACAAGTGCCAACAAGTGCCAACAACAAGTGCCAACAACAAGTGCCAACAAGTGCCAACAACAAGTGCCAACAACAAGTGCCAACAACAAGTGCCAACAAGTGCCAACAACAAGTGCCAACAAGTGCCAACAACAAGTGCCAACAACAAGTGCCAACAACAAGTGCCAACAACAAGTGCCAACAACAAGTGCCAACAACAAGTGCCAACAACAAGTGCCAACAACAAGTGCCAACAAGTGCCAACAACAAGTGCCAACAAGTGCCAACAACAAGTGCCAACAACAAGTGCCAACAAGTGCCAACAACAAGTGCCAACAACAAGTGCCAACAACAAGTGCCAACAACAAGTGCCAACAACAAGTGCCAACAAGTGCCAACAACAAGTGCCAACAACAAGTGCCAACAACAAGTGCCAACAACAAGTGCCAACAACAAGTGCCAACAACAAGTGCCAACAAGTGCCAACAACAAGTGCCAACAACAAGTGCCAACAACAAGTGCCAACAACAAGTGCCAACAACAAGTGCCAACAACAAGTGCCAACAACAAGTGCCAACAACAAGTGCCAACAACAAGTGCCAACAAGTGCCAACAACAAGTGCCAACAACAAGTGCCAACAACAAGTGCCAACAAGTGCCAACAACAAGTGCCAACAACAAGTGCCAACAACAAGTGCCAACAACAAGTGCCAACAAGTGCCAACAACAAGTGCCAACAAGTGCCAACAACAAGTGCCAACAACAAGTGCCAACAACAAGTGCCAACAAGTGCCAACAACAAGTGCCAACAACAAGTGCCAACAAGTGCCAACAACAAGTGCCAACAACAAGTGCCAACAAGTGCCAACAACAAGTGCCAACAAGTGCCAACAACAAGTGCCAACAACAAGTGCCAACAACAAGTGCCAACAACAAGTGCCAACAAGTGCCAACAACAAGTGCCAACAACAAGTGCCAACAACAAGTGCCAACAACAAGTGCCAACAACAAGTGCCAACAACAAGTGCCAACAAGTGCCAACAACAAGTGCCAACAAGTGCCAACAACAAGTGCCAACAACAAGTGCCAACAAGTGCCAACAACAAGTGCCAACAACAAGTGCCAACAAGTGCCAACAACAAGTGCCAACAACAAGTGCCAACAACAAGTGCCAACAAGTGCCAACAACAAGTGCCAACAAGTGCCAACAACAAGTGCCAACAACAAGTGCCAACAACAAGTGCCAACAACAAGTGCCAACAACAAGTGCCAACAAGTGCCAACAACAAGTGCCAACAAGTGCCAACAACAACAACAACAACAAGTGCCAACAACAACAACAACAACAACAACAAGTGCCAACAACCAACAACAACAACAACAACAAGTGCCAACAACCAACAACAACAACAACAACAAGTGCCAACAACCAACAACAACAACAACAACAAGTGCCAACAACCAACAACAACAACAACAACAAGTGCCAACAACCAACAACAACAACAACAACAAGTGCCAACAACCAACAAGTGCCAACAACCAACAAGTGCCAACAACAAGTGCCAACAACCAACAAGTGCCAACAACAAGTGCCAACAACAAGTGCCAACAACAAGTGCCAACAACAAGTGCCAACAACAAGTGCCAACAACAAGTGCCAACAACAAGTGCCAACAAGTGTCAACAACAAGTGCCAACAAGTGCCAACAACAAGTGCCAACAAGTGCCAACAACAAGTGCCAACAACAAGTGCCAACAACAAGTGCCAACAACAAGTGCCAACAACAAGTGCCAACAACAAGTGCCAACAACAAGTGCCAACAACAAGTGCCAACAACAAGTGCCAACAAGTGCCAACAACAAGTGCCAACAACAAGTGCCAACAAGTGCCAACAACAAGTGCCAACAACAAGTGCCAACAAGTGCCAACAACAAGTGCCAACAACAAGTGCCAACAAGTGCCAACAACAAGTGCCAACAACAAGTGCCAACAAGTGCCAACAACAAGTGCCAACAACAAGTGCCAACAAGTGCCAACAACAAGTGCCAACAACAAGTGCCAACAAGTGCCAACAACAAGTGCCAACAACAAGTGCCAACAAGTGCCAACAACAAGTGCCAACAACAAGTGCCAACAACAAGTGCCAACAACAAGTGCCAACAACAAGTGCCAACAACAAGTGCCAACAACAAGTGCCAACAACAAGTGCCAACAACAAGTGCCAACAACAAGTGCCAACAACAAGTGCCAACAAGTGCCAACAACAAGTGCCAACAACAAGTGCCAACAACAAGTGCCAACAAGTGCCAACAACAAGTGCCAACAACAAGTGCCAACAACAAGTGCCAACAACAAGTGCCAACAAGTGCCAACAACAAGTGCCAACAACAAGTGCCAACAAGTGCCAACAACAAGTGCCAACAACAAGTGCCAACAAGTGCCAACAACAAGTGCCAACAACAAGTGCCAACAACAAGTGCCAACAACAAGTGCCAACAAGTGCCAACAACAAGTGCCAACAACAAGTGCCAACAAGTGCCAACAACAAGTGCCAACAACAAGTGCCAACAACAAGTGCCAACAACAAGTGCCAACAAGTGCCAACAACAAGTGCCAACAAGTGCCAACAACAAGTGCCAACAACAAGTGCCAACAACAAGTGCCAACAAGTGCCAACAACAAGTGCCAACAACAAGTGCCAACAACAAGTGCCAACAACAAGTGCCAACAACAAGTGCCAACAACAAGTGCCAACAAGTGCCAACAACAAGTGCCAACAACAAGTGCCAACAAGTGCCAACAACAAGTGCCAACAACAAGTGCCAACAACAAGTGCCAACAAGTGCCAACAACAAGTGCCAACAACAAGTGCCAACAACAAGTGCCAACAACAAGTGCCAACAACAAGTGCCAACAAGTGCCAACAACAAGTGCCAACAACAAGTGCCAACAACAAGTGCCAACAACAAGTGCCAACAACAAGTGCCAACAACAAGTGCCAACAACAAGTGCCAACAACAAGTGCCAACAAGTGCCAACAACAAGTGCCAACAACAAGTGCCAACAACAAGTGCCAACAACAAGTGCCAACAAGTGCCAACAACAAGTGCCAACAACAAGTGCCAACAAGTGCCAACAACAAGTGCCAACAACAAGTGCCAACAAGTGCCAACAACAAGTGCCAACAAGTGCCAACAAGTGCCAACAACAAGTGCCAACAAGTGCCAACAAGTGCCAACAACAAGTGCCAACAAGTGCCAACAACAAGTGCCAACAACAAGTGCCAACAACAAGTGCCAACAACAAGTGCCAACAAGTGCCAACAACAAGTGCCAACAAGTGCCAACAACAAGTGCCAACAACAAGTGCCAACAACAAGTGCCAACAACAAGTGCCAACAAGTGCCAACAACAAGTGCCAACAAGTGCCAACAACAACAAGTGCCAACAAGTGCCAACAACAACAAGTGCCAACAAGTGCCAACAACAAGTGCCAACAAGTGCCAACAACAACAAGTGCCAACAACAACAACAACAAGTGCCAACAACAACAACAACAACAACAACAACAAGTGCCAACAACAACAACAACAACAAGTGCCAACAACAACAACAACAACAACAACAAGTGCCAACAACAACAACAACAACAACAAGTGCCAACAACCAACAACAACAACAACAACAAGTGCCAACAACCAACAACAACAACAAGTGCCAACAACCAACAACAACAACAACAACAAGTGCCAACAACCAACAACAACAACAACAACAAGTGCCAACAACCAACAAGTGCCAACAACAAGTGCCAACAACCAACAAGTGCCAACAACAAGTGCCAACAACAAGTGCCAACAACAAGTGCCAACAAGTGCCAACAACAAGTGCCAACAAGTGCCAACAACAAGTGCCAAGAAGTGCCAACAACAAGTGCCAACAACAAGTGCCAACAAGTGCCAACAACAAGTGCCAACAAGTGCCAACAACAAGTGCCAACAACAAGTGCCAACAACAAGTGCCAACAACAAGTGCCAACAACAAGTGCCAACAACAAGTGCCAACAACAAGTGCCAACAACAAGTGCCAACAACAAGTGCCAACAACAAGTGCCAACAACAAGTGCCAACAACAAGTGCCAACAAGTGCCAACAACAAGTGCCAACAAGTGCCAACAACAAGTGCCAACAAGTGCCAACAACAACAACAACAACAACAACAAGTGCCAACAACAACAACAACAACAACAAGTGCCAACAACCAACAACAACAACAACAACAAGTGCCAACAACCAACAACAACAACAAGTGCCAACAACCAACAACAACAACAACAACAAGTGCCAACAACCAACAACAACAACAACAACAAGTGCCAACAACCAACAAGTGCCAACAACAAGTGCCAACAACCAACAAGTGCCAACAACAAGTGCCAACAACAAGTGCCAACAACAAGTGCCAACAAGTGCCAACAACAAGTGCCAACAAGTGCCAACAACAAGTGCCAAGAAGTGCCAACAACAAGTGCCAACAACAAGTGCCAACAAGTGCCAACAACAAGTGCCAACAAGTGCCAACAACAAGTGCCAACAACAAGTGCCAACAACAAGTGCCAACAACAAGTGCCAACAACAAGTGCCAACAACAAGTGCCAACAACAAGTGCCAACAACAAGTGCCAACAACAAGTGCCAACAACAAGTGCCAACAACAAGTGCCAACAACAAGTGCCAACAAGTGCCAACAACAAGTGCCAACAAGTGCCAACAACAAGTGCCAACAAGTGCCAACAACAAGTGCCAACAACAAGTGCCAACAAGTGCCAACAAGTGCCAACAACAAGTGCCAACAAGTGCCAACAACAACAAGTGCCAACAAGTGCCAACAAGTGCCAACAACAAGTGCCAACAAGTGCCAACAACAACAACAACAAGTGCCAACAAGTGCCAACAACAACAAGTGCCAACAACAACAACAAGTGCCAACAACAACAACAACAACAACAACAACAACAACAACAACAACAACAACAACAACAAGTGCCAACAACCAACAACAACAACAACAACAAGTGCCAACAACCAACAACAACAACAACAAGTGCCAACAACCAACAACAACAACAACAACAAGTGCCAACAACCAACAACAACAACAACAACAAGTGCCAACAACCAACAACAACAACAACAACAAGTGCCAACAACCAACAACAACAACAAGTGCCAACAACCAACAACAACAACAACAAGTGCCAACAACAAGTGCCAACAACAAGTGCCAACAAGTGCCAACAACAAGTGCCAACAACAAGTGCCAACAACAAGTGCCAACAAGTGCCAACAACAAGTGCCAACAAGTGCCAACAACAAGTGCCAACAACAAGTGCCAACAACAAGTGCCAACAACAAGTGCCAACAACAAGTGCCAACAACAAGTGCCAACAACAAGTGCCAACAACAAGTGCCAACAAGTGCCAACAACAAGTGCCAACAAGTGCCAACAACAAGTGCCAACAACAAGTGCCAACAAGTGCCAACAACAAGTGCCAACAACAAGTGCCAACAAGTGCCAACAACAAGTGCCAACAACAAGTGCCAACAAGTGCCAACAACAAGTGCCAACAACAAGTGCCAACAACAAGTGCCAACAACAAGTGCCAACAACAAGTGCCAACAACAAGTGCCAACAAGTGCCAACAACAAGTGCCAACAACAAGTGCCAACAACAAGTGCCAACAACAAGTGCCAACAACAAGTGCCAACAACAAGTGCCAACAACAAGTGCCAACAACAAGTGCCAACAAGTGCCAACAACAAGTGCCAACAACAAGTGCCAACAACAAGTGCCAACAAGTGCCAACAACAAGTGCCAACAACAAGTGCCAACAACAAGTGCCAACAACAAGTGCCAACAAGTGCCAACAACAAGTGCCAACAAGTGCCAACAACAAGTGCCAACAACAAGTGCCAACAACAAGTGCCAACAAGTGCCAACAACAAGTGCCAACAACAAGTGCCAACAAGTGCCAACAACAAGTGCCAACAACAAGTGCCAACAAGTGCCAACAACAAGTGCCAACAAGTGCCAACAACAAGTGCCAACAACAAGTGCCAACAACAAGTGCCAACAACAAGTGCCAACAAGTGCCAACAACAAGTGCCAACAACAAGTGCCAACAACAAGTGCCAACAACAAGTGCCAACAACAAGTGCCAACAACAAGTGCCAACAAGTGCCAACAACAAGTGCCAACAAGTGCCAACAACAAGTGCCAACAACAAGTGCCAACAAGTGCCAACAACAAGTGCCAACAACAAGTGCCAACAAGTGCCAACAACAAGTGCCAACAACAAGTGCCAACAACAAGTGCCAACAAGTGCCAACAACAAGTGCCAACAAGTGCCAACAACAAGTGCCAACAACAAGTGCCAACAACAAGTGCCAACAACAAGTGCCAACAACAAGTGCCAACAAGTGCCAACAACAAGTGCCAACAAGTGCCAACAACAACAACAACAACAAGTGCCAACAACAACAACAACAACAACAACAAGTGCCAACAACCAACAACAACAACAACAACAAGTGCCAACAACCAACAACAACAACAACAACAAGTGCCAACAACCAACAACAACAACAACAACAAGTGCCAACAACCAACAACAACAACAACAACAAGTGCCAACAACCAACAACAACAACAACAACAAGTGCCAACAACCAACAAGTGCCAACAACCAACAAGTGCCAACAACAAGTGCCAACAACCAACAAGTGCCAACAACAAGTGCCAACAACAAGTGCCAACAACAAGTGCCAACAACAAGTGCCAACAACAACAAGTGCCAACAACAAGTGCCAACAACAAGTGCCAACAACAAGTGCCAACAACAAGTGCCAACAACAAGTGCCAACAACAAGTGCCAACAAGTGCCAACAACAAGTGCCAACAACAAGTGCCAACAAGTGCCAACAACAAGTGCCAACAACAAGTGCCAACAACAAGTGCCAACAACAAGTGCCAACAAGTGCCAACAACAAGTGCCAACAAGTGCCAACAACAAGTGCCAACAACAAGTGCCAACAACAAGTGCCAACAAGTGCCAACAACAAGTGCCAACAACAAGTGCCAACAACAAGTGCCAACAACAAGTGCCAACAACAAGTGCCAACAACAAGTGCCAACAAGTGCCAACAACAAGTGCCAACAACAAGTGCCAACAAGTGCCAACAACAAGTGCCAACAACAAGTGCCAACAACAAGTGCCAACAAGTGCCAACAACAAGTGCCAACAACAAGTGCCAACAACAAGTGCCAACAACAAGTGCCAACAACAAGTGCCAACAAGTGCCAACAACAAGTGCCAACAACAAGTGCCAACAACAAGTGCCAACAACAAGTGCCAACAACAAGTGCCAACAACAAGTGCCAACAACAAGTGCCAACAACAAGTGCCAACAAGTGCCAACAACAAGTGCCAACAACAAGTGCCAACAACAAGTGCCAACAACAAGTGCCAACAAGTGCCAACAACAAGTGCCAACAACAAGTGCCAACAAGTGCCAACAACAAGTGCCAACAACAAGTGCCAACAAGTGCCAACAACAAGTGCCAACAAGTGCCAACAAGTGCCAACAACAAGTGCCAACAAGTGCCAACAAGTGCCAACAACAAGTGCCAACAAGTGCCAACAACAAGTGCCAACAACAAGTGCCAACAACAAGTGCCAACAACAAGTGCCAACAAGTGCCAACAACAAGTGCCAACAAGTGCCAACAACAAGTGCCAACAACAAGTGCCAACAACAAGTGCCAACAACAAGTGCCAACAAGTGCCAACAACAAGTGCCAACAAGTGCCAACAACAACAAGTGCCAACAAGTGCCAACAACAACAAGTGCCAACAAGTGCCAACAACAAGTGCCAACAAGTGCCAACAACAACAAGTGCCAACAACAACAACAACAAGTGCCAACAACAACAACAACAACAACAACAACAAGTGCCAACAACAACAACAACAACAAGTGCCAACAACAACAACAACAACAACAACAAGTGCCAACAACAACAACAACAACAACAAGTGCCAACAACCAACAACAACAACAACAACAAGTGCCAACAACCAACAACAACAACAAGTGCCAACAACCAACAACAACAACAACAACAAGTGCCAACAACCAACAACAACAACAACAACAAGTGCCAACAACCAACAAGTGCCAACAACAAGTGCCAACAACCAACAAGTGCCAACAACAAGTGCCAACAACAAGTGCCAACAACAAGTGCCAACAAGTGCCAACAACAAGTGCCAACAAGTGCCAACAACAAGTGCCAAGAAGTGCCAACAACAAGTGCCAACAACAAGTGCCAACAAGTGCCAACAACAAGTGCCAACAAGTGCCAACAACAAGTGCCAACAACAAGTGCCAACAACAAGTGCCAACAACAAGTGCCAACAACAAGTGCCAACAACAAGTGCCAACAACAAGTGCCAACAACAAGTGCCAACAACAAGTGCCAACAACAAGTGCCAACAACAAGTGCCAACAACAAGTGCCAACAAGTGCCAACAACAAGTGCCAACAAGTGCCAACAACAAGTGCCAACAAGTGCCAACAACAACAACAACAACAACAACAAGTGCCAACAACAACAACAACAACAACAAGTGCCAACAACCAACAACAACAACAACAACAAGTGCCAACAACCAACAACAACAACAAGTGCCAACAACCAACAACAACAACAACAACAAGTGCCAACAACCAACAACAACAACAACAACAAGTGCCAACAACCAACAAGTGCCAACAACAAGTGCCAACAACCAACAAGTGCCAACAACAAGTGCCAACAACAAGTGCCAACAACAAGTGCCAACAAGTGCCAACAACAAGTGCCAACAAGTGCCAACAACAAGTGCCAAGAAGTGCCAACAACAAGTGCCAACAACAAGTGCCAACAAGTGCCAACAACAAGTGCCAACAAGTGCCAACAACAAGTGCCAACAACAAGTGCCAACAACAAGTGCCAACAACAAGTGCCAACAACAAGTGCCAACAACAAGTGCCAACAACAAGTGCCAACAACAAGTGCCAACAACAAGTGCCAACAACAAGTGCCAACAACAAGTGCCAACAACAAGTGCCAACAAGTGCCAACAACAAGTGCCAACAAGTGCCAACAACAAGTGCCAACAAGTGCCAACAACAAGTGCCAACAACAAGTGCCAACAAGTGCCAACAAGTGCCAACAACAAGTGCCAACAAGTGCCAACAACAACAAGTGCCAACAAGTGCCAACAAGTGCCAACAACAAGTGCCAACAAGTGCCAACAACAACAACAACAAGTGCCAACAAGTGCCAACAACAACAAGTGCCAACAACAACAACAAGTGCCAACAACAACAACAACAACAACAACAACAACAACAACAACAACAACAACAACAACAAGTGCCAACAACCAACAACAACAACAACAACAAGTGCCAACAACCAACAACAACAACAACAAGTGCCAACAACCAACAACAACAACAACAACAAGTGCCAACAACCAACAACAACAACAACAACAAGTGCCAACAACCAACAACAACAACAACAACAAGTGCCAACAACCAACAACAACAACAAGTGCCAACAACCAACAACAACAACAACAAGTGCCAACAACCAACAACAACAACAACAAGTGCCAACAACCAACAACAACAAGTGCCAACAACCAACAACAACAACAACAGCCAACAGCAACAACAACAACAAGTGCCAACAACAACAACAAGTGCCAACAACAACAACAACAACAACAAGTGCCAACAACAACAACAACAACAACAACAACAACAACAACAACAACAACAACAACCACAACAACAACAACCAACAACAACAACAACAAGTGCCAACAACAACAACAACAACAAGTGCCGCCAACAACAACAACAACAATAACGTTTTACGGTGCTTGTCTCCGGAAAACACACTTTGTCTCCAGGGGGAGTGAGAGGGTTCATTCCAAAAGCTGGGATGATGCATTGCCTAGGTTACAGTTGGCTGATTGGTTTTCCAACCATGCGTTGGCCAATCACATGTGAGGGTCTTGCGCGCCAAAGAGGCCACACTCCTTCGTTGTCCACTGCCGAGTAGGTTTGCTAAAAAATTGTGTCACGAAATTTCGCTAAATATATAAAAAACTCGACCGGGATTCGGCTCCTTCGGCTAAACATCCGTTGTAGAAAGGTGCAATAAAGAAGCGGAAGGCTCGGGGAATCAACGGTCGAGCAGGTGGGAGCGAAATCTGGCAGACAAGACATCGAATTTGTCGCGGCAAACACGCACACAGGCGACCGTATCGCGGGCTTTAATCCCGGCTTGCTTCGACGGTCGAGTGGTCGAGATGGTTCGCAGTCGAGTTGGCACGCGGTCGAGTTGGTATTCGGTCGACTTGACTGACATCCCGAGAGGGCGCCCTTGTTTTCATACATCGCCGTTCGCCAGGCCTAGGCCTACCATGCCAGGCACATCAGGTTTTCGGCGATAGGACGGACTTTACGCGAGTTTTTGGTTCCTTTCGGGTAGCAAGAACAGCAAAGGTTTGCTACCGGACGTGAGTAAAGGCAGCCGCATGGCTCAAGACATTTTCTATTTTGCTTGCCATCCCTGGAACATCAATAACAGCCAGTTCACCAACATGCAGCGGTTGGTTGTTGGGGGCTGCTAAGTTCCGACATTGTTCGGACGTCGGTCATGTCGGTACCGACATTTTCTTCGACGGACTGAGACGCGACGTCGACGTTTTTCCGGCGTTTCTACACGCCTGCTGCATGGAGGGACACTACTTGCTTCTCTGACTGCAAGGGGTGCAATAATTATGTCACTGCAACTTGCAAGACCTTCCTATGCAGGGTAAGCGTGGGCTCTTTCGCTCAGAGTGAACATTTTGTAAAAAACAAAACAAAACAAAACAAAAATGTTAATTTTTAACGTGCTTCACATCGCAAATTTTGAAGCTGCCGTGTTTTCATTTTTGTACGATTTCACACGGTAATTTGATGCAATTTTACAAGCATTAAACGACAACCGCTTGATGATTTTTGCAACAAAAGTTTTTTGAAATCTGTTGCAACTTGTCTGTCGTGTGAGTGGTTTTTCTCGAAAAATATTTTTTTTTCTTTTCTTTTTTAAGTCGTTTTTAACAGTGATGAAAAATCCCATCAATTTTCCAATTTTCACAATTCAACAGTCATTCAAACAAAAACAAAAAACTTTAGTCGCATTGGTTTTGTGCACAGGTTTGCCATTTTTGGCTGACAAAGAAGCTGAAACCATGGTTGGTGAAGCATGGCGCTCGCTGTTTTGCCTTCTTTTGATTGGAAATGCGAACATTTCAATTTCTTGTCATCGATTTGAAATTGTTTGATTTTTGTCAACAGGATTCTGTTTTGATTTCTCTTAATCACATTTGCTTGTTCACCATTTCGTTGATTTCATAACGAATCTCATTCAGAATTTGACTTTTTTCCTTTTGCATTCAATTTTCCAAACCTGTTTGAGTCCTCTTTCACCTGAAAATGAATTGAGTGTTGATCATGGATTTTGATTGTGAGACCAACAAGGAAAAAAAAAAAAAATTAAAAAAATAATAAAAATAATAAATCAGATTGATCAGAGACCGCCATGCACACGGTGGTGGGATTGGCCTTCACAATGAACCGTTTTACTGAGGGTGAAAGGTTTATTAACCAGATTGAAGGAGGTAATTCAGACAAATTTAAAATGAATTATTGAGTGTTGAATTTGCATTAAAACCAAACTCATTTGTTTTGCCAACATGAAAATGCAATGCATATCTTCGAATTTACCGGAGGCCTGGAAATCAACTGATATCAACACCAGCCAGTGAGCAGTGCTGCATCTCCCCTGGTGGACCAAGTCATTGCCCGTTAGATGGTATCCCTTCCAAGGGTAAGCTCCATCAACTGCCAGGCTGGGCCCTAAAGCTCCGGCTTTTCTTCCGAAGCCAGATGTGCTGCAGAATGATGGTGGGAGCGGCTTGGAGCATTCTTGGTGAGCAGCAAACGTACTTGGTTGGCTACTAGGGGGTAATGCATTTCAACAAGTAGCCGCCTGTTGAGCTTCAGACTAATTGGCCAGCTCCCAGTGGCCATGTGCATGTACTTGTGGTGCTTTTAGCACTGTTTTCACTTGAAGCAATGACTTTAAATTTGCTTGTGGTTGGGCAGTGGCCCTTTGTCAAAATTTTTAGGGACCAGTTCCTGTGAATTTTTTTTTTTTTTAAATGTGCTACAAGTCTGTGGCGCCTTTCACACCAAAACGTTTAAAACGTTGCAAGCAAGTTCCCGTTTTCAAAACAAAACAAAACAACAAAAAAAAAAAAAAAAAAGTTTGGTGTTTCTTCCCCCACTCCACCCCACCCCAACCTCAACCTAAATACCCAGTTCAGTCATGTCTGGGTTGCTTGCAAAAGAGGCCCCTGCCTGCGGGTGGGTTGTTTGTCCTTTCTTGGACGGGGCTGGGTCATGGCGTTTCAGTTTGTCAGAAGTTTGAATTTGCTTTGAGTCGTCGGGGTGCCCACACAAGGTTCTGTGGTTCAGTTTCACATTCATGTAAGAGTCTCACCAACAGCAGTTTGTTTGGTTTTTAATTTCTGAGATCCAGTCAATCATTGAGTTGGTGGAAATCATTTGCGATTTATTTGCAGTGCATTTGCAAAAAAAAAAATAAATAAATAAATAATAAATAAATTAAAAAATACAAAACAAACTTGAGCTTATGTGCTTCACGAAGCACGAATTTCAGCCTGAAATGCTTTTTGAAAGGTCTTTCTGACCTTTGAACACTGCAGAAGGTTGGGGAATTATTTGACTGGAAATCAAGATGCTGATCCTGATGTATCCATAGACAACAGAGGGCATCCTTTGCATATGCACTATGGACTGCCGAAGTGAATTCGTCCCCTTTTGTTGGTTGCCTAGGCAATTGGATCTGGACTAAAAGTCACTCAACCGTGTCCCGGTGCTTTTCCAACGGTTCTTTTCCCGACGGCCATAATAGTTTAGATCCAATCGCCATGGCAACGCACGTCACACTTCGGCAGTCTATTGGATAAAAAATGGGTAAAATTTTTCGCAGAACCGAAATGCTCAATACGGCGGTTCCTCGTTACTACCGGTATACTGTACAGTCTTGGCCCTTACCACTGCAGTACCGAAATGCTCAATACGGCGTTTCCTCGTTACTGTACAGTCTATGGCCCTTACCGCTGCAGTACAGAAATGCTCAATACGGCGTTTCCTCGTTACTGTACAGTCTACTGCAATTACCTCTGCACTAGCGAATTGCCCAATACGCCGTTTCCTCGTTACTGTACAGTCTACGGCCCCTTTCTTAAAGGACCCGTATTGACCATTAGGTAGCCGATGGCCAAATTCTGTGAACAACCCATTTGTAGCTTGATCCGAAGATGTTACTGACCACATTTGACATTAATTGGGTCAAGACTGTGGAAGAAGAAGCATTTTATAATTTTGAAGAAAGTGACCAGTAGGTGACCATTGACCTCACGCGGTGGTCACCCAAGATAGGACTCCGGTCAAGGAAGACTGTCCAAATCTGGTTGAAATCGGCCACGGCGTTTGGCAGTTATTAGCAGATATGTGATGTCACGTGACCGTTTGCCCGAAAAAAGAAAGAAAGAATTTAGAATTTAGAAAGAAAGAAAGAAAGAAAGAAAGAAATCGGACGATCACAATATACCAGCGTGCTGCGCACGGCTGATATAAAAATAAATAGATCCCCATTGTGAAATCCCATTTGTTTGGGCCCAGTCTTGCTCTCCCTTTGCTTTATTTTTACAGGAACGGCCCGCATTTGGGTTGTGGGGGACAGGATCATTCTCGGAGCAAGACTTGACTAAGCTTCTTCAACGTGGGTGTCTAAAGTGACTTGGCTTTTGGGAAGAGAGGTGAAAAGATTTCTGCACGGGTTCCCATAGTAACGGGCATCTTTTGACAAACCAGTGCCCAACGTTGTTCTTTAGGAAACCTTTGAATTTTTTCAACTTGGTTTTGAGGTGTTTTTGCAAGTCCCCGTATTGGGAACTTGTGGGGGTGTTGGCAAGTTCCCGTATTGGAAACTTGTGGGGGTGTTTGCAAGTTCCCGCATTGGGAACTTGTTTGGTGTTATTTTAACTGACAATGATGAAACTGCATCATTTTGAAGCCTTGGGACTTCTTCCCAGGGTCTCCCTCTGTGTACTTTGCGGAGGGGGATGTGGGCGGGGTCAAAATTGGGGGGTTGGCTCTTGAAGATCGGACTTTGGGTGGCTTTTTCTTGCCGGCCCAGAAATCCCAGAATGACACTCGGGATTTTAGAGATTTGGAGTTGTCTTTATTTTACCCCAATATTTGGCCTGAACTTGTGTTACACATACATTGTAGTATAACTCTATTTTGTGGTCAAGGTTGACTTATATGTAATATAGTGTTAAGTTTGACGTTTGTTTATATGTGTACAACGTGATAGTTAACTGTAAGTTTTTAATTAAAAGGCACCTTGACAATTCACATGATGTTCTGTTAAGACCAGCTGGCAAATGTTCATGTACATACATGTACATGTATATGTATATTCACGTTTGTGTAGAAAGAGAAAATAATTGAGTATTGAGAGTTTGAGACAATAAACTCTCGGCAGTGGATGGCCGAAGTAGATTGGCAAATTGGTTTCCGTGTGTTTCTCTCTCTCTCTGGAGACAATAACGTTTTACGGTGCTTGTCTCCGGAAAACACACTTTGTCTCCAGGGGGAGTGAGAGGGTTCATTCCAAAAGCTGGGATGATGCATTGCCTAGGTTACAGTTGGCTGATTGGTTTTCCAACCATGCGTTGGCCAATCACATGTGAGGGTCTTGCGCGCCAAAGAGGCCACACTCCTTCGTTGTCCACTGCCGAGTAGGTTTGCTAAAAAATCCCACCCTCCCGTCCCAATGGGATGGATGTTTGATCTTAATGAAATTCTTTTACCACGATCATTTGTTCCGCAATGGCATTTCCTTTCTCAATCTGTCTACTTGTTGATGTTTGGCCACTGTGGGTGTTTTTAGCCAGAATGGTGGTGCATTTTGGCCCGGTTGGTGAGGGCCTAGGGTTTTGCTGACATATTTCTTGTGTAGATCGTGTCTAATTAAAAAACATTTAAGAATTTAGTATGTGGTTATATTTTTAAAAAAAAAAAAAAAAAAAAAAAAGTTAGTCGAACACTAATAATACAGGACCCTTGGGACTTTGTTAATTGCCTTTGTTAACAGTAATCTTGTTAACAGTAATCTTGTTTTTCAGTCTTGAAAACAAAGACTGGGGACCTAATGCTTTGCTTGTTTTAAGCATTTCCTTGTCTTAACAGTGCTCTTGTTATCAGTGTTCGACTGTATTCGCAATGTTGCTCATTTGTCTCTGTACATGTATTTTGTAACAGAATTGGGTTCGCTTAGTTTTCTAAACGAGAACTTGACTTGTCCAGCCAAGGGTGAGGTTCCCGAGATCATGACCGAGATCACGTCATATTGGATATGTTTTGGGAATTGATAGTGTGGATGTACACGCACTAGTGCATTATTAACAGTGTGGTTCATGAACAGGGAAAGTTTGCTTAGGTTTGGCAGAGACAAATTGGGCGAGCCCCCTGTTTTGCTCGGATGTGGGTTCCCGAGCAGGCAATGGAAGTCAGCCAGGTAAGTCCTGGTTTCAGCTCGGATGTGGTTTCCCGGGCGAGGGTGAAAATTGCTCACCTCATTTGAGTGGTCATTGCAGTCGACCATGGATAAATTGGGCGAGTCCCAATTTCAGCTCGGATGTGGTTTCCCGGGCGAGGGTGAAAATTGCTCCCCTCATTTGAGTGGTCATTGCAGTCGACCATGGATAAATTGGGCGAGTCCCAATTTCAGCTCGGATGTGGTTTCCCGGGCGAGGAGGAAAATTGCTCCCCTCATTTGAGTGGTCATTGCAGTTGACCATGGATAAGGTGTTTGTGGATGGTGGTATTTTAACTGACAATGATGAAACTGCATCATTTTGAAGCCTTGGGACTTCTTCCCAGGGTCTCCCTCTGTGTACTTTGCGGAGGGGGATGTGGGCGGGGTCAAAATTGGGGGGTTGGCTCTTGAAGATCGGACTTTGGGTGGCTTTTTCTTGCCGGCCCAGAAATCCCAGAATGACACTCGGGATTTTAGAGATTTGGAGTTGTCTTTATTTTACCCCAATATTTGGCCTGAACTTGTGTTACACATACATTGTAGTATAACTCTATTTTGTGGTCAAGGTTGACTTATATGTAATATAGTGTTAAGTTTGACGTTTGTTTATATGTGTACAACGTGATAGTTAACTGTAAGTTTTTAATTAAAAGGCACCTTGACAATTCACATGATGTTCTGTTAAGACCAGCTGGCAAATGTTCATGTACATACATGTACATGTATATGTATATTCACGTTTGTGTAGAAAGAGAAAATAATTGAGTATTGAGAGTTTGAGACAATAAACTCTCGGCAGTGGATGGCCGAAGTAGATTGGCAAATTGGTTTCCGTGTGTTTCTCTCTCTCTCTGGAGACAACAACAACAACAACAACAACAACAAGTGCCGCCAACAACAACAACAACAACAAGTGCCGCCAACAACAACAACAACAAGTGCCGCCAACAACAACAACAACAAGTGCCGCCAACAACAACAACAACAAGTGCCGCCAACAACAACAACAACAAGTGCCGACAACAACAACAACAACAACAACAACAACAACAACAACAACAAGTGCCAAGGGGGGCGGTCGGGTTGGCGTAGAGGTTCTTTCCTCGCCTTTCACCTCTGGGGTCCCGGGTTCGAATCCGGGGCTTGTATGTGGATTGGGTTTGCAGTCCCTACTTGACCGCGTGGGTTTTCCCCTGGGGCATTATTCTCTGGGGGTTTTCCTCCCACTTCTAAAACTGCAACTCCTTCTTCGTCATCTCAAGTTGATAATATAGTATAGTTAAAGCTAAAACCGTATAGTTGATGGCATAAAGGGCCTTAGTTGCCGAATATGCCATAAATTAACAACAGCAACGTATGTGCCATCTGATCAGGGACTTTCGGTTGGGACGTTGACAAGGTCGGACGAGTTTCGTTTTTTGTCAAATTGGACCTGCCATTCGATATTTTCTACCATCTTTTAAGTTTAATCCTGTACGCTTTCCTGTGCTCTTGCAGGTTTTGCATAGTCTTGGCGAAAAGGTAAGGCAGTAGTATAAATTCGGACTGTATAATAAACTATTAAACTATTAAACTATTTTCCATACCAGAGAGTCGGCCCTTGGGCGCGGTCCCAAACAACATGGCCGACAATGACGATGAAAATAACTCGGATTCCGATATGTGGTTGAACGAATTGTCCCAACAAAACATCTAACAAGATGAACAGGGAAAAAGCAACAAACCTCAATCTACTCTGTAGCGGCTAATCAGCCAAGCACAAGAGGACAGCTCTTATATTTCTAGTTCCAGCCAACCTTCATCTAAATCATCTAAAAAGAGACCGCTCAATCACTCGCAAAGTTCTAATCAAACTGACAACAGTGACTCGGATTATGGTTCTTCCACAGGTCACCAAACAAAACGTAGAAATGTAAATTTGTATCCTACCATGGTTGTCATAACATCACCGGACATCAAACTAGCTGCTGTAAATCCCGTGAAAATAGGCAAAGCCATAAATGATATCAACAAAGACTACATAAAGAATGTCACAAAAGAACGGCCAAGGAGGCATAACAGTACGCTATCACACACACGCTCAGGCACAAAAAAGGGAAATAGGGAAGGTCTGCTTGAGAAAAGCCTCTCGGTGTGCCTCACCTTCAACAAACCCACACTCCCTGACTACTTCCAAGTTGGTTAGGAAATTTTCAAATTGGGGTGATACTATATACCGGAAAACACCGGAAAACACCGGAAAATACCGGAAAACACCGGAAAACTCAACGGAAAACACCGGAAAACATACTAAATACCGAAAAACACTAAATACCGGAAAACACCGAAAAACACCGGAAAACATACTAAATACCGGAAAACACACTAAATACCGGAAAACACACTAAATACCGGAAAACACCGGAAAACACACTAAATACCGGAAAACACCGGAAAACATACCAAATACTGGAAAACACACTAAATACCGGAAAACACCAGAAAGCACTTAAAACACCACCCCCACTACCTGCAGAAAACACCATAAAATACTGTTTTCCGGTGTTTTCCGGTATTTAGTATGTTTTCCGGTATTTAGTATGTTTTCCGGTGTTTTCCGGTAAATAGTACTACGGTCAAATTGTACATCCCGCCTGTTGTAGGGTGCTTCAAGTGTCAGCGCTTAGGTCATGTGTCAAGCCAATGCAGAGGGGCAATGAGATGTGTTAGATGTAAACAGCAGTGTGAACAGAAGGAGAATGCCCGCTGCTGTCGTTGCGGAGGAAATAATTCGGCTCCTTATGGTGGTTGCTCCACTATCAGAGAAGAGAAGAAGATTTAAAGCACCCGTGTCACCTATAATATATATTATGCAGAAACAGCGAAGGCTATCAAAACCGACGTTATCTTTGAACCCAACAGCACATCATCATCCGCCAACTTATCATCACCCGCAAGCTCATGTAAACAAGGATCAAGTGAACCGACCGTTTCAAAATCAACCAACATAAACTCAACGCTACCTGAACCGCCCTAAACCTCTCCTTCGTAAAGCAGATGCCTCCACACAGACTGAAACACAAAGTACTGGAACTCAAACTAGCCCAACCTCTTTCTTCAGCCAAGCTGACCACGCCCTTGTTGAAATGCTGATGGGAGCTCTACAAATATTTGAGTCCATCAAGCACAAGGCACAACAAGCACAAAGAGAAATGCCATCAAAACACTAGTTGAACATATTTCCCATAATAATAATAATAATAAATACACTTATATAGCGCCAAATCTATTTTAAAAAATGTTCAAGGCGCTTTACATGGGGATAAAGGAGAGAAATTTAACTTTAAAAACAGATACAAATTTAATTAAAATTTAAATATGATCCCACTTAACACAGATACAAACCCACTAAAAAGTTATTCAAAAGCCTTCCTAAAAAAGTAAGTCTTAAGTTTACTTCTAAAAAGATTTACAGTCTCCGCTTCTCGAATGCAAACATCTAGTTCATTCCATACTTTAGGGACAATAGCAGAGAAAGCCCTATCTCCCATAGTGCATAATCTAGTATTGACTGGCTGCAGTCTAGTCTTATCACATGATAGTCGAGTTGTTCTGGAAAGTCTATAGGTGTGTAAAAGATCGACAAGGTACTCAGGTCCAATACCATTTAAACACTTGAAAGCTAAAAGACACACTTTATACATAATTCTGAACTTGACCGGAAGCCAATGTAGCTTCATCAGCACAGGAGTAATATGGGCAAATTTCCTCGTGCCAGTGAGAACTCGGGCAGCACAGTTTTGAACACGTTGTAAAGGAGCAAGTGAGGACTGCGGGAGACCAGCCAGTAGGCCATTACAGTAGTCAATCCTTGACATTACTAACATAGTAATCAACTGCTCAGTAACCGAGGGCTGTAAATACTGCCTAACTCTACCAATATTATGTAAATGATAAAAAGCATTTCGTGATACTTGACGAATATGAGCCTTCATGTTCAAGTTACAGTCAAAAATAACACCAAGGTTTTTCAACTGATGAGATGCTTCAATTTCAAGAGATCCAATGCAAACCTTAACAACTGGAACCTTTTTCAAGTTAGTTGGTGTACCAATACAGAGAACATCAGTTTTGTCTGCATTGAGTTTCATGTAATTGTAAGCCATCCAAGTGGTTATATCGGCACAGCATTTTTCAATTACATCGATACTTTTGTTAATATCTTCGATGTTCGGAGAAGCTGAAACATATAGCAAAGTGTCATCGGCATAAAAGTGGCAAGCTACACCATGACTACGAATCAAATGACCTAGGGGAAGCATGTATATGTTAAACAAAATCGGCCCCAAAACCGAACCCTGAGGAACTCCATGAATCAACGGGTACGTTGAGACACCAATATCATTATCCTTAGTGATTCTAACAGTCTGGAACCTATCTGTCAGATATGACTTAAACCAGTTCAAGGTCTTCCGAGTTAGCCCAATTGAGTCGAGCCTCTGAAGAAGTATCTGGTGATCTAACGCATCGAAAGCTGCACTCAGGTCCAGTGAAATCAAGATAGAAATACGGCCCTTGTCCACATTAAGTAGAATGTCATTGTGAACGCGGGTAAGAGCAGTCTCTGTACCATGGTGTTGACGATATGCAGATTGGGACAACTCATTTAGCTGGTGCAGAGATAGATGATACGAGAGCTGCTGTGCCACGACCCTTTCCAAAACTTTCGCACAGAATGGCAAGTTAGCGATAGGTCTATAATTTCTTGGGTCCTCCGCGTCATCCCCATTCATTCCTCGACGTTTTGGAATGGGTGTCACGATGGCAGTTTTCAGAGCACTTGGCACCTTGCTGTAAATAATGGATGAGTTCACCACAGACGTTATTACTGGCGCCAGGGTAGGTAAACAGGATTTCAAAAACCTGCACGGAATGGGATCCAGATCACATGATTTTGATTTCGATTTGCGCACGATTTTGTCAATTTCTATGTGACTGTCTTAGTGCTATTCAAGCCATTACTGAACCGATTCCTGACAATAAACTTATTTGTGATATTCGCCATGTTCTAGTTAATATTTATAATCAGATTAATACAGTATTTTTTATATAGATTCCTGGACATTGTGCCTTGCCAAACTAGCTACCCAGAAAGACCGCATAGATTTTAATATCCCGCTTAGTAATGGTGAAGTTAAACATTTAATGAAACAACAAATCAAACATCAGTGGCAAAGATGATGAGACGACTCTAAGCCTTCCCATCTTAAGTTAATTCAACCCCGTAATCCTGCCAGATTCCCCACTTGGAGATTTGACCGGAGAAATGAGACTATTCTACATAGACTTAGATTAGGTGTATGTAAAAATCGTAATAGTTTCCTTCACTTAATAGGTAAACACCCTTCTGGTTTGTGTGATGAGTGTAAGCAGTATGATGATATTACACACTTTCTTTTGTATTGCAAAACATTCAACACACAGAGATTTGCTATCAAAAATTGACTGGGCTTATTGGATTCTGACATGACATTGAACAAATTACTTGGAGAAAGCAAAAACGCTAACAAAATACTCTATTTCATCACAAATTGTAACGTGGAAACATAACTTTTTGGTGTATTTGTCTATAGTTTTAAAGTCTTTTTTTTCCTTTTTATTTCTAAACTATTCATGTAAAGTCCCTGAATTTATCTACTGCCTTCAAGTGGTGGTGTTTATGATTGTTCTTATGTGTCTTATGATACATATGTAACTTTAAAGTATTTGGTAGGGAGGAGTGAGTGAGTGGTTGACTGGGCACAGTGCTGCCCTTCATCACCTGGAGGCTTGCGGACCTGTGACAATACCGGCTGGGCCTTGTGCTCTCAAATTGCCTGGGAAACGGCCGCCCTTGCAGGACCCTGGTGGCGCTGTGCCTGGGTGACCACAAACTCCTGTTCCTTACCCCCACCTTCTTTTTGCCTTTAAAAATATATATATTTTCTGTTTCACTTTGTCAACGTCCTGACCTACAGTCCACCTATCATTTCCCAAATGCACTGTTTGGAAACTCTGCAGAATGTGCTAATTTTTGTATGTAGTGGCACAAAGGACATCACCTGTCATATGTGCCATAATTAACAACAACAACAACAACAGTATGTGCCATCTGCGTATCGACAGGCACCACGTTAACACAAATACAAACTAGACAGTTTCGGCAAGCTCAAAATCCGCGCGCGTAATACGTATCCGTACCATTTTCAGCTTTGACGTCATCACTTTATGCGGTCTCCTCGTACGTGATGCGGATCAGCCACACGTAGGACAACGTATGGGAGCCGTTTGACACGGGAGCGGTACGTATAAAATTAATCTCGACTTGTTTACACCAATTTAGTGTTATCGCCACTATAGGAGTAGTAGTTGGATGTCCAAACATACACGATCAAAATAGAACTCGTTTTCATGAGAAACTACGGCTTTTAATACTGCAAACAGGTCAAGTATTAACACAATCCAAACAGTGAAAACCAAAACAGGAAGTGAAGTAAAGGCGACCACCAGAGGGCGCTAGACTGAACTGGCGTGACTCCTTCTATTTACCTTTAGTCCATTATTTTAAAAGGGGAAAAGATGGCAATCAAACGGACAAAAGGTCCAAACGTAGAATGTCCTCATAAAAATAGAACAGTCAAATCGGGAGATTACAGCGAGCAATCAAACAAGGGCAACAGGCGAATAGAAAAAAAACATGATAATGCACTGTTGAACCTAAGTAACACTATAACACGGGAAAAAACAGGAAGGCTGTCATAGGGGTGGACTACCCTCGAGCCTTTGGGGATTATTCTGCCCCAAACATAGAAAAGTTTCCAACAGACTAATCAAAAGTCAACAATAAAGTCTTTCAAGTGACCGGGGGGGCGGCGCTGACAACTGGAGCGTCTGGGTTGAGTATGTGATGGGTTAGACATCTCTTGTGAAACACTTGTAGATGTGTCAGGCTGATCAGCAAACGAGTCATAAGTCATGGTTACATTGGGACTAGAATCTGGAGCTGGATGGGCACTGTCGGAAACGGCGTCGGATGCACTATCGGCTGGAGCAGATAGTTCATGCGGAATGTCCGGCGGTTCGGGGGGCTGTGGCACTGGTTCGGAGTAATCATCATCATCGTGGGCGTTATTGCAAAAGTGTGGCAGGGTACGATCCACATTGCAGGGAACTTTGTAGCACTCAGAGTTCTTGACACGGTACGAGCTGCTCCTAAGTTGGGAGCCAACAAATTTGCGGATGTTGCACCACAGACCGTCGACAGACGAGACAAGATAGCGACTTCGTGCACAAGACTTGTTGCGGTCACTGTTTAGGTAAACCAGGTCGCCAACCTCAACCGGTGTGTCAGGTGGAGGAGACTTCAGAGGGGCTTTGCATTTTTCGCTGTGCGGGTGGTTACGAGAGCGATGTTGGTGCTGGGCCTGGATCATGTTAAGATCAGCAAACGGAATCTGTTGGTTGGTGAATTGGTCGCGTTGGAACCACATTTCGCGTGCCGACAAACCTCGGTTACGAATACGAGAGTTCAAGACTGCGGTGGCAAGCGAAAGCGTGAGTGGTGTTGCTGGACTGCCGGTTGGGTCTTGGCGTAGTAGCTCGTCTTCCAATTCGCGAACTGCTTTCTCAGCGATTGGGTTCTTGTTGGGGTTTTTGATACGGCCAATCTCAATACAAATTCGATGTTGTTGGAGTAGTTTGTCCTGGACTAGCCGAGTGAAGCCTGGTGCTGGGTCTGTGCGGATCACAGAGAGGGGGCCGTCTAATGGGCGAAGCTCGATGCAAAGGCGTATAAGGGCTGTGCGGAGTGTGTCGTGGCGTTCATCGTCAATAATGCATGACGTGGTGTAGGAGGTTGAGCATTCTCGCAAGATCAGGATTAGTTGACGGTTGCGCTTGATCACGTCTGATGCAAAAGAGATTCCAACCGAATCTGGAGGCTCGCCTGTAGACTGCTTAATGGTAGTGTGGGGCGTGTTCAGTAGTGATGCGCAATGGTGACAGCTGGAGCTAACTTCGTTAACAGACTTGTCTAAATCGAGGGCAAAGAAGTAGCGACGAGTCACAGAATTGAGTTGGTGGCGTGTTGGATGGTCGAGTTGGATGTGAAGCGCAGTAAGGAGGCCATGGAGTACTTGACGAGGCACGATGATGCATTCACGTGTAGGGAACAGTGGCACGTCTTTGCGAACTATCAGTAGTCCATCCTTAGCAACTGATGCGACTTGCAGGTACCGCTTGACATCCTTGATGCTTGTGGCTTTTTTGGGAGGACGGGTGCCCTGGATCAGGTGAGCGTGAGTGCGGCGCAAATCTGGGCACTCCGACTGAACTGCCAACCATGCAGCTCTGCTTGTAAATGGGAGCTTGGCGTCGCCGGAGAGGACCTCCTGGGCAGACACTCGCATGACAGTGGAATCTTCAATGTGTCTGACAAAGGTACATACTTGGCAAGTAGGGTCATGGCAATCCGGGGCATTGCGGCTAGCGAAATCGGAGGGGACATTTGCGGAACCAGCAAGGTGGCGAATGGTGGCTTGGAAGCGACTTACGGTGGAGAGGAATGTAGAAATTCGCGGGCTTGCTGAGAATTCACCACGGCACAACTTTTCGTATGCTTGGACGCATGGTTTGCTGTCGGTGAGGACACATGCGTGATGCTTGGATTGAATGATGAATGGGCCAAAATGTTTGGTGGAGGCAGCAATGGAGAGAGCCTCTACTTCGCAGGGTATCCAGGTTGGCTGTCGTCCGCGTAGTTTGGTGCTGAAAAAACCTGCGAGGCAAGGTTTGCCTTTGCGAGTAATATACAGAGTTGAAACAATGCTGTGTTTCTTGACAGAACCATCGGTCACAATCCACAATTGGTCATCGGGACGAGGAAGAGTGATGGTGTGAGTTGAAGACAGAGCAGCTTGTGCCTTCTGAAGAGTATCGCGAAGATCATCGGTCCAATTCAATTTCTCTTGAGTCGGACGACCGGCTACTGCCTCCTCTAAGGGGGAGAGGAGAGATGAGCAGTTGGGAATAACACGGGCGAGGACTTTGAAGGCCCCAATGAAGGATCGCAGACCTCCAACCTTTACTGGTGTAGCACAAGTGGAGAGTGTCGCTACGCGGTGGGGGCTAGCATGGATAGAACCATTGGACCAAATCCATCCCAGTATAGTGGTGCTTTTCGGACAGATGATGGTCTTGCGAGATGAGAGACGGAGGGCGTTGGTGTACAGGGCATGTAAAACCTGCCTCCAGTTGAGAAGGAGTTCTTCGATTGTGTCACCTCCACAGAACAGATCGTCTGCAAGCTTTGCTACGATGCAGCTCTCAAGTAGGTCTCCTAGGACACGGCACATAAGTTCCTCAAGTGCGGTTTCAGAGCCGGGCAATGCCCATTGCGGATCTGGTATACACCCGTACACCTTTGAATGGGGTCGCCACACCACAGTATTTCATGGACTGTCGGGAGAGAGGAATTTGGTAGAATGCGCTGGTTAGGTCAGTGGCGATGAGGTAACGCCATTGTGCGATTTTTCGAAGAGTTGAGTCAACGTCGGGCATGAGTGACGGTTGAGGTTTGCTGTAGCGGCCGACATCAGCGAAGGCTGTGACTAGGCGGAAGCCTCCGTTGGGCTTTTTGATGAGGAAGAAGGGGTTGAGGTATTCTACAGAGATGCCAACATCTTCAGGGCGGGCAAATACTCCCAGTTTTTCAAGTTCATCAAACTTGTGCTGAAGCTCTTGGAGTTTGTCCTGAGCGTATTGAGGAAGTCGGCCTTTGCGCCGAGGGGGTTGAACTGGACCCATGTTTACGACTGCTTGAAAGGGGCCTGCAGAGCCATTGTAGCCTGGGAAAGCGGGGTCAAACACCTCGTCATACTCCTCGAGTAGAGAGCGGAACTTTGACTGAATAGACGGCGTCAAAGTGTTATCGGGGTCGATAGCGACAGAGACAGAGAAGCGAGGGGCCGCGTTGGGTGTGCGTGGGGGCTGGCGGGGAGCAGGTTTGGTGACTGTCGGGGTGGCTGATTGTTCATCGGGCATTTGAGGTATGAACAATGACCGTACTTGGCAGAATTGTTCCTGTCGTCGTAGAACGCGGGGCTCGGTGGTGAGATTTGGGATGCGCACTTTGCCAGCGACACTATGTATGAGGCTTGGAGGGGGCCATAGAGTCGACGACTGTGATTTGGCACTTGTGTCGGTGCGGGGCTCGAGTGCGAAAAGGTTTTCATTTGTGAAGACGTCGCTGGGAAGTTGAACTTCGATGAACTCACCCGGCCATACGGTAGTGCCATGGGAGGGGGCTCGGAGTACATGGGCTCGACGAACCGTATAGTTTGAGGGTGGCTTTCCTTCGGAACCATACAGGTAGGTAGTACCGTCACCCAGAATAACTTGGCGTTTGGCTGGCCGAATTGAAATGTCATTGATTTCCATGAATGGAGTACCAGCCAAAATTTCGACGTCAAGATTTGCTACGACAAGGCCCTCGAACTGAAAGTTTCTGCTATCTCTCGTGAGGGTTAGTTTGGTCTCCCCTACGACGTTCAGGGGGGATGATCCGTCTGCCTGGTGTGCCGATTGGGAACTCTTTGAGATCTTGACCCCAAGTTTTATGGCTGTAGAGTTGCGAATCAGATTTCCAGTTGCTCCGCTGTCGATTATGATGCGTGTCACGTGATGGCCAAGAAATGCGTCAAAGTATGGAGATTGACGAATTTGGACACGGAGTGCGGATGGTTCAGGGAACTGGTCGACTGGTACACATGTATGCTCAAGGGTTTCCTCATTGGAGTCATCCACCTCTTCGTAAATGCTGGCAACTTGGCGAGCTCTCGCTATGTATTTGCGGTCTCGTTCGGGTAAGTGTGGGCACTCGCTAAGGAAGTGGAGAGAGTCTGATCGACCAACCTGCTTACACAGTGGACACGACTTGAACGGTTTACTGTTCTGGGGTTGCGGTGTCGTCTGTCTAGGTTTCGGTCTCGTGGACGAGGTTGGCCGAAAGGTGGAAGTGCGCATTGATCGTGCGTCCTCGGATGTGTGGAGTTCATCCATGAGGGAGTCGAGGGCTTGTGAGATCTCGGGTTTGATAGATGCCAATGTGCGTGAGCGGAGTTCGGTACCATAGCGTTGTTTGACAAGTCTAGGGAGGGTGGGGTGGATGAGCCTCAGCCACGTGAGTACGACAAAATTTTCGAGTGTGGGGGTGAGCTTCTCATCTTCTATAATGGGTATGCCATGATGGCATATGCCGGAGTCGCGAAGGAGAAGGCTGTCTTCAACAAACGCTACAAGGCGTTGATACAGATCTTCTGGGCGCTCGTCTGGTTTTAGCTGAATTGAGGCAAAGTCAATGAAGTGACCCCCTGTTGACTGAAACCCGAAATGTAAGCGTACTGCCTGCCAGATGTTGGAAATAGAGGTGGAGTTGCGAACGATGGTGTTACGGGATATGACTGGGCAGTAGTTTGCGATTTGCCCGAGCATGCATGAGTTCCAACATGGTGACCTTTTGTTGAGCGGTGCGGCGTTTTGAATCCTCAATGTCCGGACCATCGTCCGTGAATCCACGGAGTGGGGAAGACTTGGACTTCTTCTCCCACTTGAAGTCTTCGGTGAGAAATTGGGCGAAGTTTGGATCGAGGGAGAGGGTGTACTGGAGATTATGCTTCCAATTCTCGAAGGAATTAACTGTCTCATTCTTGCTGAGGGACCATTGTTTCGGAGCCCTATGTGAAGAAGCCATAATGAGATAGGGAGTGAGTAGTCCGTAGAGAAATACGAGAAGTAAATAAAACAGCTGCGTGTTCAGCTGGCTGATCGCTCACCGTTATTCGTGATATGTACGTAGAGACTGGAGTCCGTAGACGGCCACAAACAGGGAGCTATCCGTTGTGTTGAATAGCGTCCGTTTACTGGATTCGAGATGCGTAGGATTGTTTCGAAACGCTGCCACCACGCCACTATAGGAGTAGTAGTTGGATGTCCAAACATACACGATCAAAATAGAACTCGTTTTCATGAGAAACTACGGCTTTTAATACTGCAAACAGGTCAAGTATTAACACAATCCAAACAGTGAAAACCAAAACAGGAAGTGAAGTAAAGGCGACCACCAGAGGGCGCTATACTGAACTGGCGTATGGCACACGGATACGTCTGCGAACACGTACCATTAAACTGAGATGCCGAAACTGTCTAATTATTCGTTAAAGTGACTTGTCCGCAACATTTGTAAGGTTTTCCCCCTATCCACTGTATATAGACCGTAGCGAATAGCCGCCATTTCGTGGGGCACATTTTGTTACTTAAACCGTCCAACAATGGAAGCACAATATGTGCAACCATGCATGTCCTCAAAGAACAAAGAAACTGCCCCACAAAATGGCGGCTATTCGATACGGTCTATAGTTTTTTGTTTCATTCCGCAAATATGCGGATAAAGTCCACTTAAGTTGAGAAATGTACAAGAAAAATAAGGCAAATGCTTAATTGTATGGTTAAAGTTTATACATGTATGTTTCATGTGTGTGAATAAAGGGGTAGGCGTGCCTATCGGTAAGTCCTCCCATTGTTGTATTTCGGAGTATTGAGTGTTAAGAAATTAAAGAGGAAGAATCCCCCTTGACGAAAATCCAGCATTTAGGCTTTTTTCGATAGTCCAAACATCCCTCTTGCCGACGTGGATTTTTATTATTTTTTAATTGTCGGTTTTAAGTGGATAAATTGCAAGCAAAAGTGCGCTTTTCGAAAATGAGATTTTCGCGATTTCTGAAACGCTCATTAGGTATTCATGATATGCGCGTGACCCCGTGACGCAATCCTGAGAAAGAGAAGTCAACACGATAGTTAGCTCCATACGTTTACACGCAAAAAACTTAGAAAACCGTCTCTTTTAGATGGTGTTTTTTGAAGAATTTTGTTGTTCCAAAAAGCCAGAGATATGCCCAGTAGCTGCGTGGTTGCATGTTTTACTAGACACTATGAAAAAAAAAGAGCAGAAAGATTTTCTTTTCTATTACCAAGAGAGAGAAAAATGAGTCGCTCATTCTATAACTTGTACGGCCGATGTCCAAACACGTGGAAACTACGCCGCAGTGGACCGTACACAGACCGCTGTGAATGCCGGTCGTTCCGTGACAAAATCACCCGTCGCAATGCACCAGTATTTAATTCAAAAGAGAGTCACTGTTGGCCACAATTTCATCGTTTTTTTCACAAAACAGGTAATAGTAGATTGCTGTCATATTACATGAAGTGTTTTTCACGTTTGTATTTTGAATTAAAAGGACAAAATAGGCATGATAAACATTCACTTCGTGTATTTTCCATTCAATACTGCACAGACCGTTTTGTATGTTTCTCAGGATGACGTCAACACCCTGTTGATAAACAAGCCGAGTGACCTCGAGCGTTTCAGAATTTGGGTAAAGAGGGTCGGAACTGCTTTACGTTTTAAGCAAAAGTCTGTCGATTTTTTGTGAAAAACAAGTTGTGATGGTGTTGTAGACACATACACCTCCATGATAAACAGAAAAACTAAATAAATGTGGAAGGGGGGATTCTAGCTGTTTAACTTTTACCAATAATAATTATTGGATATGCACATTCACCGAAAGATTGGTTGATTAAATTTAACCAATGCATACTGTATCACCCAAGGCTTGGATAAGGCTGTTACCCAACACCAGTTCGGTATTTTGCGGCCCAAAGATGGGTATATTGATATTTGAACCAACGTTGGGTAACAATTTGGGCAAAATTTACCAATTTGTTTTTTAAACAGTGTATAAGACATCTGCCACGTATGGAGGGGTCGGAAGGATTCGATGAGGGACCTCTGATTAGTCAAACAGTGTATTGTGTCTTTCTTACAAGGCTACCAAATTAATCGCCAAACAAATTGAGTTTCTACAACTATACCCCTCAATAAGGTCCTGAAACGGTTTGGTTTTTTGTTTTCATGTGGTTTTGAACAAAGGGAATGGATTAGTTTAGGCGTTTGGTTCCTAATGCAAGCCGCGGGCATCACGCTTGAACCCTATAAGCGTCTCAAAGGTCAAAAGTCTATTACTTTTACCAACTGGGTCTTTCTATAAATTAGTGGTCCAATGTTGGTATCCCCCGTTACATTTTACATCTTGGTTTTGTAAATTCAGGACACATTCTTCAAATACTTTCCATCTCAAAGAGTGAGTACATAAAGTACAATTCATACAAAATGGTTTAAAAGCCATTTTAATGATTTTTGTACGAAAAATAACACATATCAGGTGTAACGGGGGACACTAAATGTCACACTTTTGGACCCCTAATTTATAGAAAGACCCCACTGTCAAAAAATTGTCTTGAACGTATGCAACGAACTGAACGAAACAACTTATGACCTCACCTACCCGCCAGATTATCTCTTTCCATTATAATAACTATGGTGAGTGTAACGCGTGGGGCCTTGTGGTCTGTGAATACATTTTAAATTGATATATTAATTAATAAATCTATTTTTTTGCCACACTTTTCTCGTAGTTTTCAGCAAAACCAGTTGGGAGTGGATAGACGTGAGATCATGGAGGCCAGCAAACTGCTTCTGGAGTCAAGTGTCTTCTGAGCTGGGCATATCGCAACAACATTTGCGTCACAGTCTATATAAGAGGTTTGCAGACACACAATTTCTCAGACAGCTCTTTTACAGTGAGAAGAGTAATGAGACTAAACCTGCAGATGGTTCGAGGACCAATGGCGAGGGCGTTTCTTTTCCTGACGCGCCGTCCTGTGATAGCCCGTTCCAAGATGCCCAACTTGCCACTGAAGAAACTGCAGATGGTTCGAAGATCAGTGGCGAAGGCGTTTCTTTTCCTGACGCGCCGTCCTGTGATAGCCCGTTCCAAGATGCCCAACTTGCCACTGAAGAAACTGACTGCACAGACATGCCAATGCAGTACACTAATTACGTCGGGCCTGAGAGATACGAAAGTACAAAACGGGTCGGGAAACGGCATAAGAAACCCCCATGTCACTTGGAGGACTACTTCGTTTCGTGTCCGTCAAGGAGGGAAAATTTCTGCATTTGCTGTATGCCAAATGATGGCAAACCCTACGTCATGTGCGATTCGTGTGGCACGTGGTATCATTTTTCTTGTATGGGTTTGGCGGCAACCCCCCAACGAACAGCAAAATTGAAAAGAGAATCGACGAGTTTCACCTGTAACAGTTGTGCTCCAAAATGTACAAGAGGGATCCAAAATGCTGGAAGCTCCTGTTGGTTTTCGTCGCTAATGCAAGCTCTTTACCCAACCCCAATCGGATATTTGATACGAGAGTGCCAAACCCCGTCAGGTTCACGATTCCGGGATGTTATTTACACATTGAAGGCAATACTTCAGGAGCTGACTCTTAGCTCTCCCGTGCCCGTTCAAACTGAGCGGTTTCACGAACTCATGCATGCCCTGAAGTCCATGAATGACACAACATTTCATGAAAGTCACCATGAAAGTCACCATGAAAAACCAGCTTCGGTAGTCTTGATTGCCATGCAGAAAATCCCCCATCCCATTCACATGCTACATTTTTTCCCCCGGTATCTCCTGACGATTTGGAGTCCATGACAGCGGGTGAAGACAACCCTAATTCTCCTGACCGAACGCATGTTCCACCTTTGTGGGATCAAGCAGATGAGCATGATTCGCTGTCCGAGCCAGCAAGTGATGTACCTCTACCAGACTTTGAGTACGAACCTCAACAGGAGCATTCGTTTGATGTAGAATTTGAGTCCGCTTCTGGATCCAATGAAAACCACATGTTTGATCAAACATCTCCAGACCATATTTCAGACGATGGCTCACTACAGTCGGGATGGCCGACTCACAGCATAAAGTCAACGACAGATGAAAAAGGAATGAATAAGCGTAGTAATTCTTTTGGTAAGCCGATTTCACTTGAAAGTTTAAGAGCGTGTGCTAATGCAAATCTTGTGGACGTTTTCACAGCTGACATACCGGAAAAGGCACATTTCTCAATTGACATCAAGAAGTGGCAACAACTCAGAGAAAAACAGACTGGAAATAAACTGCCAATGGATTGGGTAAACGCAATTTATGATGGTATTTCAAAAAGCAATCCGTACTGCCCACTTATGTTTCAAAGACATTTCGTAGCAAGGAAAAGAAGCCGAAAAATTAACTGTCCAATCTTTCGAGCGCACGCAAAATGCTCAATCCCAACATGTTCTGTAAATGCAACGGTTGTAATGCGGAGAGAGGCCGAGTGTGAGGTCACATACAGAGGAAAGATATCTCACCCAGGTGATAAAACAGGACAACGCCCTATCAGAGCAAACGTGAGGAAAGAACTGCAGAATGAGCTGAAGTCCAGTCACTACCCATCCCGTCTCAGGAATGACCGCCTGCACGATATGAAGTCTGACGTGTTTGAAAGCGGTAACTTAACCGGAGTAGGTCAAGACGCAGGAATCTTTCGACAAATTGCCAACGAAGGAAGACGCCAACTCAGGGAATCGAATGAAATGTTTGAAAGCTTGTTAATTAAGAAAAGGGAACATCTCTCTCCGTATCTGCGAAAAATCGGATTAGCTCCCAGTTTCCTTATTACATTTACCGATGCCGGTGTACGTTTATTTCACGATCTCGCCACCACAGTGCCAGTGCACTGGGATGCAACTGGTTCCGTTGCCTGGAAATCTAACCAGAGCGATTACTTGTATTACGCTATGGTGATGCCCAACCCAATATTACAGGGGGAACGCATTAAATCTTCACCCTGTCCAGTCAGCGAGATTGTGACCGATAACCAGAGCGAGCCGTCTATCTTACACTGGTTACAGACTTTCAGGCATGCAGAAAAAAAAAGTATGGCCACAATAATCTCACAACTCCGTGTATGATTGTCAGCGATCGGAGCGCAGTGCTTCTGAACTCTTCCTTGAAGGTGTTTTCAGGAGAGAACTTACCAGAGTTTCTATCCAGAGCATGGAGAATTGTAAGTGGAAAGGCACGGGAAGACGATTTAACGATGATGCTTATCCATACTGACGCAAACCATCTTCTCAGAGATGTAAAGGCTCTCTGTCGTAAGTACTACGGCAATAAGGATGTCCAATGGTTTCCAATGGGAGTAATTAGAGTACTTACTCTGATCCGCACAATGGAAGAGTTCCGCAGCGTGTTTTACTAATTTTGCATTGTTTTGCTGTCCCGCAACAAATCCGATGTCGGTAAAAGTCACTTTCGCAAACTCTGTATCATGATCCGAAGTCGAAACATATCTGCATCTAAGTTACACGATATGCAAGACGAGAATGAGTTATTGGCAGACAACGAAATGCCCCAAACTGCATGTATGACAGAAGAGGAGGCATTGTTGCAACAGCCACCTGAGTTTGCCAATGAAAGTGAGTTGTTAATGGACAAAGCAAAGGAGGTCCTTCGAAGCATCCCACAATCAGACACTTCGAATAAGTTTCATGGCCAACTCCTCCTCGATAAATTTGTTAAATTTCTCATGCCAAGTCTTCCCATCTGGACACAACTGCTACTGGGGGATCTACGGAGGCATAACACGAAATACATCGATTTCAGATACGACACAAGTCGGTATTTTATACAGCATTACCCAACATCGCAAGGCTACATGGAATCTTACAACAAGATTTTCAAGCATATTCAGCTATCAGGTTTCAGATTCCGTTTGGATGAACTCGCAGAGAAAATGTACAAGGCCACAAAAACCCAGCAAAGACAGTTTGCTCTTCAATACAGAACAAGAACAGTCCGGAAAAGACGAAAGAACACCATGTTGCTCAAAGAAACCTGGAAACGCACCCCAAAGAAGTTGAAGATGGACTACGAAACGCGAGCTGAAAACAGTTTGCTGCAGGGGGTGGCAACACAAGATAAGAGGACGGCAGACAGTATTGACATCGACAATGCTTGCTGTAAACAACTGGTTAGACGATCAAATCATCAACCCGTACATGATCCTTATCAAGAACAGCACTCGCACAAAAGGTGGGGTGTTTGTATGCAACAAATTTCAAGATCAAAGAATGCTCAGTGATGGGAATAAAGGTGTCCGGAAAGTTGCAACAAGATGGTACAAGGACATGAGCCTTGCTGCTTGCAGGTTCATATTATGCCCTGTAAATATCAGAATGACTCACTGGATTCTACTTGCTGCCGATGCGCAAAGTCGAGTTATCTACGCACTGGACCCCATGCACACTAGGACAACGTTTGGACTTCGCCGATTTCTGTCCTTTGTTGAGGCACGCAGTCAGTATGAGGGTGCAGTCAATCGGTCATCGGTGGGCCAATGGAGAACAGTATACGCAGAGGAGAAAAGATGGCCCAAACAAACAAACGACACTGACTGTGGTGTGTTTGTGCTGCTGTATGCCAGAGCAATAGCCCATGGGTATTCACCACGGTTTAACCAGAATCAGATGGCAAGAATTCGAGGGCACATGTTGTCAGAGCTACAACAAGAACACCTATTGCCTTTCACGTCTACCGTGAAGGGGGTGTGACAGGGCAATAATATTGTGATTTGCTTTTCCTCAGCGCCTTGCCTTGTTACACAGTCATGCCCCTGGAATCGTCGTACATGTAATACAATCCAGAAGTCGGTCTATCACACATAACTCGGGTAAAAATGACTATAGACTAATCCGGTAACTAAGGTCTCCTTCCCTGTATATTCCGCCATAGCTGGGGGGCGTCCAGTGCATGGGCTGTGCGTTTTGTGTTGCTGTTAGGACGAAAAGCGCTCATCGAAAAGCGCTCATCCATTACATGCACAAACGCGACCCACCGCGTGCACGCGACGCACCTCCTTCGCGTACACGCGACGCGCCCGCCTTCGCGTATAACAACCCTACAAAGACGCCAAACTTGTTCGACATGTTCGAAGTAAACAAATGCACCTTCGGCAACAGCAAAAACACACAGTTCATTCAGTGGAAGCCCCCCAGCTATGGCGGATGTACAGGGAAGGAGACCTTAGTTACCGGATTGGTGTATTGATTGCTTTCGATGACGTACAACATCCGGGAATGTCTGGTGGTCAACGGTCACGTACGCGCGAACATGCACGCGCCAATAGACGCTCATGAACACGCGTAAAAAATACTCACCAGCGTATTTTCATTCGAAGATGCCGCACGCGGGCGTTGTGATACGTTCAAATTATTGAGCATGCACTCGGCTTTTAAAAACAAAAGTGCTTTTATATAGTTGATCGCGATGTTTAGCCTGAAGAAATGTGTTTTTATCTTTCTCGATACAACAGCCATGGCGCAACAACATAAAGCAACTTCAAGCAACAGAGGTAAGTGCAACCAATGCGCTTTTCTTGGTCTTTTTGCCGGTTACTACTCGAGCCACGTGGGTCATGAAAAATGCCCACCAAAATGGTGGATGGAAGGGGTGACGTCACCGGAAAGCAATCAATACCATGCATTCCGAAAAGTACTATACCCCTAGCAACTCCCGCGCGCGGATCTCGGTCGTGTGTGTGTGGGCGCAACCACGCCTGCATTACGCGTAACACGCGCGATCGAACTAAAACAACTTCACGCACAGCTAGCAGTTGTACGTACGAACGCGGTGGACACTGTAGAAAAGTGAATGCCAAAAAAAATTGATGAAACTGATTTCATTTGTATTTAAGCCAAAATTAAGCAGAATATGTGGGAGAGGTGTTATAAAACAAATATTGACTGCTTTATCTCGTGGTATAGTAAAACTAGCCTCCCGAGGTGACCCACGGAGCATTCTATTTTCCCGAGGCGAACACAACCCTACAAAGACGCGCAACTTGTTCGAAGTAAACAAATGCAGCTTCAGCAACAACAAAAACATACAGTTCATTCAGTGGAAGCCCCCCAGCTATGGCGGATGTACAGGGAAGGAGACCTTAGTTACCGGATTGGTGTATTGATTGCTTTCGATGACGTACAACATCCGGGAATGTCTGGTGGTCAACGGTCACGTACGCGCGAACATGCACGCGCCAATAGACGCTCATGAACACGCGTAAAAAATACTCACCAGCGTATTTTCATTCGAAGATGCCGCACGCGGGCGTTGTGATACGTTCAAATTATTGAGCATGCACTCGGCTTTTAAAAACAAAAGTGCTTTTATATAGTTGATCGCGATGTTTAGCCTGAAGAAATGTGTTTTTATCTTTCTCGATACAACAGCCATGGCGCAACAACATAAAGCAACTTCAAGCAACAGAGGTAAGTGCAACCAATGCGCTTTTCTTGGTCTTTTTGCCGGTTACTACTCGAGCCACGTGGGTCATGAAAAATGCCCACCAAAATGGTGGATGGAAGGGGTGACGTCACCGGAAAGCAATCAATACCATGCATTCCGAAAAGTACTATACCCCTAGCAACTCCCGCGCGCGGATCTCGGTCGTGTGTGTGTGGGCGCAACCACGCCTGCATTACGCGTAACACGCGCGATCAAACTAAAACAACTTCACGCACAGCTAGCAGTTGTACGTACGAACGCGGTGGACACTGTAGAAAAGTGAATGCCAAAAAAAATTGATGAAACTGATTTCATTTGTATTTAAGCCAAAATTAAGCAGAATATGTGGGAGAGGTGTTATAAAACAAATATTGACTGCTTTATCTCGTGGTATAGTAAAACTAGCCTCCCGAGGTGACCCACGGAGCATTCTATTTTCCCGAGGCGAAGCCGAGGGAAAATAGAATGCTCCGTGGGTCACCTCGGGAGGCTAGTTTTACTATACCACGAGATAAAGCAGTCAATATTTGTATACTGCCACAGCTTTACACTGGATATAAACACTGACCCCAATTGAAATGTTTAAAAGATAAACACTTCGTTTTGTATAAACATGTGAACACGTTTAAAAAGTGTTACAGTCTGTAATAAACATGTTAAAGTGTTTAGTTTATAAACACACAAAATATTTTGAAATTTGTCAAAGTATGAAATAATTCCTATGCACCGTTTTTAACATCCTCTTAAAACAGTGCCCCTTTAACGCACTCCCAGATTGTGCGTACCGAGGAAGGTCGCTTTGCAGAGTGGAAATTCCCTGCGATCTCAGGATGCGTTTTAAAAGAACGGAAACAACTTTGACCATTTGTGCTTTATAAGTTGATAGGCTTCCGTAGTTTCGTACGACGTGCGTACGTGCATATTAGTCGAATCTGGTGCTGAATCTGGTGCTCACTTGACGATTGAATCTGGTGCTGAATGTGGTGCTCATTTGACGATTGAATGCGGTGCTGAATCCGGTGATAGCTTGATTCAGGTACAAAAATGAGACACTAATCATCGATAGAGGGCGCACTTTTAGTTACCCGTGGTCGATCGATAGTGATGTACGTGGCTGTGCTTTAACCTTTCCTATCCTACCGGCTCCTCCAACTTTTAACGAAATGCACTCTCTTTCCACTACTTAAATTTCGTTTATTTCACGCTAGAATAATTAACCCGGACACAGCTGAGTACGGGAATGCCTTTTGAGATCAAGAGTCTACGATAAAGGGGATGAAATAAAACAAAAAGCCAGGATGACGAATGGTAAGTAAAACAATTTGGTATTTTTTCCGTATACATTGAACAGAGATATGAAGGAAATTACCTCCTGGAATCAACAGCTAATCTAATTTTAAGATATACTTCCCACTTGCACTTTTGTCGCAAATGTTGCTTTTCTGTAGAAAACTCACATTTTCTCCTTCAAAAATTGCATTCAGTTAGTGCACAAGATTAATGCACCTATCAATTGTATGACGCACCTTCGGACCCCCGGGAAAGGTGCGTCAATGTCCACAGGAGCGTCATCTTTTTGGGTAACATGACGCACCCTCGGTCACTTTTTGTGACGGACCATTCTGGTCAAATGACGCTTCAAACTACCACATTTTGACGCACCATCTTTGGAAAACGACGCACCTTGACGGACATATATGACTGACATACCTGTATACAAAATATAAATGTACACGGCGAAAATGAATATCGAAGGCGAACACCCGGCAAAGGCGCCGCTGGCGATGGTTATTCCCGTTCGAAAAATCCAACCAGAGCCGTCCGGACGACGGGCGTACGCATACGATCGATCACGAATGTTTTCAGCCGGCGCGAAAACATCTCTGGCATGCAATGTTGGCCAACAACACTGGTACCCGGCTTTCCATAGACGTGTGCACAAAAGTACTGAAACCAGTCAACAACCGGTACCCGGCTTTCCATAGACGAGTACACAAAACTAATGTAAACCAGCGCGCTTAGCGACCATCTTGCTTTCAGAAGATACCATTAAGCAGTAAAGGGGTAGTTTCATTGATTGCGTAGGAGTTTTTTTTTTAGTAGGCCTGCCCTAATGAAATGAGTATGAACGCAAATAAACCGTTTAAATAAATGGGACACTAACATTTATTCGAATTTATATGAAACAAAACAACAAAGACATTAAACAGATGTACCTCGGAAACAGTACGGTCACCCCTCCTTCCAAAATGGTATTATTCCACTCGGCAGTATTTTTGACGTGTTTCGTTTTTCCTCCCGTTTTTCATGCATTTTTAGAAAGTACATGCACATGCAAAGGGAACTAAAATGATGTTTCAAATCTGTTGAATTCCATTTCACTCTGTGGGTGTACATTTAGGGGGCTTCAATATTTTTTAACGGGACTTTTTGAACGCCGTGCCGTCGTGGTTTTGTTTGATCGGGCGCTGTGGAAAACCAATGGACACTGTTATACTGACGCACCATTGACACACCTTGACGCACTAGTCATGATAATCGTGACGGACCAATGTGTACTTTGACGCAATACCTTCGTCAAAATATGACTGGACATTCCGGGACATGACGCACCTCTCCCGGGGGTCCGAGGGTGCGTCATACAATTGATAGGTGCATAAAGATAACCATTCCCGCGTGCGCGCAGCGCCCCCTGTTATTGCGCTTATGGACGGACTGCTCGCGGTGAATTTTGTGCATTACTTTATGCAGTAATTTTATGGATTTGTTTTCATATACCGGTACATTGAACACGGATTTGGGTGAATTTATATATTAGAATCGATAGCTTATTCAATTCTAAGATATACTTCCCACTGACACTTCCGTCGCAAATGTTGCATTTCTGAGATAAATGGGTCATTCCGTGTGAAATCACCTAAAATTTCAGAAAATTGGTCGGGGTCCGACTCGGATTTGGACGAAACTTTTTCTAAAAATACCTCAACCTATGTCATGAACATGTACACAATTTTAGAGGCCAACTCCACCTCGTTGCTGAGATATGACCTCCAGAAAATGCCTACCCTACCCACTTTTTCCCAATTGTAGCCATGCCATTGAAGTTTTTTACATATTTGGAGACCTGTAGCTCAAAAATGCTTGGGAATTTTTACCTGAAAATTGATATACACATAGATTGGCATCCAATCTGCATGATTCTGTTATCAAAAGTACGGTACCACGTTTCCTTTTCGAGATGTCGCTCCCCGAAAACTCTAATTTTTGATTATCGTGGTAACTTTATTTCATTTTTGGCTTCCCATGGTGCCCACATGGATGGTCGGATTGACTTCATATTTTATATGCACACACACTAGGCACATGGGTTTGCTTCATATCAAGGACAAAGCAATTCCACCCTTTTTGGGGGCGTGGTCAAGGTTTAAAAGTGGGTCCGCAAAGAAAAATGGCAAAATAAGCCTCCTCTTCTGAGGGGTGGTTCCCCCGAAAGGTCACTACCCAAGCGATTGAAACTTACATATCTTAAAATACTGTATCCAATCTACCTTTGGTATAAAATTTGGTGTGGTATCTTTTTTCCTTCAAGGTTTTTTGAATGTTTGTAAAAGGTCAATATTTTGCTCAATAACGCTAGTTTTAATTGGATTATACATAGTATACAACCTGTTACTATTAAAAGGAGAGCAGTCTAATATGTCATATTTAATACCTGTTCAATTCTACAGGTTGTCGGTTCGAATCCAGGTGATGTCAATGTGAGTGTGCCCTTGGGCAAGACACTTTGCTATGGACTATCTGGTTTCACCGGGAGCAAATGGATACCTACATGTACATGTATGAGAGTGAAAGTGTTCTGTGTTTGATTGTTCGGCTCTCATCATGAGAGTCCAACAGGCAACCAGGACTGTATGCTCTCCAGTGAGCCCAGAGACCAGGGGTAATAATGTGGGCACCTTGCTTTTTTAGTAGATTTGTGTGCATAGTATAATATGTTATTGGGGCACGACAACTGAGTGGTGGAGTGCACTCTGTATGCGGGATGAACTCTGTATGCCTTCAAAAGTGGGCACGTGCACCCACAATAGACCGTGTAAGTTGACCTCGAGAACGAGCGGGACTCTGTGAGACTCGTTGACTTCCGGAGACCTTAGATAGAAATTATATCACGCGTGGGGACAGTTTCGTTACCATTTTGACACCGCCTCAAAATTACCGATTCGGGGTCCACTATAAAAATCCTTAAAATCTCATTTATCACCTGTGCGAAATGTTGATTGAGCAAAAAGTTAATAAAATTTTAAATATTTCTGTGTCATAAACTGGTAACCCTACACGTAATGGAAAAACCATACCGCCATGACACCGCGTCGCTGGTAGTCTGCAACTGGTGCAAACATTTTGCCGCAGTGTAGTTGCCGCGAATTCAGTGCATTATGGCCGTTTCCAAAAGTAGGGCTACTCGATTCGGATTTATACGGTCTTTGCGATTTCCGGTGAAAAATCAAAGGAGATGAAAAATCACAGGATATCGTCACAAAGTTAAAACCCCATAATGCCATTCCCGACAGGTCTCCGGAAGTGTGACCTGAAACGAGACTAACAGTCTATAGGGGGTGGGGATATTTTATGTGTCAGCACCACAGGGGCCTTATCTTTTGTCGTCTTTAAAACAAAAATTATTTGTGTTTTTTTGTTAGAATGCACATGGCGTACAGAGAGACCACCCCCCCCCCCCCCCCCCCCCCTAATGACCGGTCTGATGAACAATATGCACACAAAGCTCATGACATAATCAAAGCATAATCAAAAACTCTCTCCTAGGATCTTGATGATCCTTACGAAAAATGCATCTTTCCAAACATCACTTTTTACTACATGTACCCTTCCAGGTACATGTACCACAGAGAAGGGGATTCTAGCCACCAACCTGTGGATTTCACCAAAATCTTGGATTCATCAGTCTGTTACAGTACACCACTCAGTTGTCATGCCCCAATAACATATTATAGTTCGCACACAAATCTACTACATGTATAAGCAAGGTGCCCACATGATTACCCCTGGTCACTGGGCTCACTGGAGAGCATACATGTATAGCACTGGTTGCCTGTTAGACTCTCATGATGAGAGCCCAACAATCAAACACAGAACACTTTCACTCTCATACAAAATGTACATGTAGGTACATGTATCCATTTGCTCCCGGTGAAGCCAGGTAGTCCATAGCAAAGCGTCTTGCCCAAGGGCACACTCACATTGCCATCACCTGGATTTGAACTGACAACCTGTAGAATTGAACAGGTATTAAATATGACATATTAGACTGCTCTCATAGTAACATGTTGTACACTGTACATGTATACATGTATAATGCAATTAAAACTAGCGTTTTTGAGCAATATATTGACCTTTTACAAAAATTCAAAAAACCATGAAGGAAAAAAGATACCAAACCAAATTTTATACCAAAGGTAGATTGGATACAGTATTTTAAGATATGTAAGTTTCAATCGCTTGGGTAGTGACCTATCGGGGGAACCACCCCTCAGAAGAGGAGGCTCATTTTGCCATTTTTCTTTGCGGACCCACTTTTAAACCTTGACCACGCCCCCAAAAAGGGTGGAATTGCTTTGTCCTTGATATGAAGCAAACCCATGTGCCTAGTGTGTGTGCATATAAAATATGAAGTCAATCCGACCATCCATGTGGGCACCATGGGAAGCCAAAAATGAAATAAAGTTACCACGATAATCAAAAATTAGAGTTTTCGGGGAGCGACATCTCGAAAAGGAAACGTGGTACCGTACTTTTGATAACAGAATCATGCAGATTGGATGCCAATCTATGTGTATATAAATTTTCAGGGAAAAATTCCCAAGCATTTTTGAGCTACAGGCCTCCAAAAATGTAAAAAACTTCAATGGCATGGCTACGATTGGGAAAAAGTGGGTGGGGTAGGCATTTTCTGGAGGTCATATCTCAGTAATGAGTTGCAGTTGGCCTCTAAAATTTTGTACATGTTCATGACATAGGTTGAAGTATTTTTAGAAAGTTTTTTGTCCAAATCCGAGTCGGACCCCTGACAACCTCTAGGTGATTTCACACGGAATGACCCAAATAAATGATAAAATTACTGCATAAAGTAATGCACAAAATGACGTGCCGAGCGGTCTGTGCGTAAGCGCGACAATAGAGGGCGCTGCGCGCGTGAATGGTTATCTTGTGCACTAACTGAAGGCAATTTTTGAAGAAGAAAACGTGATTTTTCTACAGAAAAGCAACATTTGCGACAAAAGTGCAAGTGGGAAGTATATCTTAAAATTACATTATGTGTTGATTCCAGGAGGTAATTTCCTTAAAATCTTTGTTCAATGTATACGAAAAAAATACCAATTTTATAATTTATTAATCTCAGAAATGCAACATTTGCGACAAAAGTGCATGTGGGAAGTATATCTTAGAATTGGATGCTCTGTTGATTCCAGGAGGTAATTTTATTCAAATCTTTGTTCAATGTATAAGGAAAAAATACTGACCACTGTGACAAGCGAAGCTCGAAGGAACAAAGCTGTTGTCTATGCAACATTTGTTTTCACTCCAGTCGCATTGCCTACCCGTATATAAAGGCATAATAACACAAATAGTTTACAAATAGTTTCATCCCCTGTGTGATTGGTATGCATGATTAAAACCAACCTGAGCAAAAATCAGCGTCGTATTTTGTCTAACTTTTGAGAAAGCAGTCAAAAAATGGTTTACAGTCACTTCGCCCCCAAATCACTAAGCCCTGAACCACGGCCTGTGCACGAAGTTGTTTTGGGGCGAAGTGGCATTTGGGCGAGGTAGTGTTTGGACGAAGTGGTTTTGGGGTGAAATGGCCTTTGGGTGAAGTGTTTTACTCATTTCTCAAAGACTATAGCACTTCAGACAAAACCATTTTAGGGGACGTTTTCTACCGTCATTGTGTTTATATTGTGTGAGTTATGTGTAAATCTGTGAACATTTCTGATTCCTCGAGATACCAATCATGTATTCTACATACCTTTAAAGGCTAAAATTAAACCGTTCATTCACCACACAATCTTGCTCAGGGGCAGAAGAACATGTTTGTGAGCATAGCATCTTTTTTTTACATTGTCGGGTTACTGTGCATTTAGGAGAATTTCAAAGTTATTTTACTTTTTTATAAAGTTCTGACACAATTTTTTCACAATTTACAAGTTGACCACCACTCTGTCTGTAAAATTCCCGAACTTAAAGGCATGGAGCTGCGTATTTCGTGGCACGAATTTGGCACTCGCGCATTGCTGATGAGTCTCTGCCTTGAAAGGCCCTATAGATGATCTGTTTTTGAGCGATTCTGCGAATAAAACCATTATAAATCAAAAGAAAGACATCAACAAACTCATCCGAAGAAATTTCAGCTTTGTCAAATGTACCACGTCAAAAAAAACCATGAAAATTAATATGCATTTTTTTGGTCTTGGCGGGGTGTTTCAAATATTCGTTCTCAGTTGATCGGGTACTATGTGGCTTGCATCGTGCACTCTGTGGCGTACATTATATACTGCGTGTGTGCGCGATCCATAAAAAATGCATCGCGTTGGAACACTCACACGCAGTACACAGCGCCCATGCATTTTGGACCTCGTAGATTCGAACCAAAAATAAATAAATAGTTTGCAAACGATCTAAATAATTTCATCTTTACGGATTATTTTCTGATAAAATTATATCATTTTGAGCGGAAACCTTTCATTGGGTAGTTGCTATTAATTCAATCTTTACTTTCAGAACTTTTTCCCTGTAAACTCGTCGATTACTTTTTGGGGTCATTGCAAATGATACACTGGGCCTTTAAGTGAGGGTCAGGTAGTTAAAAACTGATTAATGTTAATAAACAATATAACATTGAATACATGTATAACTTTGTATATAACTCCAGTATTGCTCCATTGTTTTTCCAACAGTATACTCGTTCGACGGTTTGATCATTTTTGGCCTATTGGTCATATGCACCTGTGCCTACACGAGGCGAGTACCGCGTCTTAAGCAGTGGTTTCTCTCGGAGAAAAAAGGGTTCTTGGGAGTCTTTTACAAAGGTAAATAATAGTGGGTTTGAGTTTTGGTCATCAGGGGTTGTGGCACGTGTTCTTAAGCAAGACACTTTACCACACTATCTCCTGTGTTTAGGAGAGTGAAGAAGGACAAAAGCTCCTAGTTGTCTTGACGGGGACCAGTTATACATACCCCACCTTCTTGCATGTACGGTCGACACTGGTGTACATGTACAGTTAGACTAGTAGCCTGTTTACACTTGATCCTGAGCTCGGGGTCGAACACGGGATCAGCTCCGGATCACAGTGTAAATGCTCTCAGGACCAAATTGGAGCAGATGCGGCAGGATGCGATCAAGATTAATTGCTTATCTAACCGCAAACTGATCCCAAGCTCAGGATCGAACCCTCCGCCAACATCTCGGGGTCTGATCCGGGGCCCTCCCTGGAAGAAATTCTGTATCCGCCCCTGCTTACATATTGAGTACACATATTATAACGAATGTTGGTTTTCCCCCCATTTCTTCTGCAGCCTCCATCATTGGGACGAGGCTACACCTGGCCATTGCAGCATCTTGTGTCTTAATGGGATTCTACATTATCTTCTTGAAATGAGTGTAAAATGGATTTGGACATTTCAGAAACTCTTCCAGTCGTGGGCACAATCACATCGTGGACACTTCTCATTTTAATTTTGTGCAACAGGGTGTCAAAAAATATTCAAGTTTTGACACACATTTTAAAAAAAAAGCATTCAAAATCAGCCAGTTTAGTGGCTGAGTGGTTAAGATGCCTGTTGTGGGTTTGAGTCCATCCTTTGAAAGGATTGGGCGAGGGCAGAATATTCCCTGATTAAACCGCAACGATTAAGATTGTGGTTCAGTGTAGAGAATATCTTAACAAGAAAAATGAATTTACAAAACAAATTATTTTACACATTTACAATTTATTCATACATGTAATTTATGTATAGATGTACATACAGAGCTTGTAAGGCCATGTAAAATAGATATTTTAATATGGCAGACGTTTTCTTTTACAAAAAAAAAATCACCATTTTCTCCAAACATGGAATGGGAAATTCTAAGTCCCAAAACCTATTTTCTGGAAAGCCACACTCGGGGCATTCGAGATGCTTACACCGTGTAACGGGGGGTTTACACCAGGGGAAGCCCCCAGAAGATGCAAAACGAACGACACAGGGTTTCGCTTTGAATTCTAGGAACACAGGTCAAAGGTTGTTGCCGGGCGGGGCTTTATAAACGCTGCTATCGTTTGACTCACAAAAAAATTACGCCAGCGCCACGCATAATTAGTTGCCTAAAGTACTGTAATAAACGTTGTCAATGCCCACAGACATCTACTGATTCAGCAAAATGTATTTACAGCCCTATTCCCTCCTATTTTGTGTCATAAATCTGTGTTTTTCTTCGTACTCCCGTCGCGATTCCAAACTGTCCGCCATGTTTTACTGCTCGTGGTTTAGGTGACGTCATTACACCAGAGACCCGCTCGGGCAGACTCGTGTATCACGTGATGGCTAAAAGAACGCTCCGGTGTAAGTTGGTGTTACACGGTGTGTGCATCTCAAACACCCCTATTGTTGTACATGTAAATATTTGTACATTTCAAATAAGATGAGAAAATAAACCTGCCATTTGGAAACATTTGGACCTGTCCTTTTTTCTTTAATACATGTATTGAAATTGCAAGAATTTAACCTTTGTTTTGACTGGTCATATTCATAAAGCCCCAGTCACACTGGATCTGTGACCAAGTTACGACCTAGCTGTGACTGAAAATCCTTTGAATCGCTAGCAAACCGTTGAAAGAGCACACGACTGGTCACAGCATAGCAAGGTCGATTGTCATGTTGAAAATTTCTGGCCTGCGATTCTAAATTGCAGACAGGTCTTACCACCAGTTGTGCATGATTGCAGGTCAAGCAGTCACATGACTGGTCTTTCCACATGTGGGACGACCTCATGATCAACTGCATGACTGGCTGTGATCAATCGTGTGAGCAGTCGCAGGTCGCCATGATTAATCGTACGATTGGTCACTGATTGTCGCACGATTTACCTATACAAGAGCAATCGCAGTATGTGACTGCAAACAGAGATCGTAGCAAACATTGCCGATTGGTCGTACCTCGGCCAAATCGCCACCAATCGTACAATCCGGTGTGAACTGAGGCTTAACACTAACTCCCTAGGGTGTATGCAAAATCGTATTGATTTTGGAGGATTGAGGAGGGTTAAAGGTAGAGTACATGATTGTTAAACTGTTACAAAGGGCATCATTTCCAATGCTGATAAAACTGTCCTGTAGAGGTTTCAGCCACACAGAGGCAGTAATCCTTCAGAAAACTTGAAAAATCCATTTATGGCTTTTGTGTTGAGTATAATGGTAAAAAAGACTTTTTTGAAAACCACCTTCAGTTGTTAATTTCTCCACAAAATACCATTTTGGACTGAAATAAAATAATGTGGTGTTTGGTACTCTTTTAGTAAGTTTTTTCTTGTAAATTCATGAAAAAAAATTGGGGTCACTGTAAATGATGTACTCTACCTTTAAGAGTTAAGACATCTTAACTTTCTTTATTGCAATCCACCTAAGAAGTTTCCCCATCCTTCCGAAGTCTTCCACACAATAAGATTGATTTTAAAGAACACATCAGCATTTATTGGTCATTCTATAGACGAATCTCAAATTAACCAATTTGAGACCGATCTGCGCACTTCTGCTGCTTGAGACCAGACGAATGTATCTCCTCGAAAATATGGTCTGTGTTGCCAGAATGCCCCCTTTACTGTGGAAAGACCTGAATGCCATGCCGAACAACACACAAACATGTACACTCAGTCAATGTACAGTTACTGTACATGCGTACTGCCGACTTGACGCGAAGAGCCTCGGTTTCAATGCGAAAGTGCACAGAACAGGCTAATGTGAATTTCGTCTATCAGCTATCCCTAAGACCATCAAGTATAGTTCTATCCCTCAAGACACTGTCGCTAGGAATTGGAGCATCTTCAGCAATAACGGGCGTTTTCTCAGGTTGTCCTTCACTGATATTGTCATCATCCAGCTTAAATAAGAGGCTGTCATTCTCGTAAGTTGGGAAAAAATATCTGTGCAACGAGAAAAACAGATATCAAGTTGAATGCACCCGTCTCAAAATAAATTACTCAAATTACTCAAGTTAGGGATATTGTGGGGTGTACGCAGATATGGGTCTTTCCACGGTAATGGGGTACATTTGAAAAATAAGTCAATAGTTCTGTTCAGATGTCTTTAGTTAATAAGAAATGTCTTTATGCTGTTCTAAGGAGATAACTTTTGCCTCAAAAGGTAATAAATTACTGCCACAACAAATTTGGGAAAAAACCCCAAAATAAGTTATTTTTTTAGATCACGTCTGGTAACCTATGCGCATTGGTATTCCTTTGTACACAGACTAGGCAGATAGACTTTTTGAACACAACATAACAACCAGACAATGGCTAGGCTGTGAGCATACCGGTTTGTTTCGCTGGAATTGTTGGAAAAATATTCATCGTGGCTGGTTATTTCCCTCAAGGACCTGCGTAGTGGTTATGCCCGACAAGGTTTTGGGTGAGTTTTAGGGGGAATTAGTGTGTCACGGTGAGAAAATGACATTTGTTTTGTGATAGCGTGTTCATGTTCTTAAAGCTTCTCAGCTCTACTGGTAAAAAGACCACATCCCAATGAAAAATGATAAAGCAAGAGCTGAGATTATCTTAGCTACCAATATCCCTAACTTGTAAGTAGTGTATGCCTAGTCAACTTTGGTCATCGGCAAAAAAACCGTTCACTGGTTGAAACTGTTCACTGGTTGAAATTTATGTGCATTAACACATGCAAAAAGCTTAGAACTCACTGTGGTTGATCCCAGTCTTCTCTATTGGGCAGCTGTGTCATGTGACCTTGTGAGGTCATGTGATCGAGCAAGGCTTTCCTGGTTGTGAATGCTTCCTTGCAGGCGATACACGACTTTAGATGGACACAGCGTCTGATGTAGTTTATTAGCTTCACTTGTAGGTAGAAATTAAGACCTTTAGAGGGCGGTGTTAAAAAAAGATGAAATTCCGTACATCAATATTTGTTTAGGCCTGCTTCAAACGTCGCGCTTGTGCCGTGTCAAATTGAATTTAGCGCGACGGTAGCACGGCAGCACGGCGCAAGCACGGCAGTGGTTTCAAGCGTCGAACTCAATTGCAAACTCCCAGTCGAACCTAAATACATCCAACATTGCGGGTGAGTCGTGTGCATGGACGTTGTGCACGTGCGTTTTCCATTCTGTCCATTGTACGTCACTATTTTATTATTTTGATGCACTTGTTTGTTCGTTATTTCTTTACTCACAAATGGGCTGCGAGCATGCGCATTCCTACTTATGAACAAAATTGCGGACCAACTTCAAACTGGAATCAAATTAGACATGGCAGAAGCACGACGTTTGAAGCCGAGCCGTGCTTGTGCCTCACTAAATTGAGTTAGCACGGCAGACCCTGTCGAGCTAAATTTTTCTGCCGTGCTGTGCCGTGCCGTGCCAAATTCATTTTGCTGAGCCAAATGGCTTTAAACGTCGTGCTTGTGCCGTGTCGAATTAAACAAAATCAAGTTGAATTTAATTCGACACTGCATAAGCGCGATGTTTGAAGTGGGCCTTACTGATCTCCATTAAAACCTGCATACAGGATTTGCAATGTTCCAAAATTTCTAATCAACAATTTGACAAGAAAAAAACTTTATTCAAATCTAAGGTAGAAGTACATGTTCCAATGAATTGTCCAATGCAATTATTCCGAGGCCATCTCTCCTAAATCTGGACTAGAAGATATCTGTTCCATCATAGTACGGCAGCGTCACTCAATCTTTGGGCATGTTTGACGATTGCCTAGCAGCATCCCAGTCCACGCTGCCCTCAAGCTGGCTGTCGACGTGTCTGCTGGAACCAAACCTGATCCCGGCTGGTTGCGACCACGTGGCCAACTCCGAAATACCTGGGTGCGAGATGTTTTTCATTGTTTTCTCGGAATATGGATTATGAGATACTGAGCTGATTTACACACAGGTTGGTTTTAACCATACACATACTCAATCACACATGGAGATAACGCCGTTTGTGACAGCTTTACAATACTGTAATCTAATGTAGATAAGGTACTGAGCTGACTTATACACATGTTGGTTTTTATCATACACATCCTCAATCACACATGGAGATAACGCCGTTTGTAACAGTTTTCCAATCCTGTAATAGACCCTTTGTACAGGCAGCAGTCACATTGTCACCGTTAGTCATGCACGAGTAGGCACTTTGTGGATCTATTATCACATCATTTAAATATGAAAACCTGCCCTCTGTCATGGCCGCCGGTGCAAAGGGTCTATACATCTTTAAACCTCAACCCCTCAAATGCCATAAACAAATTATAAAAAAAGAATTTTGGCAAGGGTGGGGATGATTTTGAATTCTAAGTGGGGGAAGAAATACCTTGCTTTAAATGCTGGAGATCAAATCCATGCGCAGACAACATGTGTGATTCCAATGTCTTAATATCGTCAGCATTGACTGAGCAGAATAAACACACTGCTCCTATCCCAGAATCCTCCCGCCAGTCCTCCCAGTTGCTATGGAAACGAACAATGTGGGCAAGTACAGTCAAACTTGTATAGATGACTTATGAAACATCAGTGCAAATAAGACCCCGTTCTCACTAGAGAAATCGCTTCGTTCGACGAAGATTAGTTAATCATTGTTAGTTAATGAAGTGTGCGTTCACATATCACTTAACGAAGATCGAATAAAGATCGAATGAAACTGTTGGAGGTCGTACATGCGCGTACGAGTGGGGAGAATTCAAGATTTTCTTAGAAAACACTTTTTAGCCAGTTTCGTTTGTTTTGTACACAAGGTTTGAAGCCATGATCATTTACACAATTCAATTCTTTCCCATCTAAACAAAATATACTTTGGTTTAGCTGTTCTCAACTGCACAATATAGCTCAGCTGGGAGAGCATTTGCCTTGTGTGTCAGAGGTCTTGGGAAAAACCTGAGTGAGTATACCACTGTACCTCATAGCTCAGCTGAGAGAGTGTTTGCCCAGTGTGTCAGAGGTCTTGGGGAAAACCTGAGGGAGTATACCACTGCGTCTCACAGCTCAGCTGGTAGAGCATCTGCCTGGTGTGTCAGAGCATCTGCCCGGTCTGTCAGAGGTCTTGGGGAAAACCTGAGAGAGTATACCACTGTGCCTCATAGCTCAGCTGGTAGAGCATCTGCCTGGTGTGTCAGAGGTCTTGGGGGAAAACCTGAGGGAGTATACCACTGTGCCTCATAGCTCAGCTGGTAGGGCATCTGCCTGGTGTGTCAGAGGTCTTGGGGAAAACCTGAGGGAGTATACCACTGTGCCTCATAGCTCAGCTGGTAGAGCATCAGCCCGGTGTGTCAGAGGTCTTGGGGGAAAACCTGAGGGAGTATACCACTGTGCCTCATAGCTCAGCTGGTAGAGCATCTGCCTGGTGTGTCAGAGGTCTTGGGGGAAAACCTGAGGGAGTATACCACTGTGCCTCATAGCTCAGCTGGTAGAGCATCTGCCTGGTGTGTCAGAGGTCTTGGGGAAAAAACCTGAGGGAGTATACCACTGTGCCTCATAGCTCAGCTGGTAGAGCATCTGCCCGGTGTGTCAGAGGTCTTGGGGGAAAACCTAAGGAAGTATACCACTGTGCCTCATAGCTCAGCTGGTAGAGCATCTGGGTTTGAATCTCGGGTTTGAATCTCGATAAGGCCCATACAATTGTTCTCTCATACCAAGTTTGTTTGTTCATTGGGGACATGCATAGTTGCACATTTTGTGCTTGCATGGTTGACCAATTTAACTCTTTAGCTACAGGATTTGTTCAAGGTCTGTGATGTAATTAATTGAAGGCCACGATTTGTTTATGTATAAAAGCGAGCCGCTGGAAGCGGCTATCCGACCGGAAGTAGACATTTTTCTAGCCACTGTGAGCGGCGTGCCATAGGGAAAGAGTAGAATGACAAAAGTTGCCCTACAAGATGGCAGCTGTTCGATATGGTCTATAAGAGCATTCTTTCGTGAAGAGCAAGGGGATTCCCCGGTGTCTCTGGTCATTTCTAATTCTAATTCTTCATGGGTTTCCTCACGCTTGCGAGTGACAGTGCAATGAGCACTATTGAAGAATCCTTGGTATGAATACCAGAAACAAATAATAATAATAAGCAATGATCTATAAGCAACACTCACTCGTCCTGTTCTGTAACATCTTGATTTCTCCCCCGTCTTTGCCCCTCCCCCTCATCCTCTGAGAGCACCGCCTCCCAGTTTTTACCCATCTCCAAGTAATTGATGACGTAGAACTTGTCGTAGATGGTGTTCTTGGGGTTGATTCTCTTGTGCATCTTCTTACGCATGTGTTCCATTAATGTGGGTCGGTCCTTGAAGGTTTTGTCGCAAAACAAGCACTTGAAACTAAACCAAAACACAAAAATAAAACCTTGAGATAAATAACAGAATTACTGATTTAATTGGCTCTGGACTTGTGATGGACTCGACTACAACCCTGTAGGCCATTCTCACAGACGGCCATCTTCCTAGAAAAAAAATACAACTACGTAATAACTGGAATCAGGTACACGTATGCATATTATGGAGAATGTTCCCAACAGGAGCGCGTGTTGTTCAATATTTGTTCAAAATATAACGCAGCCGTTGTGCGTCACAAAAATTTACGCTCAAGATCCTGATGCATGTGGCAATTTGTAGGAAGTGACATCATTTGAGAGAGATCCATAGCAAATAATTGTTCATAAAATAAAACTCTGAAGTCATTTATTGTTTAGACCAGATACAAAAACCTCAAAACAGAACCGCATAAAATAAAAGTTGTGAACAGATAACACAACTTAACAATGTTATTTGTGAGTTTCGGTGCCGATGTGAAGCTCGGTACATAGGGCGTACGTCTCAAAGACTGGCGGATCGCATTAAACAGCATGTTCCATCCTCCATCCGCAGCAACTTGCCTGCTTCCTGCAAACAGCTGTTGCGTGTCTGCAAGAACGCTCGCAAAGCTGCCACACAGCCCGAATGCACATCTGCTATAGGACAACACTTGCTTGATCACCCGGAGTGCTCGAAACAATACAGCGAACAGCAGTTCACTGTACTGGCCAGAGCACGCAGTATCATGCATCTGCACATGCTCGAAGCCATATACATACACTTCACTAAACCTGTGTTATGTCGCTAGAAAGAATTTGTTCACACGCTACATGTGGTCTAACTGCGCATGTGCAGTAGTGTGCTCCCTGCTGTTGTCAGCTTGACCAATCAGCGCGCAGCATTCTGAACACGTCATTCCCGCTTTAAGCCTTATATTATATCGATAAGCGTACCCACGCCATTCTTGCGTTTCGCTCTGATGAGTGCAAGTCGAAAAGCTTTAGCATGTCTTTGTCGTTACTTAATTCTATATTCTGATTTTGCAGTACCAATCAGATAAATTTGCAATAAATAGACTTACTTGGTTAGTTTCTGCTCCAAAATATCAAGAAACTCGTTTGCAAAAACTGTGAAAGAGAGAAGAGAGATATGCAATTTAGTCAGATTATGTAGCAAAACAATTACTAGTAGACACATTAGTGCAAAAATTACACTCAAATTGTCAAAAGGCCAATGGATAGTTCCGACCCGTCAATTAAGCCGAACCCGCGTGCCTATCTATGACCAATCACAACCGAGCTACGTAGACAGTGCCTTAGCATATCGTTCATGCACATGTTTGCAGTCGTACATGGTGGCGTGTAGTTGAATGGAGCAACTGCGAGTGAACTTCGGTTTGAAAATCGTGTGATTCACTGTTCGAAGGTACGAAAGCGCGTATTTCATAATATATGACATCCCTGTATTACTGGCCCTTTACTCAGTGTGTTCTGAGATAACTGTCAACCCTAAAACATGAATACCTTTGAGTTTTCTCCAATGAATCTGTGCTTTCCGTTGAAAGTCCCATTGCATCATGCGTTGTGTGTTGCAATTTTTACGATAGCGTGTGAGGCATAGCAACAATATCCAAGGGGGCGGGGTTAATTGGGCAATCTCGGAACTATGCATTGAGTTTGAACCAGAGCCTACATTATTTTTAAATGCACAGTGCCCTACTAATAATTAAAGTGGTTTCAGTTGTTGACTTGCAAAACTTGGTTATAAACAGGTTTGTGGTACTTGTGCCCTTGAGCAAGGCACTTAACCACAATTGCTCCATCCTTTGGAAGGGATGTGAAGCCGTTGGTCCAGTGTGTTGTGCAACACACTTAAAAGATCCCAGAGCACTCTTTCGTGAAGAGTTAAGGGGATTCCCCGGTGTCTCTGACCGTTGGATGCCATTGGCACCACCCACCCATGTAAGCTTCATGCAATAGACCGTATCATCAAATAGCTGCCATCTTGTAGGGCATTGTTTGTTGTTTAAATTGGTCAACAATGTAAGCACAAAATGTGCAACCATGCATGTTCTCACGGAACAAAGAAACTGCCCTACAAGATGGCAGCTATTCGATACGGTCTATTCAGCTGCACAATAAAGTTTCCTAAACACAATAAATAAAAAAAAAATTAAAACAAATTGTGATATTTGGGAAATTTTACCGATGTTATTTGGTTGGCCAACACTGAAATGGTGATCGAAGGCCATGTGGTTGAACAGGGCTGCTCTGTTCCCTTCAAAGTGCTCACGGCAGAAAAGACACCCCCGGGAGAAAGTGGAATCTTCCCGTTCTCGCTGCTGTGTGTCGAGAACGTTGCTCAAACGCTCAAGTTGAAGTTCTTCTCGCAGTTTTTTGTCCTCGGCAGAAATATCCGACAGTAGATAATACTGTTCTCCTAAACAAATAATTAAATAAATAAATAAAAAAGGAAAATAATTACTGAACAAGTTTTTTTCTGCAAAATGATGGACGATGTTGTCATCGTCCATCATGAGTTTGATTTCTGTATGGTCAAAGTTTATAAAAAGGGACAAAAACACCAATAATTGGGATTTTACTTTAAACTAAACTAATGATATAAATTAATTTGAGGTACAAAATCAGCATTGTTTGGTAATACCCTATCTTTAAAACTTTCCATCAAAGTTTGAGAAAAAAATTAGTAGTTGATCATGGCTTCAGACCTTCTGTGCAAAACATATGAGACTGGCTGAAAATTCTTTGATTTTTCCCACTCTTTAAATTTGGGTTTTTCCATCAAATCTGCACTTACCGATGATTGATGAGTCATTTTAAAGAAACAAAAAATTCTGATCAACATCTCAACTCTTACCCAAAGTTTGTTGCCTTCATTTCAAGCAGTATATTTTGCAAACTTACGCAGCATGCTAAATTTCTCAAACAAGTATTTATCCCAAACTACATGTATTTTATTTACCATCCATTGGATTACTGGTTGATTCTGACTTGACCAATGTGCACAACTGTGTGTAGGGCTCTGTAGCAAACCTTTTCTTCCAGAATTCCACATACCTGTTTGAAGAATGCATTTAATATCATTGGGAATTTCTGAAAACCGGAAAGTATAACCTGGACAAAGTCAAAATGTGTACACAATATATTAAAAAGTACTGAAGATTTAAATGAATTTGACGTCATTATGTGAAGTCCAAAACTAACACGATGCAAAGGTCATAACAAAAAGAGGTTGGTAGTTGACCATTTCTTCAGACCTTCAGAAAAAATGAGGCAGGCTGAGTGTTCCCTTTTGGGGAAAAAAAGAGCCTTTAAAAATATTTGTTTTTCACTCCTAGTTTTACATTTGGGTTGTTCCATCAATTCTGCATCTACTGACATTTGACAAGTCATTTTAAGAAGAAAAAAAGTAGTTACGGTCAACTTCTACGACTTATTAAATAACCACAAAAATTAATATGTTAATATTTTAAAGGGAAATGAATTTAGAAGTGACAAACATTCAATAATTTTCTTGATGAGTTATTTTAAAGAAAACAAATTCTGATCAACTTCTCTGGTAAACTGCACCTTTTAAAATCACAGATTAGATTTACATCAGCTATAACAAGATTGTGGACTGTTTGTAGATGCTTCAATAAGTTAGACTTCTCCCCCTGAAGATCGAAAGGCAGTGAACATAGCAAGCAAGTCAAGCATGTGTCGTCTGCTTGCGGCGCCGACGCCCATGACGCCTCGCCGCCCTCGTCTTGCACTTCAGGAAAACTGAGAGGTCTTAAAACGTTGCTATCTGCTGAAATTTCTTGATCTTCCATTTTTGTATAGTTGCATAAGTTTTACAAAAAGGGTCCCAAATGATGTTAAGCTTTGGAAACTTTTAAAATGGCTAATACGCGCAAGTACCAACTAAAGTCGTCTGCTTTTCTGCGGCAGTCTGTGAAAGTCGGACCCTCCGGATCTTCCGGATCTTTGTTAAAAATTGATATTTAACGAACAGAAAGTACCTAGTTTGACTTCTAAATACGCTTACATACCTTTTACCACAATGTATTGCACCAATTTGTAATCATACACCACATCGACTATCCACAAAGTGAAATTTTCGAAGAAATAGGCGTAGGAAGTGAAGGACACTAAGAAAAAAGAAATTAGTTTTTTTCCACGCCGGATCTTTAAAAATAAGGCCTGTACATGGCGGTAAAAGGTATGAAAACGTATTAAGAAGTCAAACTAGGCACTTTATGTTCATTAAATAGCCATTTTTGAAAAAGATCCGGAAGATCTGGAAGGATCCGGAGGGTCCGTTTTTCACCCACACCCCTTTTCTGCTGCCAATGGAGGCCGCCATGTTAGGCTTGTTCCACAAAGTGTATTTCAAAATGTCAGATTTATGCACATTATTAGCTTTAATATCCTATCTGATATACTTGAATAATATTTCTATTTAATTAAATTTATTTTTTTGAATTGTCTTGGTCTGTTTTGTAATTATTTAAAACCGAAAACATTGATATCACGAAAATTATTTTTCGTGTCACTTCGCAATGTGTCAACTTTACACACTCGAATCATTTCAGCGAGTTTACTTCCGTTTCGGAAACCCTGGACGCTCATGGCGAAACTTCCGTCAAAATGTGGAAGCCAGTGACAGAGAATAAAACGGCAGTTGGTGAGAAACTTTGTCTTTATTTTTGCAAAGGTTTAACGGTGATTTAAATAGATTATCGTGGGTTTGTTAAGAGAATTAAATAGAAGTGGGTTGCTATTCAAGTTTTAAGCAATGCAACTCCAACTGCAGTGTACGTGCATAGAAATGTGGGCGTGGTCTTTAGGGGGAGTTATTGATATGCTTGTTTTTTTAGGTAGCTTGATTATTAGTGTCCCGTCATCACAACCGGTCTGTAAATCTGCAGCATGCATATTCTAGATGTCATAAAAAATTTCAAATTACTTGTGTGATATCGAACAATAAACCCTTTCACGGTTTAAATCGACGCCATGTTGTTCACGGGGCAGTTCAAACACGCGTTGCTGTCTGCGTGCGCGGATCGTATACGAATGCATTGTTAGGTCACTGTGCATTAGTTACGATCTGCGCACGCACATAGCAACGCGTGTTCGAAGTGCCCCGTGAACAAGATGGCGTTGATAACCGTGAAAGGGTTTATTTGTGTTTATTTTTAAACGAGTGGCTATAGTTACGGTTAAACCGTAAGTAATGCGTTGATGAATGGCTAGTATAGTTACGGGATTGCAACTGCGCAAACGTGGTGACACGTTTATCGAAGCATGCCCTGTGTAAATCACTGCATGACGATATCGATCGATCATGTCATCGCGTGTGCTCTGTTGCAATCCCGTAACTATAGCCACTGCGTATTTCAAAAGTACAAACCTAATGTGTAAGGCATAAAAATGTATTGAGCTCGTGCCAATGACGTCATTTTGGGAGTAAAACAATGCCGCGTCGTTGTGGAAGCAATGTGCGTGCGCGTTGTGTGTGTCCATAGCACGCGTAACGCGCTATGCTGAGGCTCCCATTGGTGAACTAAACCGCGTTACGCCCACCAGAGACACCACAACGCGCACGCACATTGCTTCCACAATGACTCAGCATTATTTGACTCCCAAAATGGCATATTCGCACGTGTTCGAAAGGGGTCAATATATTGAAATTTGCTCACTGCTAAATGCATAGTTCCGACCTGTCAATCAAGCCGAACCAGCCGACCAATCACAACAGAGCTAGCCGACGGCGCCCACAAAGGTCAAAGTGATGCAATCATCACACAATCACGCGATTTTCTGCCCATACAGTTTGTATGTTGTATGCACCAGTGACCGGGTGAATTTTTGTTTCAATGTCGGGCGATTCGCTGTTCAAAGGTAGGAAAGCGCATTTTTATGAATATGTCATCCCTGCATTACTAGCCCTTCGCTCAGTGTGTGCTACGGTAACTGTCGACCCTAAAACATAAATACCTTTGAGTTTTCTCCAATGAATCTGTGCTTTCCATGCCGAGTCCCGTTGCTTTGTACGTTGTGTCACCATTTTTTTGCGATGGCTTGTGAGCACATAGCAACAATATCTAAGGGGCGGTTAACTAGGCAATCTCGGAACTATGCATTCATGTTTCTTTCAAGTTTGCTTTTGCGACTATATTTTATAGTGCTAATAGCTGTAGCATAAGACAAATCATCAGACCTCACAACAAACATTCAAATTGATGACACAAAGTAGCATGTACTTTTTACTAGGGATGGGATGTTTAACCGGTTAACCGTTTAGCCCAAAAAATAAGAAAAATCGGTTTTGCCGAACTTGTACAATAGTTTTCAGAGGGTTATTTGTAATAAAGTAAATTTATGGGGTCCTAGTAAAATTAAGATCAGATAAAGGTTCAAAAATTATGTTGGGGGCCTAGGGGTATTGTGTACATGCATTTATAAACACCAGCGACAATCTTTCGTGTCGGCCGAATGGTTAACTGGTTAACCTACACTTAAAAGAGTTGCAGACCGGTTTCTGTATTAACCGTAAATTCCCATCCTTACCTTTTACTAGATCCCATAAGGCAACCACATATGATCAGTATGCCTCTTTAAATCTTGTATTAATTTCTACAGGCTAGTTTACCAACATTCTTCTTTAGATACATGTATAGTATGTTATGTTCTTATTCTAGGAATCTAGAAAGTGATATATTGGCTTTTAAACGAGACACTCGACAGGTTAATTAACCATTACAACGTAGCTGTTTGATATTATTACAATTTTAAATTCAGAATTAATACACTTCAGGTTAACAAAAAGATCCTGCTGAAGTTAGCTCAAGATTTCTGCTTACTGCCAAAGAGCAGTGTATTATTACAGGCCTTTGATTTTGTCAAAATTTTAAAGGGCACCACTGCCAACTGTTCCAAATGTGTGCTGGTTATTAGCCTCATGAAATTTAAGAGGATAGGGCATGCTGGCCAAGTTAAATTATGTGACAATAGATCCACAAAGAGCCTACTCGTGCTTGACACTTGGTGACAATGTGACTGTCCCTGTCATGGCCGCCCGTGCAAAGGGTCTATATCTTGAAGAGGCATTAAGGCCAACTCAGCAGGGCGTGAGGCCTAGTAGCCTCAGTTAATGTCGAGGCTATAAACTTTTCCATTGTCTTTAAAGCACACATGCACTGTGTGTCAATTTTGCATGCACAAACTTTAAAACTAATGGCAGATAGACATGATAGAAATGCATTATGCCATGCATGTTATTTGCTTAACATGTACCGGTATGTACATTGTTTGAATGTTGTACATGTACTTCCTGGTGTTCGTGTGGTATTTGTGAATGTCACACATTGGAAGCAAATGAACCGAACGCAACCTTCTATAGTAGTTGTTGCCTTTCAAGTTGGCGCTTTTTTTTATAAGTTCACACATTTTCTCGGTTGTTTAGTTCCTTCCCCATTTTACATACAGTGAAACTTGTATGTAGTGGCCAACCTCAAAACCGTAAAAAAACTGGCCACTATAAACAGGTGGCCCATTTACAAAGGTTACATTAGCACTATACCTACACATGATATATATAAAGACGGGTGGCCACTATAAACAGGTGGCCTCTTTATCAAGGTGGCCTTATTAGCAGGTCTGACCATCAACATTTGCGATGGACCTTGTTCATGCTAATTAATCATAAAAGCCCCAATACATCATTTGCAGTTACCCGAAAATTTACTTCATGAGTTGACAAGAAAAACCTGACTAAAAGTGTTGATACCAATGGTAACAAACACCACATGATTTTTGTTCAGTATCAGTATCATTTGGCAAAGCATCCCACCATCACACCAATTTGTTGTGCATCTCATATAGGGCTACGTCAAATTATATCACCCTGGAATTATTGTTTAGCATTAACATTTTTACGAAGTTCTTCCTTGAATGAGTTTAATAATGTTGCAGATACTGCAGACATGGCAGATGAAGTTAGTTTGTTCCAGTCTTTTACAGTTCTTGGGAAGAAGCTATTTTCGAAAACCCTAGTCCGAGTGCGGATTTTCCGAAATTGCTGTTGGTTTGCTCTTGTAGCTCTTGAGTTTGGGGTCAAGTATTTGTTCATTAGTATGTCGACCATTCCCTTAAAGGCCCTGTAAATGATCTGTTTTTGAGCGATTCTGCGAATAAAACCATTATAAATCAAAATAAAGAAATCAACAAACTCATCCAAAGAAATTTTAGCTTTGTCAAATGTACCACGTTTTTTATGAAAATTCATATGCGTTTTCCTGGTCTTGGCAGGGTGTTTCAAATATTCGTTCTCAGTTGATCAGGTACTATGTGGCTTGCGTCATGCACTCTGTGGCGCACATTATATACTGCGTGTGCGCGCGATCCATAAAAATGCATCGCGTTGGAACACGCACACGCAGTACACAGCGCCCATGCGTTTGCAAACGATCTAAATAATTTCATCTTTACGGATTATTTTCTGGTAAAATTATATCATTTTGAGCGGAAACCTTTCATTGGGTAGTTGCTATTAATTAAATCTTTACTTTCAGAACTTTTCCCCTGTAAACTCGTTGATTACTTTTTGGGGTCATTGCAAATGATACACTGGGCCTTTAATTATCTTGTACATCATGAATAATCTGTGTTTTTTTTTCAGTGTAAAATGGTATCTTTGTGGGAGAAATTGCCAACTGAAGGTGCTTCAACATTTTAACATTCATTCATACACAAAAAACAAGTGGGAAACGAGGCTTATTTTCACCCACCGCGTCGCCCCTGGGCCACCCGCGAGATTTGGACTAGTGGAAAAAGGCCTAAAGACAAAGATTAAAATGCATAAATGCACTAACACTTTCTCAATCAGCATTTTGTATTTTATAGAAGTGATTTAGGGGACATAACAGGGATCGACTTAGAAAAAAGTTATAAACGGCAAAAACTGTACATGTTGCATTCAGCTAGTTCATTTTATTCTCAAAATATTGTCAAAACATGTTTTGAACAGACTCCTATTTTTATTTTTTGTTATTGGAAATAAAATGAAAACCCACACCACTATTGCCCACTCACCCACCAATAAAACATATTTTGTTGATCGGTACAACTTACATATATCGCTTTTGTATTGTTGTTTCTATATATAGTTTGATCATATTTGAAGATCATAAATATGGTTTAGTAATAATATACAGGTCATAACAAGAGTATACCGTAGGGCTACAATTGCACAGACCTCCAAATTATTTTTAAAAAATTAAAAAATAGGGGCAGGTCGACCTTGATTTTGTCAGAATTTCAAAGGGCTCCGAGGCCAACTGGAGGGGTACCATGGCCAACTAAGTTCCAAATGTGTACTGGTTATTAGTGTACCGGTACAAGTATACTGTACAAGCCTCATGAAATTTAAGAGGATAGGGCAAGCTGGGCAAGTTGGCCTCAAAAGGCCTTTTCCCACGAGACAGAATCTCGGGGGTGGCCCCGGAGGTGGCCCAGGGGTGGCCCGGCGCGACGCTGGGGTGAAAATAAGCCCCAATTTCTCACAAGTTGCAAGTCTCACCTCCCAGCCACCCCCGAGATTGCTCATTCCCCAGGGCAAGTTCAACCCCCGGGGCGAGAACAAGTGAGGGACGAGGTGCTGATCTCCGGGGCGAGTGCGCCCCGGGGCGAGATTCACAGCAAGTGTGAATCAACGCGGGGTTGAACTCTGGGGTGAGTCACCCCTGGGCGGCCCCGGGGCGAGTTCGCCCCAGGGATTGTGTTCCTAGTGGGAAAAGGCCTATAGTGTATATCTTGAAGGGGCATTGGGGCCAACTGAGTAGGGCATAAGGCCATTGGCCTCAGTGGCCTTGGTTAATGTCAAGGCCTGGGATAGGGCATGCTCGCCAAGTTGGCCTCAGAAAGTGTATATCTTGAAGGGGCATCGGGGCCAACTCAGCAGGGCGTGAGGCCATTGGCCTTGGTGGCCTTGGCCTTGATGATTGCACAGAGGCCGCCATAAAATCAGCCGCTGTATTGCAATCAGATCTTCTAATGGCACATTTCCAATGTGTAGTTTTTTTAAGCCACTTCCTTTTCCTGTGTGTATTTACGCAAGATTATGCCAAGCCTAGTTGTTCATCTTTATTACACTGCTGACTGGTTTAAAGGAGCCCTAACCTAACAATCATAAAATACCTCCCCAAAATACTATCCATGGGAAGAAAACAGAAAATGTGCAATCTCCAATTTGGAGATTTGGGCCGAGTCCATCCGAGTCCAGTGAAAAAAGTAAATATGGGTAATTCCCAAAAGTGTTTTTAGTAATTGAAAGTGGTTTCCCAGTAAAAAATAATTATTTTTATTTCAACAAATGCCACCTAAATTTAATATTTGTGTGTAAATTACATGTATGGCACCAAGGTTAATGCAAACTCATTCTACAGCCAATTTTCATTGGCGTAGGTAACCCGGGACACTAAACTCCTATTTAATACCATGGAACAAATTATAAGCCTTTATGGTCTTCTGTTTTGAATATTTTTCAGGAATCAGAGAACAAAATATTCAAGAAAATGATGCTGCCCCCTATAATCACAGGCCACAGTCCATTTTTATGATTACTGAGAATTTGTGATCATGAGTAGTGATTTTTGAAGCAGAGAGTGCCTACGTAACTGGGACACCAAACATTTTGGACCCCTAATTTAGGGAATTACCCATACGGGACCCAGTTTCCCTCTTTACGTCGTGACACTTCCGGAGTTGATTTTTATAAATACCGGGCTTTAGAGAACGGTTACCCTCAGCATATGAACAATATATGGCGTCGTAAATCAAACAACACCTTTGCCTGTTAATATTACCCAAAACATGACGAGAACGATTCAAGAAACTGGTGCGATCTTCTAAATGCAAGTGTGACATTTTGAAATTTATATTGAAGAATTATTGAAATTTCGCTCATAATATAATTTGAATTTATAAGGTACAGGTTCTACAGGTGGGTAAAACCAGAAGCTACCTTTTCCAGAAAGAACCTGGTAAAAAAAACTTGAAATGTAATCGTAAAAATTAAAAAATGCCTTGGTGTCCCAACTTACGTCGTTAAACAATTTTCTTAAATATTATCAAAACTATGACACTAAGACATGTCTAAATGTTTGAAAATTGTTTCAAATATCCTACACTATTCAGGAATTGCACGGACATTTCTTCAAAATATTTTGGTAACTTGAAAAGGCCATTTTAACCAATGCATCAAAATGTCACACTTTGGCACCCATATTTATGGAATGACCCACATACAATATTTTACAAAAAGTACATTATTACGAATTTTCAGAATGTGAAATAAATCCTTTCACCTTTGAGCTCTCAAAATGTATTCCACCACTCAAAGAAATATTTTTCTGGGCCTAAAGCAAACTTACAAGCTGCCAGAGATCATAGGCATGATCATTGGCACTTGACAGTAATGCACTGAAGATTGAAAGAAGGACTTGGGACTCGGACTGGGCCTGATGAGGACTCGGATGTATGCTGGACTCGGACCCATGCAAGGACTCGGACTCGGATTCGGACATTAGGGACTCGGACTCGACTACATGTACAGCCCTGATATATTATTGGGCGTCTAAAGCGTTTCACCATGCTTACAATGGTGTCTAAAGGCATGGTAGATTTTAATTTTGTGACAAGTCCCCAGCCGTGAGCGACTGTTTTACATGTAACTTGTGCCATTTTTACTAACACTCTGTCTAAACATGGCCTAAATAATTAATAAAGGCCTGGACATCTGTCTCAATTCTCAGTAAGGAGCACTATTAGTCCAAACCGGTATGACCTGACACAGAAGTGACTCATTATAAAGTTACCCTCTGTACACATTCAACCTCTGTGAATTCCCACCGTTCAAAACAGCTTCATATCCTTTGAATTTCCGTTTGACTGTCCTGTGTCCACTTCATTCAAGCAGTGTTAAGGTCAAATGTCATGGGTTAGTTTACTATTTTGGACGTGAATGAAGAGCCAGTCTTCTGCTTAGATTGATTGTACATGTATGCATTCAAAATAAGCCTTGCAGACTTCTAGGAAGTCTGCTTCAAATAAAATAAACTTGTTGGCCTAAGATGTAATCATTATCAATGTTATTTTTTGTAGTGCTGGATACATGTGTATTTCTAAAGACCATAACCATGGAAACCTTTCCTGCATGTCCGCCATACATGTAGCTGGGACGCTGCCGGCCAGTGCTTGAACTACATGCGTTATGTGATTATGCCATATTGTGTCGTCACTTCGAACAATTTGCACGTTTGTTGTAAGGGTAATTGTGACGCGCGTCACGTTGAAAAAAATCGATGTGGAGGAAATTTTGAGTGAAACATGCACTGAAATCACTGAATCACTGAATTATGAAGACAATTTCCGTCCAATATGTCCAAGCTAATTCTGTGGTTTTCGGTGCGTTGTTTCACCCCAAATTCCTTCCACAGAGTTAGTTTGGACGGAAGTGTTTTCATAATTAAGTGATTTTTAGTACATGTATGTCGTCTGTCACTCAAAATTCCTTCCACACTGTTTTTTTCTCTCTCAAATCAACGCGCGTGGCAATTACGCGCAAAGAGGCTCGGTGTGAATTTGTACGTGCAAAGAGCGCGATGCGCGTGTCATGGATGTGCGTTGTTCGATTTAACAATAAAACGCACAGTCCATGCACTGGAAAAAGCTGTGTCTCAGCTGTGGCGGACAGGTTCAGGGAAGGTGTCCTGTGAAATGTCTATATATCGATCTCACAGGGGCCTTGCGTAGTTTGATAAAAAGTGAAGAAAGTGTAAAATCTGGCAAATGAGACATGTAACAAATTTCTTGCAAATTATCTTTCGTTTTGGTTACATAGATCAGTGTTTTTATTATTATATGTTTGTATTACTAATCACTTTTTTTTCCCATTTGGGTCTTTCTATAAATTAGGGGTCCAATGTTGGTGTCTCCCGTTACATTTTACATCTTGTTTCTGTAAATTCAGGACACATTCTTTCCATCTCAAAGAGTGAGTACATAAAGTACAATTCATACAAAATGGTTTAAAAGCCATTTTATTGATTTTTGTACGAAAAATAACACATATCAGGTGTAACGGGGGACACTAAATGTCACACTTTTCGAGCCCTAATTTATAGAAAGGCCCATTTGAAATTGAGCATTGACATATTGCTCAACCAGCTGAGTTCTTTTCACCTAAAAATGGCAATTTGTTTTATTTTTCTCTTAGCCATCTGGACGTACCATGGAACTAAAGAAGAGGAGCTTGATTTCCGAATCGGTGATCCAGTCGTCCTCTTGGAATCTGTGGACGGTTCGTGGCCCGTTTCTCTCCTTCAAATATGCATTATTGTATGGTTTCTGCAACCAATTCCACGAAAAAGTGTGTAGCTTGCGCAACTTTTGAAAACGGCATAGGCCTCATACATGTAGCTTGCATTTTATTATTACAGGAATGTTGCGCAGCGTTCGCAATAAAAAGTTGCGCGAGTGGGCTTACGCAGTGCGTTAAGCCTAGCGTACATCGACATTGCAACTGGAAGCAACTAGTGGCAACTGGTGTTTCTGGCAACTGGAAGCAACTCGCAGCAACTGAGAGCAACTGATCAGTTGCTTAAAAAAGTTGATGTACGGTACGTGTACTGGCAACTGAAAAATTCCCAGTTGCCACGAGTTGCTCATGTTCTACTTTCTGGCAACTACCGTAGTTGTACCCAGTTGCGGTCAGTTGTGTCGATGTACACGTACTTGCAACTAGTTGCTGTCAGTTGCATGCGTGCATCACGTGCGCGCACATCGACAGCAACTGCAAGCAACAGTTGCTTCCAGTTGCTTCCAGTTGCAAGGTCAATGTACTCTACGCTTTACCAAGTTGCCGTGTCGATGTGCGCACTCTGGAAATGTAGACATGGCTGGATGCTCCCAGTTGCCGCTAGTTGCGGAATGATCAGTTGCTGTCGATGTGCGCGCTTCGTACACATCGACAGCAACTGATCATTTGAGTTCCTTCCAGTTGCAATGTCGATGTACGCTAGGCTTTAGTGTTCGTAAAATCAACCGCAGCTTGCTAATTTAAAATAAAGGCAGGTAGAAAGCTGTTAACGATTATCCACCTCCTCCTACAAAATTTATGCAAAACCTACACATTTTGGGTGGGGGAAGGTGGTGCATGAGATGCTTGTCGAGGGAACTAATATACATTGTACAAGATCATTCACCACTTTGCTGGTCTTTATTTTAGGATGGTGCAGAGGCTATGTTCCCCCAGACAAGACATGTACAGTAAGTTTCCGTTCATTGTTTTGTACGTGTATATTGTTCTTCAAGGGTCACAAATATAGCAGGGTGACATCTTACATTTTCAACACTAGAGGGCGCTTCTCAAGGAAAGTTGCAGTGGGTGGCATCCGTACACCATATCGAATAGTCGCCATCTTGTGGGGCAACCTTTGAAATTTAAATTAGTCAAAGATGAAAGCACAAAATGTGCACCAATGCGCATCCTCACTGAACTATTAAAGAAACTGCCCTACAAGATGGCAGATATTCGATACGGTCTATAGACTTTTAAAAACACACCATCGACCGCCAGCAGGGTTCGTCAAACTAAATGGGATTTTGAAACGTTCATTGAATGTCCATGCGCTATTATGTGGATGATCAACACGATGTGCTTCTCAATGCAACGTCTTTTTGCCCATATTTACAAAAAATATTATTTAAATAGGGCTGTTAAAATTGGCCGTGGAAAATGCTGATGTATTTGTAGAATATCTGTACACACAGGTAAATCAACCAAACATACATGACTTTGTGCCACTTTCAATTTCCTTGTTGTCTTATTTTCTCATTTTTGATTAATAAATTGAACTCTTTCCTCTAACTGTCTAACATTGCCTAAATGTTTTCATTTATCTCAAACCATCTCTAAAGTTGTAAACAGGGCCTGTCTTTTATTATTTCTTGATGTTAATCGACTGGCATTAATCCTTGACAAATTTTTACGTTTTTGGTACCAAATGAAAGCTGATAACTTTTTCTATCCTAGAAAAATAGCAATTTAACTTTAAAAAAAAATTGTGACGCTCAAATCGGCCTAAAATCGGACACTGTAACTTTAAGTCCAATCACATCAGCAGTTCATACCTGTGTTCTATAATCTTACGGCTTACACACATGATTATTCTCATAAAAACATTCCTAATACACTTTGTAAGTGCTACTCTTGCAGTTTCTATATTTGTGTTACATGTACCTGGTTTCATTTTGCTTGCAAATACTATGTAATTTTATAAAAATGTTCCATTTTATTTTTACTTCCTGGTTTTTCCCAGAAAGAAGGAAACAAAAACATTTTTCAGTGTTGTGATGAAATGTCCACCACGTCCAAATTTGGGGAATCCCCTTTCTGATTGGCTCCATTTAATGCACCCCTTCAAGGAGCGAGTCCATATCAAATTTTGGAACTTCCCATTTTCCCATGGATATTGAGATTTTGATACCATATCAAATTTGTCCTATAACCATTCTGAAATTTCACACTCTCAATCCATATATTCCGTCAAAAAAACAATGTTTTGTTAACTAATCTGGTTTCATTATTCATAAATCAGTGCAGTGATTACACCAAACGTTTTGCACCAAAACCACTTCGCCCCAAAACCACTTCGCCCCAAAACCACTTCGCCCCAAAACCACTTCGCCCCAAAACCACTTCGCCCCAAAACCACTTCGCCCCAAAACCACTTCGCCCCAAAACCACTTCGCCCAAAAGCCACTTAGCCCAAATGCCACTTCACCCAAATGCCACTTCGTGCGCAGGCCGTGGTTCAGGGCGAAGTGGTTCAGGGCAAAGTGGGTTTTGGGCGAAGTGACAGTGTCAAGCTTTAGGGAGAATAATGACAAAGTTTTTGACTGTTTTCCCAAAAGTACGGAGCCGACTTTTACTTAGGTTGGTTTTAATAATGCATATCTTTAATCACACAGGGAGATGAAGCTTTTTGTAACGGTTTACCAATCATGTATACTACCTTTAAATGTGAACAAAATGTAGAAATAATTGACAGATTTGGTACTGACTAGAATGGAATTTGTTTTGAGTTCAAACCAAGTCAAATTTATTAATTTATTATTTAAAAAAATTGTCTCCCCCATTCACATAAAAACAAAAACAAAGAGCACATTGCCATTACTAAAATTAAAAACTTGTTTATTGTTATTTAAACCTAGCTGTTATTATTTCAGGGGATATTTCCAGCATCCCATGTACATGTTCACATTCAGGAGGATCCAACCACTCGCGGGTAAGATATTTATTTATATTTATTTATAAAACCCATCATTTATACAAGACCTCCGACACACCGGGCAGACGCTATACCAACTGAGCTATGAGGCACAGTGGTATGCTCCATCAGGTTTTCCCTAATACCTCTGACACACCAGGGGCCGATTTCATCAAGCAATTAAGCAAAAAAATGTGCTTAATCAAAAATTTGTTTGCTTTACAAAAATGAGTCAATAGTCGAAATTGCATGTCAACTTGCGTTTTTCACAAGAATATCTGCTATTCTTGCTAAAAACACAAGTTGACGTAAATTTTTGATTTATTAACCCATTTTTATAAAGCAAACAAATTTTTGATTAAGAATTTTTTGTTTAGCTTAACTGCTTTATGAAATTGGCCCCAGGCAGATGCTCTATCAGCTGAGCTATGAGGCATAGTGGTATGGTCCCTTGGGTTCCCCCCAAGAGCTCTAAAACACTGGGAATATGCTCTACCAGCTGAGCTATGAGGCACAGTAGTATACTCCCTCAGGTTTCCCTCAAGACCTCTGACTCACCAGGAAGATGCTCTACCAGCTGACCTATGAGACACAGTGGTATACTCCCTCAGGTTTCCTCCAAGACCTCTGACACACCGGGCAGATGCTCTACCAGCTGAGCTATGAGGCACAATCATACACTCCCTCAGGTTTCCCCCAAGACCTCTGACACACTGGGCAGATGCTCTACCAGCTGAGCTATGAGGCACAGTCATATACTCCCTCAGGTTTCCCCCAAGTCATCTGACACACCAGGCAGATGCTCTACCAGCTGAGCTATGAGGCACAGTCGTATACTCCCTCAGGTTTTCCCCAAGTCATCTGACACACCGGGCAGATGCTCTAGCAGCTGAGCTATGAGGCACAGTCGTATACTCCCTCAGGTTTCCCCCAAGTCATCTGACACACCGGGCAGATGCTCTAGCAGCTGAGCTATGAGGCACAATCATACACTCCCTCAGGTTTCCCCCAAGACCTCTGACACACTGGGCAGATGCTCTACCAGCTGAGCTATGAGGCATAGTGGTATACTCCCTCAGGTTTCCCCCAAGACCTCTGACACACTGGGCAGATGCTCTAGCAGCTGAGCTATGAGGCACAATCATACACTCCCTCAGGTTTCCCCCAAGACCTCTGACACACTGGGCAGATGCTCTACCAGCTGAGCTATGAGGCATAGTGGTATGGTCCCTCAGGTTTCCCCCAAGACCTCTGACACACTGGGCAGATGCTCTACCAGCTGAGCTATGAGGCATAGTGGTATGGTCCCTCAGGTTTCCCCCAAGACCTCTGACACACTGGGCAGATGCTCTACCAGCTGAGCTATGAGGCACAGTTATATACCGGTACTCCCTCATGTTTCCCCTATAAACACAGTATATTCTCTCGGTGTTATATGGATGTACAACTGACCATAGTAATGTTTCCCATTCATATCTAGGGAGACTCAGGTGGCCACGAGCAGTCTGTTGGAAGAGGTGGACATTGTACTTAGGGAATGGCATGTGGTTCTTAAGGAGAAATACAGGGTGAGTTTTCTTCAAGTTTGTAAAATGAAGGTAGAGGTTTAAGAAAATGCACGATGCATGTGTTCAACGTGATGAAACTTAAATAATTTTTAGGCTGAGACCGTCGACAAAAAATGACCTAATATAGCTGAATGTGGAAGTATTGAAATAACAAAAATATGAATTGATGCATTATCGTTAACGAATTGAATTTTCGTCTCATGAGACGAAAACTAATTGTTTTACTCATTTCTCAAAGACTATAGCACTTCAGACAAAACAATTTCAGGGGAAGTTTTCTATGGTCATCATGTTTATATTGTGTAAGTTAGGCGTAAATCTGTGAACATTTCAGATTTTCGAGATTACCAATGATGTATACTGCCTTTAAAGGCCATTGCAATGACCCAACATTTTACTCGGAGTTGAAAAGAAAAAAACTTAGTCAATTTTCTGTAAAAAATTAATAACTGAAGGTGGTTTCTACCATTCAATTAACACAAAAAATACATGTGGATTTTAAAGGTTTTGAAGTATTTATACATCTAAGCAGCTGAAATTTCTGCAGGCGAGTTTACCAACATTCTTCTTTAGATATATGATGCCCTTATTCCAGGAATCCGTAAAATGTTTTATCTTACAATTTTCATTCTGTCATATTCTCATAACCAGACCTACATCATGCAGTCTTTCACTGAGATACGTAAAGTCATGCTGGAACTAATAGACCTGCGACGCCAGCTGATGTTTGGTCAGCTACCCCAGGAACCAGCCCGGGAGGTCAGGATTCAAATGGCCAATCTCATGGACTGGGGGAACCAGAGGTTGGGACTAGACCTGGTCCCTAGCGTGGATGGCAAGATTGTCGACACTAGTAATACCAGCGTTGTTGATTTGCATCAAGTGGTAAGTGGAGGAATTGCATTGTTTCATCTTGCGGTACTCGCTGCTAAATAATTCGAACCAGTTGGGTCTTTCTATAAATTAGGGGTCCAAAAGTGTGACATTTGGTGTCCCCCGTTATACCTGGTGTGTGTTACTTTTCGTAAAAGAAATCATTAAAATGGCTTTTAAACCATTTTATATGAATTGTACTTTATGTATTTAAAGAATGTGTTCTGAATTTACAAAAACAAGATGTAAAATGTAACGGGGGACACCAACATTAGACCCCTAATTTATAGAAAGACCCAGCTACTCAATACTGGCCAGCTCAGTGGTCGAGTGGTTAAGACGTCTGCCTGGTATGCAGGAGGTCGTGGGTTCGAGTCCCACCTGACCACACTATCAAGTTTTTCTCAGTGTCTCGGGGAAGCACTAAGTATACAGTGCTAATTAAGTTACGTCGGCTAGGGAAAAACAAACCCTAATTGATAGATAATCCTTGACAAAACTCCCAATATTTATCATTTCATTGATCTTTGTGGGGTACCGTGGTTGAAGTGGTTGACTCACAATACTCGGCAGAGAACTTGGGGTTGCGTGTTCAAGACCCGACCATCGTAACTGTGCCCTATAACCAAGGCACTTAACCACAATTGCTCCATCCTTCGGAAGCGATGTAAAGCGGCTGGACCAGTGTGTTGTGTAACACACTTAAAAGATCCAAGGGCACGTGTGAGGAACAAGAAGATTCGCCAGTGTCTCTGGCCGTTGGTTATTTCTTGATGTTGAGGTGGAAGTCACTTAGCACACATGAACATACTTGAACATATGGAATGTGTACAGCACTATATAAATGCAAGAATTTTGTTTGAGGGATAAGAGCGATAATTTGAAATTGTGGGATTTGGTTATTTTTGGATATTATGTGCACTAGTCATAATTGAAATTTTCCCCTTGTTTTATTTTTCCACATCAGCATCTTGACAGTATGGAACAAATGGCAAAAACAGCACAGGTATGTTGAATAGATTATAGTAGATACATGTATTTGGCTCTTTCCACAGTAAAGGGGGCATTTGGGCAACACACACCATATTTTAGAGAAAATACCTTTGTCTGGTCTCAAAATAGTTTCAGTTCTGAAGAGATAACTTAGGCCCAAAAAGGGTTACAAATAGTGTGACAACATGCCTTTCTAAAAACCCTGTGTACAAATTTTCCAATATACACTCGTAATCGAGACGGACACTTTTAGGCCTGCTCTGGGATGGATTGCAGTAAAAAAAGTTAAAATATCTTGCCTCTTAAGACGTCCTAAAGACATCATAGGTTAATTTTGTCTTGCAATAAATACTTGTGTCATAACTTGCATCTTGAGATACACAAAACGTAGGATGTGTCTTAAAGGAGCGTGCTCAGAAAAAATTGATTTCGTTTTAACCTAACATTCCTATAAAATACGTCCCCAAAAATCTATCTATGGGGAGAAAGAAGGAAATTTGCAATCTCCAGGTTAGTATAATCACTGCACTGCTTTATGGAACCAGATAAATTAGTTTTAAAAACATCGGTGGGTTTTTGATGATATCATTGAAAACGGATTGAGAACGCAAAATTTCAGAATGGCAATGAGAAAAATATGACAATTTATATGGAATCAAAATCTCAACACCCATGGGAAAAATGGGTGGGTCAAAAATGTGATCTTGACTCGCTTCTTCAAGACAGTTATATTGCAATCCACCCCAGGACTACATTTCTCCATGTTGTTTGTCTCTCATGTGTCTGTCTATGTGACGTGTTATCTGTGTCTGTGTACCAATATCATCAGGTCGTTCTTGAGGCAGCCAGTTTCTTGACACCTCTTTCTGCTAAGGAGATTGCATCTTCCTCCCAGGTGTGTCCACGGGCTCAAAGTTCAGCAAGTCATGTTCTCCTTAGTCATCCTTTTATTCTGTTTCTTTTTTGTTTTAACCAAATATGGGATGTAAGAAAAATCGCATGGTCCTCATTAGGATTCGAACTCGAGACCTTTCATACATCGGGCAGGTACTCTACCAGCTGAGCTATGAGGCACAGTGGTATAATCCCTCAGGTTTCCTCCAAGACATCTGACACACCAAGCAGATGCTCTACCAGCTGAGCTATGAGGCACAGTGGTGTATCCCTCAGGTTTTCCCCTAGACCTCAGACACACCGGGCTGATGCTCTACCAGCTGAGCTATGAGGCACAGTGGTGTACTCCCTCAGGTTTTCCCCCAAGACCTCTGGCACACTGGGCAGATGCTCTACCAGCTGAGCTACGAGGCACAGTGGTATATCCCTCAGGTTTCCCCCAAGACCTCTGACACACCAGGCAGATGCTCTACCAGCTGAGCTATGAGGCACAGTGGTGTACTCCCTCAGGTTTCCCCCAAGACCTCTGACACACCAATCAGATGCTCTACCAGCTGAGCTATGAGGCAGAGTGGTATACTCCCTCAGGTTTTCCCCAAGACCTCTGACTCACCAGGCAGATGCTCTACCAGCTGAGCTATGAGGCACAGTGGTGTACTCCCTCAGGTTTCCCCCAAGACCTCTGACACACCAATCAGATGCTCTACCAGCTGAGCTATGAGGCACAGTGGTATACTCCCTCAGGTTTTCCCCAAGACCTCTGACACACTGGGCAGATGTTCTCCAAGCTGAGCTATGAGGCACAGTGGTATACTCCCTCAGGTTTTCCCCAAGACCTCTGACACACCAGGCAGATGCTCTACCAGTTGAGCTATAAGGCACAGTGGTGTACTCCCTCAGGTTTCCTCCAAGACCTCTGACACTCCGGGCAGATGCTCTACCAGCTGAGCTATGAGGCACAGTTGTATACGCCCTCAGGTTTTCCCCAAGACCTCTGACACTCCGGGCAGATGCTCTACCAGCTGAGCTATGAGTCACAGTGGTATACCCCCTCAGGTTTCCCCCAGGACCTCTGACACACCAAGCAGATGCTCTACCAGCTGATCTATGAGGCACAGTGGTGTACTCCCTCAGGTTTCCCCCAAGACCTCTGACACACCAGGCAGATGCTCTACCAGCTGAGCTATGAGGCACAGTGGTATACTCCCTCAGGTTTCCCCCAAGACCTCTGACACACTGGGCAGATGCTCTACCAGCTGAGCTATAAGGCACAGTGGTGTACTCCCTCAGGTTTCCCCCAAGACCTCTGACACACCAGGCAGATGCTCCACCAGCTGAGCTATGAGGCCCAATGACCAAATTTTTCTTTTGGTTTTCTCTCATCCTATATTTGGTTATATTATTTATATTATTTCCATTTTTACATAACTGTGCCGGTAACCCATTATTATTCAGAGACGTCTTTATTTAGCATATGCAGAAAATGTCTTTGCTAAGAAGACCTCCACAAACTTGGCAGTTGTCATCAATCTAATTGAGAAACCTACAGACATTTTAACTTCAACCTATCATTTTTGCAGCATTTCTTAACACTTGCTCCAAGCTTACCCCAAAATGTCAAAATAGAAGTATATGAAGCCATTATTTACATGTGTGAATTACAAGTAATATTAATACTATACACCAATCTGAGAGCCGAGGACTCCTTTTCTTTATATCCGCCATAGCTGGGGGGCTTTCACTAAACGAACTATATGTTTTTTTGCTGTTGCTGAAGTTGCATTTGTTTACTTCGAACAAGTTGCGCGTTTTGTAGGGTTGTGTACGCGAAGGGGGCGTGTCGCGTGCACGCGAGGGGGCTACGTCCCGTGCATGCGAAAGGGGGCGCGTCGCGTGCATGTAATGCAGAGCTGCCAACCCTCCCGGATTTTGGGGAGGACATCTGGGAAAACAGGTTCATTCCGTGATTCCAAACAAATCTAAAAATCCCCAAGGGTGTTAATTGACAATCCAGGAGGATTTTTTTATCCATGTCAGGACTCATAAAATTAGTCATTTTCCTAAGAATCTGTTGCAAAATCCAGGAGGGTTGGCAGCTCTGGGGCCAATTTCATAGAGCTGATTAAGCATGAAAAATCGCTTAAGCACGAAAAACCTTGCTTGATGAAGTGAGGTTACCAGCAAAATATTCATGTGATAGCAATTGTGGTACATGTATGACCGGTGTTACAGGACTGTTCATTACCATGACATTCACATGCAAATTTTGCTGGTAACCTCACTTTATCAAGCAACTTTATCAGGATTAAGCAGCTCTATGAAATTGGCCCCTGACCGATGAGTGCTTTTCGTACTAACAGCAACATGCACTGGAAGCCTCCCAGCTATGGTGGATATACAGGGAAGGAGACCTTAGTTACCGGATCGGTCTATACTACATGTACATATAATATTGCTAAACCCCAATGCACAACGATGCTTTATTATTTGCAGATTAATTTGGTATATATCACCAGAACAAATCAGAAACATTGCAATAGAGCTTCTGCACCGGCAGCCATGACAGGGGGCAGGTTTTTATATTTAAATGATGTGACAATAGATCCACAAAGTGACTACTCGTGCTTGACGTACTGTGACTGCCCCCTGTCATGGCCGCCGTGCAAAGGCTCTGTTTTGGTTTGTCATGTTTGTCTTTAGTCAGGCCTGTCCGCATTGGACTTTTTGAGGGGAGAAACGTACCGAGACAATGGGTACTTTCCCATTTTAAGTACAATGCAGACAGCCTGGGACGTTTTCATCTTAGTAACTTTTCCCGAGTCCAGCGGTTACTTTCCCTGACCAACGTCTGTCCAGGAAAATTGACCAGGGAACTTTTCCCGAGACGAAAAGTCCAATGCGGACACAGCGAGTCAGTAAAAGCGCTCTGGAAGCGTACGTCCGGGAAGTGAAGGTCAAACTGCGAAGGGACACTGCGCATGCTCTCCCATGGTCTCGGTAAAATTTAACGTGATTGGTCAATTCCAAAATGGGTGGAGCTTACTGGATCGGTCTATTGCCGTCGGTGCCCAATGCTTTTGCTGTGTTGCCCTTAAAAAGTTCTAACACAAATTTTCCATTTTCTCATTCAGGTGCCCTTTACTAAAAGAGAAAATTGCAGTGTTCTTTTGAAAATTAATTTTGAGGCCTGCAATTCTTACTGCATGTTCCCATTAATTTTTTTCCCCTGTGATTTTTGCATTTTATAAAGTTACAGTGACTCAAAAATAAACTTTCTGTTTGTAAGCTCATTGTTTAATACAGGTTGAAACTGTTGCCAGCAGATATTAATTTTGTCCTTGTAAAACTACAATCGAGTTTTACTTTCAATTTTTATTTGTCTTAATTTTTGTAGATTGACAACAATTGTCCAGGGTCCAATTTTAAAAATTGCATGGCTCGCATGAATTTATCACAGAATTGTTATGCAACTTATGCAATAAAAAGTTGCACAACGGGGCTTAATATAGTAGCACTTTAAAGCTAACAAAATAATAAATGGTTCCAGAGCTTTTGTAGCAACAACTATTAGTTGCATCATTTATTATTTTGTTATATTTTAATTGGTACTGTATTACTTTTTGCGTTATTTCGAAGCTTACACGGCTGATCTACCATGCTGTAATGTAAGGTTTCGTCAAATCGGCCGCAGTTCGAGCACAGATTTATAATCTATGGATTCTAACAAGTGACTTTAAGCTGCGTCCACATTGGAGTAAATTGCGACGAGCGCGGCAACCGACAGTGACGGAACGGCAACGACAGCTGTACCGCTGAAAGTTGAAACTTTTTAATGTTTGGCGTTTGCCGCTAGCAGCTACCATTTGTAATTTTCTGTCCGCTAGTATAGTATGGACACAGTAATGACGGATATGATAGTTGTTCATATCACGCGTATGGCACGCCAAAGCAGAAATAATTCAACACGGATAATTTTGCCATCAACCTTGAAAAACAAGTCTCAACATTTTTATAAACTTGCCAATTAACAAAATCACAGTATGCCAGTTTCAAACAGTCTATTAACATTTTAAAGTCATGCCAACCTTTTTTTTCTTGCGCAACATTTGCGAAAATATGCGTCAATATTAAATTATCAGTTTTTAATTATTTTTCGCTTTGGCGTGCCATAGTATGGACACGGTAATGGCGGATAGCAACCGGTGGTCAAGCCAAGTGAAACCCGAGAATACTACCGTCAGTAGAATGACAAATGGGTCCATACTGTGAACGTCCAAAATTGGGTGTTGTGGTGGTTTTGCGGCAGTTGAACGGCGATAAAATGGCAGCGGAACGGCAAAAATGCTCCAGTGTTGATGCTACTTAACAGGGTTATTGTCGAGTCTATTACAAGTCCAGAGCCGATAACATCACAAGTCCGTGACAAGTCCCGCACAAGTCCAGTAACAAGAACCAAATGATGAACACGCACAAAAGAATGCCTTTGTTAGAGTTCATTTGAATAGCTTGTGACTTGAATTAAGACCCAGGGACTTGTGGTGGACTTGTGATGGACTCGACTACAACCCTGCTACTTAAAGGGCCCCTGAAATTGTGTTTTTATCAATGAAATCTGTGCTATGGAACTAGTCCATTAATTTACAATCATAAAAACCCTACTTGGAAGATGTTTGGGGGGTTAAAATTAAGGTTTTTGATTTACATATGCATGAGCAAAGTGGTGATGTCACATTAAGAAAACACAGGAAAATCTCATTCAACTGTGCACAAAAGTTTGCACAATTTTCTCCATCTTGCTGGAACTTTTGTAACCCATGATGGTTTAGGTTTGTTTTACATGTTGCCTGTTGCAAACCATGAAAAAACTAAGGCTGGAAACTGCAGCATTTTTCCACAATTCCAGTTTGAAGTATTATGTTTTTTCTTTGCTTTTCTGCTGTGTGTTCCTAAAGTGACATGCCCCAAAAAGCACCCTCTTTCTGTGAGTTTAATGTGAAGAAATTTTCAAAGTTGAAAATGCTACTTTTTATTCATGGGGCATTAAAATGAACAGTAGTATTGTCTTTCTACACAAGTAATCCTTCATAACGTTATTGAGCATTTCAGGGGCCCTTTAAGTAAAGCGACCCATATTTTGATGCATTGTTTCTCTTGTGCAGGGTCAAGCAAAAACCGGTGAAGGCATCGCAGTATTTGTACACCATATTCACTTACAACTCAAAAACTTTGGCTGCAGTATTGGGGAAGGAGCGGAGGCTTTCTTCGCTTTGTATGATGCTAGAGAAGGAAGATTTATCAGGTTAGACATAATAACTTGCCCTTACAGTTTTGCAATGGACCCTTTGCAGCGGCGGCCATGACGGGGGCAGGTTTTTTAAATATTTAAATGATGTGACAATAGATCCACCAAGTGCCTACTCATGCATGACGCACTGTGACAATGTGACTGCCCATGTCATGGCCGCCCATAAAAACGGTCAATTCAAGAAATTCAGATGCACATTTAAGAAACTTTAAGGGCCTGTAGTGCTTTATATTTTCAAGTTAGTATTCTTATGCAGAATCCTGCTAATTTAATTGAATGTGAAATTGTCAGTTGCGGATAATTTTATTTTATTTTATTCTTTTTATTTTATTCTTTTTATTTTATTTATTTATTCATTAATTTATTGACAGTGAGCGGTACCTTGCCAATTTTAACAAACTGGGTGTGCCGAACAGCATTGAGAAGATTGGTAACCTCTGCACGATATTCTGTGTAAGTGAACTTTAATACAATGTAGTTAGCTAGCTATGGTAGTTAACTTAGGGGCCGTCCAAAGTTGACAACATTGTCACGGTTCTACAAAGCGTAGGAAGGGGGCAGGGGGTTGAGGGCCGCGTAGGACTTTACATGCACTGTAAAATGTTGACATTTCAGGGAAGTGACCACAAAATGTTGATAAGTAGTATTTCGGGGGAAGGGAGAGGGTCTTGAAAAATACTATGCTCTGTAGAACCGTGAAAATGTTGACAACTTTGGACGGCCCTTGAAGGCCATATGTATCATTTGCAAGATAAAACTATTTACAGATTCGTGGAATAAGAGTGTAACATATCTAAGGAAGAATGTTGGTAAACTAGCCTGAAGAAATTTTAGCTACTTAGATGCATCAATGCTTCAGAAAACCTTGAAAATCTATCTATGGATTTTGTGTACAAGTGAATGGTATAAAAGTCCTGTGCACAGGACTTTGGTTTTAGAAAACCACCTTCGGCTGTCAATTTCCAGCACGAAATACCATTTTGGATGGAAATAAATTAATGTGGTGTTTGTTACCATTGCTATCAACACTTTGAGTAAGGTTTTTCTTGTCAACTTGAAAAACAAAATTGGGTCATTGCAAATGATACAGTGGGCCTTTAAACCCGGAAATGCACAATGGCAGGCAAAAGTGGGTACCGTGGGGCAACGTGGCCAAGTGGTTTGGCTCTTTGACTCGAAACATTGGGTTAAAAACTTCGTCTTGTGAGTTTGATACATGGGCGTGGTACCTGTGCCATTGAGCAAGGCACTCAACCACACTTGCTCCATCCTTCGGAAGGAATGTAGAGCCGTTGGTCATTGTGTTGTACAACACATAAAAAAGATTCCAGAGCATGCTTTCGTGAAGAGCAAGGGGATTCCCCAGTGTCTCTGGCCATCGGCTGCCAATGGCGCCACTCATCTAAACTCCTTAAAAAGAAGTTCGGAAAGTCAAGTTTGACTGACGATTTCTCTCTTGTTAATAAATCATTTCCCTTGAATTTGGTATCATTGGAAAGCCCTGTTATTCCTCTTTACAGTGATGTGTCATTTGTTATGATTAATCAATTGGGAATGTGCAGTATAGCGGATAACAGGGGTGGGCGGAAAGTGAAATGTCACAAAATTCACTGCTATTGTCATGCAGTGCATTCCCCTTTTGCTTGGAGGATGGGAATGTGTCAATGCACTTTTTGACAATAGCAATGCATTTTGTAACATTTCACTTTACACCCGCCCCCGTATTCAGCTGTGCTGCACATCTCCCAATTGCTTAATCATAACAAATGACACATCATCATATAAAGAGGAATAACGGGCCTTTCCAATGATATAAAATTCAAGGAAAATTATTTTGCAACAAGAGAGAAATAGTCAGTCAAACTTGACTTTCCGAACATTTGTTGAGGAGTTTATATATCTCAATGTTTAGAAGGAAGACACTTATAAGCTTCATGCAATTCAGCCTACAGGCTGTAAATAGAAGTTCATTAAACCCATTAAATAAAAAGTTGCAGACTTGGGACGAGACTCACGACACGCCTCTGTGCTAATGATGATTAAACTTTGCCATTTCCATTCAGGACCTGAGCAACAACGACATCGCACGTGATTTATATCTGACGTGTCACATCATTCGTAAAGGGGTCATGTTACCTGCAACGCGGTCAAAAGCAGTGTCAAACTACAGGAGACCCTATGGTTGCGGAGGTGAGTTGAAAATCGCAAACACTCCCGAAACTAAAACAATTATGTGTAGTGGTACTATCCTCGCCTTCCACCTCTGTGGCCCTGGTTCGAATCCCATCCGGGTCAGTATGTGGATTGGGTTCTCAGTCCCTGCTTGATTTCGTGGGTTTTCCCCTATACAGAATTGTGTAGGGGTTTTCCTCCCACCTCTAAAACTGAGCATTTCATCATCGTCTTCTCTTCACAGGTTTCTCTTCAGGCTTATGAGCTACAGTGCCTCAGGCACTTTTGAGGAATCATTGGTTTCAATACCAGAATTAACAATAATAATAATAAAACAAAAGCTTCTAAATTGATCTCCAACATGAACTCGTTTAAATTAAGTTGCTTAAGATTCTTTTTACTATAGACGTTCTCCACCAACGGCCATGTTGGGGGGCAGGTTTTCTTATTTAAATGTGACAATACATGTACGTCCGCAAAGCATTCTCGTGCATAACGGATGGTGACAAAAATACCCGGCCGTGGTACCTGTGCCCTTGAGCAAGACACTCAAACACACTTGCTCAATCCTTCGGAAGGGATGTAAAGCTGTTGGTCCAGTGTGTTGTGTAACGCACTTAAAAGATCCCAGGGGCACTCTTTCGTGAAGAGTAAAAGGGGATTCCCCGGTGTCTCTGGCCGTCGGCTGCCAATGGCACCACCCACCTATGTATCTCAATGTTTAGGTGGAAGACACTTAGCTTCATAAAATAAAAAACTAAATAATGTGCAGCGCATGTGAACATATCCATATGGAATGTGCGCTATATAAACGCAATAATATACAAATATTGACTGCAATGAGGGGTATGGTTAATCTCGGCCCTAGGTGATCTCGAAGCCATGTCTATGCCCCGAGGCGGAAGCCGAAGGGCATAGTCATGGCTTCGAGATCACCGAGGGCCTATAATCTTAACCATGACCCGAATAAACAGCAGTCAATATTTGTTTTATATACCGAATGTGTAGATTTTTGTAATCTGATTGGTTAAAAGTAACGATACACAGTCACAGTCATGACAGTGGTCCAACAAGTTTCGATTTCGGAAGCTGGTCTACGGCGGATAAGTTGTATATTTACAGCAAACATTTGTAGCATAATAACCTGGCACTTTAGTAGCACATTTCACCTGACACAGTTTTCACTGTAGGCCACTTCTCTTATTTTCTTAAGGATTTCATCATCTACGACAGACGACAAAACGACTTCATCGAGATTCCGCCATTACCGTCCTGCTGAATGTTTACGTGAAGCGCCCAGCTGCATAGTTGGTGCCAGCTAAGCTACACACGTTATGCGCGCGTCCGGAACCCGCTAAATGACTATGCCCACGAGCATAGCAAAGACTATGCCCATGGGCATAGTCAGAATTCTACACGCGCCAGGTCTAGCTGATTCAATGCCCCCACTTTTAACCAATCAGATGACAGGAATCTACGCATGAGGTATATAATTATAATTATTATATAAAACTTTTTTGTTTTTCTTCTTTTACGCAGTGATCAGTTTAGCTACAGTTTTGTCCGAGCCAATAGACGATGTATCTTCCTCAGCGAAAGAGTTCGTCATGAAAATCTTGTGAGTAAAAATTTTTTTAAAAGATGCATATTCGTAACATTCATCATTTTTACATATCTTGCTCATAAAGATTTGCTGTGATTTTGCCTTTGATTTTGCCCTTTTGAAGAAGACTCTGCTTGTGTAGGAACATGCACCCATTAATTTTAAAGTTTGATTTTGCTACAGGTCGTACTGGTTGGTAAGCAGTTTGTAATAAACTCAAAAATTCAAGTTTGACAGACAATAGACCGAACCAGTAAGCTCCGCCTATTTAGAAATTGCCTAGCAACATGCCACATATCTGAGGCACGTGTGCAGTACAGTCGCGTGGCCGTGCCGTGCGTCAGCGTCCGCGCCCTGGTCAGCGCGTATTGAAAACACGCACACACACACAAACTGCACGCTCGAAAGCAAAATGTGCACTTACGTATCCGGTCGTGTGCGTGCACGTACAACACGCCTGCATTACTTGTAACGCGCGCGATCGAACAAAAACATCTCGACACACATCTAGAACGCAGTGAATGCACAACATAGCAAAACGACAAGCTAATTTTGGTGAGTTTTTCCCGTTTACACAAAAACACATTTATGAAGGGATTAAAAGTAGGTTTGGATAGTCTTATACAATCCGTTTTAAACCGGCTAGGGTCCTCTGCGCTGATAAAAATGATGTTTATGGTGTTTTTGCGTCACTCGTGCTGCATTTCGCTGTAGCTGTGTACACAAGATTTTGAGGACTCAGGTAACCAAAATGGAGATCTACTTTTTGGCTACCTAAACCTGAGATTGTGATTGGTCAATTTCAAAATGGGCGGAGCTTACTGGATCGGTCTATTGCTCTCTTGTTACCAAGTCATTTTCCTTAAATTTGGTATCATTGGAAAGCCCTGTTATTCTTCTTTACAATAATGTGTCATTTGTTACGATTAAGCAATTGGGAGATGTGCAGCACAGCTGAATATGGGGGTGGGTGTAAAGTGATGGCAATGGTAACAAACACCACATGATTTTTGTGTGTGTGTGTAAAATGGTACCTTGCAGACAGCTCTTTTTTACCATTTATTCATACACATAAGTCATGCATAGATTTATTTTCAGGTTTTCTGAAGTATTACTTTATCTATGTGGCTGAAATTTCTACAAGGCAGTTTATCAACATTATTCTTTAATTATGTAATGCTGTTGTTGTTGTTTTAAAAAGTTTTCCAATCATATATTCTGTCTTTAATATTAATATAACAGCCAAGGTTCGGCGGAGACGGAATTCTACCAACTTCATGAGAACATCATCCGCAAGCACGCCAACAAGACGGGTACGACCAGCACGACAAACATCGGCATCTCAATGTCACTACGGATGTTTCACGGTCATTTTGATCAACTCAAGCGAGAAATGCCGCTACTTATGAAGGGAGCCACAATGACGCGCAAACTGGGATTCTCCGATGTCATAATGCCCGGTAAGAAATGAAAAAAATAAGCGCCATTTGTGACCGTTTATTTGTGTGAAATTGAGTTACAGTTTTGGTGACCGGGGGCCAATTTCACAATTTAACGGCGCTTAATTTTGGGGCCTTTCAAAATTTTCAACATTTTCACAGTTTTTTAAGACCCCCTCCCTCTCCATGCTTCTCTCCAACAAGGGGTAAAATGGGTACCTGATGCTTTCACTGGGGACGAAAACTGCAGACCCGAGCAGTAGTCGGCTCTATCGCAGGTAGCCTATACAAAAAATGCAGGCTCAAAAGCCAAGGAGTTGAGAGATGAGCGCCCGCAGCAAAGCGCGCAACGCCCCTTCCTTTCCTTCCTCCATCACCCCTAAATACTACTTATCAACATTTTTTCGTCAGTACCATGAAATGTCAACATTTTACAGTGCATGTAAAGTCCTACGCGGCCCTCGAATCTCTCCCCCCCCCCCCCTCCACCCCCCTTTCTACGCTTTGTAGAACCGTGAAAATGTCATATTTGTTAATACTAGCCCCACACATAAATCTTGAATATTTTGCTTGTTTTTTATGTTCTAGGTGACGTGCGAAACGACCTGTATTTGATGTTAAACCGAGCGGAGTTTGAACGGGGACGCAAGGCGGCTAGTCGGAATATTGAAGTTACTGTTCACGTCATGGACGTCAGCAACAAGAAAATGGTCAGAACATGTTTAAAGGCCCTGTAGATGATCTGTTTTTGAGCGATTCTGCGAATAAAACCATTATAAATCAAAAGAAAGACATCAACAAACTCATCCGAAGAAATTTCAGCTTTGTCAAATGTACCACGTTTAAAAAAAACATGAAAATCCAAATGCGTTTTCCAGGTCTTGGCGTGGTGTTTCAAATATTCGTTCTCAGTTGATCGGGTACTATGTGGCTTGCATCATGCACTCTGTGGCGCACATCATATACTGCGTGTGCGCGCGATCCATGAAAATGCATCACGTTGGAACACGCACACGCAGTACACACTGCCCGTGCATTTTGGACCGCGTAGATGCGAACCAAAAAAAAGTAAATCGTTTGCAAACGATCTAAATAATTTCATCTTTACGGATTATTTTCTGGTAAAATTATATCATTTTGAGCGGAAACCTTTCATTGGGTAGTTGCTATTAATTCAATCTTTACTTTCAGAACTTTTCCCCTGTAAACTCGTCGATTACTTTTTGGGGTCATTGCAAATGATACACTGGGCCTTTAAACAGTGTGTCCAAGGTCCTATTTCATAAAGCCCACTTAGAAACATTCCTAAATAAACATTCTTAACTCGTGTTTTTAAAGATAGGACAAATTATATTTTATTGGTCCTAAATCCACTTAAGAATGTTTTTAACTTCAATGAAAAAGGACCCAGATCACATTTTTGACCACCCATTTTTCCCATGGGTGTTGAGATTTTGATACCGTATCATTTGTCATATTTTTCTCATTACCGTTCTGAAATTTCTCGTTCTCAATCCATTTATTTTCAAGGATATCGTCAATAAACCAATGCTTTGTAAACTAATTTATCCAGTTCCATAAAGCAGTGCAGCGATTGCTCCAAACGTTTTGCTTCCACATCCAAATTTAAGATTACTAATTTCCTGTTTTCTTCCCATGGATAGTATTTTGGGCAGGTATTTTATATGATTGTTAGGAAAAATGTTCTGGAACAATCTGAACATGCTCTTTTAAAGTCAAGATGAAATCGACCTTAGACATAATTGAAACTGGGATTATGTGATGTATGGGGGACATAATTGGAGGCACACATTGTTTGGTATAAAATTAAAATAAATAAAAACAAAATATCTTTTCACTTATTTATAAGGCCCAAAAAAAGAACTACAGTGTATGTTTAGTGTTAGTGTCACTTTCAACTCTGTGCGTCAAATTTTTTTTTCTTTCAAAAACAGCAAAGAAAACAAAATATTGTTAGCGCGCGTCACTACGCAACGTCTGTTGAGTGTTTCAATTAAAAACATGCGTTTATTGCTTGGAATCCACTCGCCAAAAAAAAAAAACGAAAAAAGCGAGAGAAAAAACCCGCGTCACCGCGTCATTTTGGGAGACTTCAACTTGCGCTAAACATAGTTCTGTTTTGTTTTTTTGGCCTAATACTGTCTATCTAGTATAATGACAAATATTTTTACAAACATACATATTCCACCTCCACCCCGCCCCCAACGCCCCCCACCCCCCCTAAAAAAATCGGAAGTTTGTTTGAATACAGTGAACTTGTGGATAACACACTAAAGTGAAAACGTTACCCTTTGTGTGTTGCCATGGTTTTTTGTCTACACTAAAACCAGTGAACTGTTTCCCTGCGCTTTAGCAATGGGAGTTTCAGATTACCAACGAATGTTTAGACCCATGTTACATCTCTCGACCACCTCGATTTTTTAGTCAAAAGTACTTAATGTTTTAAAAGTTTAACTGTATAGCTCTGGGATAAACTCTCTTTCATTTTTTCCCCAAACAGCTCTAGAAATGCAGGAGCTCAGAGAGGCACTTCAGGCAGGGTGGCACACCCTGCCTCAGTGGCTCTTAGGGAGGCTTGTGCAGTTAGCCTTGACACAAGAATTGGTCAAACACATTGTTGAAACAAAATGTGTTGATCTTTCCGTCGAAAGTATAATTTGCACTTTTTTTTTACCCGTATATCTCTGGGGCAAACTTATTTCCCTTTATTTATTTCCAGAAATGCATTTCGCTTGGCGGTGATGAAAGTGAAACCGACGAGTACCGTTCCACGATCTTCTACCACACCAACCAACCCCACTGGATTGAGAACATCCGACTCAGCATACCAATGGAGATGTTTAAAGACACTCACATCCGGCTGGAGTGTAGACACTGTTCCACTACCAGGGGGGAACGCAGTCTGTTTGCGATGGCGTTCATCAGACTTATGAAGGACGATGGTACAACGTTGGAGGACAGCGAACATGAGCTCTTCGTCTATAAGGTGACGACGTGCAGTATTGCTGAATGCACTACAGTGCTGCCAATGTTCCCAGATTTTAACAAAGACATCAGGGGTCGATTTCACAAACGTATACGATCCTTCGTAACTCGAGATGCGATGGGTTACCGCTCCGTAACTCGTGATGCGTCCTAAGAACAATTTTAAGAAACTTGCGATGAGTGTACCAATGCAGGGTCTGTCGTGCTAACTCAATTTAGTGCGGCAGTAGCACGGCGCGGTTTCAAACGTCATGCTTTTGCCGTGTCGAATTTAATTCCAGTTCGAAGTTGGGCCGCAATTGTGTTCACAATTAGGTATGCGCATGCTCGCAGCTCGTATGCGAGCAAAGAAATAACCAACAAACAAACGCATCAAAATAATAAATATGGCGACGTACAATGGACAGAATGGAAAACGCACGTGTACAACGTCCATGACGTGGACATTTCAGATTACCAGCCATGTATTTAAGTTTGACTGGGAGTTTGTAAGTACGACGTTTGAAACCACTGCCGTGCTTACGCCTTGCTAAGTTGAATTTAATTTGACACGGCACAAGCATGCATTTGAAACAGGCCTTATTGTTGTTTTATTTTATGCAAAGTGTTCCGAGACTTTAGCGACGTCATATCTCAACCTACCGTTCTGTACTCAAGACATGTCCTATGTTCGACTCCCACCCGAGAATCCTTTGGAGTTTTTGTCACAACCCTTCAATAACTCATTTGCATAATTTGTTGTTTTGTCTTAACGCAGTGTTCCGAGAATCAAGACTTTAGCGACATGTCATACCTCAATTTACCGTTCTGTACTCAAGACATGTCTGGCAGGTCTTCTCCGTACGGCAATGGAGTGTATACCCGGAATATCAAGGAGACATTCGTGGTTGAAACGGTCATCAGCTCCACCAAACTCACTCAGAACGGTAATAACGTCACTTTCCTAAAGTTATATTGTCCGTGGTTCTCAGCAAATTCAATTTTTTTCTCCAAACGAATTTTTAAAGCATTTATTTTATTTTAACAAAACAACATCACACTTTGTATTTTAGACGTCGGTAACCCTGCAAAAATGCCGTTTTTATACGGCCGTTTTTGCACGAGTTGAATTATTGGCAAACCACCAATAATTTGAAATATTGACAATTGTTGTTTGATAACTAAACGTTGGTCAATTATTATTATTATTTTTTTTTTCGAGGTGCCAGGTTGACAAGTTCTCCCTAAATAAGGAAGCAGTGATTATGGGCATCTGTCTATAATTTCCTGCAATCAGTTTAAAACTTAACTCATTATGAAAGCTGAACATTTGTCCCATCCTTGTCATTTCAGTATTCCTGTTGGGTTTGCTAAAGTGGAAATATGCCAAACTCGACAAGTTGAAGCAAATTCTCCACAGCATTACCAAAGTTGGTGGCCAAGAGATAGTACGAGTAAGTACAAAAAAAGAACGCCTTAAAACAAGTTAATACACTCAAATTTAACATTGTCTACTTTGGAATATAGAATTAAGTAACGACAAATACATGCTAAAGCTTGTTGACTTGCACTCATCCGAGCAAGACGCAAGATTGGCGTGGGTGACGCTATCGATATAATATAAGGCTGAAAGCGGGAATGACGTGTTCAGAATGCTGCGCGCTGATTGGTCAAGCTGACAACAGCAGGGAGCACGCTACTGCGCAAGCGCAGTTGGACCACATGTAGTGTGTGAACAAATTCTTTCCGACGAAATAACATAGCCGTCGCGTGCTTGCAAGAACGCTCGCAAAGCTGCCACACAGCCCGAATGCACATCTGCTATAGGACAACACTTGCTTGATCACCCGGAGTGCTCGAAACAATACAGCGAACAGCAGTTCACTGTACTAGCCAGAGCACGCAGTATCTTGCATCTGCACATGCTCGAAGCTACATACATTCACTTCACTAAATCTTTGTCGTTACTTAATTCTATATTCCGATTTTGCAGTACCAAACACTTATTTATTATGAACTTTGGAATATTTATCTCTGTCAGTCGAGTCCATCACAAGTCTATCACAAGTCCAGACCCGATAACATCACAAGTCCTTGACAAGTCCTTGACAAGTCCTTGACAAGTCCTTGACAAGTCCTTGACAAGTCCGTCACAAGTCCGTCACAAGTCCTTGACAAGTCCTTGACAAGTCCGTCACAAGTCCGTCACAAGTCCGTCACAAGTCCGTCACAAGTCCGTCACAAGTCCGTCACAAGTCCGTCACAAGTCTGTCACAAGTCCAGTAACAAGAAGCAAAGGATGAACACGCACAAAAGAATGCCTTTGTTGGAGTTCATTTGAATAGCTTGTGACTTGAATTAAGACCCAGGGACTTGTGGTGGACGTGTGAAGGCTTGTGATAGACTCGACTACAACCCTGGTCAATACCCATCTTTCTTGTATCTGTTCTCATCCCAGGTTCTTCAAGACATCTTAGATGCTCTTTTCAACATCTTAGATGAGCAAGCAGCCACTTTTGAGAGAGACGTTTTCGATGCCTTAGTCTACATCCTCGGCATTCTTGGAGACACGCGTTTCAAGTCGTTTACCACCGTTCTAGACACGTACATTGACAACTTCTTTGCGAGTACCCAAGCGCACATGTAAGTGGCAACACACGGTTCCTGTTTCTTACTTTTAAACCAGTTAAATCCGTGTTACAACCATTTTTGTGTATTTACCTATTTTGTGAATAGGTAACAAGTTTTGCGAATAAACTCGTCGTTTTGTGAATTTTCAGGTTCACAGGTTTTGTGACGTTGTCATCTTTTGCAAAATCGCCATTTTTTATGAATATTGCTCGACCGCTTTTGTGAATGACGTAACAATAATGACGTAACAATACCTCTCTGCGCAAAGCATGATGGGCTTAAATGGAGTCCTCATCGAACCACCGCTCATTGTGTTTGCATTGAGCACGTCAAATTCACTGTAGTTTTTATCGCGATCAACACAAAACCATGCATGGATTTTTCAAGTTTTCATAAGTATTACTGCACCTATGTGGCTGAAATTTCTACAGGGCAGTTTTATCAACATGGGCTTCTAATCACGAGTGGAAATAACGCAGATTTTAACAGTTTACCAATCATATGTTAGGCCATTCTCTCGTTACATATGTGGCTTTTTGAACTGTATTATGGACACAGTAATGGCAGATATGATAGTTGTTGACGTCACATGTATGGCACGCCAAAGCGGAAATAATTCAACACTGATGATTTTGCCATCAACCCTGAAAAACAAGTCTCAACATTTTAAAAAACTTGCCAACGAAAGCACGGTATGCCAGTTTTAAACAGTCTATCAACATTTAAAAGTCATGCCAACCTTTTTTTGCGTCAACATTAAATTATTAGTGTTGAATTATTTTTCACTTTGGCGTGCCATAGTATGGACACAGTAATGGCGGATAGCAACCGGTTGTCAAGCCAAGAAAAACATTTCTGACGTCACACACGTAACAGACATATTTTCACCTGTAAAAAGAACTTCCACATAAACTTGAAGCAAATGCTGTAATATTATATAAGGTGACCCCTGTAGATGACTAAAATGCTATATTAATGCAAAAGTACATGTATTCAGCAACAGAACAAATATTCAAAACAATACAGTTCAAAAATGCTTCAAAATGTCACACACGTAACAGAAGAATGGCCCTGTTCTACCTTTACTTTTCTGCAGGTTTCTTGTGAAACAGCTTAAGTACTACATCGACAACGCGTTGGATGAGAAACCAGAAATCATCATCAGCACGCTCAAGGCGGTGCAGTACCTCTTTAAGTTCATCTTCAGGTCACATGTATTATACCAGAGGTAAGATTAAATCATTACGATTCACAACGCATAGCGCCACCAAGAGTTTGGCGCGGAGAGGTTACGTTTGCGCTGCGTAAACCATTTATCCTCATCAGCACGCTCAAGACAGTGCTATACCTCTTTCAAGTTGTGAGGTACCGTGGCCGAGTGGTTTGGGTCACTGACTCGCAATCACAGGTGAAAACTTGGGGTTGTGGGTTCGAAACTCGCCCCGGCTGGGGTACCGTAAAGGCTAATACCTGCCTTTACGGTTCCCCCACAATTCTCTGTGTGCAGTCAGCACTAAATGCATGATGGAATGGAATTTCGCAAGAGAGTGCATGCTAATCGTGTCACGTCCAAATTTGTGCACCAAACTCGCAAGAACCAAGTCAGTAATTCACCCCAAGATGCCGATATAATCTCAAAACAGATAGGAGTCTTTCCACGGTAAAGGGGACATTTTGGCAACATAGACCATATTTTCTAGGAAATACCTTTGTCTGGTCTCAAAATAAATGAAATAAGTTTCATTTGTTCCGAAGAGATAACTTAGCTCCAAAAAAGGTTACAAATAGTGTGACAACATGCCTTTCTAAAAACCCTGTGTACAAATTTCCAATATACACTCGTAACCGGAACGGCTTAAAATGTAACACAAGTGTCCGTCCCGGTTACGAGCGTATATTGGACATTTGTACACAGGGTTTTTAGAAAGGCATGTTGTCACACTATTTGTAACCCTTTTGGGCCTAAGTTATCTCTTCAGAACAACTTAAACTTATTTATTTTATTTTGAGACCAGACAAAGGTTTTTCCTCTAAAAAATATAGTCTGTGTTGCCAAAATTCCCCCTTTACTGTGGAAATGTACATATACAGTAGGTTGAATCTGTATCAGTTAACATTTTGTGTCAAAAACACAAATTCGCCACATTTTACGAGTTCGAAGGGGCCAAGAGCTCCACTCCCCTGCGAAATCCCATTAGTTTGTACACGATTACACTTAGCGCTCCTGTGCGGTGTACTAGAATTCTGTCCCATCATGCACTGTGTGCCGACTGCGCACAGGGAATTTTGGGGGAACCGTAAAGGCACTAATACAGTTTGATGTGCTTTGTGTGGACGTTTTGCCTGTATAATATACTGAAACGCAAAAGAAACTTACCACCTTTTAAACCTTTAAGTAGCAACAATAACACTGCGTGTAGTACCGTAATGTGTGAACTTATTTGTGGACAATAGTGTCCTCACTGTCAGACGAAACGGTGTCTGAAGGTCACTTGAACCTTCAATGGTCACTTCATGGCACAGCTGTTGAACAGCTGTTTTGACTGTCGGTGATTAGCCAAGGGGTATGGGATGATTGTAATGAGCTGCACGTGATGTCTTGATGTTGGTTTTAAAAAGGCCAGTGCAAAATGGGCATTTCAAGCAACATGCCACGATTGTCAGGGGATCAAAGACTGGTAGGCAGTATGCGCCGACGATGCACTGCCTGTATCCAAATCAATGGTGGCCACACACGCTATTGAAAGGGGACTGACATTGCACCCTCTTCTGTTCTTTACTGTAGAACAAACTGATGAGATTGTTTTTCTTGGTCAAAAACTTGACATGTCATCAATAAAATGCCAATGTTTCAATTAGCAATTGTTGGTTTGTTTTATTTTGAACTGTTACAATTTCATTACATTTTAAACAAGTGGTAAGTTTCTTTTGCGTTTCAGTATATATTGCTTAAAAAATAAAAATTGTTGGCCCATATTTAGGAACATATTCTGTATATTTCTTGATTTGTTCGCACATTTTGATCCTTTTCTTTGGTTGCCAGGGCAACGGGTGATTTGCATGATGGGAACATTCAGGACAGCATGCGATGTCTCTTTGCATCCATGAATGAACTGATGGTAAAAAGAGAAGAAAAACTTCAGTTCCATCAGGTAAACTCACTTTGGTTTATTTCTCTATTTTATCCAATGGGGCGACACTTTTTGTGTACAGAGCCCTATTAGGGCGACACGCTCTATTAGGTCGACAATTTGGCGTAGCCCCAATATTTTGGAAGTCAAAATCCATTTTTTAAGGTCAAAATCCATCTTTTTCAAATCGAGAACCATTTTTATTAGGTCTAGAACCGTCTCTCTTAGGTCTGGAACCATTTTTGGAACCTTTGGGTAACACCTTTGGTGTCCAATCGATGTCTTTTAGCCGAAATTTCGGTGGTAGTTTGGTAAGTCTTATCGGCGTGTCGTCCCTTTGCAGCATTAAGTGATATTATTCTTTCACTTATTCTTACAATTTTTTAAATATTTTGGTTTTTAAGCCCTTGCCACCAGGGGCCAATTTAATGGCGCTGCTAAGCACAAACATTTGCTTAGCACAGGATTTGTTTGCTTTATTTTGCAAAATATAGATTGCCAGCCAAAATCGTAAGTGATGTGTATTGAAAGGTATTCTCCTACTCTTGTGAAGAACACAAGTTGGTGTATAATTTTGGCTTGTAATCCATTTTATAAAGCAAATAAATCCTGTGCTAAGCAATTTTTTGTGCTTAGCAGCGCCATGAAATTGGCCCCATGACGCGGCCTTACACTTGAACTTGCCTGTAGAATACCGTGTGTTGGACCAATTTCCGGCAAGATGGTCTTGCTTGATGGGTAAACAATATATTACTATACCTCATAAATATTCATCAGGCAGCCGCGGTATTTCATTGGTCCATTTCAGCAACTCGTCCGTGTGATAGTTTTTACTATTTCCCTGCATCTTCTTACACACGCGTGACGCGCAGGTATACCACACACTTTGGCTCATTCCTTTGATTTGTCCCAGTACGAGGCAATTGAGATTAAGTGTCTTGCCCACTGACACAAACACGTTGGCACAAGTGGGGCTCGAACCCACAACCTCTAAAACATGAGCACGGCTGCGTTCCCAGTAGACCACACTTTCTCCTAAAAACGTGCTCCCGTCCACACATGCTTTCCAAACGATAACATTCGTTCGATGTAAATGTTTCCATAGATTATCCTGCTGAAGAACTTCAGTCACATCGCGGACGAGCTTAAAGTCATGTATAATCTTGCCGAAGTCGCCCAGTTTATCATTGAGCTTCTGCACCAGATGTCTAGCATACACCTTCCACCTGAAGTACTACGAACTAAGCTCGACTTCCTCAAGGAAACGGTTGAAAGCGCTCTGTTCAAGGATCCGTGTAAGTCAGTCTGTCTCATAACAATTCTGTTTACTGGTCCCCACTAAGATGCCATGTGCAGAGTCTACGGAACATGACAGAGAAAGTTTAAAGATAGTATACATGATTGGTAAACTGTTACAAATAGTTTTATCCCCCTGTGTGATTGAAGATATGCATGATTAAAACCAACCTGAGCAAAAACCAGCTCTGTACTTCGTCTAACTTTTGAGAAAACAGTCAAAAAAGGGTTTGCAGTAATTTCGCCCAAAAACCACTTCGCCCTGAACCATTTCGCCCTAAACCACAGCCTGTGTACGAAGTGGTTTTGAGGCGAAGAGGCATTTGGGCGATGTAGTGTTTAAACGAAGTGGTTTAGGGTGAAATGGCACTTGGGCGAAATGGTTTTGGGGCGAATTGAATTTTCAGCTCATGAGACGAAAACTAATTGTTTTACTCATTTCTCAAAGACTATAGCACTTTAGACAAAACCATTTCAGGGCAAGTTTTCTACGGTCATCATGTTTATATTGTGTAAGTTAGGCGTAAATCTGTGAACATTTCTGATTTTCGAGATTACCAATGATGTATACTGCCTTTAAGTATTTTTAAGGAAACTGTTGAATGTTTGTTACTAAAATGGAGTTGATAGCAATGGTAACAACCTTTTATAAGCGTGTTCCAAAAACATGAACAAGCACAAGCTTTTTTTTGTTTTGATTATTAAGGAAAAGAAAACAACTTTTTTCAATTTATTCAGAGCTTTTTGATGTTTGTTCTGGTTGTTTTTCACTACATCCAGATTTCTAAAACTCGTAGAAATTTGTCCACATTTGTATCGAATTATTTCACCCCTGTGGTCCCTATTTTAATTTTTTCCCAACAGTTTCCAGAAAGTTTCTCCTAGAACCGTGCGTCAAGCAGCTAAAACTTCACATCGAAGGTGGGCATGGAAGCTTAAAGTGTGTTGACATCATGAGTAGCATGTTGGCAAGTCTGTACAAGATATCCAAGGTAACTCAGCTATGCCCCTCCCCCTAATTACCATAATCCCGCCCCTAATTACCATAATCCCGCCCCTAATTACCATAATCCCACCCCATATTACCATAATCTCAGCCCACTTCCTACGGCCCAATATCTGCACTAGACACGTGAACATTTTCCAACAAATTTGAATCCGTATTCTGATTGTTGGACCCATGGCAACAGCAGTGCGACATTGCACTACGTTCTCCCTTTTTGTCGCACATTGCGATCTGGCCCAACGCAGAACGATTCAGAGCTGTGTACCACATGAATGCAAATTTAAATGTGACGTGTGTGCATCTGATGTGACTTGTTATGTGCGTGATTCTCTGCATGCACATGCACACGTTTTCATTGAGGATAAATGCGTAAATCCCACTTACGCTCAGGTAATTATATAGTATTGGATGGCTTTGAGGGGTGATATGAGAATATACCGCACGATGCATGAAAATACTGAAAGAGCCGAAGACGAGTTCAGTATTTTCATGACGAGTGCGAATTTGGAGTAAGATGTTGATCTGAAAATCACCATCACAAAAACACTTTCTGTGATTTTCAGTGCATCATTTCACTCAAAATTCCCTCTGTGCCGCTTTTTTTCCAAGCGACGCACATCAAATTTACAAGAAATGGCTCAGTGTGAATTCAGACGAACTGTGTTGTGACTTCTGATAAGGCAAAAAATATTCATATGTTTAGCGTAAGTTGAAATCTCCTAAAATGATGCGGTGTCCTTTTTATTTTATTTTTTCGCTTTTTTTTTTGTGAGTGGATTCCAAGCAATAAATGCATGTTTTTAATGTTGTTAATTGAAACACTAACAGACGGTGCGTGTCTAAGTAAACAAAAAATTGGACGCTCGGGGTTGAAAGTGACGCGCACGCTAACGATATACACTCGACCAAAAAAGTTCTGTCACCAGTAAGACATTTGTAGATTGGATTTATCAATGTCTTGTCAAAAACATCCAAATCAAAATGGTTAAATTATCCAATCTGAATCGTGCCATTGCATTAGGTATGGTGGAAGCAAAATACTGTACTGTAACTCCCCTTGCTTGAGTGCAATCAAGTTGACATCGTTGTTTTTTGGTGTTTTTTATTCTGACCCCACACTCCTTTGTTGCATTCCTGTTCCGTGAAGCTTGCCATCATGGACTCCGTTGAGCTCTATTTCTTTGAGTGATATGTTCAGCTAAAATTTGATATATTATTTTCCTACATTAAATCCAATTTCATAATAAATATCTACAAATGTCTTACTGGTGACAGAACTTTTTTGGTCGAGTGTATATATATTTTTGGTGTTTAAAAAAAAAAAAAACTTTGACGCGCAGGGTTTAAAGTGATGCGCGCTTTACGCTATAGTTCTTTTTTTGACCTAAGATTCATGGTATACATGTGAATTGCCATCTTCATTTTCTTGTGATTTTATTAATGCTCTCTGATTTTACAATTTGTTTTGGTTGACAAACTAAGTGTGCTACCAACTTAAATCCAATTATTTGTTGACAGACAAACTCCGTGGATGGTGACGTGAGCGTGATGGTCGGGTTACTACTGGAGAGCATCGTGTACATGATCACGTCGCAGGCAGGAATAACGAGCACAGTGGTAAGAATGCGTAGTTCCAAGATTGTCCAAATGATCCTGCACTCTTCTTTTTAAAGGCCCAGTGTATCATTTGCAATGACCCCAAAAAGTAATCGACGAGTTTACAGGGGAAAAGTTCTGAAAGTAAAGATTGAATTAATAGCAACTACCCAATGAAAGGTTTCCGCTCAAAATGATATAATTTTACCAGAAAATAATCCGTAAAGATCAAATTATTTAGATCGTTTGCAAACGATTTACTTATTTTTGGTTCGCATCTACGCGGTCCAAAATGCATGGGCACTGCGTGTGCGTGTTCCAACGCGATGCATTTTTATGGATCGCGCGCACACGCAGTATATGATGTGCGCCACAGAGTGCATGACGCAAGCCACATAGTACCTGATCAACTGAGAACGAATATTTGAAACACCCCGCCAAGACCAGGAAAACGCATATGGATTTTCATGTTTTTTTTAAACGTGGTACATTTGACAAAGCTGAAATTTCTTTGGATGAGTTTGTTGATGTCTTTCTTTTGATTTATAATGGTTTTATTCACAGAATTGCTCAAAAGCAGATCATCTACAGGGCCTTTAAAGAAAATTCGGAAAGAATTACTGGTCGCCACTTATTAATATTATTAATATGACTCAATAACCACTAAAAAGTGTTAATATTTTAAAGGCAAGTGAAAGAGTGTCGAGATTTTGATATCATTTGTCATATATTTCATCTTTCTCAATCCGTATATTTTCAAAGATATCGTCAAAAAACCCCTGATGTTTTGTAAACTAATTTATCCGGTTACATAAAGCAGTGCAGTGATTACACCAACCTTTTTTGCTTTCACATCCAAATTGGAGATTGCAAATTTCCTGTTTTCTTCCCATGGATAGTATTTTGGGAAGGTATTTTCAGTGTTTGCCTTTAACGTTTTTCCCAATTGGCCAACAGGGCCAGTTGGCATCAGTCTTTACTGGCCCGTCGGCATTTCAAGTGGCCCGGTTCAAATTTCTTTATTTTTATTTCTTTACTTTTTTTTAATAACTCACAGCCAGTTGTTTGATTTAACTAGTAAATGAACAAAGAAAATGTTGCAGATTTTCTCTGAATTTTTCTCTAAATACCCTATCTAATGCATATTTTTAGCAGGGTAAGACAATGTTTGAGTTACGGCATGGGTTGGATTTATATCAACTGGCCAGGCGGACCATTTGGGGAGGCTTTCCAACTGGCCCGAGACAATTTCAACTGTCATTTGGCCAACGGACCAGTGCTAATTCGAACACTGATTTTATATGATTGTTAGGTTAAAATGAAGTCTATTTTCTATAAAAATCTGAACGCTCTCATTTAATTTTCTCCACTGTCGTTCCTTTCTGCCAGGTGCATTGGTACTCCTGTCTCCTCGACCTCCTCCGCTTGATGAAAGAATCGCATTATCAGGAGCTTAAGGTCAGCCTCCAAGAGCAAGAAAGACATCGAGAGTTTCTCAAGAAGCTCATGAAGGTTTTCAGAGACCTCTCCTCGAGGGAGATCTACCCCACGGATTGGATGGCTATGAGAATGCTGGCAAACAGGTAAAAATCATCTCACTCCTAAAAGGGTGTTGAATCACATGAAATGTTTAATTCATGCCCTGTAACGGCCTGCTCAGTAATTAGTATACAAATAATGAATGTTTATGAGTGCAATGGGAGGAATATTTTCATGAGGTGAAAGATGGAATGTTCCATTCAACGAGGCGAAGCCGAGTTGATTGGAACACTTTCCATCTTTCACCGAATGAAAATATTCCTCCCATTGCACGAATTAAAACATTCATTACCCGGTATTTGTTTTATATAATGCCCAAGTAGATCCTTGTCATCCTACTTTTTTTACAAATTATTCAGGCTTACCCTTCAAATTTATTTCATCGTCCGTCATAAAGTACACAACCCGCCATGTCGCTTGTGAGTTGTAGTAAAAACGTATTTGTGTCAGGGGCCGGTCGTGTTCACTGGTATGGTCGCGTTCGCGTCATACATTCGACACGTACATCACATACAATACTGTACACGCGCACAGTGGGCGCGGGCGTACCATGCAATGGAAAAAACGTACGGAACAAAATTGCACGGCAGATGGAACAAAATTGCATGGTATAGTGACGTAGCATTAAATGGATTAAATATTAAACGACACGTGACCTGCTATCGTCCAATCAGATAACGAGGATCTACTTAGGCGTTATATAAAATCAGTTATTTCACATGTTTTATGAAATGTCTTGTGTGTTAGGCATTACCAAGCTTATGTGCACCCACAAATTTTATTTTGGTGAAATGGTTGTTTTAAGAAATATATGTGACCCGCTCTGCAAGAAGGTAGTATAAGTCGCGCAGGCTAGGTCGAGTTTTCGCGACCATAAGAAAAAATCTGTGGCAGATCCACACTCATTAAAATACAAAAACATAATGCAAATTCCTGGTAGAACATGGACATTCCAGGCGGTATCTGGGCACCGCCAGGAATTCCCATTGTGTTTTTGTATTTTAATGAGCGTGGATCTGCCACAGATTTCTTCTTATGGTCACGAAAACTCGACCGAGCCTGCGTGACTTATTGGCCTTTTTTGCAGGTCACACGTGTACATGTGTCCCACGCATAATGTTATTTGCGTAAACTGATGAGTGTCCCATGCGTAACAACACATTTGCAGTTTGTCACTTTGATATCTATTAACTAAAACAATGAATGACCTTGCTCAAGAATACTTTATAACATTTCCACTTCTCAAAAGGTGTACACTGGTTCAAAATCTGAAGCGATATGGTTATTTTAAGTCACTTAAAATATTGTCTCTCTGGTTTACAGATATTTAACATTATTTTGAAGCTGCCCAAAAGTCTCCCAAGACCTGGAATCGATTTCACAAAAGTAAAGACGAGTTCAATGCATCCTAATTCCCATACTAATGTCCCAAGATAATTGAACCCTGGTCCACATTAAATACTTAAGTCACTAATTCTATCTTGTTTCATTTTGTTTCATCCTAGTGTCATTCTTAATGCCACAAGACGGATATCTGTGGACTTGTCAAGCACATTCCTGAATGCAGAATATTGCAATGTTCAGGTAAAGATGTTTTTTCAGATTAGTAAATCAGAGTTCAATTTATCACATGTTGTGGCCTTGCTTGGGGCGTGTTTGTTTCGGACGGATCCAGATTCAAATCTGCGCAGATCCAAGGTGAACTCGTTCACTTCGCGCAGATCCTGATCGAGATCTGTGATATGTGGAATCCTTATCGAGAGATGGTTCAGCGCTAGATCCAAAAAAGCGACGTAAACATCGCGAAGATTTTTGTGTGAGTAAAACTGTGTCGTTTCAGTTTTCAGAGGCAACATACGATATATGCGATACAAACAAATTTAGGCTGCTTGTTTATTTACGATGAATGTCGTGAGTGAAATTTGGAACAGAAATTTGACAAATTTGGTAAATAAATTGCAATTCACGTGACTTGAGATCTAGTTGAGAGCAGTTTCATTTGTTTCTGCGCGGTAAAACGACTCGGGATCTGGATTTGGATCTGTCATGAAACAAACACGCCCTTGGACTTCAGATTGATTTTAGAGGACTTGTAGGGACTTGTGATGGTTTTTACTACAATACAGTACCAAACAGTTGGTTATTTAATAAAAGTGTAATTTTTGTATTTGAATACATACATATTCGTGCGATGATTTGAGTTATATTTATAAATAATCCTTTAATAAAAAATCAACATTTTCAGAACTACAGGCGTTCGTCGGGTGGAGAAAATTGGTTAGAAAGACGAGTAGGGTACGAAGTAAGTGACTTGCCATTGCACGACGTGGCATGGTGGTAGCATGTGGATTGATATGGATGCACTGGATCTTAATACACAGTTTGGTGTACATGTATGTTCACATTTTTAGTTTGAATCCTTGCACTCCTAACAATCATTACGGAAGTCTTAGGCCCGCTTCAAACGTCGCGCTTATGCCGTGTCGAATTAAATTCAACTTGGCACGACATTGGCACGGCAGTGGTTTTAAACGTCGAACTTAATTGCAAACTCCTAGTCGAGCTTAAATACATCCAACATGGCGGATGAGTATTGTGCACGTCATGGACGTTGTACACGTGAGGTTTCCATTCTGTCCATTGTACATCGCCATTTTTATTATTTTGATGCACTTGTTTGTTGGTTGGTTATTTCTTTACTCACATACGCGCTGCGAGCATGCGTATTCCTAACTGTGAACAAAAATGCACACCAACTTTGAACTGGAATTAAATTCAAAGCACGACATTTGAAGCTGAGCCGTGCTAGTGCCGCACTAAATTTACAATGTAGTTAGCACGGCAGACCCTGTCGAATTCATTTTGCCGAGCCAAATGGCTTGTGCCGTGTCGAATTAAAAAAAGCAAGTTGAATTTAATTCGACACGGCATAAGCGCAACGTTTGAAGCGGGCCTTAGTCACATGTGGCATTATGTGTGTGTTCAGCATGGTTTTAGAGAGTACTCGTACTCGATTCTTAGCTAGATGTTAAACTCAAGAGGGCGCTGTTTACTGGTTTCCAACACTTATAATCATCCGTGTATTTTGATTTTAAATCGTATATCAATGTTCTCTTTGGTTATAGACCTTCATCACAGTGCATCCATCTTTGTCTTGTTCCTCATAGAACATGTCAGGCACGATCAGTGCAACCACACGATAGAGCGTGTAATCTCCTGTCTGCGCTGCACCCTTTTTTTTTATCTTACTATGCGCCTGTCATTGTGATGCACACAATGAACAATTTTTTAAAATGACCAAACAGTTTTTTTTTACAAGCTTCGCTTTGGTTACGTTATTTTGAATAGGAAAACAGGAAGATGGCCGCACCGTGATAAAGGTCGATTCTGTATTTTAACTTGATGTTTCCCTGTCCCCTGGTGTCTTTTGAAATCTAATGTTTTAAGGAAATATTTGTATGTACATTCGGTATCCTGGTATTTTTGGATGATTAACTACACCCGAAAAGACCTCCAATATTATTACTGTTACAAAATGAAGCTTATACTTTTTTGTTTTGTAGGATTTTTGTAAGATTTGTGTCTGTTTGGTGTTGAAAAACTACATTTGTTATCGTACTTGTGTGTTGCACACATGCACAGTGCATTTACTTGATGCATGACGTGTGTGTATGCATGTGTTTTGGTGCGCCCAGAATGGACGCACATTGGATTGGGGATGCACAGTATCAGAAACGCACGATATCCGCAAAAGCTTCAATTTATAGACCATTTCCATATAACCTTGGAAACCTTCCCTGTATGACCGCCACAGCTGGGACGCGGTCAGTGCATGAACTACATGCGTTATGTGATGATGCTCTTTGTGTCATCACTTCGAACAATAGACCGATCCAGTAAGTTCCGCCCATTTAACAATTGCCTAGCAACATGGCACACATGCGAGACAAACGTAGGTTTGGCCAATCTTAAACAATCCGTTGAAAACTGGCTAGGGTCCTGGGCGCTGATAAAAATGATGTTTATTGTGTTTTTGTGTAACTCGTGCTGCAGTTTGCCGTATCTCTGTGCACAAAATTTTGAGGACTCGGGTCACCAAAATGGAGATCCACTTTTTGGTTACCTCAACCTGAGGCTGTGATTGGTCAATTCCAAAATGGGCGGAGCTTACTGGATTGGTATATTTGCGCGTTTGTTGTACTAGTGAATTAACACTGAGCCTTTTCGCGCATGCGTAATTGCGACGCGCGACGCTTTGAGAAGAAACAATGTGGAGTGAATTTTGAGTGAAACGGTGCACTGAAAATCACTGAATTATGAAAAGACTTTTCTTTCAACATGTTCAAATTAATTCTGTGGTTTTCGGTGCGTTATTTCACCCCAAATTTCTTCAACAGAATTAGCTTGGACAGAAAGTGTTTTCAAAATTCAGTGATTTTCAGTGCATCGTTTCACTCGAAATTCCTTCCAGACCATTTTTTTCTCAAAGCGACGTGCGTGGCAATCACGCGCAAAACTGGCTCAGTGTGAATTTGTGTGTGGGAAGAGCACGTTGCGCGCGGCATGGATGTGCGCTGTTTGATTTAACAACAACGCAAAACGCACAGTCCATGCACTGGAAAAAGCTGCGTCCCAGCTGTGGCGGACGTATACACCAATCCGGTAATAAGGTCCCCTTCCCTGTACATCCGCCATAGCTGGGGGGCTTCCACTGAATGAACTGTATGTTTTTGCTGTTGCTGTAGCTGCATTGTTTACTTCGAACAAGTTGCGCGTCTTTGTAGGGTTGTGTGCGCGCGAAGGCGGGCGCGTCGCGTGTACGCAAAGGCGGGCGTGTCGCGTGTACGCGAAGGAGGCGCGTTCGTGCATGTAATGGATGAGCGCTTTTCGTTCTAACAGCAACACAAAACGCACAGCCCATGCACTGGACGCCCCCCAGCTATGGCGGATATGCAGGGAGGAAACCTTAGTTACGGATTGGTGTATACAGGGAAGGGCGTACTGGGAATGGTCTATATAATGTACTTTCTTGAGACAATGCTTGGTTGTAAGCACTTTTTTTGTTTTCATCATCAGCTCTGGTTCGACTACTTCCGACTAGCCTGTGTCTTCATAACCCAACCTTGTCTCCAGCTCGATAAGATGACGCACGCTAAACAAGAACGTGTGATGAATCGATATGGCGATATGAGGGTGGATATGGCGCAGGAAATTGTCAGCAAGTGGCAGAGTCTAGGTACCATACTGGGCTTTACATAAAGTTACTTCACGGCCATATAGTCTTGTGCTCGGCACTGGTAGACATTTTGGTTGGGAAAGAATTCCGTTTAGGGGTTCTGATCACCACAAAACGCTATATGGGTCATTCCATGAAGTTGAGGAACAAAGAGTGACATTTCTTCATTTCCACAAAAATTGTCAATAAGAGAGCAATGAATCACCATTTATATAACGATGTTGCATGATGTGGTGGCTTACACTCTTTGGGGGTAATTTGGGACTCTTCAGTGTTGACAAAGTGCTGCCATTTTGAATTATTTAACAAAGTGGTGGTTGTGGATGTAACTTGGAAACCAATACAGTTCAACTGCTTTCACTCCAACTACAAATGTTTTCATGTTGAATTTGAAATAAACACACAGTTCTCAAACTAAATAATCCTTTTAAATTTGAATTTGGAGGATTCTAGATTATATTTCTGTGTGATTCAAGAAAATCTGCTAAAAAGCACCAAATGTCACACCTACATTTGAACTAAAATCCATTTAGTTGACATCTAAATTTAAATCCATGAGGATTTTGTTACAAGTAATGAATGTTTTAAATTTCTCTCATCCAACAGCTTGAATTTCTGAATAGTATTGATTCATGGGGTTATCAAGGGCAAAAACAAAAGTAAAAATGGTTGTGGATGTAACACGGAAACCGTGTTCCTCAACTTCATGGAATGACCCGTATATCAATTTTGGCATTTTGAGAAAACTGCCATTTTGTATTACAACTAGCACTACAGTCAATGACAAATTCCAATCAGTAAAACAGTTTTTTGTGGGACATAACATAGTTTGCCAATAATCTATTTGACGAATGTATAGGACCACCAATCGAGAATGTACTGACACCATTATCATTTTTATTTTTGATTTAGCGTTTATCGCATTTTGCAATAAAACACTTATTCTCTTTATAATGACTTAAAGATAGTATACATGATTGGTAAACTGTTACAAATAGTTTTATCCCCCTGTGTGATTGAAGATATGCATGATAAAAACCAACCTGAGCAAAAACCAGCTCCGTACGTCGTCTAACTTTTGAGAAAACGGTCAAAAAAGGCTGTAATTTCGCCCCAAAACCACTTCGCCCTGAACCACGGCCTGTGCACGAAGTTGTTTTGGGGTGAAGTGGCTTTTGGGCGAAGTAGTGTTTGGACGAAGTGGTTTGGGGGCGAAATGGCACTTGGGCGAAATGGTTCAGGACGAAGTAGTCCAGGGCGAAGTAGTCCAGGGCGAAATGGTTTTGGGGCGAATTGATTTTACGTCTCGCGCGACGAAAAATAATTGTTTTGCTCATTTCTCAAAGACTATAGCACTTCAGACAAAACCATTTCAGGGAAAGTTTCCTGCCGTCATCATGTTTATATCGTGTAAGTTATGTTTAAATCTGTGAACATTTCGAGATTAATAACTGCCTTTAATAACCACTAAAACATGTTAATATTTTAAAGGCAAATGGTTTTAGGAGTGAAAACTGATCTACACTACTCACAATAAGTTAAGGATATTTTAGGCCGGGTGTAGCAGATATTTTATTGAGGGTGTGCATTCCGCTTGAATGATTTTGTATATGATTAGACAATCGTATCTGCATGACAGATACACCTTGTCACAGGAATAGGTGAAAACAGTCATTTAAAAAAAAAAAATCCAAAACATACCAATATCCCTAACTTATTGGCTGCGTTCGGGCGTGCAGTTCTGGCTACTCCGGAGTAATGCGTGCGCATTGCACTCGGGTCACATTACGCGAACGGCAAGTCCGCAGTCCGCATGCGCAAATTGCCATCAGTCAAGATGGCCGTCTCTTGCCATGACTGCACAAAAAACGCTGTTTCACTGCCCACAAGAAACTGAAGAAAATAAAGACCGTAAGTCGTGAGAACCTTTGATGCCGTCTAAAACAAACCTTAGTGAGTTGTTGTTTCAGTTATTGAGTTGACATGTTGGCAAAATTCACCCAAAATCCCACCCATATTCCGCCATCTTCGTACAAATCACATGGCACTTGTCAGGAGTAAGAGCACACTCCCCATTTGTCGGAGAGTAGCGAGAGCATTCTCTCATTGACCTGAGTGTCGTTAATCTTGCCGTTTGAGCGGAGGAGTATACTCGTTTTAACATGAGTAGTGTACATCTTTCAATTTCTTTGATCTTTCGTTCAGAGTAAGATTTTCATTGATTTTATTTTAACCGTATATTTCTCAGGTGACCATAAGAGCCTATTCCGTGACCTGACACGACCTTTCCTCGAGGTCACCATGGTCAGACAGCCCGACATTCGGCGTATTATTCTACCAATCATCTTCGATATCATGTGCTGCGAGAAACTCGAGAAAGGAAACTTCAACCAGGTAGGAAAAAAATGTTCTGTTAAAGGAGTGTGACCAGATCGCATTTTTTATCCACCCATTTTCCCCATGGGTGTTGAGATTTTGATACCATATCATTTGTCATATTTCTCTCATTACCATTCTGAAATTTCGCGTTCTCAATTCGTATATTTTTAAGGATATCGCCGAAAAACCACCGATGTTTTGTAAACTAATTTATCTGGTTCCATAAAGCAGTGCAGTAATTACACCAACCTTTATGCTTCCACATCCAAATCAGAGATTGCAAATTTCCCGTCTTCTTCCCATGGATAGTATGTTTAGGAGGTATTTTATAAAATTGTTAGGTTAGAACGAAATCCATTCTGTGCAAAAATCTGGACACTTGTGATAGACTATTGATAACTTCAGTTTTTCAATGGATTGGGTTCAGATTTTTTATGTTTTTCTGTTGTAGTTGGAAGAAGACTTGATCGACAAGTTGGACACCATGGTGTGTGTGGAGAAGAAAGGCGACAAGAATTACACCGTGCTCTTCAACCAGGTGTAAGTAGACGGTAAACTAAACGTTTAGACGACGTGACTTGTAATATCCTGGCAGTTGCCAAAGAGTTTTGAGCATGATCCAATTCCGTCCCTCACGTAAGGGATGGAAATCAAGAGACAAATGCCTTTCGTTAGTCAACACGGGGTACCGTGGCCGAGCGGTTTAGGTCATTGACTCGCAATCATAGGTGAAAACTTGGGGTTGCAGGTTCGAATCTCCCCACGGCTACGGTACCTGTGCCCTTGGGCAAGGCACTCAACCACACTTGCTCCATCCTTCGGAAGGGATGTAAAGCCGTTGGTCCAGTGTGTTAGGTAATGAAAACGCACTCTAAAGATCCCAGAGCATTCTTTCGTGAAGAGCAAGGGGATCATCCCCGGTGTCTCTGGCCATTTCCAATTATAATTCTTCATGGGTTTCCTCACGCTTGCGAGTGACAGTGCAATGAGCACTATTGAGGAATCCTTGGTATGAATACCAGAAAGAAATAATAATAATAATAATAATAATAATAATAATAATAATATGATAACTAAAGTGAGCCTGTTTGTTTACCTTCTACTGATGTTAATACACACACCCGGTTTATCACATGTTGAAATTGACTTTACAGTTTTGTGCAAAGGTACTTTTTATGCGTGAGGGACGGACAATTTTTTACATGCATTTTCAACTATTTCTTGAAATTGTGATGGCACAGTGTGCCCAGTCAAATTTATTCTGTACATTTTTGTAATATGATTGTAAAATATGGGGATTTCTTTTCTGTTCGAGGAATTATTTTGATTAATTTAATAAATTTTGAAATTTTCATCCAGTGTTTACCAGTTTTGGATCACGCTCTTTTTTCTGTCTGCCTTTGTTTTGCACGGAGGCCAGTCAAAACACCTTCATGATTGTGCGATCTGACGTAAAAAAAAATATCGCAAAGTGGGAGGCCGACTTTAAATGTGAACAAGATTAGGAAAGCTGCAAACCATGACCCGTTCTCACAAGAGAAATCGTTTCATTTAATGGAGATTAGTTAATCATTGTTATTCAATAAAGCGTGCGTTCACATCTCACTTAACGAAGACCAAATGAAGATCAAACGAAGAGCGGTACCATTCAAATCAGACAATTGCTAACAATGATCGAATGAAACTGTGATGCCCCCATCTCATTGCGTGTTAAATCACTGTCAAATGAAGGTGCGTTCACATTACAACTTTGCTTTGTCAAATGAAACGATCTCGTTAAATGAACGAAGCGATTCTAATCTTCATCAAATTAAGAGGCGTGCATTCACATCAGGAAATCTCATTGTCGAATCATTGCATACCTGCCAACTAGCTCGATTTTATCGTATTTGTTCCGATTTTTAAGTGTTAAAAGCGTTGAAAATCGGAAGAGTACGATTTTTGAAAACATGAGAGGAAAAAAAATAGCGAGAGTACCATGATTTGTTATCGCACCGCATGTACACAGAACTGCATGCAAACAAAATTTGAGGGTCTATTCACCATGCATTGCGCGTGGCTGACGCTGACTGAGTCTAGCACTTATCCACCGACCGTACTGGTGTACCAGGAACAACCCAACTGCGAAGCACAACTCTGATGGTATCGGGTTTCTGCCGCACTGGCTGTGCGTACAGTATGCAGCGGCCGTGCACGGCGACCAGGCGTACATGTATTGCTACAACATCATGACGCATACACAGTACTGGACAATTCAAGACGTTCTCAGCGCTGTCATAGTGAATCGCATGATATACCGTGCGTGCGCGCTGCACGAATGATGAATCGGATCGCGCACCACGAAATGCGTGTTTGAACCAAGACTAATTCACGCGTGATGCCGCTTAGGAAAAGTGTAGCCCAGGTTGGACTCCTTACCGCATACTACATAGCGGATGGTCGTAATGCAGTGAAGACAACGACGTCCAACCTGGTCTAGACGAAGTGGTATTCGAGTCAAGTTTGTAAACGGTCGACTTGACCTGACTCCCCGCACGCGCCGCATGTGTTGTGTACATGAAAACAGGTGTAGTACTTGGTCAACTTGACCGTGTACCAACTCGACCGTTGCAAGTTTCACTACAGTCCGATTTTTTACTCAGCATTGTTGGCAGGTATGTCATTGTTGAATCGTCATCAAACAAAACGATTTTCCTATTGAGAGCGGGGTCCATGATAATTGGCCAAACATAGAATATAATCATAATTTTTCTCAAGCGTTGATTGTTCGTTTTCATCGGCAGCCTTCTGGAGTGTATTGACACTCAGCCATGGAGGGAAGAAGGTGAACAGTTTGTAGACAAAGTGAAACGCTTGCTGGAGCGACTGATTGACTACCGAAACGTATCGGATACCAACGTCGAGAACCGGCATCTCAGACTGAGCTGCATGTACAATCTCATGGTGGGTACCAACTCATAATGGGTACCAGCTCATGGTTTAGTACCAGCTATTCGTATATGAGCCTTTCCACGGTAAAGGGTGCATTTTGGCAACACAGACCATATTTTCCAGAAAATACCTTTGTCTGGTCTCAAAATAAAAGAAATAAGTTTGTTGTTCTGAAGAGATAACTTAGGCCCAAAAAGGGGTAACAAATAGTGTGACAACATGCCTTTCTAAAAACCCTCTGTACAAATTTCCAATATACACTTGTAACTGGGACAGAAACTTGTGTTACATTTTAGGCCATCCCGGTTACGAGCGTATTTTGGAAATTTATACACAGGGTTTTTAGAAAGGCATGTTGTCACACTATTTGTGACCCTTTTTGGGCCTAAGTTATCTTTTCAGAACAACTGAAACTTATCTTTTATTTTGAGACCAGACAAAGATATTTTCTGGAAAATATGGTCTGTGTTGCCAAAATGCCCCCTTTACCGTGGAAAGACTCAACTCCACTTCTAAATATCGTATGAACTTGAAAACAAGTATCTTTTTAAACCTTAGAAGTTCTTTCGAAAATGTAAAAACCCAACTTGACTTGGGTCCGACTTTACAGCCCAATTAAAAATCTCTCAAATATTTTTTTGCAGAATTTCTACAAAGACGACGCCAATAGGGAAGACATCTACGCTCGTTACATCTACCGCTTACGAAACCTCCATCTTGAGTCACATGACTACACCGAGGCCGCGTTCACACTGCTTGTTCTTGCCAATTCACTGGATTGGAGCGATAAGAAGCTTCCCTCGGACGACAAACATCCCAAACAGACTGAGATGCAACGCAAAGAAGCACTGTATCATCAGATTATCAGTCTTATGGACAAAGGAGAGGTAAGGATCGACCTTGAGTTTTAAAGACATATGACCCGCTCTGCAAAAAAGGGTTATAAGTCGCGCTGGCTAGTATTCTTTTTGCGACCATCAGAAGAAATCTGTGGCATTTCCAGCTCATTAAAATACCTAAACACAAAAGAAATTCCAGGCGTAACGCAGACATTCCAGGGGGAACACAGACATTCCAGGGAGAACACAGCCATTCCAGGCGGTATCTGGGCACCGCCAGGAATTTCCATTGTGTTTTTGTATTTTATTGAGCGTGGATTTGCCGTGGATTTCGTTTGATGGTCGCAAAAAGAATACTAGCCAGCACGACTTATAACCCTTTTTTGCAGAGCGGGTCACATATTACATGATTAGAAAACTTTTAAAAACAGGCCCCTAGCCGGTTTTAAACTGATTGTTTAAGACTGGCCAAACCTACTTATAATCCCATTCATAAATATCTTTTTGTGTAAATCGGTAAAACTCAACAAAATTAGCCCGTCGTTTTGCCATGTTTTGCATTCACTTTTTCCCTTCAGCGCGTTGTTCGTTCAAACTGCTAGCTGTGCGTCGAGTTGTTTGTTCGATCTTGCGCGTTACGCGTAATGCAGCCGTGTTGTGTACGCGCACGCACACGACCGGGTAGATTTTGTCAGAGTGCACATTTTGCTTTCAGGAGCGTGCAGTTTCTGTGTGCGTATTCCATACGCGCTGACTAGGGCGCAGGCACAAACGCGAGCCAGCCGGTTGGTCTTTATCGTCCGTTTAAGACCGGCCACGTAATGTGCTCTCATGTGTAAACTGTCTCAGGTGTTTATGAATTTAATATTGAAAGTGCTTGACCAGGGCTGCATTCCAAACACGCGTACATTTGTTAAAGTTGGCGCCAACATTTTGCTTAATGTGAAACGGATTGTTTGCCAAAATGGCAAAAATACATTGTCAAGATGGCGGTGCCCACAATCCAAGCGGTCATAGAGAGGTTGCAATGTGGCTCTCCGCTGCTTACCAAATTTTTGAGGAAATGTGACACGTTGCCATTGATTGTGTATCGCCAGTGATAAGGGAGAAAACCAGAAAAGGTGCAATTTATTTGCTATTTTCAAAACTGCATGCAAACCATCGTCTGTTATCTTTCATGTCGCGCACGCCATTTTGAAATGACTCGCGAACATCGTGAACAACTTAAAAGTTTGTTGGCGAACATTGCCAGCGCACAATACGTTCCACTCGAAAATGTTTGCCAACGTTTGCGTATGTGGAAAGCAGCCCAGATCACTTTTTTGACCGCCCCGCCCCGCTTACCTTATAAGTTATGAGATTTTGATACCATATTATGTTGTCGATCCCTATATTTTCAAGGATATCGTCAAAAACCACCAATGTTTTGTAAACTAATTTATCCGGTTACATAAAGCAGTGCATTAATTACAACAGCCCCTTATGTTTCCATGTCCAAATTGGAGATTGCAAATTTCTTGTTTTCTTCCCATGGATAGTATTTTGGGGAGGTATTTTATATGATTGTTGGGTTAGAACAAAATAAATTCTGGAAAAAAATCTGAACAGGCTTTTGTAATTTATCCGTTTGTTTATGCCAGGTATGGGAGTTCGGAATCCCACTCTGCAAGGAACTATCAGTGCAATATGAGAGCAAGCTCTTTGACTACGGCAAAAACAGCCGCATCCTGGTAAGATAATCAACTTAGTAGATTTTGTATCTTCTAAAAGGAAAATTTCATACTTTTAAAACAGAACGGCTTATGTCCATTTGTGGCCAAAATAGGAGTTTTTTGGGGCACTTTTGGACCACCCAGGGGATCAAGGATGAGGCCCATACATCAACATTTACAATGTGTAAGTAACATCAATCCATTGATTGCTTTCCGTGACGTAGAACATCCGGGAATGTTTGGGTGTCACCGGTCACGCGCGTGCCAATAGATGCACATGAGCACGCCTAAAAAATACTCACCAGCGTATTTTCATTCACCATAGCAAAGGCATGGAGCTGCGTATTTCATGGCACGAAACTGTAATTTACATTGTGTAATTAATATTTGCCTATCACGACGCAGTATGCACTGTATACTAAGTATCTGTGTATTTTAGTAAAGAGATGCGGAATTACTTTTACTAACAGTAAAACAGTGGTGATTTTTAAACATTATTTTTCACTTTGCTGTGTAATTTCTTCAGCAAACTCAAGCATCGTTCTTTGACAACATTCTCAAGAAACACCGGCAGCCTCCAACTTACTTCAGAATCACCTTCTACGGGAAATTCTCTCTCAAGGTAAAAATAGGATTTTGTTAGGAGTATATACATAAATATTTACCTGTGGCCTGACTTTAAAGGCCTATTGTATCATTTGAAATGACCCAAAATTTTACTTCATGAGTTGACAAGAAAAACAAACTTACTCAAAATGTTGATAGCAGTGGTAAAAATACGAGATTTTATCACAAATTAGTGATCAAATCCTTTACACTTGGGGAAAAAATTATCTCTGGTTTCTGAATGTGTTTGCCATTCAGGCAGCCTTCACTCCCATTCAGTCATTGCATGTTTTTGCTGCCTTTGTGGGTCAGGTTGACAGCGTGCTGCTGTATGGCAAAATTCCCATTGATCTGTGTACAAACAAGGTTATGCAAATTTGGGCTTCAGTGACGGATCCTGTGTAACAGAAATTTGCACTGCACTGGGATTGGTCAGTTGCCTCCAATTGAGGAGCCAATAACTTGCACTGTTTGAAGTTTGCACTGTTTGAAGTTTTCTGTTTCTGCCAACTTTGGGCCAATGGGCCTTTTCCTTTGTTGGGCAGATTCTGCTTACTTTGGACCAATGGGCTTTCTTTTTAGATTTTTGCCAACCTATCAGCAAAATGTTTGGGTTTGTTGGGGAAGAAAATAGTTGCTAGGGCTCATTCTGTCACAGCTTTTCGTGCAGGCTGGATCTTTGACCCACCACCACCCCTGCAACCACTATTTGTTTTTGTTTTATTTTTGACTTGGGGTGCATTCGGAACAGGTTTTTACGACAGCCAACCCATGACCAACGTGTCATTTAATTATTGTTGAGGTTTTTGATATTTGGTGTTGTAATTGGCTGTTCCCACACGGTTGGGAACAGCCTTTGTTTTCGTTAAGATTTTTTTGGCTGTTCCAACACGGTTGGGAACAGCCTTTGTTTTCGTTAAGATTTTTTTATTTTTTATTTTTTTTATTTTTTTTTTTATTCTTTTCCTTCTTCCACTTTTTTCAGACGCTTTTTCGGGCACTTGCACATTCATGATTGACTTCAAACTTCACATGGACATTGGTCACTATGTGAATTAGTGCACAGTACTAATGACGTCATGATGACGTTATCACGTGTCAGATTAAAGGGGCATGAAGTTTAAAAAAATAAATATTCAAAAATCAATAAAAAATCAACCGTTTGACCTACGATCTTGATTCCTTCGGCATATACGATGACTAACAAAGGTCTTTGAGATGCGCACACCCCTTGACCTTTGACCTCGTTTCCTATTGGTCTAACAGATTTTGCCTTGCCATTTGAAAGTGGTGCAAGATATTTGGACAAAGTCACTTGTGTTACACTTCGACTAGGGTGGGGTATCTAAAAAATATTTTTGTGACCTTTGACCTTGCTCACTTCCGGTCGAAACCGGAAGTGGCCCTTAGTTTGAAAGTGAAAGGAGGTATTGAGATGGGGTCAATGGTGTTATTACCAGAGGCCCTTAAGCTTTCCAAAAATATAAGTGATGACGTCATCGTACGAAATAGCGCCCTCTACCGACAAGATGATTACGTAATTAAATATTCAAAAATCAATAAAAAATCAACTGTTTGACCTACGATCTTGATTCCTGTGGCATATACGATCACTAACAAATGTCTTTAAGATGCGCACAGGGCTTGACCTTTGACCTCGTTTCCTATTGGTCTAACAGATTTTGCCTTGCCATTTGAAAGTGGTACAAGATATCTGGATGTGGTCAACTGTATTACACTTGGACCTAGGGTGGTGTATCCAAAAAATATGGCCGTGACCTTTGACCTTGCTCACTTCCGGTCGAAACCGGAAGTGGCCCTTAGTTTGAAAGTGAAAGGAGGTATTGAGATAGGGTCAATGGTGTTATTACCAGAGGCCCTTAAGCTTTCCAAAAATATAAGTGATGACGTCATCGTAGGAAATAGCGCCCTCTAGCGACAAGATGATTACGTAATTAAATATTCAAAAATCAATAAAAAATCTACCGTTTGACCTACAAATTTGATTCCTTCTGCATATACGATCACTAACAAATGTCTTTAAGATGCGCACATGGCTTGACCTTTGACCTCGTTTCCTATTGGTCAAACAGATTTTGCCTTTCCATTTGAAAGGGGTACAATATATCACGATGGGGTCAACTGTGTTACACTTCGACTAGGGTGGGGTATCCAAACATATAGCAACACCTTTGACCTTCACTACATGTCAGATTAAAGTGGCATGTAATAATATTCAATATTTAAAAATCGATAAAAACTCAACCGTTTGACATACGATCGTGATTTCTTCATATACAATCACTAACAAAGGTCATCCCGAACACCACATATGTTTATAAAAAGGAGGGGAACAGCCATGTGTTCGTTTTCAACGAACACATTTCTAGTTTTTTTTGGCTGTTCCGATTCGGGTCGGAACAGCCTTTGTTTTCGTTACGATTTTTTTTTTTTTTATTCTTTTCCTTCTTCCACTTTTTTCAGACGCTATTTCGGACACTTGCACATTGATGATTGACTTCAAACTTCACATGGACATTGGTCACTATGTGAAGTAGTGCACACTACTAATGACGTCATGATGACGTCATCACGTGTCAGATTAAAGGGGCATGAAGTTTAATAAATTAAATATTCAAAAATCAATATAAAATCAACCGTTTGACATACGAACTTGATTCCTTCGCCATATATGATGACTAACAAATGTCTTTAAGATGCGCACACGCCTTGACCTTTGACCTCGTTTCCTATTGGTCAAACAGATTTTGCCTTGTCATTTGAAAGTGGTACAAGATATTTGGACGGGGTCAATTGTGTTACACTTCGACTAGGGTGGGGTATCCAAAAAATATGGTGGCGACCTTTGACCTTGCTCAATGTGTTAGATTAAAGGGATATTTGATAAAATTAAATGTTCAAAAATCAATAACAAATCAACCGTTTGAGCTATGATCTTCATTCCTGCGCCATATACGATCACTAATAAATGTCTTTAAATGATGACGTCAGGACGACGTCATCACATGTCAGATTAAAGGGGCATGACAACAGATAAATGAAATATAAAAAATCAATAAAAAATCAACCGTTTGAGCTACGATCTTGATTCCTGCGCCAAATATGATCACTAACAAAGGTCTTTCACTAATGACGTCATAATGACGTCATCACGTGTCAGATTAAAGGGGCATCAAATAAAATAAATGGGATATAAAAAATCCGTAAGAAATCAACCATTTTAGCTACTATCTTGATTCCTGCGCCATATACAATAACTAACAAAGGTCTTTAACTGATTACGTTATGATGACGTCATCACGTGTCAGATTAAAGGGGCATGATGTTTAATAAATTAAACATTAAAAAATCAATAAAAATTCAACCGTTTGACCTACGATCTTGATTCCTTCGCCATATACGATGACTAACAAAAGTCTTTTAGATGCGCACACGCCTTGACCTTTGACCTCGTTTCCTATTGGTCAAACAGATTTTGCCTTTCCATTTGAAACTGGTGCAAGATATTTGGACAAAGTCACTTGTGTTACACTTCGACTAGGGTGGGGTATCCAAAAAATATGGTCGTGACCTTTGACCTTGCTCACTTCCGGTCGAAACAGGAAGTGGCCCTTAGTTTGAAAGTGAAAGGAGGTATTGAGATGGGGTCAATGGTATTATTACCAGAGGCCCTTAAGCTTTAAAAAAATATAAGTGATGACGTCATCGTACGAAATAGCGCCCTCTAGCGACAAGATGATTACGTAATTAAATATTCAAAATTCAATAAAAAATCAACGGTTTGACCTACGATTTTGATTCCTTCGGCATACACGATCACTAACAAATGTCTTTAAGATGCGCACACGCCTTGACCTTGGACCTCGTTTCCTATTGGTCAAACAAATTTTACCTTTCCATTTGAAAGTGATACAAGATATCTGCATGTGGTCAACTGTATTACACTTCGACGAAGGTAGGGTATCCAAAAAATATGGCGTTGACCTTTGACCTTGATCACTTCCGGTCGAAACGGGAAGTGGCCCTTAGTGTGAAAATAGTAGAGGGTATAAATACGGGGTCGAGGGTGTTAATGTCAGACGGCCTCCAGCTTTCCAAAATGTGAGTGATGACGTCGTCGTATAAAATAGCGCTCTCTAGGGACAAGATGATTAAATAGTTCAATATAACAACATAGGTGATAATAGGTCATCTCGAACACCACACATATTCATAACAAGGAAAGGAACAGCCATGTGTTCGTTATCAAGAACGAACACATTTCTAGTTTTTGGCTGTTCCGATTCGGGTCGGAACAGCCTTTGTTTTCGTTACGATTTTTTTTTTTTTTTTTATTCTTTTCCTTCTTCCACTTTTTTCAAACGCTATTTCGGGCACTTGTACATTCATGATTGACTTCAAACTTCACATGGACATTGGTCACTATGTGAAGTTGTGCACAGTACTAATGACGTCATGATGACGTCATCACGTGTCAGATTAAAGGGGCATGAAGTTTAATAAATTAAATATTCAAAAATCATTAAAAAATCAACCGTTTGACCTACGATCTTGATTCCTTCGCCATATACGATGACTAACAAAGGTCTTTGAGATGCGCACACCCCTTGACCTTTGACCTCGTTTCCTATTGGTCAAACAGATTTTGCCTTGCCATTTGAAAGTGGTGCAAGATATTTGGACAAAGTCACTTGTGTTACACTTCGACAAGGGTGGGGTATCTAAAAAATATGTTGGTGACCTTTGACCTTGCTCACTTCCGGTCGAAACCGGAAGTGGCCCTTAGTTTGAAAGTGAAAGGAGGTATTGAGATGGGGTCAATGGTGTTATTACCAGAGGCCCTTAAGCTTTCCAAAAATATAAGTGATGACGTCATCGTACGAAATAGCGCCCTCTAGCGACAAGATGATTACGTAATGAAATATTGGAAAATCAATAAAAAATCAACCGTTTGACCTACGATCTTGATTCCTTCGGCATATACGATGACTAACAAAGGTCTTTGAGATGCGCACACCCCTTGACCTTTGACCTCGTTTCCTATTGGTCTAACAGATTTTGCCTTGCCATTTGAAAGTGGTACAAGATATCTGCATGTGGTCAACTGTATTACACTTCGACCTAGGGTGGTGTATCCAAAAAATATGGCCGTGACCTTTGACCTTGCTCACTTCCGGTCGAAACCGGAAGTGGCCCTTAGTTTGAAAGTGGTAGGAGGTATTGAGATGGGGTCAATGGTGTTATTATCAGAGGCCCTTAAAGGCACAGGCTCGTCAGCAATGCGCGCCCGCCAAATTCGAGCTCGAAACACGCAGCTCCATGCCTTTTCTATGGAGCTGCGTGTTTCGAGCTCGAATTTGGCGGGCGCGCATTGCTGACGAGCCTGTGCCTTTAAGCTTTCCAAAAATATAAGTAATGACGTCATCGTACGAAATAGCGCCCTCTAGCGACAAGATGATTACGTAATTAAATATTCAAAAATCAATATAAAATCTACCGTTTGACCTACGAATTTGATTCCTTCTGCATATACGATCATTAACAAATGTCTTTAAGATGCGCACATGGCTTGACCTTTGACCTCGTTTCCTATTGGTCAAACAGATTTTGCCTTGCCATTTGAAAGGGGTACAATATACCACGATGGGGTCAACTGTGTTACACTTCGACTAGGGTGGGGTATCCAAACATATAGCAACACCTTTGACTTTCCCTACATGTCAGATTAAAGGGGCATGTAATAATATTCAATATTTAAAAATAGATAAAAACTCAACCGTTTGACCTACGATCGTGATTTATTCATATACGATCACTAACAAAGGTCATCCCGAAGACCATATATGTTTATAAAAAGGAGGGGAACAGCCATGTGTTCGTTTTCAACGAACACATTTCTAGTTTTTATTCTTTTACTTCTTCCACTTTTTTCAGACGCTATTTCGGACACTTGCACATTGATGATTGACTTCAAACTTCACATGGACATTGGTCACTATGTGAATTAGTGCATAGTACTAATGACGTAATCATGACGTCATCACGTGTCAGATTAAAGGGGTATGAAGTTTAATAAATTAAATATTCAAAAATCAATAAAAATTCAACCGTTTGACCTACGATCTTGATTCCTTCGCCATATACGATGACTAACAAAAGTCTTTAAGATGCGCACACGCCTTGACCTTTGACCTCGTTTCCTATTGGTCAAACAGATTTTGCCTTGCCATTTGAAAGTGGTGCAAGATATTTGGACAAAGTCACTTGTGTTACACTTCGACTAGGGTGGGGTATCTAAAAAATATTTTTGTGACCTTTGACCTTGCTCACTTCCGGTCGAAACCGGAAGTGGCCCTTAGTTTGAAAGTGAAAGGAGGTATTGAGATGGGGTCAATGGTGTTATTACCAGAGGCCCTTAAGCTTTCCAAAAATATAAGTGATGACGTCATTGTACGAAATAGCGCCCTCTACCGACAAGATGATTACGTAATTAAATATTCAAAAATCAATAAAAAATCAACTGTTTGACCTACGATCTTGATTCCTGTGGCATATACGATCACTAACAGATATCTTTAAGATGCGCACAGAGCTTGACCTTTGACCTCGTTTCCTATTGGTCTAACAGATTTTGCCTTGCCATTTGAAAGTGGTACAAGATATCTGCATGTGGTCAACTGTATTACACTTCGACTAGGGTGGGGTATCAAAAAAATATGGCGGTGACCTTTGACCTTGCTCACGTCCGGTTGAAACCGGAATGGGCTATATAGACTGTGCACTACTAATAGGGAAACGCGAAATTGAGTATTTCACTTGTACACAAGCAATGGCCTATTGACTGTGCACTTCGAGGAAACATGAAAATACGTATTTTGGTTGTACACAGGCAATGGCCTATTGACTGTGTACTGCGAGGAAACGGGAAAATACGTAATTTGTTTGTACACAGGCAATGGCCTATTGACTGTGTACTGCGAGGAAACGGGAAACTAAGTATTTAGCTTGTACACAGGCAATGGCATATTGACTGTGCACTTCGAGGAAACATGCAAATACGTATTTTGCTTGTACACGGGCAATGCCCATTGACTGTGTACTTCGAGGAAGCGGGAAAATACGTATTTTGTTTGTACACAGGCAAAATGCCTATTGACTGTGCACTGCGAGGAAACGGGAAAATACGTATTTTGCTTGTTGGCTGTGCATCTCTTTTTCTTCTTCTACCTTTTTCAGACGCTATTTCGGGCACTTGCACTTTCATGATTGACTTCAAACTTCACATGGACATTGGTCACTATGTGAAGTTGTGCACAGTACTAATGACATCATGATGACATCATCACGTGTCAGATTAAAGAGGCATGAAGTTTAATAAATTAAATATTCAAAAATCATTAAAAAATCAACCGGTTGACCTACGATCTTGATTCCTTCGCCATATACGATGACTAACAAGGGTCTTTGAGATGCGCACACCCCTTGACCTTGGACCTCGTTTCCTATTGGTCAAACAAATTTTGCCTTTCCATTTGAAAGTGGTACAAGATATCTGGATGTGGTCAACTGTATTACACTTTGACCTAGGGTGGTGTATCCAAAAAATATGGTCGTGACCTTTGACCTTGCTCACTTCCGGTCGAAACAGGAAGTGGCCCTTAGTTTGAAAGTGGTAGGAGGTATTGAGATGGGGTCAATGGTGTTATTATCAGAGGCCTATAAGCTTTCCAAAAATATAAGTGATGACGTCATCGTACGAAATAGCGCCCTCTAGCGACAAGATGATTACGTAATTAAATATTCAAAAATCAATAAAAAAATCTACCGTTTGACCTACGAATTTGATTCCTTCTGCATATACGATCACTAACAAATGTCTTTAAGATGCCCACATGGCTTGACCTTTGACCTCGTTTCCTATTGGTCAAACAGATTTTGCCTTGCCATTTGAAAGGGGTGCAATATATCACGATGGGGTTAACTGTGTTACACTTCGACTAGGGTGGGGTATCCAAACATATAGCAACACCTTTGACCTTCCCTACATGTCAGATTAAAGGGGCATGTAATAATATTCAATATTTAAAAATCGATAAAAACTCAACCGTTTGACGTACGATCGTGATTTCTTCATATACGATCACTAACAAAGGTCATCCCGAACACCATATATGTTTATAAAAAGGAGGGGAACAGCCATGTGTTCGTTTACAACGAACACATTTCTAGTTTATTTTTATTTTTTTTATTTTCCTTCTTCCACTTTTTTCAGACGCTTTTTCGGGCACTTGCACATTCATGATTGACTTCAAACTTCACATGGACATTGGTCACTATGTGAAGTTGTGCACAGTACTAATGACGTCATGATGACGTCATCACGTGTCAGATTAAAGGGGTATGAAGTTTAATAAATTAAATATTCAAAAATCAATAAAAAATCAACCGTTTGACCTACGATCTTGATTCCTTCGGCATATACGATGACTAACAAAGGTCTTTGAGATGCGCACACCCCTTGACCTTTGACCTCGTTTCCTATTGGTCAAACAGATTTTGCCTTGCCATTTGAAAGTGGTGCAAGATATTTGGACAAAGTCACTTGTGTTACACTTCGACTAGGGTGGGGTATCTAAAAAATATTTTTGTGACCTTTGACCTTGCTCACTTCCGGTCGAAACCGGAAGTGGCCCTTAGTTTGAAAGTGGTAGGAGGTATTGAGATGGGGTCAATGGTGTTATTATCAGAGGCCCTTAAGCTTTCCAAAAATATAAGTAATGACGTCAACGTACGAAATAGCGCCCTCTACCGACAAGATGATTACGTAATTAAATATTCAAAAATCAATAAAAAATCAACTGTTTGACCTACGATCTTGATTCCTGTGGCATATACGATCACTAACAAATGTCTTTAAGATGCGCACAGGGCTTGACCTTTGACCTCGTTTCCTATTGGTCTAACAGATTTTGCCTTTCCATTTGAAAGTGGTACAAGATATCTGCATGTGGTCAGGCAATGGCCTATTGACTGTGCACATCGAGGAAACATGAAAATACGTATTTTGCTTGTACACAGGCAATGCCCATTGACTGTGTACTTCGAGGAAACGGGAAAATACGTAATTTGTTTGTACACAGGCAATGGCCTATTGACTGTGCACTGCGAGGAAACGGGAAACTAAGTATTTTGCTTGTACACAGGCAATGGCATATTGACTGTGCACTTCGAGGAAACATGCAAATACGTATTTTGCTTGTACACGGGCAATGCCCATTGACTGTGTACTTCGAGGAAACGGGAAAATACGTATTTTGTTTGTACACAGGCAAAATGCCTATTGACTGTGCACTGCGAGGAAACGGGAAAATACGTATTTTGCTTGTTGGCTGTGCATCTCTTTTTCTTCTTCCACTTTTTTCAGACGCTATTTCGGGCACTTGCACTTTCATGATTGACTTCAAACTTCACATGGACATTGGTCACTATGTGAAGTTGTGCACAGTACTAATGACGTCATGATGACATCATCACGTGTCAGATTAAAGAGGCATGAAGTTTAATAAATTAAATATTCAAAAATCATTAAAAAATCAACCGGTTGACCTACGATCTTGATTCCTTCGCCATATACGATGACTAACAAGGGTCTTTGAGATGCGCACACCCCTTGACCTTGGACCTCGTTTCCTATTGGTCAAACAGATTTTGCCTTTCCATTTGAAAGTGGTACAAGATATCTGGATGTGGTCAACTGTATTACACTTTGACCTAGGGTGGTGTATCCGAAAAAATATGGTCGTGACCTTTGACCTCGTTTCCTATTGGTCTAACAGATTTTGCCTTGCCATTTGAAAGTGGTACAAGATATCTATATGTGGTCAACTGTATTACACTTCGACCTAGGGTAAGGTATCCAAACATATAGCAACACCTTTAACCTTCCCTACATGTCAGATTAAAGGGGCATGTAATAATATTCAATATTTAAAAATCAATAAAAACTCAACCGTTTGACCTACGATCGTGATTTATTCATATACGATCACTAACAAAGGTCATCCCGAACACCATATATGTTTATAAAAAGGAGGGGAACAGCCATGTGTTCGTTTTCAACGAACACATTTCTAGTTTTTATTGTATTCTGTGAGGTTAAAATTTTAAGGTTACAGAAACACCCCCGTATGCTGTACCGCAGGGGTGTGATTTCCTGTATGTGCCACAGTGCAGTAATGTATGTTTCCCACAAATTGATCATTATTACTATGGCTGGTTAACCAGTGGGCCTGTTTAGCCCTGGGGGCCTGGGTGCCCATTTAATAACAAGTGGCCTGATTGGCCTGTTTGTGTTTGGAATTAGAACTGGGTGTCCAATTGTCCATGCTTTGTGTTTTGGTGACTGTGGGCCTGTAAGCCCAGTGTATGGTGTTGATGCCAGCTTGCCCAAATCAATCGGTATCTGGCATGTTTGTTCAAAATTAAAATAAGTTGCTGTGACAAGACAAGATAAAAAATGTGTCAAATTTTGCCCTTTGTTTTGAGTCCATGTGTAATACATTAATTTATTTATTTCCATGATTGTACTTTCTGTAAGAAATTAACAAGTGAAGCTAATTTTTTAAGAAGTTGTCTGCAGACAATTTTTTTGTCATTCATTCAACACAAAAAAGCATGCATGGATTTTCAGGTTTTTGTTTTTGTTTTTTTAAGTATTGCTGCATCTATATGGCTGAAATTTGTACATTCTTTAGTTCTGTTGGTCCTGTTTTTAAAAAGTTTTCCAATCATGTAGTCTGTTTTTAAAGGCACTTTGTATCATTTACAGAGACCCAAGATTTTACTTAAAGGGGTGACAAAAACCAAACTCACTGAAAATGTTGATAGCAATTGTAAAAACACTATCATAAAGAAATTAACAAGTGAAGGTATCTTTTGGACAAAAAACCATGCATGGATTTTAAAGGTTTTCTGAAGCATTGCTGCATCTATGTAGCTAAAATTTCTGCAGGCTAGTTTACCAACATTCTTCTTTAGATATGTTATGCCCTTATTCCAGGAATCTTTAAAAAGTTTCATCTTGCAAATGATACATTGGGCCTTTAAAACATAATTTGTGATCCCTTTTGTGAGATGACCTGCAACACATTTTGTGACACAACTGAAATTTGGCGTGCGACAACGTTTATTTGGACAACTTGTAAACATGACATGCAACACGATTTGCAACACACAACAATTTTAAAATCTCTAACGAGTTGTTTCTTGTTTGTTACAGAGCACAGCGTGGATTTATCGCGGCCACCCTTTTGACCAACTGGGGACCATCTGGGAGCAAATTCTGTCCGACTTTCCGCAGGCTAAGCGTTGGCAGAAAAACACACGACCAGAAAGCTCCGACCTGCAAAACAATCAGTGTATCCTTTTAAAACTTCAGTGTCTCAAGAATAATTCTGCTTCACCTTTTATAAATGGATTTACGGAACTTCAATTTGCAGCCCGTAAGCTGAATTACATGAAGCTTACAAGTGTGTATTGTTCTACCTAAACATCAAGATACATAGGTAGGTGGTGCCATTGGCACCGGGGAATCCCCTTACTCTTCACGAAAGAATGCTCTGGGATCTTTTAAGTGTGTTATACACTGACACACTGGACCAATGCTTTACATCCCTCCCGAAGGATAGAGTGAGTGTGTTTAAGTGCACAGGTACCACAGCCAGGTATCGAACCTGCAACACCAAGTTTTTACCCGAGTGTTGCGAGTCAGTGACCCAAACCACAATAATGGGGTTAATTTAAAGGAACGTAGCATAATTTTATTTGACAATTTGACCAGAAAACTTTACTTAATGGCCCACTGTATCATTGCAATGACCCCAAAAGTTAATCAACGAGTTGACAGGGAAAACCTTCCTCAAAGTAAAGATTGAATCGGTAGCAACTATCCAATGAAATGTTTCCGCCCGAGATGATATAATTTTACCAGAAAGAAATCCATGAAGATGAAATTATTTAGATCGTTTGCAAACGATTTACTTCTCATCTGGGCGGCCTGAAATGGGCACTGTGTACTGCATGTTTGCTGCAGTTTCTATGGGTCGCGCGCCACAGAGTGCATGACGCGAACCACAGAGTATGTGAACGAATATTTGAAACACCCCGCCAATACCGGCAAAACGCATATGGATTTTCAGGATTTTAGAAACCGTGGTACATTTTTACAAAGCTGAAATTTCTTCGGATGAGTTTGTTGATGTCTTTCTTTTGATTTATAATGGTTTTATCCCCAGAATCGCTCAAAAACAGATCATCTACAGGGCCTTTAAATAGAAGATGTAAGTGGTTCCAACTTTCCAGTGCAAATGATTCCACCCGAGATATCTTTATACAAAAAAACAATAATTGAAAATGTTTATACTTGTATGTGCACACTCACTTTTTTCAAGGGTGCCCTCGTGAAAGAAACTAGGCCCCTGACTACCATAATGTGGCTCCATTGTCTATGCAGTATAACAATGAAACCAGCCTAAATAGGACGGTGGCTTCGCACAATTTCTTGAAAGCATGGACACAGTTTTTATCATACACCTCCTTAATCACACATGGAGATACCGCTGTTTGTAACAGTTTTCCAATCATGTAATTAGGCCTGTGCATTTTCGAATAATTTACTATTCGAAAAATCGGTTTTATTTTTGATTGAATATTTAATACGTGATTTCTTTTCTTCTACGATTTTGACAAAAATGTCTGCCGTTTAATTACTGGATTCTGGCACATCCGCACGACCGCACTTACAGCTCAGCTAGTTACAGCAGCCTTTTTATTGCCGAATTTGTCGCCTCAAAAAATAATCTGTGCTGAAACTAAAGACTGTTGTAACTTGCATGTAGCAGTCTTATGCCCAAAGAGTTTTTGCAGAAATTATCGTCGGCCCTTGGACTCGTGGTTCAATGCAAATATGACATCAAAACGACCATTTTGGCAAAGGAAAAAGGGTTTTCACTTCTTCCTAGCTGAAGGACATGTTTGGTTTGGAGTGGTAAAAGCACATACCGAATATTCGATTTGGTAAAATGATATTCGAATATTCGATGGACGATCAAATATTTGATTCGTTAGGCACGGCCTTACATGTAATCTGTCTTGAAATCAATGTCCTTAACACATCCAATATCACAGACATCCAGATTCGGATCGTAGTACCCGTACCAACAAACCATGTCTTCAAGGACATGAAAGTACCCATTCAGATCGGCAGTTTCTACGACAACAACAACATCAACACGTTCAAGTTTGATCGGCCGTTCAACAAAGGGGAAAAGGACCCCAATAATGAATTCAAGGTCCGTGCGGTTTGGGTGTGGCACCTCGAAAAATAAATTTTTTTTAAATTGAATTTTTTTTAGAAACATACAAATTTGTCGCTTTCAAATGAGACATCAACGAAAAAAAATCGACCAACGTTTAGTTATCAAACAATTACTGTCAATATTTCGAATTATTGGGGGACAAACTGGGACGAACACTTGTGTTACATTTTAGGCCGTTCTGGTTACGAGCGTATATTTGAAATTTGTACACAGGGTGTTTAGAAAGGCATGTTGTCACATTATTTGTAACCCTTTTTGGGCCTAAGTTATCTCTTCAGAACAACTGAAACTTATTTCTTTTATTTTAAGACTAGACAAATGTATTTTCTAGAAAATATGGTCTGTGTTGCCAAAATGCACCCCTTTACCGTGGAAAGAAGACACGGTACCGTGTGTCTGGGGGATCCTCTACAACCGGCCTCCTGGGGATTCCCTTGGAAAACTGCCCAAAATCCATGTAGTACTTTATTTCTTCAATCTTATTGAAATATATCACTTGTTATCTATACAACTGATTCCAAGATCATATATTTTCCACAACTTACATGAATTAATTATCTTTAATTAAAACCAAGCATTTTATATATTAACATAATCCCGCCATGAATATGGCCACTGGTGCCGGCATGGCGTTAAACCCCAAACTCACTCACTCACCGTGGAAAGACTCATTTTGGGGGCCCTTGAAGAAAATTCTGAATTTGGGTTTTTACATGAGATATTAAAAAAACCTCTTTCCCCCCAAAACAGACCTTGTGGCTAGAAGAAACTAAGCTAACGACAGAATACACTCTGCCTAGTCTACTGAAATGGTCCGACGTCATCGATTCTGAAACGGTAAGCTTGGAACAAGTTTACGAAATTTGTCACTTGCATTGGTTTAGGATTTTTTTTGTTCAAACAGGTCTGCCTGCACCTGGACGAAATCGCTGAAGCTGAAAGCAATTCAAAAGTGATTGGTCGATCAGTGCCTTGTTATCCACAAGTTCACTGTATTCAATTTCTGTTCTCATCAAGACTTGATATTTTAAAGGAGCTTTTCCCATATTTTGCCAGAAAATGGATTTCGTTCTAACCTAACAATCATATAAAATACCTCCCAAAAATACTATCCATGGGAAGAAAACAGGAAATTTGCAATCTCCAATTTGGATGTGGAAGCAAAAGGGTTGGTGTAATCACTGCACTGCTTTATGGAACCGGATAAATTAATTTACAAAAATCAATGTTTTTTTTATGGATATCCTTAAAAATATACGGATTGAGAATGCGAAATTTAAGAACGGTAATAAGAAAATTATGACAAATGATATGGTATCAAAATCTAAACACCCATGGGGAAAAATGGGGCACTCAAAAATGTGATCTGGTGCCGATTTCACGAAGCGCTAAGACGCGTCTTCTTATAATGGGAATTAGGACGCATTTAACTCGTCTAAACTTTTGTGAAATAGATCCCAGGTCTCGGTGGTTAGTTGATAATTTGTACTAACTGGCGAGACCCGTTACTTGATTTAAATACATGACCAGGGGCCGATTTCATAAAGCACTAAGACGCATCTTGGAAAGCGTCGCTCCTGGCACGTTGGTATGGGAATTAGGACGCATTGAACTCGTCTAAACTTTTGTGAAATCGATCCCAGGTCTCAGTGGTTAGTTGATAATTTGTACTAACTGGCGAGACCTGTTACTTTATTTAAATACATGACCAGGGGCCGATTTCACAAAGCGCTAAGACGCGCCTTAGGAAGGGTCACTCTTGGCACGTTGGTATGGGAATTAGTACGCATTGAACTCGTCTTAACTTTTGTAAAATCGACCCCTGGACACGTTTATTTAATAAACAATGTTTTTTTCTTAGATTACCGTGCAACGTGTCTCGACATTATATTTTTCAGGTTGAGAACACGCCCATTCAGAATGCCGTTGGTGTCATGAAGCGAAAAAACAAGGACATTCGCAGCCTGGTCGCGGAGATGTACGCCAACCCAAACAACAACATCAACCCGCTCAGTATGATCCTACAGGGGACTATTGACGCCGCGGTGCAGGGCGGCCCCAAGAAGTACAAGATGGTAGGTTACACAGCCGGGATTCGAACCTGGAACCAATATACCGAGATGTACGCACTACAACCCCTAACAACATCAACCCACTGAATACAGGGTACCATCGGTAGTTTCGGGGCTAGCTGAAAATATGTGACGTTTCGCCACAAAATTAGCTGAAAGTCGGAATTTTTGAAAATTGGATATTGGTGTATTTGAATTCAGCAGAAAAAGAGCTTTCCAATGGTATGTAACACATAAGGTAAAACTATTCCCCCAACGCAACACAGCTTGGAGAAGTGGTAGTGTTCAAACAAAATCTTCAAACAAAATTTCTTACGAGGCACAAAGAAAGCTACCGTCAAAATTGGTCTGAAAAGGAGGTTTATAACTAACAATTTGGAATCAAATAGAATAAGGGTTACTCTTTCCAAATATTACAAAACCCTAAAATTGACCTCCCCTTCATTTTTTGACTTTGAACTGTCGTTATCGGAAATAGCAGAGTGCGACTTTACGCTCATTTCGTTATGACAGGTCACATAAACTCCTCAAAAAAAGTTCGGAAAGTCAAGTTTGACTGACGATTTCTCTCTTGTTACTAAATCATTTCCCTTCAATTTGGTATCATTGGAAAGCCCTGTTATTCCTCTTTACAGTGATGTGTCATTTGTTATGATTAATCAATTGGGGGATGTGCAGTATAGCGGAATACAGGGGTGGGTGGAAAGTGAAATGTCACAAAATGCATTGCTATTGTCAAAAAGTGCATTGACACATTCCCATCCTCCAAGCAAAAGGGGAATGCACTGCACTGAGGAGTTTAGTTGGAAGGCAAAGATACAATTTCTACACTTTTTTGTTTAAATTTTTATCCAGGCTTTTCTGAGCGACGAATACAAGAAGCAACACACTGAAGATACTGAAATTTGCTTGAATCTTGAAAAACTCATCAAGGATCAGGTTAGTTTCTCACAATTCCTTCAGGCATATCACCAACAAGTAGCACCAGGAAGATTTTCTGTTGCATTTTCTGATTTGCGGTGTACATTTTTTATTGTACCCACAACTCATATGGGTCTTTCTATAAATTAGATGTCCAATTTTGGTGTCCTCCGTTACATTTTACATCTTGTTTTTGTAAATTCAGGACACATTCTTTGAATACTTTCCATCTCAAAGAGTGAGTACATAAAGTACAATTCATACAAAATAGTTTAAAGGCCATTTTAATGTTTTTTGTATGAAAAATAACACATATCAGGTGTAACGGGGGACATTAAATGTCACACTTTTGGACCCCTAATTTATTGAAAGACACATATAATTTCCTTTAAAAAAGGTTAAGAGGTTCAAGTTAAAGCGGCAGCAAGACATTTTCCAATTTATTCCCCTGGAGGGGAGACTGCACTAGCAGTTTTGGTTATGCAGTATACATGTATGTCTCTGGGGCTGGAGACTTGATGACTAGTTTTTATTTCAAGTCGTAAATCAATCTTATTTCCCAAGTCCAGTCACAAGTCATTTTCTCCAGAGTCAAGTCACAGGTCAAAAACCCAAAACTGACTTGACCCCAAGCCAGCAAGTTGAGAGACCAGCTCTGCCCTGGTAGTACTGACCCATGGGCTAATTATGTATAACCGCCCCCAAGACACTCACTCTTAGAACTACATAAGCAGTTCCCTGTCGTGAAGTGGTTAAGGAATCCTAGACTTAAAAATGTCTGCGGAGAAAAAACAATATACAGCATGCTATAAGCTTTGTCATACACAATATGGATATTGGTGTGGTTAAATTTTGGAATTTTTTTTCTTCGAATGACTGTTTTCATCTATTCTGGTGACAAGGTGTGTCTGTCATGCAGATACAATTGTCAAATCGAGGTTTGAGGTTCAAACCCACGACACTCCGATTGCAAGCCCGACGGTCTACCGCTGCGCCACAGTGCAGTGGAAAAACCCAACAATAATGGCACTTTCTTGCAGACGACTGGCGACTTGTTTTTTAGAAGTCTAAAAGTCCGTTTATACTTTACACAAAAGCAAATGCAAATTTGACATTACAGGGAGTTTAGGCGCGAGGTCAAAATAGAAACGGTCTGTATACCGGGAAACGGTACGTAAACGATACACCATTTTCAGTGAACAAACAAACGATTAAACTTGTCTGGCCAGGCGATAGATAATTGGCAATGTTCAACCTGGCCCACGTTTGCTGAACAATAGAGAGCTTATCGGATTACGGGTCATTGTGGGACTACTCCAGGCTGACTCGCTGCCACCGTTTATCACGTGACCGCCTGAACAAGGGTGTTTAACCACAACCCATTCATGCCCCGGGTGCGCCCGGCTGAAGGGTCGTGCGGCTCCCTTTGAAGTCGTTGGCCAGTACCAGCTTTTGTTCCCTTCGTGCAGGCGGCTAGTTGTAAACCTGTCAATCATCGACCAACCCAGCACACGGTTTACTGTCAACAGAGAAACAATTTGAAGAGGGATTAACTCGAATCGTTTACCGGGATACAGACGTTACTATTTTGACCTCGCGCCTTACAAGGCATGAATTCCCAAAAAGTTGAACTAGTTTCAACTTGAGCGAATGTTTACCACGAAATATGTTTTAAGCCGTTTTTTTTACATTGTGCTCAACAGATGAAAATTCTTAAAGATGGTGTGGACCTCCACGCTCGGCTCTGCCCAGACGACCTGATGGATTTCCAACGTAACCTTGAGACAAAACTAGCTGAGTTAAGGAGAGACTTTGGCTTGGTGAGTTTATATATGGGTCATTCCATGAAGTTAAGGAACGAAGTGTGACATTCCTTCATTTCCATAAAAATGGTCAATTAGAGAGCAATGAATCACCATTTATATAACAATGTTGCATGATGTGATGGCTTACACTGTTTGGGGGTAATTTGGGAGTCTTCACTGTTGACAAAGTGCCGCCATTTTGAATTATTTAACAAAGTGGTGGTTGTGGATGTAACTTGGAAACCAATACAGTTCAACTGCTTTCACTCCAACTACAAATGTTTTCATTTTGAAAATGAAATTAACACATAGTTCTCAAACTAAACAGTCCTTTTTAATTTTAATTTGAAGTATTCTAGCTTAAATTTCTTCGTGATTCAAGAAAATCTGCTAAAAAGCACCAAATGTCACTACATTTGAACAAAATTATATTTAGTTGACATATAAATTTAAATCCAAGTAATAAATGTTTTAAATTTCTCTCATCCAACAGCTTGAATTTCTGAATAGTATTGATTCATCGGGTTATCAAGGGCAAACAAAAAAGTAAAAATGGTTTTGGATGTAACACGGAAACCGTGTTCCTCAACTTCATGGAATGACCCATATACGTTCTGGTTGAGAAAACACCTACCCGCTTTCCAGTTCTGTATACTGGATACCTACATTCACAGGACTGTACACCTGATGGGTCTCATTTAGTGCTACTCGGTACAAAATAGGCTGGATAAGATTTGAACGTAACATCTGGAGCCTAATCACCATTAAAATGAAACTTAAACCTGAGGGAGTATACCAACTATGCCTTATAGCTCAGCTGGTAGAGCGTCTGCCCGGTGAGTCGGAGATCTCGCGTTTGAATCCCGATAAGGCCCTTACGATTTTTCTCTCATTCCCAGTTTGGTCTTATCATATAAAATCTTAAATGCTAACCCATTTTTGGGTAATTCCCAAAATTAGGGGTCCAAAAGATTGAAAGTGATTTTCCAGTAAAACAAAGTTATTTTTATTTAAACAAATGCCACTTAAATTTAATGTTTGTGTGTGGATAAGGCACCAAGGTTAATGCAAACTCATTCTACAGCTAATTTTCATTGGCGTAGGTAACCCGGGACACCAAACTCCTCTTCAATACCATGGAACAAATTATAAGCCTTTATGGTCTTTTGTTTTGAATATTTTTCAGGAATCAGAGAACAAAATATTCAAGAAAATGATGCTGCCCCCTATAATCACAAGCCACAGTCCATTACTGAGAATTTGTGATCATGAGTGGTGATTTTTGAAGCAGAGAGTGTCGTACGTAACTGGGACACCAACAATTTTGGACCCCTAATTTTGGGAATTACCCTTTTATAAACCAAACAATTTGGGAATTAAGAAAAAATTTCACATTTTAAAACTAAGGGGCCGTTCAAAGTTTTCAACATTTCTAGGTTTTTTTGTTCATTCACAGTCGACTGCGCCACAACGAGTTGTCAGCACTCCTCCAACTCCCACGGACAAAACGCCCAAAACGACCGGGGGACACGCGGCCAAAGTCACGTTCCGTCGATCCATCGCTCCTGGTCAACAGACGCTCAGGTCAGTTACAGTTTGACAAAAATCCAGGGGAACTATTCAATTTAAACTTGGATTTAAAGGTAGAATACATCATTTGCAGTGACCCCAATTTTTTTTATGAGTTTACAAGAAAAACCTTACTAAAAGTGTTAATAACAATGGTACAAAACGCCACATGATTTTATTTCAGTTTTTGTGTGAGAAATTAACAATTGAAGGTGGTTAAGAAGTCTTTTATCATTCAACTCGGCACAAAAACCATGCATGCATTTTTCAAGTTTCCAGAAATATTACTGCACCTACGTCGCTGAAATGTCTACAGGACAGTTTTATCAACATGGGCTTCTAATCACGAGTGGAAATACATGTAACACTTCTTTTAAAGGCACAGGCTCGTCAGCAATGCGCGCGCGCCAAATTCGTGCCACGAATTACGCAGCTCCATAGAAAAGGCATGGAGCTACGTATTTCGTGGCACGAAATTGTCGCGCGCGCATTGCTGACGAGCCTCTGCCTTTTAACAGTTTACGAATCATGTGTTCTACCTTTAATAATAAAAACATTTACTTAGTATGTAGCTTGGCTAAGAAATTGACATATCTTGTATTCAGATGCCTTCTAAGAATTTTACTTTAGTAAGTAAAATAATAAGATAAATCGTGACCGAAATTAACGCAGGGCACAGATCTTCCTAAACAACCAATGGAATACTGCATAGGATGCGCTATAACTCGTGCAATCTCGTAAGCGTATTTCTCACGCAAAATGCGCTACACGCACACCCAAACAAAACCGGTTAAAACTAGTTCAAAAGTGCGTGCGATGTATGTATAATTGGCTTAGATGTGCTTCCTTACCTTTTCAAAGTTAAGTAAAATATTTTGCCAAAAAGAACCATTTAAATACCGGTTAATGAAAGGATAAAGTGCAAATAGACCATCAGAAACAAACATATAAATGCTCAATATTTTTCCATATCTCAACAGCAAAATAAACCCAGAAGAATCAACAGGTTCCAGTAAATTCTACCTTGGTCCCATCACGGAATCCAATTCAGCCCTGTCCCCGACACAAGTAAGAACTTCCATTTCTTATCGTCTGTGTGTTTCCGTAACAGCAGAAATGTCAGGCTCAAATATTTTGATGATAATCTATTTCGAGTGCAAAAATTGTTTGTTGTAGAGGTGCTCAGGATTCAAATTGTTTTCACTTGATACAAGCGTGCTTGCCAGTTGCATGGGTAAGGTGCCTGCTCTTGTAAGCAAGAGGTTGTGGGTTCGAATCCCAGTATAGATCACTATAAGGTTTTTATCATCAGAAGTATTGATCTCTCTCTCAAATGACATCAGGAACTTGAGGGCAATTCCATAAATTCAAATTTGCATTTCAGAAACTTTGAGGGCTTGTAATGCTTCACATATTCAAGTTGTTTGATTTTAAACACATGTTATTCCAGCATCATTGATGGAAGTGTAATTCCTGAAAAACTGAGTGTAATGCCATTCTCAATAAGCGAGGTACATTTTTAAAAAACTCAGTTTCGGACGTTCACCGTAGGGACTGGAAACTTGTCTATTTTTTAGCGCTGCACTGCGACAGAACGTCTTTGGACATTACTCATGAGTTACGTAAAACCAAGGATGTTTACCTACAGTGATTTGAAGATTACATAGGCTTATTCAAACAAAGGTCAATCTGGAAACGCGCAAACGCAAAAGTTACTACATTTCTTCATGAATAATGATCATACAAAGGTATACAAAGGTATGCGTGGATTGTGCTCGGAATTTTTCAGGCAGTTCATACAAGTTTCCAAAGACGTTCTAACAGTCTTAGTAAAATAGACAGGTTCCAAGTCCCTACAGTGAAATGTCGCTTGCGCATACAGTTGTAGTCAGAAGTTTACATACAACTGTGTTAAAACTGGTGTGCTTAAACTTGCGTTGTCACCATTTTTGTAACAGTCTTTACTAAAGTCGTGATTTTGTGGAATTCCTCACGTGCTTGCAGTACTTAAAACATAGCTTGCACACCTTGCAATGGTTTGGGTAGTCCTGTTTACCATTTTGGGTAATGATGGTAGTGGTGTACATGTATGTAAACTTCTGACTTTAACTGTACATACACGAACGGAACTAAGTTAGAACGTCTTTTACAAATATTATGTTCTTCGGGGTTTCCATTCCTGATAATAACAAGTTTGACTCTATTGTGGGTGGGGGAAGGATGGCGGGTGGGGGAGGAGGCCGGTGGTGTTGGGCAGAAAGCATACTTGATGAGAAATTAACTAATCATATTTAGTAAAACAAAATGTTGTCATCGCGTAGTAAATACTTTGGATTGGTTTATGAATAAAGTCTGTACATTCTTGATATTACCACCTGACTTTGCCGTTTGGGCTTGCTTAAATCTGACAGTATCGCAAGTGGTTTGTGGTAGGTAGCAAATACGGGGTATGTATCTGGGTAAAGTAGTTAGTGACTCGCATGGCATGGGTCTCTTGGTATTTTGGGGATTTTATTTAAGAATGTTTCATGAAATCTAGACCACTCAAATGCAGTGTAGTTTATAGTTAAGGCAATTTGGGTCTGGTTTCAGAATTTCGCTAATGCCCCAATACATCATTTGTAGTTATCCAAAACTTTACTTCACAAGTTTACAAGAAAAGCCCAACTAAAGTGTTGATAGCAATGGTAACAAACGCCACATGATTGTTTTACTGTGTAAAATGGTACCTTTGTGGTAGAAATTGCCAAAAAAAAAATAATCTACAGATTATTTCTTCTACCATTCATTCAAAACAAAAACAATGCTTGTATTTTTAAAGTATTATTGCATCTGTGTGGTTGAAATTTCTACAAGGCAGTTTATCAACATTATTCTTTAGTTATAAATGTAATGCTGTTTTTCAAAGTTTTCCAATCATGTAATCTGTCTTTAAAGGCACATACTCATCAGCAATGCACACACGCCAAATTCATGCCAAGAAATAAGCAGCTCCATATGGCATAGCAAAGGCATGGAGCTGCGTATTTCGTGGCATGAATTTGGCGCGCACGTGAGCCTCTGCCTTTAACAGCCTGAAGTGAATTCTGCCAGAGACACGTATAATCGCGCCTTCTTATTGGCATAGTTTTGAGAATCTCATTTACATACTTTTGGGCACCAGTTTGGAATGGTACTATATAGTGAAAATTTTACAGAAAGAAGTGTCGACACGTCAAGGCGCCGTAAAATAAAATTGCTTAAAAGAACAAAACTTAATGACAGAATAGTGAAAATAAACTATGCTTGGAAAATTAAAAATACAAAGCCAGTTAAAAAAAAAAAAACACCGACAACCGATGTTGAATTGTCAGTTCAACATTCTTCAACATTCTACTTTTAGTCTCTAATAAAATAATAATAATGCACCTTTAAAGTATTCCTGCATGCAATGTCTTTTTTAATAACCAATCCTGGAAATTTAACAAAAAAAGGAAAACAAGTTTGTACAGAAACAACTGAACCATACTAACTTATTTGCATGGGAATGTGCATGATGTATTAGGCATGTACCGTAATAAACATACCCAGGACTGCATTTTCAAAATGAGGTTAATACTAGGCTTGGGCGATTCCACGCCGAAATCCAGTAGAAACGATTCCACCTTGGGAATCGGAATCGCGATTCCAGATTATTGAGGAATCGATTCCCAGTAGGAACCGATTCCCTTTCAGCAAGATTCAATTCCTAGTGATAACTTGCCGATTCAAGAAATTACCTAGCAATTTCATAGCCAAAACACTCGACTTCTGCAAGAGTATTCAGCCTCTTATAATTTCCACATTATAGGAACGTGGCACAGGCCGACATCATTTAAAGGCAGAGGCTCGTCAGCAATGCGCGCGCGCCAAATACGTGCCAAGAAATACGCAGCTCCATAGCAAAGGCATAGAGCTGCGTATTTCGTGGCACGAATTTGGAGCACGTGCATTGCTGATGAGCCTCTGCCTTTAAGTGCCTTCAGTGCCAAACAAGAAATAAAATTTATGCAGTATCGTCAAAGTAAGCCTGATCTCCATATCGTAACAAACGCAGACAGTACCGCAGACAGTCGACAAAGTTGAACCAAGTTTAACTTTGCTGATTGTTTGCATTACAGTTGCTTGCCTTTAGGCTGCGTGTGTGTGTTACGATTATATGAAAACTAGGCTGGTTTTATTTAAACGCGCTAAATGTAATTAATGTTTCCCGCGAAAAATGGAATCAATTTCGAATGGATCGCGATTCTTTTTTGGAATCGGAGTCGACTCCAAAAATGCTGGAGTCGCCCAAGCCTAGTTAATACACAGAAACCAAATCCTGTACGTCCATCATCCTTTTTTAATTTTTATTTTAAAATATTTTTTTTTAACTGTGTCAAAAAAGTATCAATTTTAGTACCCATTTGCCATGTTCACCTGAAACTCACCTGTCCAATTTCTGTCAAATTTTGCCAAATGCACCTGTCTTGTACAAGTCCATGCATGCACGCACGAATTGGGATGGATGAATGCATACATTTATGCACAATTAAAGGAGTGTGTCCAGGTCACATTTTTGAAACACCCCGCCCCCCTTCCCCAATTTTTTCCATGGGTGTCGAGATTTTGATACCATATCATTTGTCATATTTTTCTCGTTACCATTCAGTAATTTCGCGCTCTCAATCCGTATATTTTTAAGAATATCGTCAAAATACCACCGACGTTTTGTAAACTAATTTATCCGGTTACATAAAGCAGTGCAGTTATTACAACAACCTTTTTGCTTCCACATCCAAATTGGAGATTACGAATTTCCTGTTTTCTTCCCATGGATAGTATTTTAGGGAGGTATTTTATATGATTGTTAGGTTTGAATGGAATCCATTTTCTGAGAAAAATCTGGACAAGCTCCTTTAAATTAAAAAGTACAGTTATAAATGGTGAAGTGGTCCGTCTTTTCAACGCAGAGCGCCACTTTGAACAGGCTCAGGCCGTTAGAACGTGAGCAGGCCATGAGACGCGGCCGGGCTACGGTGGCCTCTATACGTCAGTCTTATCAAGAGGTAGAATATGCATCGCCTATGAGATCGCAAAATCGCAAAGCGCATGATTTTGGTTTCGACATGTTTTTTTCTTTTGAATATTTGAATGTTATATTTATTCATTTTTGAAAGGGCTGTTATTGTTTGACAATGTTGTTTTGCGCAAACAGATTTTTCGATTAGTTGAGCCGCGTTTATTTTAGTCAATTTTTGTTTAATGGCAAATTCCATCCTAAGAACATTGATTTGCTGATAAATTTTGTTCTAAAGGTTTGGCAGTCATGTGACCAGGACTATTATCACAAAATGTTGAGTTTATATAAATTTATTCTGCTCAGTAAATATTAAATAAGTCGACTTGGCGAGATATTTTTGTTGACAAGTCGCCTTTCTAAATCTACTAAGTTGACTTCGCGTGGTAACTAAACTCAAAAAAAGTTTGACTGACGATTTCTTTCTTGTTACTTATTCATTTCCCTTGAATTTGGTATCATTGAAAAGCCCTGTTATTCCTCTTTACAGTGATGTGTCATTTGTTATGATTAATCAATTGGGGGATGTGCAGTATAGCGGAATACAGGGGTGGGTGTAAAGTGAAATGTCACGAAATTCACTGCTATTGTCATGCAGTGCATTCCCCTTTTGCTTGGGGGATGGGAATGTGTCAATGCACTTTTTGACAATAGCAATGCATTTTGTGACATTTCACTTTACACCCGCCCCCGTATTCAGCTGTGCTGCACATCCCCAATTGCTTAATCATAACAAATGACACATCACTGTAAAGAGGAATAACGGGGCTTTCCAATGATACCAAATTCAAGGGAAATGATTTAGTAACAAGAGTTAAATCGTCAGTCAAACTTGACTTTCCGAACTTTTTTTGAGGAGTTTATGTAAGTCAATTCGGTTTGGCAACAAATTATCTCACCAAGCTGACTTAATGAATTCAGGAGGTCGACTTTCAACAAATTATCTCGCCAAGTCGACATAATCCACGTTATAAGTCAACTTGGTAAGATAAATTATCTCGGTATCTGAACAAGTACGATCGCACTCACAGAGAGCCGTAGTATCGGGTCTCTCGCTCGCCATGTTAACTTGACGTTGAAACAGACTCAGTTAAATGGCGATCTGCACGTGCTTTGTGTAAGTGTATCGGCCGACGTAATCGGTATCACATTTACACAGCCCGACACTGATTTTATCGGCTGACTGGAGTCTGACATGTCAGACTTCGATCGGCCACTAATTTTGTCGGCGAATCGGCCCCAAAAAGTGTTTACACAGACAGATCACGCCATTTTTGTCCGCCGACAGGCCAGCCGGTAGACAAAATTTTATTTCTCGAGATTCTATAATGTACATGATTTATCGCACGTCTAGTAATATGTGTGTAGTGCTTGGTTGCGCTGTGTATTGTGATTTCGCTGGCAGAGTCGTGACGTCACATCATGGACACTGGACCGTTGCTATGGTCTCTGGTTCACCCTCACATTTTACTAACATTGTGTTTGCGTAAAGTGTATTCTATTTTTATTCTTTTAGAAGAAAATATTTGAAAATAATGGAGTCATAAATAATGACTTTCACAAGTTTGCTAATATGCTGGCAGATTGTGACGTCAATTTCCGCGCGGACGCGTTCTCTCCTTTGACAACGGTTCATGCTACTTGCATGGCAACGCGTTTCTCAATTTCTTTTGCACAGGAGCCACAAGGGGAACATTTTCTGTTGAGTTTTTCTGTTACAAACATCACAAAATAAGGCAGCAGGATAGTGTGTCGCTATGAGAGTAGGTATGAGCAAACCATTGCAAGTCATTATGGTCCTTATTTTTTAATATTTTCTTCCAAAAGAATAATAGTAAAATACACTTTGCGCAAACACAATGAATGTAAAATGTGAGCGTGAACCAGTAACCATAGTTACGGTCCAGCGCCCACAATGTGACGTCATGACTCCGCCAACGAATACCTACTCTCATAGCGATACACTGTCCTGTCTGTCATTTCGTTATCGTGTAAAACGAATCGTTGCCATACAAGTAGTGTGAACTGTTGTCAAAGCAGTGAACAGGACCTGTGCGAAGTTGACGTCACACTCTGCTAGCGAATTGCCTGAATTGGTTCTCTGAATGTAACAGGGTTGCAGTCTAGTCCATCACAAGCCTTCACAAGTACACCACAAGTCCCTGGGTCTTAATTCAAGTCACAAGCTATTCAAATGAACTCTAACAAAGGCATTCTTTTGTGCGTGTTCATCCTTTGCTTCTTGTTACTGGACTTGTGACGGACTTGTGCAGCACTTGTCACAGACTTGTGATTTTATCGGCTCTGGACTTGTGATAGACTCGTGATGGACTTGACTACAACCCTGGAATCTAATGCTAATCAACTCTAACCTGCGTCCACGCATGGCTAAGATTAAAACCTCCTTTTTGTTGCATTACTTTGCTTGCTCTAATCAAACAAATAAAAGCCTGAGCCCAGTTGGGAAACTTTAAACTCATTTTAATAATGCCCCATTTCCAAACACCCAAACTTATACAGCGTGCCTTAGCAGATGAAAGCTCATCTATGGATAGTTCCGCCATTCGTCGAGGTCGTAACACCATCGCAACTACCCGACCTACCGGTAACACCGAGGTATACTCATAAACACGTGGACTGCAGATTCCAAAAACCATCTGCTTAAAACAGTTTACTAACAGTCATTTCATAACGCTTATTTACTAACCTAAACCAATAATGTTGTTGATAATATGGAATTATACCACGCACTTATCCGGGAAACCCTGATCAAGGCGCCTACACTATCATTACCCCTGATCATAGGGCTCCATTAAATCACTCCATATACCATCTCGGCTCCCTGAGGAGTATACAGCCCCGGCTGCCTATTAGGCACTCAATGGCTAATCAAACACATCAACATTCGCTACTCTCTCAGGTACCCATTTACTCCTGGGTGGAGAATTTAAGCAGTGTGTGGCAAAGTACCGGGATTCGAACCCACTACCTTTGGAACTAACTCCACTAGACTGCTCCGCCACAGCACTTCACTGTTGTGAAGGGCATCACAAGGCCCTGCAAGTCCTTCCAATATTGTGGGCCTTTTGTCAAACCACAAACTGTCGAACTAAACTGAACTTTAAAAAAAAACATTGCACAATGCATCTTCATCTTTTCCGGCTTTTTGCCAACCTCTGGTGGACTTTTTCTCATTTCTTTACTGACCTTACGAGAAAGCCTCAATTAAAATATTGACCTGTCTTTCAGTTTCCACAACACCACCAAATTCATCCTGTTTTTTTATTTTATTGAAGATGCACCACAAAGGGCATTTCCATCAGAAAATCTAAAATTCTGAAGAGGCAACAGAAGCCTTTATTCAATAATACCTAGTTCTTAAATACATAGCACATACCTACTGACATGTCTCAATGCGCTTTACAACTATCATGAAGCCGCTAAACATCAAGATACATACATGTAGGCAGATGGCGCCTTCGGCAGCCAAGCCAGAGACACTAAGGAAAATAAGTCCCTTCTCTTTGTGAACGAATGCCGTGAGATCTTTTAAAAATAACAAGTTCTTATTTGCTTTGACACAAATGCTTTAAAGGGGCTGTGTCACGGTTTGCGCATATGCCAAATCCTTTCAATTGTTTACATACGTGCGCGCTGTGAAAAATGTAGAGTAATTACGTCACAGAACGCTATTGGTTCGTGTGCATAAATGTACATCGTGTACAGTGTTTGAGTGTTTACAATAATTCAACTACAGTTCAACTACATTTCAAAAAATCGGTACAGAGGCGGCGGCCACGGTGTCTTTCCATCAACAGAAGATGTGCTGTAAAATTGCTGTCGAGACCAAATAAGCATAACAGTTTTGGTGGAAATCATGGTTGAACAAATTGTTGTATCCAGCCGTGTCATTCATATAATTCGATTTGTCAGGTTTTTTGATGGGATGAAATTACTCTTTCGAACAACGACCGCACACCCGTTGATATTGATGTTTGACGGCTTAAAAATACGGCCATTTCAAATAAAAAGTAATGCATCAGGAGAACCTGACAGTTGACAAGTACACCACTGCCAGAATTACTAAAGAATTGTAAGGGATGGCCAAGATTGAATAGGATATGCAAAACCCGAGCGACGAAACTTGAAACAAAAGTTAGCCCAACTTTTTCAAGTTTTGCTGCGCATGCGCAAACCGTGACACAGCCCCTTTAACATTCACCAAAATGCTTAAGGCAAAGCAGACATTTAAAGGCACAGGCTCGTCAGCAATGCGCGCGTGCCAAATTCGTGCCACGAAATACGCAGCTCCATAGCAAAGGCATTGCTGACGAGCCTGTGCCTTTAACTGCACTAATCATTTTCCATAAAAAAATTAAGCCTCCTAAACATTCTTGAAATTTTCGCATTGAAACTTTCATTTAAACTTGACTTTTCTGGTCAACAAAGTCAATATGTATATTGAGTATGTTGTATTTGAAAGATAAATATTTAGATGTACCTATGTATGTTCACTGAATTTCTTACTCCATTTTTTCCCCCAAGTAGGAGGTCTTTACAGGAGGTTTGTGACCGAGTCATTTTTGTGTGTCGTGTAACACTCTACTACATTATGAGTTGATGATACGTTATTCATTAGTTAAAGGCCCAGTGGATCATTTGCAATGACCCCAAAAAGTAATCGACGAGTTTACAGGGGAAAGTTCTGAAAGTAAAGATTGAATTAATAGCAACTATCCAATGAAAGGTTTTCGCTCAAAATTATATAATTTACCAGAAAATAATCCGTAAAGATGAAATTATTTAGATCGTTTGCAAACGATTTACTTATTTTTGGTTCGCATCTACACGGTCCAAAATGCATGGGCGCTGTGACTCCGCGTGCGTGTTCCAACGCGATGCATTTTTATGGATCGCGCGCACACGCAGTATGTGCGCCACAGAGTGCATGACGCAAGCCACATAGTACCCGATCAACTGAGAACGAATATTTAAAACACCCCGCCAAGACCAGGAAAATGCATATGGATTTTCATGTTTTTTTAAAACGTGGTACATTTGACAAAGCTGAAATTTCTTCGGATGAGTTTGTTGATGTCTTTCTTTTGATTTATAATGGTTTTATTCGCAGAATCGCTCAAAAACAGATCATCTACAGGGCCTTTAAATGCATTATCAGTTGTTACACTGACAACCAAAGTGTCCTACTTCATATTCTGTACTTCACACCTGCTGTGTGCACTCAGTCACATTACATAGCAACAAAAATTTAGTCTGGTCATATGGATACTTAGCGTGCATATGAAAGAAAGTTAATCAGTACAAACGTGCAAACGGCTAATTCCCAACCACCATTCAATTTGAAAATTGTTCACCACTGTGGGTTGTTTATGCATGTTCATTTTCTACCGGTTAAACTCCTTCCACGGAAAGAATTGAGAAGTTGATCAGGGCTTCAGACCTTGTGTGCAAAACATATGAGACAGGCTGAACAATTTTCTCACAAAATCTTAAATTTTTCCCCCTCGAAATTGTGTGTTTTTCCATCAAATCTGCACATTCCAATGCAAGATAAGACCTTTTAAAGAATTTTTTTTTTGATCAACTCACACCCCTCCCACATTTGCAATGTTGTACATGTAGTCGAGTACTTTTCGAGTTCTTGAAGGAAATGTTCTCTAATATAAGTTATGATTACACAGACAATGTCAAACTCACTGAATATTGAGAACAGTACTTCAGTTATACTTGGTTTGATGATAATCACTTCATGTTCATTGTTAAAAACACTTAAGGCCTTTGAAATACTAAAAATACTCGGTAAAAGTACTTGGCGAGTACCTTTCCCGAGTACTTTCAGCATTTCAAAGACCGTAAGTAATGCATAGTGCCCAGTTAACCCCGCCCCCTTGGATACTGTTGCTATGCCTCACACGCTATCGTCAAAATGGCGACACACACTGCACAAACCGATGGGACTTTCAATGGAAAGCACAGATTCATTGGAGAAAACTCAAAGGTATTCATGTTTCAGGGTCGACAGTTAACGTAGCACATGCTGAGTAAAAGGCCAGTGATACAGAGATGTCATATATTCATAACAATTTGCTTTCTTACATTTGAACAGCGAACAGCCCGGCCATGAAATCAAAAATTCACCCGGAACACCGCATAAAACGTATCGGCAGAAAATCGCGATCAATTTGTTTGTGAGGCAATGCGCTGTCCGTTAGCTCTGTTGTGATTGGTCGGCGGATTTGGTTGATTGACAGTTCGGAACTATGCATTGTAAAAGCCAAACTGGAGTGATTATCTTCAAACCAAGTATAACTGAAGTACTGTTCTTAATGTACAGCGAGTTTGAAATTGTCTGTGTAATCATAAAATATATTAGACATCATTTCCTTTGAGTACTCAAAAAGTACTCGACTACAACATTACACATTTGCCATTTTATTATTCTTATCAAGCACTCTTTGCTTTGTCCAATACACCATTCCATAAATATTTATACCCCATCTCTGATCATATACGGTTTTTAAAAAAGGAACGCAAATCATATTCTTCACGAAATGTCGAAGAGGCCGATAAATGTAGATTATTTTGTCGGTAAGTAACGTGTATGAACACCTCTTCTGGCAAGGCTGACTGCACCAGCCTCTGTAAGAGCCACTGAGGCAGGGTGCGCCACTCTGCCTAAAGGGCAATTCTGAAAATTCAGATTTACATTTCAGAGACTTTGAGGGCTTGTAATGCTTCACGTATTTAAGTTGTTTGATTTGAAACACATGTTCTTCAAGCATCCTTAGTGTAATTCCTGAGAAACTGATTGTTATGCCATTCTCAATATTAAAGCGAGGTACGGACGTACTCAATGAGTACGTCCGAAACCGAGGGTTTTTTGGACATATTATGCTTGTTGAGAATGCGAGGTATTCCAGGTACCGCACAAACTTTCGCGCCGGTTACTATGGACCAGCTTGCACCCCCTGGAAACGGCCCGATTTGACTCACTCGCATCGCATGCGAGTGCCATAGGGTGAAGGCGGGAGTCTAGGATTTATGCAAATCTATCACGCAACTGGTCTATTGGTCGATCAGTGCCTTGTTATCCACAAATTCACTGTATTCAACAAATTTCTGATCAAGAATTTAAATTTAAGAAAATTGTGTTTCTTTTTTGGTAGACCAATAGAGAAACGTCAATGCTTCGTCTTTTCAAATCGTATTGTTCAATTACTTTTGTAATTCCATGTTCATACACATTTAAACATTTCTGAAATGATCACAGTATGGGTGGAGCTACCTTAACTAAAGCCTGACAAATGTTATTATTGTCTCGTCTTCACAGAGCGGACCTCGCAGCAAGCATCACATTCCTTGGGGACTCAAGAAATCAGAATCCAATACGAGCATACCATCAGATCGATCAAGCGGTAAGTACATTAAGGGATCTTGTCAGCGGCGTTGCTGGAGGGCTAGGGGGAGGTGTTTTACACAGCAATGCTACTACATTGTCGGCAAATTTCAAGTCTCCCAAAATAACGCAGTGACATGAAGCCAACAGGCATGTTTTTAATCGAAACACTAACAAAAAAAACCCCACGCGCAGGGTTGAAATTGTCGTGCGCGCTAACGATAGGTTTTTTTTAAAATAAAAAAAAAGCTTCGACACGCAGGGTTTAAAGTGATGCGCGCGCTAATGCTAAACAGAGTTCTGGTTTTTTTTTTTGGCCTAACCAATTTTGCAAAGCAAACAGATTTTGTGCTAAGCATTTCCTTATAAACAGCTTTTTGAAATTGAGCACAGGTAATATGAAAACTCCTAAGACTGTTTTATTAAAGGAGCGTGTCCAGATCACATTTTTGACTATCCAATTTTTTTCCATGGGTGTTAAGTTTTTGATACCATATCAATTTTCATATTACCATTCTGAAATTTCACGTTCTTAATCCGTATATTTTTAAAGATATCGTCAATAGAACACCGATGTTTTGTAAACTAATTCATCCGGTTCCATAAAGCAGCACAGTGATTACACCAACCTTTTTGCTTCCACATCCAAATTGGAGCTTGCAAATTTCCTGTTTGCTTCCCATGGATATTTTGGGGAGGTATTTAATATGTTCGTTTGTTGAAAATGAAATTTCTGAACATGCTGCCTTCAAAAGGATCCTTAAGAATGACATAAATTCTGTGTGTGTTTGTGTTTTTTTTGTTTTCCTTCCACTAGGTGTATCTCTCCCGTCTTCAGACATATCAGAGCTCAGTTCCCCTCGATCCCCCACCCCTGAGAAACTGGCCAAGTCTCCTCGTAAGGAACGCGACACGGTTAACCTGTTGAGAGACACTCACAAGGGAACCCCACAACGAAACAGCACAGGGTCACGTCCAGACTCCTTGAGTTCAGGTATTAAGACATTCTTGGGGTGCAATCGAAACCCCCATTCACATGCTCCTAGAACATGTGGTTTCGAATGCCGAGAATGAACGCGCAAAAATAATGTTTCACATATTCAAGTTGTTTGATTTTAAAAGTCATGATGTGATTTTGACTTTTTTGTCTACACAGTGGCAAGTAGCTCCTCCACAAGTTCCCGAGAATCGGCGAGCACCTCGGAAGATCCCAACATGCCCCCAGCTCTACCTGAGCGAAAGGTAGAGCTTATAAAACCTATACTTCAGTTCATATTGAGTGAAGTTTCAAATTTTTTAATAAAAGTTTCAAAAGTGTCACACTTGCATTTTAAGGCCTTTTCAAACGACATCAAAAAAATCGCAAGCTTTGAGACAGAATTTACGAGCAGGGATTGTTTACTTTATGATTACACGGTCAATCGGGTGATTTGACGTACTTTCACATGACACAGCGAAACCATCACTGGCGTTCCTTGAGACGAGAATGCTTTGTCTGCTGGTCGCTGTCAGACCATTGATTATGCACATAAGTGCTGCTGGTATCAGCATCCAAAACAACCTTCCTCCATGTATAAACTGCGACAGCCGGGGAGTCGAATTCTATTCGAAAAACAAGACCTGGGGCTACATTGGAGTTGTCCGCCATCCAGTTAAATATTGATGACTTGGTCAAAATCACCTTGAATAGCGAGAATCGGAACAGTGATGAGAGCCATGACCGGTGGATGTAATTTCTGAATACATTCGCTTCAAATTTCGCAGGGCCGGGGCGCGTGCACGCTGCACTGTCATATCACAAATAGTATCCCTAAAGTAAGGTTCATCTGTGAAAATTTTTTTAAGCTGGCTATCGCAAAGGACGTTGTACAAATCGTTTCACACGATCGTTCTCAAGGATACCTTAAGAAATCTTCCGCTAGCGGACGATTTTGTCGTAGGTCTGGACCTCCGCCAAAATATCTCAAGGATGAAGAAAATTTCTCAAGAATGCATGTCACTTTCAAGAGTTGGTGTCCTTTCACACGATAGCACTTTTGTAAGATATCTCAAGCCTTTTGGCCGCGTGTGAAAAGGGCTTTACAAGATCACACTACGTAGTTTATTGAATCGTTCTCGTTTTGGGTAATATTAACAGGTAATAATAATAATAATAATGAAAATTTATACTGCGCCGGTATCCATCAAAAAAGATGCTCATGGCGCATTGACGTATTGATGGTTGTTTGATACACGAGGCCATATACTGTTTATATGCTGAGGATAATCATTCTCTGAAGCCCGGTATTTATAAAAAATCACTGCCACAATTGTCGTGACTTAAGGGGAGCACGGCGTACTGTTTTCATAGAATAACCCGCGTTTCATTTTATAACATGACAATCTGTGATTTGTCTCGTTAGCCTTCCCTAACACCCGATGTACCCTACCAACGAACCATCGTGTTGGAGCCAGCCAGACCGCTACCCCACGAATCACCAGAGAATGGCGACACCTCCCCGCCCCCTCCCCTACCCACCAAGAAAATGAGCATCGGCAGTATAACGCCCAGCCAAAACGTCCGGCGACGCGGCGGTTACGACGAAATTCCCCCTGCAATCCCGATCAAATTAAGTCGCTCGCATTCCATAGGCGGCGAAGGTGATCGTGGGAGGCCCTCTAGTGGCGAGATGGAGGAAACGCCACCGCCGATCCCCAGCCGACCTGAGAAACGCTCCGTTACCAACCCGCCACACATGGACATTATTCCAGTTTCGCCAAAGCCGTTGCTCGAAGCCATCCCCGGTTCCCCTCCCCCGTCTGCCTCCCCGCCTCCTCCCCCGTCTGCCTCCCCGCCTCCTCCCCCGTCTGCCTCCCCGCCTCCTCCCAGCATACCGCCACCTGAACTACCAGCGACGATTACGAATCAAGCGCAAGCCGTCGAGCAATTAGCTGGTGAGTTGATAAAGGAAACTGATGGTAAAACCAAAGTGCCCCCTCCTGTTCCTTCACGACCCAAATCTAGACGCGGACCATCACAGTCGCAATCGGAAGAAACTGAAGCTTGAAGTCTTGTTAGTTGCATTGTTGTCTCACAAAACTCCACCACCCCACACCACCCTACCTATCACACTCTGTACCGCTCAAAAAACAAAAACTTCATGCTTCTTCAGTGAATACAGTCAGGCTTTTATTATAAGGCCCATTGTATCATTTGCAATAACCCAATTTTGTTTTTCATGAGTTGACAAGAAAAACCTTACTCAAAGTGTTGATAGCAATGGTAACAAACACCACATGAATTTTTTTCCGTCTAAAATGGTATTTCATGCTGGAAATTGACAACCAAAGGTGGTTTTCTAAAAACCATTGACTTGTACACAAAATCCATATATAGATTTTCAAGGTTTTCTGAAGCATTGATGCATCTATGTAGCTAACATTTCTTCAGGCTACATGTAGTTTACCAACATTCTACTTTCACCAATCTGTAAAATGTTTTATCTTGCAAATGATACATAGGACCTTGTTCAAATTTTCAAAAAAATGGATTTCGTTTTCACCTAACAATCATGAGCAATCTCAAATTTTGATTTGGATGCAAAAAGGTTGGTGTAATCACTGCACTGCTTTATAGAACCGGATAAATTAGGTGGGTTTTTGACAATATCCTTGAAAATACATGTATATGGATTGAGAGCGCGATATTTCGGAATGGTAATGAGAAAAATATGACAAATGATATGGTATCAAAATCTCAACACCCATGGGAAAAATGGGGGGTGTCGCAAATGTGGTCTAGGGCCAATTTCATAAAGCTGTTAAGCAAAACAAATTGCTTAATCAAAAATTTGTTTGCTTTATAAAAATGGGTTAATAGAGTTTCTGCACCAGCGGCCATGACAGGGGGCAGGTTTTCTTATTTAAATGATGTAACAATAGAACCACAAAGCACCTACTCATGTATGACACTCGGTGAAAATGTGACTGCCCCCTGTCATGGCCGCCGTGCAAAGGCTCTATAGTCAAAATTGTATGTCAACTTGTGTTCTTAGCAAGAATAGCAGATATTCTTGTGAAAAAACACAAGTTGACATGCAATTTCGACCATTAACCCATTTTTATAAAGGAAACAATTTTTTTATTTAATAAATTCTTTTGCTTAACAGCTTTATGAAATAGGCCACTGGTCATCTCCTTTAAAGGTGTTTTCAGGCTTGTATGCAAGCTCTGCATTTCTCGCACAAACCATATTAATAATGCTATAATATATTAAGGAGCATTGCACCATTTTAGTTTTTTATTTTTTCATTAACATTTTCACGTTGATTTATCACAGGTAAAGCAGAGGACCCATTCTCACCCTAAGACATTCCCACAACGGTCTGCTTTCATAACACAAAGCCACGTTTAAACCAGTCAGGTAGTTTTTCCCTTCGCATGTGTTTTTCACAGGTGGCAGGCCAATAATTTTGTTCATGATAGCATAGAATTTGAGGCAAATTTGAATGAGCAAAAAAGAAAATTTAGATCTGCATGAAAACAGCGTCCGATCTCAGAAGAAAAAAAAGTTCGTAGCTCGCATGAGTTTATCGCAAGATTCTTGTGCGTTGAACAAGTAGGCTTACGCAGTTGCGTTGAGTTTTTTTTTTAATCGGCTGTAGAAGCGATTATACGGCATTTTTAAACCTAGGTTTAATTTTGGAAGGGAGAAATTGCACAAAAGTTTGATCGTTTCTCTCTCACAGCTTTTACCACATGTTCACCATTCATTGAGAAAAGAGTGAAATTCACTAATACATTTAGACCCGTTTCAAACATCCTGCTTGTGCCGTGTCAAATTCAATTCAACTTAATTTGTTTTAATTCGACACGGCACAAGCATGACGTTTGAAACCATTTGGCTCGGCAAATTGAATTCGGCACGGCAGAAGAATTTAGCTCGACAGGGTCTGCCGTGCTAACATCACGCATTTTAATCATAATCGAACAATAAGCAAAGATTGCAGTGGCATTTTTTTTGTCGTGCTAACATAGTTTCTTTTCTTTTCTTTATTTCACAGAAGGTTAGCTCATTTTTAGTGTACATGTAGTATACAATATTGTACTGCTATTCCCTTGGGAAAGATTTTAGCAAAATTACAGAGTAGTCTAAAACTGATATTCCGTTCTTCATGAATTGAAGGCATTCCACTCTGTTCACTTTAAAGCCTAGCGTACATCAACGTTGCAACTGGAAGCAACTAGCAACTCAACTGGGGCCAATTTCATAAAACATGTTATGCTTAATCAAAATTGTTGATTAAGCGTAGCACGAAAATTTGCTTAAGCGAAGGCGTTAGCACAAAAACGACTGCTTAATTCTTTCATGAAATGCCATCAACCGCTTAATGCGCCGCTTAATCAAAAATCGCGTGCTAACATGTTTTATGAAATTGGCCCCAGATCGGTTGCTGTCGATGTGTGCATATCGACGGCAACTGATTAGTTGCGCAATTAGCAGCAACTAGGAGCATCCAGCTTCGAGAGCGCGCACATCTACACGGCAACTCGGTAAAGCCTAGAGTACATTGACCTTGCAACCGGAAGCAACTGTTGCTTACAGTTGCTGTCGATGTGCGTGCACGTGTGCAACTGACAGCAACTTGTTGCCAGTACGTGTACATCGACGCAACTGACCAGAAAGTAGAACATGGGCAACTCGCGGCAACTGGGATTTTTCAGGTTGCCAGTAGTTGCGCATATATCGGCCATTTTGAGCAACTGATCAGTTGCTCCCAGTTGCCGCGAGTTGCTTCCAGTTGCAATGTCGATGTACGCTAGGCTTTAGGGAAATCAATCCATTCAATGAAAATTAGTCAACCGTCATAAGGGGCTGTCCAACATTTTCACAGAGCGTAGTATTTTTCAAGACACCCCTCCCTCCCCCTAAATACTACTTATCAACATTTTTTTGTCACTACCATGAAATGTCAACAGATTACAGTGCATGTAATGTCGTACGCGGCCCTCGACCACCTGCCCCTTCCTAAGCTCTGTAGAACCGTAAAAATGTTGACAACTTTGGACGGCCCTTTAAAGTCGACTGTCTGTGTTTGGGTGAAAGGATTAAAAAATTAATTTACACAAGCGAACACATTTAGAAAGCTTACGTGTCTCTGTAACGAAAAATATATAAACTTAAATTTACGACGTCGGGAATTGAAGTTATAACCCTGTCAATTAAAAAGCAGGGTCTGCCTTTTATTATTTCTTGTTTTAATTGACTGGCATTAGTCCTTGACGGATTTTTACGTTCTCGGTACCAAATAAAAGCAATTTTACTTTTTTTCCTAAAATCGGACAGTGCAACTTTAATGAATGAAGAGGCATGCGTTCACATTTAAAAATCTTTTCGTCGAATCATCGTCAAATTGCTTATTTGAATGAAGCAGTTCCCTTAATGTGAATGAGGTTCTGTATTGAACAATGCCTGTTTGTTCTAAATTTATCTTAAATTCTGTTTCCATTGTTACAATATTTTGTTTCATTCTTTTGAAAAATGGCACAAGTTTGAAAGTGCACGCTTCAAGGACTTATGCTACTAACTCATTTTGTGGTTGTTTTGTTGTATACATGTACTGGTATGTATCGCCAATCATTGTTAAAAGCTGGGTTCTTTTTGCATGGTACGTACATTTGACAGCCAAAACCATATTTTGAAACAAGTGGCTTTACAACATACCTGCAGTGTTTTTGCCAGGATTAGAAGTAAACAGGACGCTACTGACCGACTGCAAAGGCCAGTCATCACGTGCCATACACCGTGTTTACACTGGTCCCAAGCTCAGCATCAAGATTGATGCCCTGAAAAGAATGTGTCGTGTTTACATTCTGTATTTGATATCGAGCGCGGCGCTAGAAGTTGCAGTCAAAGGTCATGCTCTATGTGTGCATGTACAGAACAATGTGTGCATGTACATGTACAGTGTGCTAGGCTACTTGCATTTTGCGGGCTTTTCCCCCACAACGGCTGTGGAGCGGGTGCGGTAAAGATTAATTGCTGATAAATCTAACTGCAAACTGATCCCGAGCTAGGGGACGACCCTCCGCCGACGCGAGACCAAAATCTCGGGGGTCTGATCCGGGGACAATTATGGTCCCGAGAGCATTTACACTCGGTTTGTGATCTGGAGCTCAGTGTTCGACCCCGAGCTCAGGATCAAGTGTAAACAGGCTGATAGGCACTTCAACGGCGGGGGTACGGGAGCCTGAGTTCCTCTGAAAAATGTTTAATCTAGATGCACTGAGACGCGATTTCAGGTTCGTGTTGGATCCTAAAAAGGAAGGCAAAAGGCTGTAGTTTCTGTGCGCAAATCATGTCTGCCAATTGGATTGTTCGCTTCTAGCATCTCCGGTGTTAAAAAATGAAAGACATCGGAGTCATAAACACCATGTGTTGGATATGAATGACCAATTTTTATTGGGGCGCTCTAAATTTTTTCGGTGGGCGGCAGTTTTTAAAACGGGGCGTGGTATTTCAAAACTGGGTGCTGTATGTCTGCTGAAAATATAACGGGGTGCTACCACCCTGTGATATCGGCCTGGCGAGAACACTAACCTGTCAAAAATCTCCCTGTACAAATTTACCGTGCAATGCATGTAACGCAGAGACACACTTTCAGTGACATTTTTGACTGTCCAGGTTACATAATGTTACATGGGAAATTTGTTCAGAGGGTTTAGTAAAGTTATCTTTTTGTTAATTTTTATTTTTTGAGACAAGACAAAGCTACTTGTTTGAAAATATGGGCTGGGTTTTCAAAATGTACCAATTTAAAGGAGCTTGTTCAGATTTTTCCAGAAAATGGATTTCGTTTTAACCTAACAATCATGTGAAATACCTCCCCAAATTATACTATCCATGGGAAGAAAACAGGAAATTTGCAATCTCCAATTTGGATGCAAAAAACTTGGTGTAATTACTGCACTGCTTTATGGAGCCAGATAAATTAGTTTATAATACATGGTTTTTTGACGATATCCCTGGAAATAGAGGGATAGAGAACGTGAAATTTCAGAATTGTGATGAGAAAAATATAACAAATGATATGGTATCAAAATCTCAACACCCATGGGAAAAATGGGAGAGTGCTCAAAAATGTGATCTGGACACGCTCCTTTATTTTGTGTGAAATATAAATGGGGCTTTACTGTGGAAAAACTCAGCTACATGTATGTGTAAGTCTAAACGGCCATAGCCTGTTAATAATTAAGCAGTGCTAACATTTACGTTGGGCAAATACGTGTAGTTTAGGCTGACCAAATTTTATACTTATATTTAATAGACTGACATTTTTAAAGCAGATTTTTCAACAGAAACGGTGTTGCATGCTATATTTTTTGAAGTAGAATGCCCCGTCTTTCTTGTATGTGATAATGACACATAAAGGCTGACATAAAATATTTAAACATGTACAGTATACAAGAAACCCGTACTCATTTAACTTAAGCCGTGTCCGCATTGGACTTGTTTTTTGGGAGGTTTTACCGAGACGATGGCTAAATTTTACTACTGTCCGCATTTGGACTTTTTGACACAGTAAAATTTTACCGAGACCGTGGGAGAGCATGCGCAGTGTCCCTTCGCAGTTTGACCTTCACAACACGGACGTACACTTTCAGAGCGCTTTTACCGACTCACTGTGTCCGCATTGGACTTTTCGTCTTGGGAAAAGTTCCCTGGTCAATTTTTCTGGGCCGAACAAAGTTGGCCAGGAAAAGTAACCGCTGGACTCGGGAAAAGTTACTGAGAGGAAAACGTCCTAGGCTGTCCGCATTGGACTTAAAATGGGAAAAGTACCCATCGTCTCGGTAAGTTTTCCCAATGCGGACAGGCCTTTAAAATACATCCCTTGCCACCTACCCAGCACCTTCCCCCGCTCCCTCCCCTTTCCCCCTTGGGGTGGGGTAAAAAATTTGCTCCAAAAATCAAAAGGCCACCAATTTAATTGAATGGACAGTACTGTGCGGTCATCTTATTCTAACAATTCATAATACCTAACTTTTTACAGTTTTCTAAAATATTTTATTAATGTTGAGGGCGCTTTTCATAATCACTTGTCAAATAAAAGGCACGAAACTTCGATTTTTTTCTTTTGGAAAAATATAGTGCGACCCAAGTGTATGTATATAAACTGTATATTCATGTATATGTATACAGAAGTTTGTATCAAAACCGAAATACATTAATCGGATTTGTAATTAACATTCCGTTTATGGACAAATTGTATAAAGTTGTTCTTTCATTGCCCTTTGCAGTGCCCATAATTATTGGCTTTTGGGCAAAGGGGATTTAAATACAAAGAGATATCGTAGATACATGTATATTGCACAGAATTTGTTAACCTGCATATTAGATTAGGTTTTGTAGAGCAATTTATATGTAATGCCCTTGGAAAACTTTTCCCAGGCATGTTTAATACTTAGCAATGGTACTTTTAGAACTACATATACCTCATACTTATATATACAAGGATGATTTTTCATGCAATGTATCCATATGGTATACACCAATCCGAGAGCTGAAGTCCTCTTCTTTGTACGTCCGCCATAACTGGGGGCGTGCCATGAACTGTGCGTTTTGTGTTGATGATAAGCTGTTACATTATGTTGTCATTTTGCGCATTTATTGATGTAAGCTTGCGAAGGGCGCGCGTTGTGCGCTGTTCGATTTAACAACAACACAGAGCGCCCAGTCATGGCAGTGGATGGCCCCCAGTAATGGCGGACGTGCAGGGAAGGAGTCCTTAGCGACCGGATTCGTCTATACACAGGTTAATTGTGACTACTTAAGAAGTATCTGTCGGGGTGAATTCACAATTAATTTCAGCGAGGAACAACTGTGATTCGAGACCACTAGTTGGCTTCATAGCTCAATCGGCAGGGCGTCTGCACATTAAGCAGAAGGTCCGCAGTTCGAATCCTGGTGGAGCCAAGTTGCTTTTCACTGCATCCAGATTTCCCAAACTCATGGACATTTGTATCGTAATTTCTATGTGCGTGACGAACAAAGCACGGAAAACTGCAGAATCAATTTGGGCGTAAATTGTTTTTCTGCGATTTTCAGTACAGCGTTTTTTTTTCCAAAGCGGCAGACGTCGCATATCCGCCCTTAGTGTGAACACCGATCAAGATCACTTCTTATTTCTTGCATAGATTAGCATTAAGTTAAAATATGGAGTCATTTTGCTTTTTAGACTGGACTATGTGTGTTTGGAAAATTGAAACCTTTATACTTACCGGTAAACTGCAACCATTTTAAAGTTTTGCCGGTAACCGGTAAATAAAACGTTTTCCGTTTTTTTTGGGGGGTGGGGTTATTTTTTGGATTCTTAATCCAAACCGTATTGCATGTTATAAATCTGCTAACATTTACAAATTGGCAATAGGGTACTAAAGTGAAAACATCACCCTTTGTGTGTTGCCAAGGTTACTGGGTCTACACAAAAACTAGTAAACTGTTTCGCTGTGCTTTAGCAATGGATGTTTCAGATTACCAGCAAATGTTTAAACCCAGTTACCTTACAGTAGGCAACTGATGTCACACTTTATTTTGATTTTTTGTCAAATTTTTCTTTGCAATCTAAATGCATTATTTATGTTACATGCGTATTTGTGATCATTGCGAGATGTGTGATACATTTGTTTGCTGGTATTTTGGAAATATATATTTTGTTATATTTTGCAAAGCGCTGTAGGTTTTTAACACTTACAAATTGCGGTGAATTATTTTTTATAAATTGTACAGATATATTGACCAGATTATCTAAGCTGAAGTAATTTGAGTGTTACATGTATGAAAGATTGCCAGGATTAAAAATGGGAAAATCTGTAATTGGATGTTGATCGCTATACAGGATTAAATTCTTGCGCAACTGGCAAGAACACACAATCATGTTTTATTATAATGATCGAGGAAATGAAAATATCTTCACACATTGTATGTGTACTTCACAAATTGATTAAAAGCAGATCACGTGACCTGGATTATGTCATGTACGTATACATGTAGTAAAACCATTTCCGTGCGCAATTGAAAAAAGTACTGTTTGACCTTTTGCGTCATACATGTACAGAATATCGCGTATGTGCATTATCTTTGGCTTGGCTCTCGGGAAAACTCAATTTTGTCCTGAAATACGAAATGTTTTCCCGAACAACAACGTATTTCTTCTGTGTGATTAGCCAGGGAAAAGATACAAGTGAAATTTGGAAATTTCGCGTCCGTACATGTAAGTAGAAATCTGTGGCGGATCCACACTCATTACAAAAACACATTTTTCCATTATGTTTTTGTATTTGAATGAGCGTGGATGCACCACAGATTTCTTCTTATGGTCGCGAGAACTTGACCTAGCCTGTGCGACTTATTCTACCTTGTTCCAGAGCAGGTCACAAATATCAATTAGGGTTTATTTTCGCCCTCCATAAAAAAATCAACACTAATTGAAATTTGTCTTGTTTAGGAACTACGTACTTTTAAAGGCCCTGTAGATGATCTGTTTTTGAGCGATTCTGCGAATAAAACCATTATAAATCAAAAGAAAGACATCAACAAACTCATCCGAAGAAATTTCAGCTTTGTCAAATGTACCACGTTTAAAAAAAAAAACCATGAAAATCACTGTGTTTTCTTGGTCTTGGCGGGGTGTTTCAAATATTCGTTCTTAGTTGATCATGGCTTGCGTCGCAACACGCACAGCGCCTTTGCAAACGATCTAAATAATTTCATCTTTACGGATTATTTTCTGGTAAAATTAATACTTCAAAAATCCAAGTACTGTTTTTGTGCATGAATGAAGGCATTTCACATGATGATTGCTACCATTATAACCAGCTTACAGATAATAATTCACAATATTTTTTTAAGGGTAATTACCAAACAAGTAGACTATATTTAATAAAAATTTGAGAAATTCTTTCAAAATTAAGTTGACATTGAAATACAACAGCTTCAAGCTTTTCAATCAAAAAGTGGAGACAATTGTGCGTTTCTTTTGTTGCTAGGTATATTTTCAGCGCAACTATTTGTTAGTTTTTAACAAAGTGCATTTCACCTCTTGTAACAATACATTCATTTCCTTTTCAGCTTATCTACAATGAAACAGGGTTGGAGTTTCCTGGTGTTCAAGAAAACCCAAAACTGCCTCCGTACAGTGATTACTAAAAAAAGAAAGGAAATCACAACCCATACTGTCTGTTTTCTTTTACTACATGTACAACAACGTTTATTTGATACATGTACAATAGCATATTAACACATACAGTTTGTGAATTTGGGTATGGGATGTACAGAGACTTACACACAGGGTTGCGGCTGCAAAATTTCAAATAATGCAGAAAAAAATGTTGGGAAATCGCATATTTTTGCATCTGTAAAAACTTAGTTTAAAAAAAACAAAATTGGCAAACTGTCATCAGATATATTGTGAATATGAAAAGGACTATTTAGGCTTTTGCAGGCAATGATTTTTCTCCACCGTTTGAAAAACAAAAAACGGTGTTTTCCTAGAAAATTGTTAAAGCATAGTGACCATGGTCTGTTAAAATTCATCTGATGAGTAGGCATTCTGTAGACCAACCGGCATTGTCACATTTATGAAAAAACCTGTCCCCTAAGATGGCTGCTGGAGCAGAAGGTCTATACAATAGAATATCCAATAGCTGCCATCTTGTAGGGCAGTTTCTTTATTCCATGAGGACATGCATGGTTGCACATTTTGTGCTTGCATTGTTGACCAATTTAAGTGTCAAAACTTGTTCTACAAGATGGCAGCTATTTGATACGGTCTGTAGTGTTTCTGGACAGATCTCTTTATTTATACTGCTAAAGACTTAAACATGGGTAAATTTCATCAAGCTGAGCATAATGTTGCTTAGAAACTGCAGGTTACCAGCTAACAATATGTCACATGTTATGCTTTTTAGCTGGTTCCCATCGCAGTTCCTAGGCAACACATCCTGCTTACCAGTACATGTACAATTTTAGAACCATTATAAATGAATTACCCGTAGGCCTTGCGCAACAGTACACAAAACATCCATGTCTGCCATTTTGTACTCCACATGTACCGTATGCAAAACTAAACACTATGGTATACGTATGGGTGAAGAATCCCCATTCATTTGATTTTTTTTGCAAATTTGTCTACCGGTAGTCAGTACATTTCTTGTCATTTGTATGAGTACAAAAACATAATATATTCTTACAAAACACAGGGGTGGAAATTAACCTGAATTTCATGCTGGTCAGAAAATTTGGTCCTTCTGATTTTTTACTTGTCTCGGACCACAGGAACAGTGTTAATTTCGACTCCTGAAACGCTTGTACATGTAATTTTTTTTTTTAGACATGTGGGCATTACATTTTCAATGAAAAACGCAAAAGATTTGCTTTCAACATGAATTTTTTTCATGCACATCTTATCATAACGGCTACATGTATTCTATGAAATGGGTGCATACGGATGCCTACATGTAGGAAGTCCCAATATTTAAATGTTATGACCTGAGATGCTTACAGATAATTCATTAGTACCCCTTTAGTGCACAGGGTGGTCACTAGCAACCTTCCAAAACAATCTGTACATCAAAGGGTTAACATTCTGTTGGAAAACATTTAGCTCATCCGGGTCTGCCATGACATTCCAGTGGACGACTCGGGTCAGCCACCACAAACTCCAATTCTGAGTAACGTCATGTACGTGCATAGCATAGCGACACAAAATGGCAGATTTTTGATGTGCTGTGTCTTTCTACCACTTATCCGACTAATTTCAAGGCCAGTGGCATCGACCATTAATGGGAAAATAATTATTTTAGCTGGATCTCGGGAGCTAAATGAACACAACCAAAATACACACTGTAATTAGTAATCTCGATAACAAATCATTTTGTGCACGATATGAGACAGAGTGAACACCACCACCTCCTCCTCCAACCCCCCTCCCCTCCCACCCCCCTCAAACATCCAAGTAATTTCCTTTCAGGTTTTAGGGGGGAGTGACCCGGGAGTCGTGCGTTAACATAAGTGGAGGGGGTGCTTCACTTGGTCTCATATCATGCAGCATATCAAATGTTTAAACCAATCTGTATCAATCGACAAGATACAACACAATTGAATTAACCAGCAAACAATCAATGCTTTTTTCTACCGGTACATGTATAGTTTTTTGGGACAGGAAAGTCCAGCAACCAACTTGTGCTGTAGTTGGATTCTGTTGGATTAAGTAGCCAAACTTGCCATTGTTTTGGTAAAATTTGTGAACGGCTTGATCTCACACAGGCATGACAGGTATTAAAGGCCCATTGTATCATTTGCAATGATATACGTATAATGTAATACTGTTTTTCAGACATCTGTTCAGCTTGTGACCCGACTTGTAATAGGACTCGGCAACAATTTAATTTGAACACTCAGTAATAATGTGGTTATTTCTATAGAGCGCATGGGGTACAGTATATCATGGTGCTTCGCACTATTGCCCTTGGTCACAATGCTACATGTACATGTTCAATTCCTCACTTTAACCATCTCAACTTCCAGGGGAGTTAGTATACAGCCATGGCTGCCTGTTTGGTGCTTATGAGCTAATCAAATGAACAATACATTCACTGCCCTCACAGGCTGAGAGGGAGAGGCAGTTTAGGGCAAAGTATCTTGCTCAAGGGCACATGAAGACGGACCGGCCTGGATTCGAACCCACAACCTCCAGAATTAACCAAGGTCTTGAGTTCGATACACAAGACTACTTGTCCAAGATACAACTTAACATGTGTTCAAGATAATGGCCCTAACACAATTTATTTTATAATAATCAGAACTACCATGTACTACCTGACTACCATACATGTACACTGACACATGTAGATGTACAAGTATTGTACATGTGTCAGTAGGGACCATCAGAAAAGGTACGCGTACGGGAAACGTGTGCGGCTTGCAAAATCTGGGTCGTTATATCACAATTTTGCGTGGCTGTTCAAGAAATGTGCGGATGTGTACATGGTTATCAGGGCTCGAAATACCCACTGGACCGGTGGACCGAGGCCAGTAATTTAATCCTCGGTCTAGTGCTTTCTCTACTGCACTAGACCAGTGGTCCAGTGCATTTTTAAACTAACGAACAGTAAATCCACGTTCCTTGGTCTTGTAAAAATAGCGTCGGTCCAGTAAATGATTAAAGCTACTAACCCTGTGGTCTAGCAGATTTTTTCATGAAATTCGAGCCCTGGTTATATTGATGTAAAAAGTCACATTACCTTTGCTGTGCAGACACAATAACCGCGCAAACTGTTGGTACAACCATCCAGTTTTTCCCAGCCGCATACGTTTCCCGTACGCGTACCATTTCTAATGGTCCCTATTGTATCACATGGCCCTGCAAGTCTTCACAAGTCCATGGGGTCTCAAGTCACAAGTTATAAAACTCACTTTAACAATGCTATTACATTTTGTATGTTCAACCTTTGTGCTTTGCAGCTAGACTGACAGTGGACTTGGGATTTATCGCTACAGGCCTTGTGACAATTTTTGAGCAAGTTTGATTCATGACAAGAATCAACCACTGGCATCAAATGTCATTCTGGCAACACACATGCGCACTAACGTTCAAGTGCGAACGCTTTTGGTTAGTCAACTGGTTCCGTGCAAAATGCTGCACCAACCCAATGCCTGATGGGTACCAGAGTGACCAGGGCGATTGTTGGCTGGTTCCAAATGGTCGACCAGACATGACTAACCATCGTTAATTACATGTAGACTGCGTTTGGTTGGAAATAGTCGAACTGCGTAGTCAACTTTAGTCGTGAATCGAACTTGCTCTAAAGCGGGCCTCCCACTGTGCGATTTTTGCCACGAATATCCTACGAATTGGTACGATTATCAGAGACTGTCTATAGACTCTACACACAATCGTACCAAATCGTAGCTAGTCGTACCTAATTCGTTCCCAAAATCGCACAGTGGGAGGCCCGCTTTAATTGTAACATTTTTAACATTCATGTTGTAACTGCCACAAAATCTTGATATTATGAAAATACGTAGACGTAAACTCTTCTTTTTACACACGGATGTAACGATGTACATTTCTGGCGACAGATGTTAACGGTCGACGACACACGTCGATCTTTCTCACACAACCTGAAGTTGACACACTGTAGTTGCATGACGAATCATCTTTTCTTTCACACTGAATTATGAAGTGACGCTTGGCTCAACAACAACATGTGGATTTCACAATATCTGAAGATCCGTCGTCACAAGCAAATGATCCACGATTTAGGATTTGGGATCCGTAAGCAGTGAAGAACACACACACGCCGCATCTTAGCACATTGCGCACACTGATCCTGTCGTTACGGCAAGCATAATCACATGTCGCTCCTGAGAAATCGGATTGAAACATAACAGGCACATGTTGTAGTACGCAGTGCACATCAGGCCTTGTTAAAGTAGGTTTGGTTTTTTCAGCTGCAAGTACCGTACATGTACGTACATTCCGCACAAGACACAATTTGTTGCAGACATAAATAAAGCAGTAGGTATACTTCACATTAAGGCACCAAACAACATTTCAGATAATTATCAAGTACTGCATATTGCACGTAATCAATTGCACAAGAAATGTAAAAAATATAACAATCATCTCCGTTGATCCTCATTGCACATAAAATTCCGTGGTTTGGGGTAACATTCCTACTTTGGTCGTCCAAGCAAATGGCATCTCCGATGTTCTTTCATTGGTAAAATATTTCAGTAGTTGACAATAGACTCTACAATTGCACTTGTATTCATTCTCTGAAGTAAATATAGATCACACACGATAATTTGGCATGTACAATTTTTTTACAGCGTTAAAAATATAGCTCGACCGTTTTGTTGAATGAAGGCACAACACAACTTTCTGACACTTAATAAAACACTAACACAAATTGGCACAAAAACTTGCTGGTTCTTCAAAAATGTTGTGGCCAAGTACTGTACACGTCGCTAGTACATGTACTTACATGTAGTTTCTCAAGACGATCACAATTCACATCACTTGTAAAGATTTCATAAAAATCACAAATATAACAAATCAGGCACGTTTTATTCCTGATTTTTCGATGGCAGCATTTAGCATTTTGATGAAAATCATGGCTCAATGCCCTTACCTCACAAGCACAGATCCGTGGTTTTTATCCAGTGAAGCAAAAGAGATGGTTTCCGTCAACTTGTACAAATATCTCCAGAAAGCACGGATGAAACTTTGGTTGTCTGACGATGTTTTGGCGATTGGATTCTCCTGCGAAGTGGACTTGCGAAGTGGACTTGCGAAGGACGATTCTTGGCAACAAAACAAGGCAGATATCTTGGATTTCGATGGCAATGAAGCATGGTAGAATTGGAAGTGTGGGCACGGGCACAAGTTGATAACACAGTCCTGTATCGTTGGTCGACTGAAGTTCCATGTTGTACATGTGGGGTATAAAGCATTTCACAGGCACAGCGTACATGTAGGTTTGCACACCAAATTGTTCACACGGTAGCATCGGGCAATTGACAGCATTTTACAAGTAAATTTACATACACCCATGTGTCAGATTTTCATTTTCAAAACATTTTTTTCTGAATATTTTTCACGGCTGACGCACAGTTCCTTTGATCCTGATCGCTGTAATTCCATTCACACGCTCATTTTCATTCTCCCGGGTTAGTTGTCGTGGCGATGATGCCGGTGTAAACATGATGAGCTTGTTGCTATGCAGCAATCGGTGTGGCGTTTATTGCATTACAGAAGAGCTGTGTAAACTCCGTGCATCTCAACTTTAATACAACAATTACAGTTTCTTTGGAGAAACGGCATCCGGCACTGGGGTCGTTAATCAGTCGTTTAGGTCATCAGTGGAAAGTTAATTACTGTTCACATCTCAATATTTGTTGAAATTTGAAGATGCGGCAAGGTGCACTTTGACTTTTTTTTTAGGGTGTTGCAAGCGAGAAACAATTTTAGAGTGGCATTTTAGGGCGAGGACAAGTTGCATATGTTTTGAAGATGCGGAGAAATCAAAGATTTGAAATTGCAGATCACTCGGCGGCGATTCAGGGAAAGGCTTGACAATCATGTCTTAAATGACGAGTACAAATTTGAACAATTTCACAAACACACAATATATACTGGTACACGTACCGAGGTAATGATGCACACAGATCACATGTAGGTAAGCCTCCATTGTTGCACAAAGTCGATGACCAATGACGGCATTTTTTCTCATTTTTCAACAAATTTCAAATCACAATTTCTTGAAGCAGATCACATATAGGCTGGCAACTCCATCAAAAAGCAGCATAACGGATTATGCAAAAAAAACATGATGACTACGCAGGCAAAATATTCATTCAAGCACATCCCAAAGAATAATTTCAGCGTTTTTTTTCTTTCATATTCCAAAAACAACTTGGGGTTCTCTGTTGCTCCAGGCGTGCACAATGGAATAATTGTTGGCAAAAAATTCACTAAGACGCAAATTCAGATGACATTTTGGTCTCCCACAGTGATGGTATTCAATTTAAGTATCAGGCATTTTCCGAAAAATGGCAAAATTCTGCTTTAAAAAATATGTCGCTTTGTTGGAGATCTCAATAAAATTAGGAATTCAGGAAAGTGACAGCATGCTCGGAACTAAATTAATTTTCTCGTTTTGATTTTGTGGATAACAAAAACTCACATTCTTATGTCCTTTGTAAATTTGTTAACGTAGTAAAAACATATTGAAAAAATAGTGCAGTTACAGTACACGTAAGAAATAAAGCACCTTTGTTAAAAAGTTACGCTGAGCATTGAGCACTCGTAATAAAATAGGGGGGAAAATGAATGTGGAATAGACGATTTACTCTGAAACTTCAAAGATTTTAAATTTGGAGAATTGACGAACATTATTTTTGTATCCACATTATCATGATGCTTAAGACTTATAGTTTGCTTGCATGAGTAAAATTAGATTTCTTTTTTTCTCCGTGATATTTTATTTAGAATGGTCACATGTATAATAACGTGCTGTTGCTAATACACCTTGACAAATATATGAACTGTGATCGTTTTACTTAACTATGTAAATCTGCTCTAAATGCATACTAATTAACATCGTAAAAAGTCAACTCCATGCAAGGCCAAATTCCAGTACATTAACGCCACTAAGATGCGTCGTCAAAGACCAATATTTCACTAAGATGAAGCAGAAATTTATGAAGCTAAAACTAATTTTTTTTGCACAAAATACAGAAATATGATGCATGAATATTTCAACACAGACAAATTTAAAAACACATAAGTCAAACTAGCCAACTAATTACTTGGTAAACATGTAGCAGACAACCTTTTCACTTGTTTAGCTGTCTATCTATTAAGAAACATTAAAACAGATTTTGGGTTATACTTTTTAGAGAATTAGGTCGCTCCACGCAAGATCACAATAACGAGATGATCTTCATTCATTGCCTCGGCGCTAAGACCCGGCACGTGACGCCACAGCTGCTTCTGAGAGAATTCACACGGAGGGAAAGCGTGCAACACGCCATAATCTTTCACTGATCCCTGCGCGACGGGCAAACTGATGATCCCAGCGGCTTGCTTTTGCTGCAAGTACGTCACCAAGTTACGCAAAGCACGTAGCTGGGTTCCAGCTGGGACGCTTTCTTGCGCCGATCCCGGCACTGATAACAACAAACAATGGCCCATGGCTCCAGCATCGGCAATCCGTTTACCGACTTCATCTAACTTGGGTTGATCTAAGCGCAAACGCTGCGTAATACGCAACGGAGAATCCTCACTTCCCCCACTAGCTGGTAGCAAATTCTCTGCAACGGACAAATCCCCACCAAGAAAATACATGGACGTGGAGAAGGCACTATTTTTGAGCACGATATAAATCTGCCAGCACTGCGGTAGGTATTTCACAAGATCAACGAGGCTTTCATACTTTTCAGACCTCCTGCCCTCCTGTTTCACGGCGAAACTTCTTTCAGATATTCTACGTTCACTTCGGTATCCGTCACTATCCCTTCGTTCGCCGTCTTCAGGGAAATGTTTCCTGCCGTGATACTCTGCACCGTCTGCGTTTCCGGCCCTCTCCGGCGAATCGTAACTCCCGTCGTATTTGCGATCCATTCCAGTACTGCCACTATCGGGAGATTTGCGCTTTTTGAATGATCTCCCTCGATCAGTCGGTCGATCTCCGCCAGGGGAGGCTTGCCGCTTGCGCCGATTATCCTGACGAGGGTTGAACTCTTTGCCCCCTCCGTCCGAGTTTTTGCGATTCCAGTCAAAATCTCCACGGTCATCATCTTGCCAGTTTGCACCACGACGATTGTAATCGGCTCCCTGCCATTGGTCGTTACGCCCGCCGTCACGAAAGTTAGGTGGCGGAGAGCCGTCGCGACGATAATCCCGTCCCTGGTTGTTACGATTGTTGTAGCCACCCGCAGAATCATCCCGACCTCGTCTTGGTGGAGAAAACGGTTTGCCCCCGCTGTCAGGATCGCCAAAATCCACACGCAGTCGACGATTTGGCCCTCCGAGGGGAAACCCTCTCATATTTGATGCTGCAGCCTGCGCTGCCTCCAGGGTTTCATACTGTATGTAAGCATAATCATCTCCTTTGAAGTAATCAATTTTACGGATGGCTCCAAAGCGATCAAACTCACGCTCTAGTACTCCGAGAGACACCCAAGGCCCCAGACCCCCAACCCACAATCGAGTCGTTGGGGAAAGCTTCCCGTATCCCGTTTTAGCTTGGTTTCTTCCAATGTACTGGCCAGACATGGAAATCATGGCTTTATAAGCCATGTCTAAATTTAAAAATCTGACAAATGCGAATGGATTACCCTGGCCACGTGGCGGATACTTAATATCTACGTCCTCCACTATACCGTAACGCTCAAATGCATGCCTCAAATCACTTTCCTGAATTCCTTCTTCCAAATTTCCAACAAACACAGTACGCGTCGCTTTCGGGTCATCCTCAGGCAAAAGTGACAAATCATGTTCGCGATCATGCCGATCTCGGGACTGATAACCATCACCGCCGTAAGGTCTTCTGTTGTCGTAATTATCTCTATCCCTTCCTCCGGGCCCATCGCGGCCCATGCTTCTGTTTTGATGACGTCGCCCACCCATATCCGAACCCTGTCTCCCACCGTATCCTTTGTCTGGCGAAACACTCGTCCTTCGATTCCGTTTGTACACATTATCGATTCTCAGCGACTTTCCAAAAAGCGTAATGCGGTCGCCTTTGGCCTGTTTTGCATCACGTGCCTGTTCCGCATTGCGGAAATTAACAAACACAAACCTGTCATCCCCGTTATATGCCACCCTAACATTCACGTCCCCATATTTCTTGAAGTCATGAAAAAGTGCATCCTTAATGACCATATCTGACACATGGGATGGGAAATTACTGATTCGTAGACTCGAAAATTTCTGTTCTTTATCATGCTTGTCATACGGCCCGCTGTAGCGGTGTTCTCCGGCGTACTGATCCCTGACCGCGTCACGCTCATGGTCCCCGCCGCGATTGGCTCGTTTGTTCCCGCCATCGCGCACGGCTTTCTCCACGCTGCGAGTTCGGCCCGTTTTATTTCCCCTACCTTCAAAACGATCACTTCCAGGGCTCATTCTGTCTCTTGACATTGACTGTCTCATTTCTGGGTTTCCCCGTGTCCACTTGGGTGAATATCTGCGGCGTTTATATTAGAAAAAGTAACTTCAAACAGGTTTTTCTTCGTCAAATTTTACCACTGGCGGAAGATCGTCCTCGCACAAATTGTCGCCATGTTGTTTTCATACAAACTGGTGCCGCGTTAAGCAAACAATATAGTGTATGAGAAATGCATCAGGTGGAGTCTGGGTACCGTCCTGATAGTAAAAAGCTGCAAGGTCGACTGAATTTTTTGCCAAAAAAATGGGGCGAGGCGTTTGATTTGAACTGAAAATACATGACATGTAGGCCTACCCCCACTTTTCAAATGTTCATAATATAAAATGCTATTTCGAAGTATTCCTTTGCATTTCGGCATGTCCATTTCCGCAAATCCCAAACCTTTTACTAACTGTTATGGAGAGCCAACGCGTGACGTCAGTTGTCATGGCGGTGGTTATAAACATTGGGCAGTCATATACACCAATCCGGTAACTATGATCTCCTCCCTGCATATCCGCCATAGCTGGGGGGCGTCCAGTGCATGGGCTGTGCGTTTTGTGTTGCTGTTAGAACGAAAAGCGCTCATCCATTCCTTTCACGAACGAGCCTCCTTCGCGTATACGCGACGCGCTAGCCTTTGCGTACACGCGACGCGCCCGCCTTCGCGCGCACACAACCCTACAAAGACGCGCAACTTGTTCGAAGTAAACAAATGCAGCTTCAGCAACAACAAAAACATACAGTTCATTCAGTGGAAGCCCCCCAGCTATGGCGGATGTACAGGGAAGAAGACCTTATTACCGGATTGGTGTATACTTTTAATAGAAAACGTTGGAAAAGTAAATAGATATACTTGGTCTGCTCACCTCCATGGTCTGCTCTATATTATTATTATTATTATTATTATTTATTTCTGGTACTGAAACCAAGGATACAAATGTTTCTAAACTCCTCAAAAAAAGTTCGGAAAGTCAAGTTTGACTGACGATTTCTCTCTTGTTGCAAAATAATTTTCCTTGGAAAGCCCTGTTATTCCTCTTTACGATGATGTGTCATTTGTTACGATTAAGCAATTGGGGGATGTGCAGCACAGCTGAATACGGGGGCGGGTGTAAAGTGAAATGTCACAAAATGCATTGCTTTTGGGAGCGCGTGTGTTCTAGAGGGTATGAAGCGGGACTCCCAATCAGAGGTTGGGGGTTCGAGCCCCACTTCGACCAACGTGTCTGTGTCCCTGGGCAAGGCACTTAATCCCAGTTGCCTCGTCAACCCAAGCGATATATGGGAAGCTGGAATGCCACAATCTAACTGCTGATAGGGTTGTGCGCCTGACCAGCAGCCACCTAGTTGAAGCGAAATGGTTCTGGTGATTCCCTGATGGCAGCGGTAATAATGGTAACAGCGCCTTGAGCACCCTGCAGGGTGGATATGTGCGCTATACAAATCTAATCATTATTATTATTGTCAAAAAGTGCATTGACACATTCCCATCCTCCAAGCAAAAGGGGAATGCACTGAATGCAGGAGTTTATTTCATTTATCTGCAACAGACTATTAAAGTGTGACGTCAGTTGCCGGGGTAACATGGGTCTAAACAATCACTGCTAATCTGGAACGCCCATTGATATGATAAAGCGCAGGGGTTTTAGTGTAGACCCAGTAACCTTGGCAACACAAAAGGGTAACGTTTAATGAAAAGGCCCATTTAATGAAAAGTTACAAGTACCGCTTTGGACAGAAAACAGTTCAAGTAGTGAGTAAGCAAACCGTGATGGGATGAGAGAAAAATCATATGATCCTCATCAGGATTCGAACCAGAGACCTTTAAAACACCTGGCAGATGCTCTGCCAGCTGAGTCATGAGGCATAGTGGTACACTCCCTCAGCAGTGTTCTCCACTACCGGTTTTGTCCGGGCGGGGCGCCCGGACAAAATCATCAGAGGTACCGTTAGCGCCCGGACAAAAATTTGCCGCCCGGACAAAACATTGTGCCGCCCGGACGAAACATTGTGCCGCCCGGACAAAAAAAATATAATTTCTCCTCCAAAACACTATGAAAGTACAGCCGAGTCCTTCCAAAATGCGGTGTATATTCACCTAACGTGATTCGGTAGTCACTGGTGTCATTATCGGTCATTTACCACGCAAATATATCGGATCGGCGACCCAAATTCGCATCGATAACGGCCATGACAGTATGCATTTGTTGAACAGCGCCCTCAAGAGCCGTTTTTTTTTTACTCTTGAGGGCGCTGCATGCCAACCACTGTGTCGCGACGTACGGCCGGGTGCGTTCGTGGTTGTGTGTTTGGGTGAGTACGTGCTGCCGCTGTCGCTATCGCAACCCCCCCCCCCCCCCCCCCCCCCCCCCCCCCCCCCCCCCCCCCCCCCCCAACCCCCCCCCCCCCCCCCCCACTGAGCGACATCGGCGCGCCCGAACAAAATTTGGACCAGTGGAGATCACTGCCTCAGGTTTTCCCCAAGACCTCTGACACACCGGGCAGATGCTCTACCAGCTGAGATATGAGGCACAGTGCATACTCCCTCCTGCAGGTTTTCCCCAAGACCTCTGACACACCGGGCAGATGCTCTACCAGCTGAGCTATGAGGCAAAGTGGTATACTCCCTCAGATTTCCCCAAGACCTCTGACACACCAGGCAGATGCTCTACCAACTGAGCTATGGCACAGTGGTATATACTCCCTTAGGTTTTCCCAAAGACGTCTGACACACCAGGCAGGTGCATGCTGTACCAGTGGTATACTCCCTCAGGTTATTTTCCACACGCCCGGCAGATGCTCTACCAGTTGAGCTATAAGCACATAGTGGTATACTCCTTCAGGTTTCCCCCAAGATTAAGGCCCGTATTCTAGAACGTTCCTTTAGCGTTAAGGGAGACTTTAAGTCAACCTTTAGCTAAATTTTAGTTCAAGAACCAACCTTTATCTCGGGTCAAAGGACGCCTTTAGGTACCGTCCTTTAGCAAAAGTTGGGTCGTTTCAAGAACCTTCCTTCATTACAGGAAATGCTTTATTTTGCCTTAAGGAGGCCTTTAAACGTAAGGTTGGTCTGGAGTATTTTTTAGTCTTCCTTTAGCAGCCAATGTGCAAGGATCTCTTCTGATACCTCAGCGATGGGTGATTACGTTAACCGACTAGCGCGTTTCTATGACGTCATTAGGGGTATGTCACGTATCATGATACGTCTTCCTCAGTTTCAAGAGGATGCATGATTTAAGTGATGACGCCTTTTAAAAACGCTTTCGGTTCACCAAGGATGGATTTAACCACCTGGTGAACTTCATCGGCGAAGACATACCAGAACCTGAGAACAATCATGGACGCCTCCTGTCACCAAGGACCCAACTGCTGGTTGCACTCCGTTACTATGCGACGGGATCGTTTCAGATTGAGAAGGGCCCTAATTTAATGCTCTTGAATTCAATATTATGCAGTTATCATGTGCGGAATGGAAGTGGTACTCAGAGCAATGTATTTTACAGACCTGTTAATTATGAGTCAAAATAATGGAAAATTAATATGAAAGTAATTAATGCCACTTTTTCGTGATGAGTGTCAACGGTGTGCAGACCAAGCTGTTCCATCACAATGTGTCCGATTTATTTCAATATGTGATGCTGTAGTATTAAAGTTGGCTGAAATGAACTGACCGTACATCATTATTACGAATAAACACAAATACCTTGTGGGTGGAGTACTTCGGTACAGTACGATGCTATATAAGTCACCAGCGACAAATTATTTCTCCATTGATCCACCTCCTGTCAGTTGGCGGCATTTTTTTTTCCTGTGCATAATCTTATTTTGCTTTCACTTTCAAATTATCGACAACTTTCTTGAGCTGCGGAGCATCGGAAAGCTTGATACCGGGCTGCGCATTGAACTTTTTCGTGATTCTGTCCCAGGCTTCATTTTTGGCAGTCAGAACCTTGTTGGTATTTCCCCGCATATCGATTATATGCTTTTCCTTATTGACCAGTTGCATTAGTAGCTGCTTTTTAATATCACTGAACCGTCTTTACGAGGTTTTGGGGTTTTACTGCCATCAGAACCGATAGTTTTTTCCAGTTTTCGGCATGTTGGTTGTCCACAAAATCGGGAGGGGGCCAATGCACAATATACCGCAGATACACTACCCACTGAACACTCCTGTATCAGGTCCTAACTGAAGACTTCACGTGAACATCAACCCTACTGCATACAATAACAATGGCAGCGTAATGACCAGAGGTATTACACGGGACTAGAAAACTGACATCGTCCTGTTACAACAGCTCATTTAGGAGCATAAAGGGAGCCTTTGAGAAAGTGTCCCTTCTTTAAAGGGAGCCTTTAAACAATTTGTGGTAAAGGAAGACCTTAACATGAGGGAAGTTAAAGTGTGGTTCTTGAATAGCATTTGTTAAAGGAGCCTTTAGCAAAGGAACTCCTCAATAAAGGAAGCCTCTACAAAGGTCTACTTTAGGCCTATTTAAAGGAGGGTTTTAGAATACGGGCCTATGCCTCCATGCAACATCGAGAGAAAAGTTCTGGGAGAAAACTAGCTTATTAGCTGGTTGAGCATCTGTCCAGTCTGTCAAAGGTTTTTTTCCTCAATGACATGTCATCCCCTGTTTGATTATTTCATATCACAAAGATATGGTTTCGTTACTTTGAGTTGAAATATTTTTGTCAACTCATGAAGTAAAATGTTGGGTCATTGCAAATATGGGTCCGGACACGTTGAAACTTAACAATGTTTTTTTAAATTTTCTTTTAAAAACAATATACTCCGTCGTATTGGTCGTTTTTAAAAATCTCAGCCTCGGGAAAATTCACTGTTATGACGTATTTCCGGTCGCGCAAATAGGGTCATGAACTCAGTCACCCACAATGCTTTGCGTTTCCGTACGTACCAACACGCAACTACGCACGGTGCGTAAAAATACCGTACATGCATCGCACGTCACGCGTTTTATGCATGCAGCACTGTCATGATTGTGCGAGAACCTTGAAAACTACAGAACGCATGTTCTCTGTTGCACGGTAAGCAACTGAATCGGCCGACAAACTATCGTAGTTTAGATCTTTCCGCTGCTGCTTTTAAGTAGAAAGTGAATTTTCCCAGTAATTTCCCTATCTTTGCTTGCGTTGTGCGAGTGTTGTATGTCGGTTGTGCAACAAAACACGCCATTTCACATTCGTGGAAAATTGAGCCTGTGTCTAAAAATAGACGTTATTAAATAGATCGTCAGCGAGAAGGTTACCAGACATTTCACATTCAGACGAAAACATGGATGCTTTTTCCTGGTTAAGGTTAGTTTCTGTTTGAACGATAAAGGAAATGCATGATAATTGGTTGTTTACCTTTCGTTCACTGAATGAGGTTTATTCAGTTTTCAAAATGTGTTAAACTAAAAAAGCTCCTCTTTTAATTTAATTGTTATTTGCAGCAGATGGTAAGATATTTAACCGACTTCCTGACCTGGGTTTTTGTTTTGGTTGGTGTTTAGGCCTATTTCGTTATTTTGCTAATTTTTCCGTAGGAATTTTGTTTACTGGTCGCCACTGAGATGCCGTGTGTCATGTTTATGGAACAGAGCAGAAAAAGTATTTTCAAGGAAATGGTTGTAGGCCTACTTGAGTGTTTTTCACTCCTAAATCAATACGTGGCTTTACGGTTCCCATGGTTCCCCCATAAATCACTGCGCGCGGACATCATGGTGCAGTGAATCATGGTATAAAAATCTAGTATGCTGGCAGAATCCCGTACGTACGATTGTACACAAGTCAATGGGTTTCCAGAGGTGAATGGAGTTCTTGGCCACTATAAAACTCGTACAACGCGGCGAATTTGTGTGTCTGACATGGCTGTAGTCGAGTCCCCACTTTCCGAGTCCTTGGTGTCCGAGTTCGTGTCCGAGTCCAGCAAACATCCGAGTCCTCAGCAGTCCGAGTCCGAGTCCCGAGTCCTTATTTCAATTGAAAGTACCGTACAAGTGTCAATGATCGTGCCTGTGATCTTTGGCAGCTCGTACACGTATGTAAGTTTGCTTTAGGCCGATAAAAATGTTTCTTTGGGAGGTGAGATACATTTTGAGTGCTTAAAATTAGTTTAAGCATTAGAAATGATTTATTTTACATTCTCAGAATTTTATTTCACATGTTCGAAATACTTTCGGCCCCAAAATAAATTACAATAGACACTTCAAATAAGTTTTGGCGCCTGTATAATGTAATTTTTTTTTTTTTTCACTGGACTCGGATGGACTCGGCCAAAATCTCCGAGTCCTTACCGCCAGAGTCCCAGTCCTGACTGGCCGAGTCCGAGTCCTTGAAAATCGGGACTCGAGTCCTACAGCGTTGGTTTCTGACACAAAATGCTAACTGGTAATATAGAGACCGGTGTGAAGTTGGTTACTTATTCGACGTTCAATATTCAATGAGGAGCTGTTACTTATTCGACATACAAATGCACAGATTTTTTTTTTGAAAGGGTCAAATGCCCCACCTTGGGGCATGAAAAACGTGACCAAACCCCCACCTAGGGGATGGGGCAGCGCAGGGGAAGGGGGAGGGGGGACCAATTGATAGGTGCATAAGTAACAGCTCCTTACTGAATGTCGAATAAGTAACAGCTCCTTATTGAATGTCAAATAAGTAACAGCTCCTTACTGAATGTTGAATAAGTAACAGCTCCTTATTGAATATTGAACGTCGAACGTCGAATAAGTAACCAACTTCACACCGGTAATATACCGCTCAGATACAGATTCAGCCTACTGTATATCTGTTTTGGGGTTATATGGGGGCGTCTACATGTACATAACATGTATGGGTGGAATTTTTGAAATAACTGTCAAAAATCTGTGGTTAGGGTCGGTATTGCGTGAAACCGAGCGTGCGTGGCATCACCAGTCATGGGACTCACTTACCCGGGGTTACCGTCTTCAACGATTGATGTTTCTAGATTCTTTTTAATATTATCCACATTTGTACATTTGAGGTAAATATTTAAAACAAAACTGGTTCTTGTGATACCTGGTTAAAATGTCTTTGACATTGCAATTTGCACGATGGTGGTGTTTAAAACGATCCCAAAAGTTGAAGTCTTCGTGGTCTCTATGTCTCTCCCCGCCCCCTCACTTAAAGAAGCCACGCCCCTTCCGATTTTGTTTTCTTCCGGAATTTTTGTTTTCCTCCAATCTCACCCCTGGTAAAAGCGTACTTTTAGAAGGCTAAAAGTGTTGTTTTTGACGTTTATATTGGGACGTTATCATTTTCTAGTAACACTTTTAGCCCCTTAAAGGGCCCCTTATTTAGGATTTTTATCAATGAAATCTATGCTTTAAAACCACTCAGTTAAAGTCATAACAATCCTATTTGGAGCTTGCTTTGGGGGTTAAAACAAAGGTTTTTAGTTTTTATGCTAATGAAAATATGCATATTCATGACCAAGGTCACGACGCCACAAGAGGCAAACACAGAAAAATCACATTGACCTGTGCACAAAAGATTCCACTTTTTTCTCAATTTTCCTGAAACTTTTGTAATCCATGGCTGTTTGAGTTTGTTTTACATGTTGCCTGCTGTAAGCCTTGACAAAACTGGGGGTAGAAACTGCAGCAATTTGCCACAAGTCCAACTTGAAGTCTTATGTTTTTTCTTAACTTTTCCCTTCTGTCTTCCTTATGTGATGCACTCAAAACAGCGCCCTCTGTCTGTGATTTATTGCAATGAAATCTTCAAAGTTGAAAAATGCCACCTTTTATTGATTTTACATCCAAACGAACAATAGTATGTCTTGCAGAACAAGTAATCCGTCATTATGAAGCAAAGCTTAGGCATAAAGTTGTTTAGGACGTCACAGGCCCTTTAACATTCTAACCCCATTCGCTATCGTGAATTTTGCTGCACACCCTCAAGAGTCCAAATACCCGTGTGAAATATCTTACCGTAAATTCCAAATCAGACATTTAAAAGCACACCATGGAGGTCCTTGTAATCTCAAGATTTCTGTACCCTTGTAGTTCTTTTTCCATGATGACTCAAACATCAAAAAAGGATAAAAGGGAGCAAAATTCGGAGTAAAATCGACAAATCTCAACCAGTTTGGTACCACGGATTTGTGTAGACCGCGTCAAAAGGAAAGTAGTCCCACCAACGCGGATGGATTTTGTTTACACTATGTTAAGCCTAGACTGGTCCCCTGTCTATGTGCGCTACGCTGCTCTCGCTCATATACGACGCGTGGGGAAGTAAATATGTGGACAGGGGGCCAGTCTAGGCTTAACATAGTGTAAACAAAATCCATCCGCGTTGGTGGGACTACTTTCCTTTTGACGCGTTATAGTAGCGAAGTCAAGTCCCCCGTCTGTTCCAGATTTGTCGATTTTACTCCAAATTTTGCTCCCTTTTATCCTTTTTTGATGTTTGAGTCATCATGGAAAAAGAACGACAAGGGTACAGAAGTCTTGAGATTACAAGGACCTCCATGGTGTGCTTTTAAATGTCTGATTTGGAATTTACGGTAAGATATTTCACACGGGTATTTGGACTCTTGAGGGTGTGCAGCAAAATTCACGATAGTGAATGGGGTTAGAATGTTAAGGGGCTAAAAGTGTTACTAGAAAATGATAACGTCCCAATATAAATGTAAAAAACAACACTTTTAGCCTTCTAAAAGTAACACCAGCGTTGTAGTCGAGTACTTTTATCCGAGTACCAAGTACTGCCGAGTACTCAGACAGCCGAGTACCATTTCAGTCCGAGTATTTTGCCAACCGAGTACAAATACAGGAGTCCGAGTACCGAGTACTTCAACATCTTGTACGAGTACCGGTATAAGTACGAGTACCGGTACGAGTACTTCAACATCCGAGTACGAGTACCGAGTACTTACATCCCTAGTACACGCACGCATGTCCACGTAGGCTGTAGCCGACCGTGCGCTGCGCTGGCCCCATGACGGTCATGCGGCACGTCCCGCTAAAATTGGGCCACCAATCTGTGTTTCAAATCCAACATTCCAAGGGTATTTTATACCCTAAAATTTCGAACAATGGGCGTTAGTTACTTGATGACATTTGTTCACGAAAACGACAAATTTCTTAGAAATGTGGCACAAAACAGTGGACGAATGAGACCGAAGTATATTAACAAACCCAACGAGGGCAACGCATACAATTTTTTTTAGGGAAAAGCAAAATTTCCGACAAAAGTGCAAGTGGGAAGTACATGATGTACCGGTAAGCTGTCCATTCCAGGAGATAATTTCCTTTGTTCGATGTACATGTTGTACATCATTTGCTTTACACTATACCGGTACATTCCTTGATACCGTTTGTCGGAGAGAATTTACAAGTCGGACATCACATACAAGTAAGCCCTCCTGCATGCAATAAACTTATTTTCCCCTCCAAATTTTTCCCATTAGATTTGCACTTATTGATGCCTAATATGTCATTTTAAGGAAAAAATAGTGACGTCCGAGTACAGATTTTTCCCCGTTTTTCTCCCAAAGAAATGGCAGGTTTAATAACTGTCCACAGTTTGGAGTCACAAATTTCACAGAGTGTGCCCTCAGTATCACAGCCTCAATCTACCCAATGTTGCACAACAGTCAATCTTGTGTACTAACTTTCTCCTGGCAATGACTAATAATTAGTTTTAAACAAAGCCCCTGGTGGAGTTTGATACAGTAACCACTATGTGTTTATAAATCAGACCTATAATTGGGAGAGGTCCCTCGAGTCGGGTATAAACACTGCCCTCTTGTGTCATGACTTCCTGTGCGGGTCTCGCTGCAATTAGTATTACTCAGAGGAGAATATTAAAAATATTAAAAATATTAAAGAGACACGTCACCAATCTGTACATTTTATTCTGTCGGTCGCACATCCTGGCACTTTTGTGACCCGGTGTCAAAAGGCTTTGTATATGGGCATAGCACCATGACTGGAGAGAATACAAATTCGTTCATGCTTAGATACGTGTATGTATTGCATAGACAGCGGCTTTGTTCCTTCGCTTGTCACCATGGGCACACCGTTGTTTTCGCTTCACCCCTACCGGAGAGACGTTGTAGCGAGGATTGACTTTTCAGCCATCTTACATTCGGTCAAAGGAAGGGACGAGACTTGCAAAGGGTTGCCTAACTCTGTACGCTTTATGTAAGTCGCTATCTTTTGCAGTTCGGCGCTCGGACTTGAGAGGTCTTGACGTCATCCATGCAATTTTTGCATGGATGACGTCATCATCCCTTTCAAAATTTCAAATATGGAGCAGCACATAGTTGCATTATTTGCAGAGTTTATCGTCAAAATTAATTGGGTTGCCGACGTTGAAAACAAGATTCTCGTGAAGGTTTATGCACCGGCAATACATCGGTAATATTTTTGATTAAATTCGTTGATAACTTCAAACAAATGTTGTCCCTTCCTTTAAGGAGCCATTGATCAATCCCTAGTTTTTCTGACAGATCATAGGTGACCTTCGACCTCATATTAGCAGGAGGTAGCATTACCAAGCCATGACTCAGCGTGACCGTAACAACCCTTGCTAACTTATCACCACATTTTTGTTGACTTGCATGTATAAATATGAGCCACCAAATGTTCAATACACATAAACACACACAGGGTGAAGTCAGGCCAGGGTTAAACAAGGTATTCTCTCTGTAAACAATTGTGGAATCTGTGAAAATGTCTGGAGAAAAGACTAGTTCTGTTTTTAAGAATCCTTGGGTTTTGACACAAGTAGGGTAAGTACACACATTAAGTCTGCACTGCAATCAGCCGAGTGACAGTGATTGCTGTTTATTGAGGACGATGTTAATTTTGGCTTGTTTACTTGCATGTGGGGCAAAATTAGATTGCATTTTATGTCTGTTAATGTGATAGATTGTTGTTTGTAAAAGTAAGCTCTAACCTCGCTGGCAACCATTCAATACTGAGAGAAAGGTTGGGGGGAAAACCTAAAGAAGCATACCCCCGGTACCACTGTGCCTCGTAGCTCAGCTGGAAGAGCATTTGCCTGGAGAGTCGGGGGGTCTTGGGGGAAACCTGAGGGAGTATACCACTGTGCCTCATAGCTCAGCTAGTAGAGCATCTGCCCGGTGTGTCAGAGGTCTTGGGGAAACCCCGAGGGAGTATACCACTGTGCCTCGTAGCTCAGCTGGTAGAGCATCTGCCCAGTGTCGGAGGTCTTGTGGAAAACCTGAGGGAGTATACTTCTGTGCCTCAAAGCTCAGCTGGTAGAGCATCTGCCCGGTGTGTCAGAGGTCTTGGGGAAACCCTGAGGGAGTATACCACTGTGCCTCGTAGCTCAGCTGGTAGAGCATCTGCCCAGTGTCGGAGGTCTTGTGGAAATCCTGAGGGAGTATACTTCTGTGCCTCAAAGCTCAGCTGGTAGAGCATCTGCCCGGTGTGTCAAAGGTCTTGGGGAAACCCTGAGGGAGTATACCACTGTGCCTCATAGCTCAGTTGGTAGAGCATCTGCCCGGTGTGTCAAAGGTCTTGGGGAAACCTGAGGGAGTATACCACTGTGCCTCATAGCTCAGCTGGTAGAGCATCTGCCCGGTGTGTCAAAGGTCTTGGGGAAACCTGAGGGAGTATACCACTGTGCCTCATAGCTCAGCTGGTAGAGCATCTGCCCGGTGTGTCAAAGGTCTTGGGGAAACCTGAGGGAGTATACCACTGTGCCTCATAGCTCAGTTGGTAGAGCATCTGCCCGGTGTGTCAAAGGTCTGGGGAAACTCTGAGGGAGTATACCACTGTGCCTCATAGCTCAGCTGGTAGAGCATCTGCATGGTGTGTCAGAGGTCTTGGGGAAACCCTGAGGGAGTATACCATTGTGTCTCATAGCTCAGCTGGTAGAGCATCTGCCTGGAGAGTCAGAGGTCTCGGATTCAAATCCTGATGAGAACCATGTACACAATCATTTTTTCATCCCATATTTGGTTATGTTGTGGAATTTATGTTGTTGGGTATCATGGCCGAGCGGTCTAGCGCATCAAACTTGGGGTTGCGGGTTCGAATCCGGCTACGGTACATGTGTCCTTGGACAAGGCACTCAACCTTCGGAAGGGATGTAAAGCCGTTGGTCCAGTGTGTTAGGTATGGTAATGGTAACGCACTCTAAAGATCCCAGAGCATTCTTTCGTGAAGAGCAAGGGGAATCCCCGGTGTCTCTGGCCATTTCTAATTCTAATTCTTCATGGGTTTCCTCACGCTTGCGAGTGACAGTGCAGTGAGCACTATTGAGGAATCCTTGGTATTAATACCAGAAAGAAATAATAAACTCAAGACCTTGTTATTCTGCAGGTCCAGAGTTCGAATCCAGGCCAGCCCACGTCAATGGTGCATGTGCCCTTTGGCAAGGCACTTTCCCAGGAGCAAATGGGTACCTGTGAGGGCAGTGAAGGTGTTGTTTAATTGAGTGCCTAACAGGCAGCCAGAGCTGCACACTCCCCAGGGAGCTGAAAAGGCTCTATTAAGGAATGCTATTAAAGGCATGTCCGCATTTTAATTCCAATGCAGACAGCCTAGGACGTTTTCCTCTCAGTAACTTTTCCTGAGTCCAGCGGTTACCGTTACTTTACCTGGCCAACTGCTGCCCAGGAAAATTTACCAGGGAACTTTTCTGGAGACGATAACTCCAATGCGGACACAGCGAGTCTGTAAAAGCGCTCTGGAAGCGTACATCCAGGCCGTGAAGGTCATACTGCGAAGGGACACTGCGCATGTTCTCCCACGGTCTCTGTAAAATTTTCTCGTGTTAAAAAGTCTAAATGCGGACAGCAGTAAAATTTACAGTTTTTATTTTACCATCGTCTCAGTGAAACCTCCCAAAAAACAAGTCCAATGCGGACACAGCTTTAGAGCACAATGACCAGGGGTAATAATGTATATACATGTACTCTTTTGCAGAGACAAAGCCAAAGGCAAGAACACTCGACCACAGAACATGATGGGAGAAGGCCAGTCAACTCAGTCTGGGTTTTCCTTCACCCCTAAGAAGCATGCCATAACGGAGGATTACGAGATTACAAAGAAAGTGCTGGGTCTTGGAATCAACGGGAAGGTTCTGGAGTGCCACAATAAGCAAACGGGGCAGAAATATGCTCTTAAGGTTAGTGTCGGGGCCAACATTTCTTAAAACAAGCGTTTTCATTTCATGGAAGCCGGTTTTATACTTGGAATGGGAATCCGATAGAAATCTGACAGCAAACATTTTGCGACGAACATTCGTGCAAGTTGAATCTAGTGCAAAAACGTAGCTGTGACATTAAATTCACGTTCACATTCGCTTGAAGTACACGTATAAACCAGGCATAACACTATCTGCGATCACGCATGCAGTGTGCAGGATGGTACATGTACGTACATGTACATTGTACTACACCATTGTTTTTACAATAAATGTGCGCCACTGCAGAAAAGGCCTTGCATATATACATGTAACTCAAGTGGTCGATTTCATTGCAACTCGCCGAACCTTTTGTAAGTTTGCCGCGGGTTCAGCAAGTTGCGATGGATTTGGGTACTTGGGACGCGTTGCATGTAAAGTTGTGAAATTGACCACTTGTCCAGACAAAAAAAATAGATGTTTTAGCTAAAAGCTTTATTAAGATGGTTTAAATTGGCATTTTCGTAACAAGAAAAAACTTTTAAGACCATTCATGCTCTGTGTAAGCCAAATCGTTGCACAGATATTAAAGGCCCAGTGTATCATTTGCAATGACCCCAAAAAGTAATCGACGAGTTTACAGAGGAAAAGTTCTGAAAGTAAAGATTGAATTAATAGCAACTACCCAATGAAAGGTTTCCGCTCAAAATGATATAATTTTACCAGAAAATAATCCGTAAAGATGAAATTATTTAGATCGTTTGCAAACGATTTACTAATTTTTGGTTCGCATCTACACGGTCCAAAATGCATGGGTGCTGTGTACTGCGTGTGCGTGTTCCAACGCGATGCATTTTTATGGATCGCGCGCGCGCTCACCCAGTATATGATGTGCGCCACAAAGTGCATGACGCAAGCCACATAGTACCCGATCAACTGAGAACGAATATTAAAAACACCCTGCCAAGACCAGGAAAACGCATATGGATTTTCATGGTTTTTTTAAACGTGGTACATTTGACAGCTGAAATTTCTTCGGATGAGTTTGTTGATGTCTTTCTTTTGATTTATAATGGTTTTATTTGCAAAATCGCTCAAAAACAGATCATCTACAGGGCCTTTAAGTTCAAACAAATTTTGAGCAAATTCAACTATAAGCCAACAAATTGACAGCACTGAGCCAAAGTCTGCTGGCAATTTAGGGCCTACAGTACATGTACATTGACTCAGTTTTGGCTCCATACACAGCAAATTTATATTGGTTGGAAGCCAGTTGATAATTTTGTTGCCACTTTGAAGGTCGGATGTTTCATGATGAAGTCAGCGGCAGTTGTTTCCTGTTAGCAGTGTGATGAGGCTTTGGTCATACCCCATCTGGGTCAGTCTTAATATGTTAGAACAGTTCAATTCTTCACAACTACCGGTATACACAACTTTTTGATGAGTGTTCCAATCATCACAGTTTTTGCCAGATTCACATTAAATTAACTTATTTATTGACACAAACATATGAACATTTTTTTTATATTTTTTATTTATTTATTTAAATTTACATGTAATTTGTATTTACTTTTTTCTCCTTTTAATAGAGTATTTGTTTCATTTTGTATCTGTAAGTTAGTTAATTTTTTTATGATACCTGTAAATGGCAGATCTCTGCTGTTGGATATCGAAATAAATAAATAAATAAATAAAATCATTTAGAGAATGTTCAGACGGAGGGCTACTTTTTTTAGTCCCAATCCAATTAAAGGACTGCCCTCCCGTTCAAATGATGATAACTCCGGCTCCGGAGATACAGTTTCAGAGGAGCTAAAATGTGGTCAAATTTGATAGCATATTAACATTGGCCAGATGCCACAGAGCGAGGTCAGTTGCGTTCAGTCAGTAAATAATGGTGGAGCTAAGTCGTAAAAGAAACCCTGCTGTGCTGAGAGTGGGGCTAGCCCCACAAATTGTTGGGGCTAAATTTGGGGAGGGCTAGCCCCGGAGCTAACCCCAGAGGTGGAGCTAATGCATAGTTCCGACCTGTCAATCAAGCCGAACCCGCCGATCAATCACAACAGAGCTAGCAGACAGCGCTCACATAGGTCAAAGTGATGCAATCATCACACAATCACGATTTTCTGCCCATACAGTTTGTATGTTGTATGCGCCAGTGACCGGGTGAATTTTGGTTTTAATGTCGGGCGATTCGCTGTTCAAAGGTAGGAAAGCGCATTTTTTATGAATATATGTCATCCCTGCATTACTAGCCTTTCGCTCATTATGTGCTACGGTAACTGTAGACCCTAAAACATAAATACCTTTGAGTTTTCTCCAATGAATCTGTGCTTTCCATGCCGAGTCCCGTTGCTTTGTACGTTGTGTGTCGCCATTTTTGGCGATGGCTTGTGAGCACATAGCAACAATATCTAAGGGGCGGGGTTAACTGGGCAATCTCGGAACTATGCATTGCGTTCTAACGACGGGAGTTTGGGGTGGAGCTAGCTAGCTCCGGAGCTAGCTAGCTCCAGAGATAGCCACTCGTCTGAACGACCTATTATAGACCGTATGAAATAGCTGCCATCTTGTACCTGTAGGGCAGTTTTTTTGTTCCTTGAGGACATGCATGGCTGCACATGTTGTACTTGTGAACATTGTTGACCAATTTAGCTAAATATAAAAAGCTGCCCTACAAGATGAAAGGTATTCGATACAGTCTATATAGCTCACATGGTCACTGAGCTCTTGCAAAGGGTTGCCTAACTCTGTACGCTTCATGTAAGTCACCATCTTTTGCAGTTCGGCGCTCGGACTTGATAGGGCGTGAGTCGGTACTAATGTCGGTACACAACAGATTTTTACATACTTCACAGCGTATGGGAGTCGGGGGGGAAAAAGGCATCGATCTTGACGTCATCCATGCAATCATTGCATGGTTGACGTCATCATCCCTTTCAAAATTTCAAATATGGCACAGCACATAGCTGCATTAGTTGCAGAGTTTATCATCAAAATTAATTGGGTTGCCGATGTTGAAAACAAGATTCTCTGATTCTCATGAAGGTTTATGCACCCAGCAATACATCGGTAATATTTTTGATTAAATTTTGTATGCTTCTACGTTAAACCGTTTATGATTGGTGACAAGTATTCCTAAATGTCAATTTCACCTGACATGGTAACCAGAAACTGAGCACAACATGTTTGAGTGCCTTCCTACCGGTACGTGTGAACTGCTCACCTTACCTTTCTGTTGAAAATAGAAAAAATACCAATAAGTTTCTTCTAACTTTGAGTATATTTATACGCCATTATAATGCCATAAATTTATGGCATTTTAACACCCTAAATTTTGCTCTTGGCAGAAATTACCCAACTGTACCGGGTAGCCGTGTACGGTATGGTACATGTACACTTATACATGTGTACTGATGCAGTGTAGTACTCTGCTACACCGTATACATGTATCTGTACATGTACATACGGGTATGTGAAGACAAAAACCGCAAAATCATTTTAAGCTAACTGGAATTCCAAAATGAAATTATTATATGCCAAGGTCATGCATGTGTTTATTTAATTGAGGTACACACATACATGTGTCAATGACTCATATACGTGTGCATTTCAATAGTACATGTAGGCAGGTCTCACATTGCTGTCATGTAAGGTCAAATAATATAAATTACATGTTTCTCGTCCGGACATTTTTCAAAAGTCGGTGAGGGGGGACTTTACTATTTACTATTTTTGATATTTTTGCTATTTTTTTCCAAGATGGCCGTGCTGCCATAAATGACCCCTGTGACTAATTTAAAGAACACCCTAACTGTCAAGTATGTCTGTATAGCTTGTCTGTGGTAATTTGGATCATACCAGTAGTGTCTAAAATATGTCATTCCACCAAAACAACCTTTTAACATTTCTTTTGAGCTGGAATGGAAAGTCTTTGTTGCGATGAGCGCTCAAAAATACACTTTGTTCTTCCGTGTTTGTCAATCTCTATGTTAAAAAACAGCATGAGTGTCATGTGCATTTCTGGTCATAGCTATCAATGTCATTCAGAATGCAAGGCTGAACCTTTATTCCCCTGCAGCTGCCCGAGGTGCGAAGGCTCTTGTGATCTTTTTCTTGGCAGATTGTCTATGTCCCTTGCCGACAACTGATCTGGCATACCAAGGCTTCAGCACTTTATTTTCCGAACGAATGCTAACACAGGAAAACCGGCATGTTTCCTAGTCAAATCTGAACTTTAAAGGCAATCCGATCGTCTGACGTCTGACCAAAATGGTGGGAAATGTTTGGGATAGTCTTTATTCCAGACAGGAAATTTATAAAACCTGGAGGTCGGAGGTGGTCGGAGGTACCCAAAGGTACCTGGAGGTAGATTTTTGTTTGCTAACGTGTAGTTGATGCGTTGACGGTGGCCCGGAGATACATGTACGCAGTATTAAAATAACAAGCCGGAGGTAGGTTGTAGCATGTACTACACGGTCACAACAAATTCTACCTCCGGGTTACATCCAACCTCCGGGTTTCAACGACACCCTTCTAGACATATCCCTAGGTTATTCGCACGTGTTCATTGAGAGACTGTGGTAAAGACTGGCACCTACTGGTTCCGCTCCGGTTTCGTGTACCGGTAAGTGTTTGATTAGCGCAATAGTGAGCGATTTACATACACATGGCAAACCTCTCGCATGCTGCGCTCGTTATTCCCGTCGTTACAAACGAAAACACGCAAAACGATGCATGTTTTATACAGACTGCAAGTCGGCGCGGGGCTTAACACTCTTCTTACGATGGTTTTTATTATGTTTATGTCAGTGGCACACGCACGATTTGCCATGAATCCACAATATAGACAAAGTTTACTACTCTACCCGATACCATCGCTATACCGTTGTAAAAATGTGAGAATGTGATACAAGAGCCTTTTTATCGAATTTGTAAATCGTAAATCCGTTTTTGGTTTTTTTTTAATGTTTTGTTTTTTTAAATAGTAAATATCAAAAACATTGATGCGGGCGTCAAAATTGATGCGCGCGGGGACGAGAAACATGTAATTTATATTATTTGGCCTAACATTAACATATCTGCAATTGTAGGATTTGTGGTCAATTCGGAATGTTTTTTGCTTTTTTTGGCAATTTTTTGAAAATAGTTTCGACAACAATTATAATCTCTTTACGTACATGTATACATGTAAAATTAAAAATGAACAAAGATTTTTTTTTTTAAAGTAAAGGAATTAGGATATTAATAAAGTACAATGTACATGTGTGGGAAAAATACCATACTCATTTGCCAGTTGAGACTACATGCACTACGCCTATGGAGCATGACGTAAGAATCCTAAGTGTTTTAAAAGGAAAATGAACTTTTCTCACTGCTAAAATCATGCTTCCTCACCAAATTTACACTTTCGGGGTATATCATGTCATATGAGGAAGAATTAGTGGCGAACGTGTATTGTTTTTATACTGACATAATGTTTGGTACATTAAAAAAAAAATCATTTGATATTCACATAGAAAAAGAGATAATCAGAAGAAGCTTAAAATATCAGGGGGTGTTATAATTAAAGCTTACTGTACCTGTAATAAATTCTCTGAAATCTAAAAGCAAACAAGTATACATTTTTTTCTTATATTTTGATCAGGCAATTTATGAAAGCCAAAAGAACAGTTACATACATGTTATATTTCCGTATGTGACCTTGGTACCATATATTACGTCAGCAAAATTTTGTTTAGATTACTGGATGAGGGATCTTCCCCCACAAAGGCAATGACCTTTATTTGTACTTGCTGTGTTTACACATGTACAATGTATACTGGTACAGTATGGTACGGTACAGTATGGTACAATTGGAGCCTAGGAAATGTCCATGGGAAAATTTCAGTTTAAAATTCTGGCAGAATAGTTGTTTGTAGTACATGTACATATTCTACAGGATTTTCCAACATGTACATGTTTCAAAACAAAGTGAAATTTCAAGTTCATGCCCTTTAACAGGCTGTTTAGCAATAACTGTCGGTTATTTCACCATTTTTTTTTTTTTTTTTTAAATATCTTGTATGTTGGGCTTTGCCAAGCTTTATGTGCACCCACAAATTTCATTCTAGAAATTTCATTTTGGAAATGTTTGTACATATGTGTCCCATGCGTAACACTTTTCGCGTCAACCAGTTTTGCTGATTTGTCACTAACTTTGATATATCTATTATCTGAAAAACAAATGATGACCCTGATGAAAAATACTTAAAACATTGCAACTTCTCAGAAGATTTGGTGTAAATTGGTTTAAAATCTGTAGAAATATGGTTATTTAAAGTCGCTTAAAATGTTGAAATTCTGGTTGACATATATTTCACATTATTTTGAAACCGCATCTTGTCAAAGTTACGTTCAGGCACGCTCATTTTTTTGGATCTGCACTTAATTAATTATCCGTCTAGGACCCTACATGTAAATGACATGCTCTCGACCAATGGGAAATGTGCGTATTTTCTTATAATAAGCATACAAAATTATGGTTAAATTTTCCACAGCTCAGCGAGTTCATTGGGAAAATGTTTAAGCCACGTTTCATCATTTGCAGTGACCCAAAATTTCACGTCATGAGTTGACTATAAAAACCCGACTGAAAGTGTTGGTAGCAATTTTCCGATTGATTGATTCAGGCTTCACACTATGCATGTGCACTAGACTGTCTGGTCGCGTACACAACCAGTACGACGCGAGCCACAGAGTTCAAATGTACATGTAAGTACGTGACCAACTAAGAACAAAGACAAATTTAGAATAAGTCACAAACTATCATGTTGAAACTCCTTGTCAAGCTCCGGCAGAACACACATGGATTTTTACGTTTTTGGAAAACGTGGTACATTTGACGGAGCTGAAATGTCTTCAGATTTATGTAATGTCCTCATTTTGATTTATAATGGTTTTATTCCCAGAATCGCTCAACAACAGATCATATATTGATTGCTTTCCGGTGACGTCACCCCTTCCATCCACCATTTTGGTGGGCATTTTTCATGACCCACGTGGCTCGAGTAATAACCGGCAAAAAGAGCAGGAAAAGCGCATTGGTTGCGCTTAACCTTGCTTTATGTTGTTGCGCCATGGCTGTTGTATCGAGAAAGATAAAAACGCATTTCTTTCGTTTTTACAAGCCGAGTGCATGCTCAATAATTTGAACGTATCACAACGCCCGCGTGCGGCATCTTCAAATGAAAATACGCTGGTGAGTATTTTGTACGCGTGTTCATGTGCGTCTATTGGCGCGCGCATGTACGCTCGTGACTTGCCCACCACACATTCCCGGATGTTTATGTCATCGAAAGCAATCAATAGGGCCTTTAAATCCTGTCTGATTGGGCTTTTTTATTCTAACAAATTCCACGAGTAGAACAAACAATTACACTTCAGGATTTCTACGGTGACTCCGATGATTTCTAGTAAATTGTACATAACTCTAGCATTATGTCAAATTTGATAAAGTCTTTTTTGTTATTTATGGAATTTCAAATAGGGCTTTCCCCTTTTTCCTTCCACATACAATTGGCCTACATGTCGGTCAGTTGGTCACTTATAAGCTTTGGAGAAGCTGACACATTGTACAATTTACTTCCTCATTGCAAAGAGACCTTGTGTTGTGGAGTGATTTTGATTTCGTGGTTTATAAAAATGGCTTAGGAATTAGGTTTCCTTAAATGCACTGTGTAGGCTATAGTGTAGGTTTTTGTTGAAAGTGGTCCATTATTGTTGTACATTTTTAGTAAAAAGTCCAGGGATATAAAATATAGTATAAGTGAAATATGCTGATTCAACTTAGTTTGTGTGTACATCTAACAAACTGTTTACAATTGATCCCGAGCTCAGAGTTGAACACCGAGCTCAGGATCATCCCCGGATCACAAACTGAGTGTAAATGCTCTCGGGACCTTGTACCGGTACACTGTACATGTACATGCACAACCGGCCATGCACACATAGAGCATGACCTTTGACTGCAACTTCTGGCACCGCGCTCGAGATCAACTACAGAATGTAAATGCGGCAGTCAGGATCATTGCGGTTTAATTACGCATTCTTATCAGGGGATCAATCTTCATCCCGAGTTCGGGACCAGTGTAAACAGTCTAAGGTCCCTCGTGAAAATGAATTTTAGGGAGAGGGTGGTGCAGAGGTAATTTGTCTCAAAACCGATTCTCAATGTTGTAGCAATAAATGGTGGGGGAAAACATTGTATAAAACAAATTTCTGAAAAAATTACTAACAAAAGAAACACAACAACTTTCTCCACTTTTTGATTTAAAAAAGCAGTCAATTGTGAGTGGGAATTTTCAGCACACAGAAGCTTTGTGCAGTCATGCATAATGAAGCTGTTATGTGAATATTTTGAATGTCAACTTAATTACAAAAGAAATTTCAAATTGAAAATTTGCATTTATTTTCATTCCGGGTGTAATAACCTAAAGTTCAAAAACTCTGGACGACACAATACATGTACACCATGGGACCTCTCAACAGAAATTCCAACAATTTATAGTGGAACTTTGTTCTTTTGTTAATCTTTAGGTCCTTCTGGAAAACCAAAAAGCACAGCGGGAGGTTGACCTCCACGTAAGAGCATCTAAGAACTACAACATCGTGGGCATTGAAGAAGTCTATGAAAACATCTACAATGGCCATAGGTGTCTACTTGTCGTCATGGAATGGTAAGGAGGAACAGAGTCAATGTGTGTGTCCTTGGGCAAGGCACCTTGTCATAAGTTGCCTCTCTCCACCCCGGAGTAGATGGGTACCTGCAAGGGTTATTGCCCCTGAGTGGTTGTGTCAGGCTGCTGCAGGGCTACATACTCCCCAGGGAGTTGTGCCCAATGACCAGGGTAATAATGTTGTAAAGCGCCATGAGTATCCTCTATGGTGTGTGTGTCCTTGGGCAAGGCACTTTGCCATAAGTTGCCTCTCTCCACCCAGGAGTTCCGATCTGTTAATTAAGCTGAAACCGTGTGACCATTTATGACCAATCACAACAGGGCAAAGCAGATACCGCTCAACTAGTGCATTAGCATACAGTATATTGCTCACGAACAAATGCATATTTTATGCTTGTAAGCAGTACTCGGCCGTACCATGCGTACTGCTTGTACCGGTATGCAGTCACCCCAAGTGTATTTTGGTTTCAATGTCGGGTGATTCGCTGTTCAAAGATAAGAAAGCACGTATTTTATGAATACATGTATGTATATGACATCCTTGTATTAGTACTCAGTATACCTGTGCTAAGATAAATGTCGACCGTAAAACATAAATACACTGTACCTTTGAGTTTTCTCCAATGAATCTGTGCTTTCCATGCCAGTCCTTATTGCTTTATGCATTGTATGTAGCCATTTTTCCGATGGCTTGTAAGGCATAGCAACCATAACTAAGTGGGCGGGGTTAATAATTGGCAATCTATGAATTCATTGCTGTTTCAGAATGTTTACAAAATGTGATTTTGCTCGTACCTATGCTACATTGACACCACTGTAATATGTGACCCAACTTCATGGAATAATATTTGTCTGTTTCCTTGTAGTATGGACGGAGGCGAACTCTTTAGTCGAATACAAGAAAAGTCCTCGTTCACAGAGAGAGGTAAGATTTATTCACATACAGGCCTCAAAATTAAGAAAAGAAAGGTCACTCCGGCCTTGATATTGTATGCATTTTAAAGGGCACTGAGGCCAACTGGAGGGGCACCATGGCCAACTTTGTTCCAAATAGGTACTAGTTATTAGTGTACATATACAAGCCTCATGAAATTTAAGAGGATATGGTATGCTGGCCAAGTTGGATCCAGAAAGTGGATATCTTGATGGGGCTTCAGGGCCAACTCAGCAGGGCATGAGGCCATTGGCCTCAGTGGCCTTGGTTAAAGGGCCTATGACATGCTAAACAACTTTTTGCCTAATCTTTGCTTCATATGATGGATTACTTGTTCAGCAAGACATGCTATTGTTCGTTTGGATGTAAAATCAATAAAAGGTAGCCTTTTTCAACTTTGAAGATTTCATTGCAATAAACCACAGACAGAGGGCGCTGTTTTGAGTGCATCACGTAAGGAAGACAGAAGGGAAAAGTTAAGAAAAAACATAAGACTTCAAGTTGGACTTGTGGCAAATTGCTGCAGTTTTCTCCTCCAATTTCATCCTGGCTTACAACAGGAAACATGTAGAACAAACTCAAACAGTCATGGATTACAAAAGTTCCAGGACGTTTGAGAAAAAAGTGGAATCTTTTGTGCACAGTTGAATGTGATTTTCCTGTGTTTGCCTCTTGTGACATCATGACCTTGGTCATGAATATGCATATTTGCATTAGCATAAAAACTAAAAACCTTTGTTTTAACCCCCAAAACAATCTCCAAATAGGATTGTTATGAATGTAACTGAGTATATTGGTTTTATAGCATAGATTTAAATGATAAAAATCCCAAATAAGGGGCCCTTTAATGTCAAGGCGTCCTCATAGACCCTTTGCGTCAGTGACCATGTTTGTGGGCTCGGGGGCAAAATGCTTACACTCTGATTAAGGTGGCCGCCGTAGATCACTTAACTACACGTGGGGTCGATTTCACAAAGAAGTGCAATGCATCATATGTACCAACTCCATTGCAACTCGCCGACCCCTTTGTAAGTTTGCCACGGGTTCGGCAAGTTGCGATGGATTTGTTACTTTGTAAAATCGACCACTGGACACATTTGTTTAGCATCCTGGGGTTGCCCTAAGTCTGCTCTTGGTTGTTCAGTTAGCTGTGACATCATTCTCGTCGCTCACTCAGGTCAGCTATAGACCTTTATCACGGTGCGGCCATCTTCCCTTTTCTCCTATTAAAATTAACGTAACCAAAGCGAGGCTTGCAGAAAAAATAATTTGGTCCTGTTTTGAAATTGTTCATTGTGTGCGTCACAATGGCACAGGCCTTGTGCGATCGAGTGAGCGCGAACAGTAATTTTCAACGAGAAATTACACGCGCTATCGCGCAGTAGCGCAGACGCACTGTTTGTGCCCGACAAATGCCCGACACGTACTATGGGGAACAAGACAAAGATGGACGCACCGTGATAAAGGTCTATTGTCTAACGCATCAGCAAAAACACATTTAACTATGATTAGTAGACCCACAGAGTTGTAAGGACTAGCAGTGTCTCCGACGAGGGCGCTATTCAATCTCATTCATTTCCACCCACCAGAGGCCGCAGAGATCGTACGTAACATCGCGCTAGCCATACAACATCTTCACTCAATGAATATCGCTCACCGAGACTTGAAACCAGAGAACCTTCTCTATAAGGACAAAACCAAGAATTCGGTCCTAAAACTCACTGATTTTGGATTCGCTAAGATGACCACAACAGCTACGCTACAAACACCGTGCTACACCCCTTACTACGTTGGTAAGTAACCAGGATTCGAACCTACATGTAAGACCTCTGACACAACGGGCAGATGCTCTATGAGCTAAGCTATGAGGCACAGTTGTATACTCCCTCAGGGTTTCCCCAAGACCTCTGACACACCGGGCAGATGCTCTACCAGCCGAGCTATGAGGCACACTGATATACTCCCTCAGGTTACCCCCAAGACCTCTGACACACCGGGCAGATGCCCTACCAGCTGAGCTATGAGACATAGTGGTATACTCCCTCAGGTCCCCCCCAAGACCTCTGACACACCGGGCTGATACCCTACCAGCTGAGCTATGAGGCACAGTGGTATACTCCCCTCAGGTTTCCCCAAGACCTCAGACATACCGGGCAGATGCTCTACCAGCTGAGCTATGAGGCACAGTGGTATACTCCCTCAGGTTACCCCCAAGACCTCTGACACACTGGGCAGATGCTCTACCAGCTGAGCTATGAGGCACAGTGGTATACTCCCTCAGGTCCCCCCCAAGACCTCTGACACACCGGGCTGATACCCTACCAGCTGAGCTATGAGGCACAGTGGTATACTCCCCTCAGGTTTCCCCAAGACCTCAGACATACCGAGCAGATGCTCTACCAGCTGAGCTATGAGGCACAGTGGTATACTCCCTCAGGTTACCCCCAAGACCTCTAGCACACCGGGCAGATGCTCTACCAGCTGAGCTATGAGGCACAGTGGTATACTCCCTCAGGTTACCCCCAAGACCTCTGACACACTGGGCAGATGCTCTACCAGCTGAGCTATGAGGCACAGTGGTATACTCCCTCAGGTTACCCCCAAGACCTCTGACACACTGGGCAGATGCTCTACCAGCTGAGCTATGAGGCACAGTGGTATACTCCCTCAGGTCCCCCCCAAGACCTCTGACACACCGGGCTGATACCCTACCAGCTGAGCTATGAGGCACAGTGGTATACTCCCTCAGGTTACCCCCAAGACCTCTAGCACACCGGGCAGATGCTCTACCAGCTGAGCTATGAGGCACAGTGGTATACTCCCTCAGGTTACCCCCAAGACCTCTGACACACTGGGCAGATGCTCTACCAGCTGAGCTATGAGGCACAGTGGTATACTCCCCTCAGGTTTCCCCAAGACCTCCGACATACCGGGCAGATGCTCTACCAGCTGAGCTATGAGGCACAGTGGTATACTCCCCTCAGGTTTCCCCAAGACCTCTAGCACACCGGGCAGATGCTCTACCACCTGAGCTATGAGGCACAGTGGTATACTCCTTCAGGTTTCCCCCAAGACCTCTAGCACACCGGGCAGATGCTCTACCACCTGAGCTATGAGGCACAGTGGTATACTCCCTCAGGTTTTCCCCAAAACCTTTGACACACCAGGTAGATGCTCTACCAGATGAGCTATGAGGCACAGTGGTATACTTCCTCAGGTTCCCCCAAGACCTCTGACACACCGGGCAGATGCTCTACCAGCTGAGCTATGAGGCACAGTGGTATACTCCCTCAGGTTCCCCCAAGACCTCTGACACACCGGGCAGATGCTCTACCTCCTTAGCTATGAGGCACAGTTCTATGCTCCCTCAGGTTCCCCCAAGACTTCTGACACACCGGGCAGATGCTCTACCTCCTGAGCTATGAGGCACAGTGGTATACTCCCTCAGGTTTTTCCCGAGACCTCTGACACACCGGGCAGATGCTCTACCAGCTGAGCTATGAGGCACAGTGGTATACTCCCTCAGGTTTCCCTAAGACCTCTGACACACTGGGCAGATGCCCTACCAGCTGAGCTATGAGGCACAGTGGTATACTCCCTCAGGTTACCCCCAAGACCTCTGACACACTGGGCAGATGCTCTACCAGCTGAGCTATGAGGCACAGTGGTATTCTTCTTCCTCATCTCTCAAATACCAATCTGCAATTTGATAAATAAAATGGATAACTCAATAAAATTGAAAAATTTCTTGATGTTTGTTTGTTTTCTTTGTAGCGCCTGAAGTTCTTGGGCCGCAGAAATACGACAAAAGTTGTGATATGTGGTCACTAGGAGTAATCATGTACATATTGTAAGTACGCCATAAATTTTTGTATTTATCGACGAACAATGTCCTCAATTATAATCAAGTTTGATTCACAACTAAAGTTAACCACTGTTTAAACATAATCCTGGCAACACACAGGTGCACTAAAGTGTGAATGCTTTTGGTTAGTCAATCGGTTCCATGCAAAATGCTGCGTCAACTCAATGCTTGATGGGTACCAGTGACCCGCGCGACCGTGCCCTGTGGGCTGGTTCCAAATGGTCGACCAGACACGACTAACCATCATTGCCTAGACTGCGTTCGAACGTGGTCTATGTAGGTGGTTTCAGTTTATTGCAAAACTTGGTGTGTGGACTTAAGAATATTATTGTAAACTCCTAAAAAAAAACGAATTCAAGAAAAATAGTTTTGCAACAACAGAGAAATCGTGAGTCAAACTTGAGTTTCCGAATATGATAAGAAATATGGGTTTTTGGTGCAGTCCAGGACAGCTCACAATGTGTTCTTAAAGGGCCGGTTTCAACAGGGCCTGGGTACGCACGATGGTTTTGTTATGGATCATACAAATAAAAGATTTGTTTTGCTTCCCAATTTTACAATTTTTTTGTTTTGTTTTGTTCGTAGGTTGTGCGGCTTTCCACCATTCTACAGCAACCACGGCCTAGCGATATCACCAGGCATGAAGAGAAGAATTCGCAACGGTCAGTACGAGTTCCCCAAACCGGAGTGGGATAAAGTATCCATGGAGGCCAAAGACTTGATCAACCAGCTACTGAAGACCGAGCCTGCTGACCGACTGACCATCACCGAGTTCATGAACCACAAATGGGTCAGGGTAAGTTCCCCAAGAGAGTTGGGCCAGTTACTGACCAACTGACCATCACCAAAATTGTTTGGTGAAACTGCTTATTTTGACGTTGAGCCAAAACGGTCGCTGCGCGCGCTTCAGCTCCTATTCGAGGTTCCCGGAACTCGATTAATCTCGCAGCATACCGCAAGTTCTTGAGGTAAACTTACACAGTCTATTAAGCTAACAGGTGTGCAATTGTTCTCTCTACAGAAATACAACGAGGTACCGGAGACACCACTCTGCTCAGTTCAGGTTATGAAGGAAGAAAAAGACCAGTGGGAGGAACTCAATGTAAGTAAACTACATTTCAATAATTCATTCTTTCTTTTTTGGGGGTACCGTGGCCGAGGGGTTTGGGTCACTGACTCGCAAAACTTAGGTGAAAACTTGGGGTTGCGGGTTCGACAACCGTCTGTGATACCTGTGTCTTTAAGCAAGGCACTTAAATACACTTGCTCCATCCTTTGGAAGGGATGTAAAGCCGTTGGTCCAGTGTGTTTTGTAACGCACTTAAAAGATCCCAGAGGCACTCTTTCTTGAAGAGCAAGTGTCTCTGGCCGTCGGCTGCCAATGGCGCCACCCACCTATGTATCTCGATGTTTAGGTGGAAGACACTTGTAAGCTTCATGAAATTCAGCCTCTGGGCTACGATTACCGCTGCCATCAGAAATTCATCAGAACTATTTCGCTTCAACTAGGTGGCTACGTGGCCAAGGCGCACAACCCTATCAGCAGTTAAATTGTGGCATTCCCCCTGCAGGGTACTCCTGGCACTGTTGCCATTATTACCACTGCCATCAGGGAATCACCAGAACCATTTCGCTTCAACTAGGTGGCTGTCTGGCCAAGACACACAACCCTATCAGCAGTTAGATTGTGGCATTCCCCCGACAGGATACTCCTGGCACTGTTGCCATTATTACCACTGCCATCAGGGAATCACCAGAACCATTTCGCTTCAACTAGGTGGCTACCTGGCCAAGGCGCACAACCCTATCGGCAGTTAAATTGTGGCATGTCCCCCTAACAGCTCCCTAAATATCATTCGGGTTGAAGAGGCAATTGAGATTAAGTGTCTTGCCCATGGACACAAACACATTGGCACAAGTAGGACTCAAACCCACAACCTGTCAATCATAAGTGCAGCTGCGTACCCACTAGACCTCCATTGCTTAATACTGCTCTTTCTCTTAATCCCTCAGGACGAGATGACAAACGCTCTGGCAACAATGCGAGTGGATTATGACCACATTAAGATTAAGGAGATGAGCGACGCGACTAATCCCTTACTGATGAAGAGAAAGAATCAGAAGGAACAGGAAGTTAAGTCATGATCACTGGGTTGAGATTTGTACCCTTGGTTTTACCCCTGTTAGTCCTTAAATACTCAGTCCTTAAATACTCAGTCCCTTTTTGATACCTTGGGGAGGGGGGAGGGATTGGGGCTTAGGATGTAAGGGAGGGGGAATGCTACGTATAACGAGCAACAAAAGTAACGCAAATTTAAAGTTTAATCAAAATTTGAAAATTATTTTTTGTAATTAAGTTGACATCGAAATATTAACATAACAGCTTCATGACTGCATACAGTTTTTGTGTTTTGAAGATTCCTACTCTCAGATTGAGTGCTTTTTTAATCAAAAAGTGGAAAAATTATTGCATTTATTTTGTTGCTCGTTGTATATATTACTCGTTGTATATACTTACCATCATTGACTAGACTGCGTTCGGTTGCAAATAGTCGAACAATGGTTAACATGGTCGTGAATCGAAATTGCTCCAAAACTCCTTAAAGGCACAGGCTCGTCAGCAATGCGCGCGCCAAATTCGTGCCACGAAATACGCAGCTCCGTGCAGTAAAGGTATGGAGCTGCGTATTTCGTGGCACAAATTTGGCGCGCGCGCATTGCTAACGAGCCTGCGCCTTTAATGTCTCAACTAACGACTGCTAGGTTTAAGACTGCTTATTTCAATCCACCCCAATTTGGCTTATCTCGCATTTTGGGGGCTTGTTTGACCAACTGCAGGCTTCATTTGCCAACTGAAAAAAATTGGGGGTGTTTCACGCCCCCCTCACACCCCTGCCCCCCTCCCACCCCCCACCATCCCTTCCCACACCCCTCCCTTTTATACCTCATTCTAGTTAACCAATTATATTATAAAACTATAAACCCAGAGTCGTGACATAAAAACAGAATATCACTGGTTACGAATGTGAAAACCTACATGGGTCTTTCTACAGTAAAGGGGGCATTTTGGCAACACAGACCATATTTTTCGAAGAAATACCTTTGTTTGGTCTCAAAATAAAAGAAATAAGTTTCAGTTGTTCTGAAGAGATAACTTATGCCCCAAAAGGGTTACAAATAGTGTGACAACATGCCTTTCTAAAAAACCCGTGTACAAATTTCCAATATAGACACTCGTAACCGGGACGGCCTAAAATGTGTCCATCCCGGTTGCGAGTGTATATTGGAAATTTGTACAAGGGGTTTTTAGAAAGGCATGTTGTCACACTATTTGTAACCCTTTTTGGGCCTGAGTTATCTCTTCAGAACAACTAAAACTTATTTCTTTTATTTTGAGACCAGACAAAGGTATTTTGCGGAAAATATGGTTTGTGTTGCCAAAATGCCCCCTTTACCGTGGAAAGACTCGCGTATCTGTAGAAAGGAATATACACACTAGTTGACACATTCAGTGTTCCACCATTTTGTGTATCGTGATTGGTCTAGTCAATGTATTTTTTAGAAAAAATAATTTTGAAAAAAAAATTCAATCCTTTCCAAAATGATGAAACGTATGCATTGGTTTCCGATCAGGGTACCTTTGTGATCAAATATGTTTCTAGTGTGTGAGGAAGGGGAAACTAGACTTTGTAAGAATCTGTGTAAATATGATCAACGTGTAATAATCTTGAAATGACACACGAGTCTATGGAAAATGAGCAAGCCGTCTAACTAACGGCTACCAATGAGTTGTGTGTAATTTCAATCCGTAGTCATGTAATTTGGAAACAGCCATTGACTTAGTAGATCTCTAATCATGTGACTTCTGACTCGAGTGTGGGAATTTAAGCAAGTTCACTTTGTACACTTTGCACAAAAGTGGGGATTTATTTATGTTGAGTTGACTGATGTGCAAAGTGATGTGCGCAGCGGTACACACTAAACCTGTTTATAGACTCTTTGCACCGGCGGCCATTACAGCGGGTAGTCACATTGTCACTGTGTATCATGCACGACTAGAAGAATGTTTCGCCCAAAACTGTCGACAGACAGAAACAACCCCCACCAGAAGTAACTGTTTTTGAGCTTTAAATTTCATGTTTCACTTACATATCATGCAGATACTTAATTAAAAAAATTTATAGAAAATTGTGTAGAATTGGTAAACAAATTCTGATCAGCACGCACATTGGGACATTATTTTTCCATATATTAAAGTGTGCTCCCATTAAACACCAAGAGAAAACCTGAGGGAGTATGCCACTGGGCCTCACAGCTCAGCTGGTAGAGCATCTGCCCAATGAGGCAGAGTTCTCGGGTTCGAATCCCGACCAGGCCCTTGAGATTTTTCTCTCATCCCAGTTTTGTGTTTATTTTCTGTGGTAAAATCTGTAACATTATCCTGACGAAGAGATAAACTTTTTGTGAGCAGCGGGGCTGTGTGTATGAGTCAGTGTTGTACCATCAAGGATGGTCCTTGAACCCAAAGTGGTAATACCCCTTGTCATATTGATGAATGTGGTATTACCAAGAAGATGTACATATGTACATGTTTCGCTGGTTTTAGGTAGACAAAAAAAGACCCATATTTTATTTGTCATGCTTTTACCTTCACTTGTAGTCAGAGCCGTATTTTAAATAAAATGTATTGTTTTATCATTTTATTCATTTCCACTATAAAACACACTAAAATCTGGTCAAATATTCCTACCATTGCACTCCTAGAACATTTGTAAAAATATATTATTACCTAAAATCAGTGTTTTAGTCGAGTACATTTCCGCGAGTACGAGTTACGACTGCAAGAAAATATTTGTTCACGAGTACGAGTGCAGAAAAATGTACTCGAGTATGAGTATGAGTACGAGTATTACTACGTTGTCTAAAATTCATGGAAGTTTTACTTATTGTTTAATTGTCAACTGGTCAATGAAATCAGTGCTCTAATCTGCATTTAATATGCTAATTTTATGTAAATATGCACTGCAGATGGGTTGTCATTGGCCTTTAGTTTCTAGTATCTTTGTTGTGAAGCACATCGCAAGTCATGTGACCAGTTGTTGAAGTCATGTGACCAGTTGTTGAAGTCATATGGGCGTTCGAGATGCTTACACCTTGTAACACCAACTTACACCGGAGCGTTCTTTTAACCATCACGTCTGCCCCAGTGGCAGCCACCACTGCCTGAGCTCGCGGCAGGGTCCCTGGTATAAGGCTCGGTCTAATGACATCGCCTAAAAACCGCAGGTAGTAAAACATTTTTCATCGTGAGTCAAACGATAACAGCTTTTTTAAAGCCCCACCCGGCAACAACCTTTGACCTGTGTTCCCAGAATTCAAAGCGAAACCCTATGTCGTTCGTTTTGTTTTGTTTTTGTTTTTGTTTTTTTTATTTATTCACCACATCCAACAGCGGACGACCGCCAATTACAGGAATGGGAGCAAGTGTGGTTGATTGCCTTTCTCAAGGGCACAGGTGCCGCGGCCCGAAATCGAACCTACATTCTAGTACTAGCGCAGGAACTAAAGGAACACACCTCCTTTGTTGGGCTATTTTGGGCTCGAAATAGACCCATACATTATTCTGAAGCGCATTCGAGAGTAAATTAGATATATCCTGAAAAGACGCCGTCAAATTTAGCAGTTTTTGAGCACTTTTTGAAAAATCCAAGGTCACGTGACTTTTCGGAACCAAATTCTGGTTCTGAAAAGTCACGTGGTCTTGTGAGTTGTATTTCCAGCCGTATAAAAGTTTGTTACTGCAGAACTGCACCAAATTCAACTCTGATTTCCCCCCAATATTTATAAGTAATTGACAAAAGAGACTATTTATACAGGTATGAAACAAAGTTAAACATAAGTATGAAAATTCGAACATAATTGTTTGTTTCGAGAGTCCGGAGAACGGAAGCGAGCGCGTGCTACGGCAGGCTACCGTGGAGTGTAGAAATTTGCCTAGCGCAGTGCACACACACACGGGCGTGTTGCTACGGTGCACCTACGTACGTTCGTGAAGAAAAAACATGATGCCAACTCCTCAAAAGAAAACGGAAATTCCTATTCGGTCGTCCGGGCTGTCCAGTGAAATCATGAGCAGAAAATTGGAGATATCCTGAGCAGGAGAAGAGCGAATCGTTTGTGACAAAGTCGTGAAGCTCGCATGTATAGTTGCAACGGCTGGTAAAGCGTATAACCCGTCTTTTGACCTTTTTTGTTATTTTTGCACTTCTTTAGTAAATTACGGGATATTTTGATGATATTTTTTCGCAACGACCATCAAAAAAGTATTGTCAATGCTGCTACATCACTAAATAATGGAAACAGTAGGCAGGTGTGTACCTCGACGCACTAGACCGCTCGGCCATAACACCCCACGCTTGCATCTTCTGGGGGCTTCCCCCGGTGTAACCCCTCTGTTACACGGTGTAAGCATCTCGAATGTCCCTCATGTAACCTGCTTGAGAAGTCATGTGACCACGTGAAGTCATGTGACCTGCTAGTATATAGTGTTTCACTTCTGAGTTTTTTATTTACGTATTGCTGCTTGCAAGGTACATTTAATTACACAAAAGACAATCCTATTTTATTTAAAACAACTCCTCAAATTTTTAAACGATAATTTTACAAACATTTTTTTATTTTTAATATGAGTAATTTTTGTTTCAATTTTCCGACTTAAAGGTATATTGTCTGTACTTGGGCCGATTTTTACCAGGAAAAATTAAATTTGAACAATTCTCTTGGTTTCCTAATCTGTCAATGGGAAGTTTTATAAATTTAACTCTCACATTTTTATTTACCAATTTCTTGTTTAAAAGCTAAAAACTGAGCAAACTGAGAAAATTGTTATTTATTCAGTTCTATTTTTCAAGGTAAATCTGCCCCTAACACATAAATTTATCTTTAAGTAACTGCAGTATAGTTCATGTATGATGACGTCATCCTGGCCATGCATAGCACACGAATATGAAGTATGTTGTAACAAAAATAGATAACACATGTTGTATAGGTAACATTTTGGAAACAATAAAATTGTAATCAAGTTTTAAGTGATCGATTTTGTGTTAAGTTGTTCAATGATAATGCAGCAGGTGTCTATATGTTAAGAGCCGTTATTTTTGATGTTTTCAACGGTAACATAGAAGTCCAGGTCACATTTTCAGATTCCCATTTTTCCCATGGGTGTTGAGATTTTGATACCATATCATGTGTCATATTTTTCTCATTACCATTCTGAAATTTCGCGTTCTCAATCCGTTTATTTTCAAGGATAATGTCAAAAAACCACCGATGTTTTGTAAACTAATTTATCCGGTTCCATAAAGCAGTTCAGTAATTACACCTACCTTTTTGCTTCCACCACATCCAAATTGGAGATTGCAAATTTCCTGATTTCGCCCCATGGATGGGGAAGTGTTTTCATATGATTGTTGGGTTAAAACGAATTAATCTATTTTCTGGACAATTCTAAACACGTGTCGCATATCTTTTGAAACAACAATGGACTAAAGTGTGACGTCAGTTGCCAGGGTAACTGGCTCTAAACATTCGCTGGTAATCTGAAACGTCCAATGGTAAAGCGCAGGGAAACAGTTCACTGGTTTTAGTGTAGACCCAGTAACCTTGGCAATACACAAATGGTGACATACTCTTTACATTACCAATATCGCGAAGGCCATACGTTCATGGTACCTAATTTAAGCCAATTTCCCTTTTTTATTACAGTTTAGAAAAAAGGGCTAATTTGTACCACGAACTGCATGGAGACTTCAACACTGAATCGAAGCGAACTCTTTGCTATAATTACATACTTCAATTGCGAATTTACCCATTTCTTGCATTCTACCCACAATTGAGACATGTTTTTGGCTCCGTGAAGATTTTGAAAATTTCAATCACGTGGTTAAGCTCGTGTTACACGGATCGGAGGTCACAATTCCGCGTTAGTGTTCAATGTCGTGCAGAACCATACCGCCTTGACATTTCCCAAGACGCCGAGTCAACAGATCTGTTAACATATCTGTTACACTAACACTAACACGCAACACAGAATTGCGCCCCACTCACTGCAATTTGCGGTTCTGTGCGCGACTTTTAAGACGTCTTGTTAACACGGTGTTTGTTCTGAGGTTACAATTCCGATTAAGATAACATATCTGTTAACAGATATGTAACACTAACACACACAGAGAATTGTGACCTCGCCCTTAGTATCCATTTGACCGGGCTAATTTTTTGTTGCTACGTGGTGCACGCCGCAGGTGTGAAGTACAGAATCAATACCGTGTTCACCGCAGGAGGGAATGGGATAAAGCATCCAGACTGTTGATTGCTAGGAAATGGCGTGCACCATGTGGCAACAACAGCATAGTGTGTGAATTTCTAAACTGCACCTCCATTCTAAAATATAATTTGTATATTTTACTGTCGTGCGTTTGCAGATCCTGTCTCCAGTATGGATCCTTTGCACCGGCGGCCATGACAGGGGAGGTTTTTATATTTAAATGATGTGACAATAGTGCCTACTCGTGCATGACACACGGTGACAATGTGACTGCCCCCTGTCATGGCCGCCCGTGCAACGGGTGTACTATTCGATCAACTTCACAATGTCATATCTTCTAAATTCTCTTATTTCTCGTGTAACGAATAGTTCTGTACTTGAGATATTTTCGGAGTAGGATTTCTCTGACAAGCTTCCGGTAAAGTGGCCAGTCACCGGTCATTTTATGCCGACTTCGTTTTCAATGACACGGTCAAGAGTGTTATGTTGACCGGCTAACAAGATGTACTCGCTTTTTCTGCTTATTCTGCATATAACATGTTCAGCTTCAGACTTTCAGATGATTTTTTTTAAAGTACATGTATGCAGTTCTTCAGCTGTGGGCGATGGATGACTTGTCGCGTGGCATATTCGGTTTCTGTTTGCGATCGCGTGTCTGTAATGCACATAAATAATTCAAAACATTTGTTACGAAATTACAGAAAAACGCATTTCACAAAAGCACAATGCCTACTTTAGCAGTTTAAATGGCTTGGGAGATTTTAGTGTAGAACCATTTCTTAGGCAACTAACAAAAAGTGGCGTATTAACTGGACTTTGGTGAATCTTCTCTGGAGACAATGAGAATCGATTCCCATTATTCTTGGTGATTCCACGGAAAAAATACTCGCCAATTCTGAATGTTAATGGTGCAGAAATTACAAAATTTGCATCAGCTTTGCGAGATTTTTTTCTGATTCTATACTCAAACGTTCGTTTTGAAAATAAATAGATTCGATTCAGAATAGAATATCGATTCCTTAGTGGAATTGGAGTCGATTCCAAGGGGTTGATCACGGGTACCATGCCCTTATTGATCGACGCATGACTAATTTATCAATGCCATTTTCGATTAATCGTACGCACTATATACTCCACATTCTATAATGATATTGACATTGACCTTTCGTGTGTCGTTAATGGCTTTGCCCTTGATCTAATTGCTGTCAATTTGAACTTTAACGGCCGCGCCACATCTAGGCAAAAATTACCTGTAAGGGCAAAGGACTGTCGTGTTGATTGGGAACACATATTTCACAGAAGATATTATAGAGAGTACTTTTGTAGATGCTAAAATACTACGCTAAACAAAACTAATAAAATAAATAAAATAAATAAAAACAAAATAATAATTAAATAAATAAGAAGTGTTAGTACCTTTCCCAAGCAAAATTATATAGAATCTCTTTTCATCTGACAGTTTCTAAGTGAACGCCACGATCTTTTATAATATACCGATCATCGAAATAAATTCCCTTTTTTTTTTCTATGACTGTTGTTCAAAAATGTATAGCGGAACAAATTCTCAGGGCCTTTAAGCAGTTGTCGAACAAAGCTATTTCAACAAATTAAGCTATAATCTTTAAGTTCTACACTGCCAAAATCACCGCCTTAATGTGTTCTATATCTTTTAACGCGGAAGCCTATGGTCTCTGCACTTTTATCTTATCACTGCAGTGCCCCTTTACCATTTGTCGTTACATTTGTATTACTCCGCGCGTCGTTTCCGCATAATAAAAACACGTATTCCTGCTTGTGCTACTGTTTCCTTTTCCCGTAGTTTGGCGTGAATTTAGCCTGCAAAACCCGGAATTAGCTTGAACCTGTGGATGAAAGGTAAGCCAGATATATGAGAACTAAAATTACACCGTGTTGAGACAAAACGTACATTTATTTCGTTGTTAAGAGTAAACTTTTCAACCATAGCGTGAGCTGCGTTCAGTCCACGCTGTCTTTTTCAAATGTGTCAAATTTGGCGGGAAACACCTTTGGTGTTCTGTCGTCTGCACAAGTATATTTTCCAAACGAAGTCAATCTGCGATTTGGCAGAAAATTTTACTCTTAAAATATCTTGTTGGTAAATCTATTCACCAGTGTGTGTACCTATATGACCGTATCGAATCATGCTACACCGATTTTATGCTATTCTGTCCAATATGCAAAGGACAACTGGAAGTTTGACCTTGTTGTAGTTGAAAAAGCCAACAACTTTGCCGGAATTGTGCATTCGGCTGTTGTTGTAGGCGGTACGTTATCCAGCACAGCACGGAGACCGCCATTGCGCTGCAAGTGTTGTTGCTTTGGAGAATGTTGTAAGTGTGTACGTTATTTGGACCATTTCCAGTATATAATTATTTACATAATCCAAAAAGAAAACTGCAAATGTTTACACAATTTTACGAAATGGGGTATTTATTACATCGTTTCATATGACAAACGACGCATTTTATGACATTTGGTGCAGACGTAACAAACGCAGAGAGTACCGCAAACAGTAACGCAGACAGTCGGCAAAGTTGAACCAATTTTAACTTTGCCGATTGTTTCCGTCAGTGTTTGCGTTGCAGTTGTTTGCGCCTATAGTCTACGTGCGCGCGTTACGATTATATACACCAATCCGGTAATAAGGTCTTCTTCCCTGTACATCCGCCATAGCTGGGGGGCTTCCACTGAATGAACTGTATATGTTTTTGTTGTTGCTGAAGCTGCATTTGTTTACTTCGAACAAGTTGCGCGTCTTTGTAGGGTTGTGTGCGCGCGAAGGCGGGCGCGTCGCGTGTACGCAAAGGCGGGCGCGTCGCGTATACGCGAAGGAGGCTCGTTCGTGCATGTAATGGATGAGCGCTTTTCGTTCTAACAGCAACACAAAACGCACAGCCCATGCTCTGGACGCCCCCCAGCTATGGCGGATATGCAGGGAGGAGATATTAGTTACCGGATTGGTGTATAGAAACTAGGCTTTATGTGACAGAGGGTATATACGCCCTTCCATTGTTCCCCATTGTGTCTCAAACATCCAAGGAATTTCAAAGGAATTCCTTTCAGGATATAATGGGTTAACAAAAGAAAGAGTGTCGAGCAGGTACGTTAATTGTAGTCGAGTCTATCACAAGTCTACCACAAGTCCCTGGGTCTTAATTCAAGTCACAAGCTATTCAAATGAACTCCAACAAAGGCATTCTTTTGTGCGTGTTCATCCTTTGCTTCTTGTTACTGGACTTGTGACGGACGTGTGCAGCACTTGTCACAGACTTGTGATTTTATCGGCTCTGGACTTGTGATAGACTTGTGGTGGACTCGACTACAACCTTGGTGTCGGGGGAAGTGGGTCCCTCTGTCATAAAGGCCCAGCGTATATACAGATTCCTGGAGTAAGGACATGACAAATAAGAATGTTGGTAAACTAGCCTGCAGAAATCTCAGCTATATACATAGATGCAGCAATGCTTCAGAAAACATGATCCATGCTTGGTTTTTGTGTTAAGTGAAAGGTAAAAAAACCTCTGGGTTGCGTGTTATGCTACAGTCACACGGTCATATACGGATCTTGCGGACGCTGCGGAATTTTGTCCGTAAAAAATCCGCAGAATCCGTATCTATCCGTAATGGATCCGTAATTAATCCGCCGAATCCGCAGCATCCGCAATGCATCCGTAAAATCCGCAATGCATCCGTAATTATCCGTAATATACGTAACTCTCCGTAAACTATCCGTAAAAATTAGATGTCACCCTGCCGCAATTGTTTTTCATTTAGGCGTAGGCCTAAATGTCCGTATTTATCCGTAATTCATCCGCAATTATCCGTATTTCATGGCTAATTTAACTTTTTCTGCGCAGTTTTTAAGTGATTTTCTGCGGATAAAAAATATAAAAAATCCGCAGCATACGTATTTGACCGTGTGACTGCATTAGTGTTAGTGTAACAGATCTGTTAACTTAATCAGAATTGTGACCTCAGAACAAACACCGTGTTAACTCGATGTTAACATGATGTTTAAGACGTGTTAGTGTTAGTGTATCTCATGTTAGTTGAACACATCATGTTACACATCTGTTAAGTTAATCTGAACGAAGTGGGTGGTGTTGATTTTGATTAATTTGGAACTTTCGTGATTCTCAATAAATTGAGTTTCATTTTTCAACACATCTTATAAAGATTTTGAAAATTTCAATCACTAGGCCTATGGTTAAGCTCGTGTAGATTGGGTACGATTGTGTGTAGAGTCTATAGGCAGTCTCCGATAATCGTACCAATTCGTGGCAAAAATCGCACAGTGGGAGGCCCGCTTAACACTAACACGGTTTCCCGAGACGCCGTGTTAACAGATCTGTTAACATAATTGCGCCCTCACTCACTGCATTTTGCGGTTCTGCGCACGATTTTCAACACACACTAAAGCGGGCCTCCCACTGTGCGATTTTTGCCACGAATTTCCTACGAATTGGTACGATTACCAGAGACTGTCTATATAGACTCTACACACAATCGTACCAAATCGTAGCTAATCGTACCTAATTCGTAGCCAAAATCGCACAGTGGGAGGCCCGCTTAACACGCCGTGTTAACGTGGCGTTTGTTCTGAGGTCACAATTCTGATTGAGATAACATATCTGTTAACAGATCTGTAACACTAACACTAACATTGTGACCTCCCCCATTGGCAAACAGAAACAAACTCGGAACGGTCATAAAACACGAGCAAACAGATATGTTTACCAGTGTTTGCCAGTATAGCTGCATGTCCAAACATCGGCAAACGCGGTTTGATGAAGTTTGCTGATGGGCTGTCCACGCCTGCAAACATTTCTGAAAAACATGACCAAACTTGAAGTTTGGTCATGTTTTATGTGAAATGATTACTGGTGCACGGGGCCTTTAATGATGACTGTTTGGTGATATGACTGTTATGAGTGTTTGCCATTGCACTTTTTCTTGTCAATTAACTCATTTTAAGTAATTTTTTTTGAAATATTACCATGCACGGACACCTTTGAGACAACTCTGAAATTTTTTAAGTTTTTCCTTAGTAAAATCATGACAAATTTTGTGTTTTTATCATCAAACTAATATTTTTACATGGTTTATATAGGCCTATCATAAAAAGGCAAATCCTGGGTGTCCGTGCATGTAACAAACCCAAATTGTTTGGTATATAGGCCTACATGTAATTTGCAAATGATACAATACAACAGCAACTTTCAAGCCCATTTTCAGGATGCGGTAAGAAAATAGTTTCTAGCGCCCTCTTCTTCTTACGTATGTAGAATTTAATGTAAATCGAAGGTATACATGCATCTGCTGCACTGCCGGTCACCTAGTTTTCCGAATCTGATTTGCGGGCCTCGTTTATAGATGTGTTCAGAGGCGGGAAAGCATACATGATTACATCAACGAAATTGGCTCATTAATCACTCCATGCACGTTCACACAGATTGTCGAGTTTTGGCGGGAATAAGACAGACGGTCATTTCCCTTCAACGCCTTCTACGAGGACGGATTTACCTGACGAATTAAAAGTCATCGCTGTCAATTTCCACCGGAGAAATCTTCAAATGCAGCATTTTTTCGTCAGAAGAGCTTTGGACTGCGATACAAATTCGATTAAAAAGGTAAGATTGATTACGAGTGCTTCATTATTTAGAAATTTGGGAATTTTTGTAGCCTACCCAAAATTTTACTTCACGAGTTGACAAGAAAAACCCCACTCAAAAGTGTTGATAGCAATGGTAACAAACACCAGTTAAAATTATTTTAATCATGTTATCTAAGGGCAACTTCAGCCAAAATGCCTCCGATATTAATACTACAAACTACAATGTATTTAACTTATTTTGGGTCACTGAGAATGAAAGCGATGCCTGCAAGTTTGTTGATTGGCTCTAGTTTTCAAGATGCTATAGTGTGTCAGTAAATACGAGCCTTGACATGGGAATGGCGGAGGATAGGCAAGTTATAAAGGGAGGGGATCTCAATTTAAACCAGAAATTACTTTTTAAAAATGTACCTATGTCCTACATCTTGCAAATTAACAATAAACACACGAAGAGACCATGGTATAATAGCCAAAAGTGCCTCTCCTTTTTGCCCTTTTAAGCCACTTCTATTAATGCTCGCTCGAAGCATCAAGTTGTTTAGGCTATACATAGCAAACAGACATGTCTTGTACTATGGTGTAGAATACATGATTGGTATCTCGAGGAATCAGAAATGTTCACAGATTTGCACATAACTTATACACAATATAAACACGATGACGGTAGAAAACTTCACCTGAAATGGTTTTGTCTGAAGTACTATATAGTCTTTGAGAAATGAGCAAAACAATTATATTTCGTATCGAGTCGTAAATTCATTTCGCCCCAAAACCACCTCGCCCTGGACCAGTACGAGCCACGGCGTGGTTTGAAAGTGATTGCTTTTATGTTTGCCAACCGATCAGTTGAGCAATTAGTCGGAGACATTTGTCATCCCTCACAATTTCGCTTCCGTTTCCCATCCCTTCACATCAAGCCTTCGTGGACTCAGCCGGAAACATTCCTGTTTTATCAACCCCGAAATCGACGCTCCCAACACGCTGTTATGCGACGCTTATACGAAATGGTAGATCGTGACAATTAATTACACCATTAAAACCATTGCAACCTGAGCAAAAATCAAACAAATTAACAGTCAAAAAATGGTTTACAGTCGCTTCGCCCCCAAACCACTTCGCCCTGAACCATTTCGCCCTGAGCCACGGCCTGTGCACGAAGTTGTTTTGGGGCGAAGTGGCATTTGGGCGCGGTAGTGTTTTGGGGCTAAATGGCTTTTGGGTGAAGTGCTTCAGGGCGAAGTATACAAACTATATGCATTTACAGTTCTACACATATACATAAACGTAAAATGTAAATCAGGGAATCTAAATCCGTATAGATAATAGTACATTAGGGCCCTTTACCAAATCTCGACTTCGTCTCCGGCTTCAACTTAGACCTTTCGCAAATACTGCTCGAGGGAACTTGGATAAAAGACAGAGCTGCAATGTAGGAAGGTTGTTGGATCCCTTTACTTTTCACATTGCAGTTCTGTCTTTTGTGCAGGAGTATTTGCGAAAAGGTGTATGGCAACATATGGAGACGGAGACGAAGCCGAGATTTGGAAAAGGCCTATCTTTGAAGCTGATAACAGCGCGGAACATCAAATTTAACTCTGAATAATTATTGCTTTCTGGTGCTGAGCATCTGAACGAAGAATTATATAATACTGTATACCCATACATCTGTAGATAGTCATTGGGATGATCAAGTAATTTCCTGAATGGCACTCGAGGTAATTTCAGCCTTGAAAATAAATTTGATTGAAAATTTCAAATGTTGGTTTCACAATGTTAGGCCTATGTTTCATTATCGAAATGAAACAGTCAAAATTAAAAATTCACTGTTGAGAAGCAAAACGTATATGGGTCTGTCCACGGTAATGGGGTACATTTCTGTAACATTCAAGATCTTAGGTCCCAGTTCACTTCAAATGTCTTAATTTTATCTTTAAATTATCAAGCTAAACTGAGGAAATAACTTTTTCACCAAGGAGTAAGAAAAATAGTCCTACAACATACATTTGTGAAAACCTCGTGCACAAATTTTCCTATTACGCATGTAACAAAGACGGAAAAAAATGTCACAAAATTGTCTGTCCACGTTACATGCGTAATAGGAAAATTTGTGCACTTGCTTTTCAAAAATGTATGTTGTGGCAGCAATTTTTTACTTTTTTGGGCAAAAGTTATCTCCTGAGAACAAAACAAGGACATTTCTTTAATTCTGAGATAAACTAAAGACATCTGAAAGGAATTATTGACTTCTTTTTCAAATGTACCCCATTACTGTGGACAGACCCACATACAATTTGTGGGGGGGGGGGGGGGGGGGGGCGGGAGTGGGGGAGGGATTGTCGACATGCACAATTTTATAAATTACGTTTTTCCCTAAAAATTATAAAGACAGACTTTTTTAAGATGTCTAATTGGGAAGCTAACAACTTATAGGCAAATCGGAAATGTTTCCCCCATTTTTGTTTTTATACCCTATGGATTTGAAGAAAGAACAGGTTATTATCACTATGAGCAACTAACAATAGAAAGTGGGCACACACCATTGTTAATAACAATGGTCTGTGCTCAATGTCCATTGTTAGTTGCTCATAGTGTATAGCCTATTATAAAGTTCTGAATGTTGTTTTATCCCTGCAGTATAAAAGGGGTACAATTTTGTTTGTAGTTCATTTCTTCTGAATTGATGCAGATATCTTTCCTGAAAATGTACGAAATGATTAAGCTCGATTCAATGAAAACCCAAAAATGGAAAGTCAGAACTCGGAATACGTATTTTGTCTGTCCTATAGATTACTAAAGTGAAAACGTCACCCTTTGTGTGTTGCCATGGTTTTTGGGTCTACACTAAAACCAGTAAACTGTTTCCCTGCGCTATATCAATGGACGTTTCAGATTACCAGCGAATGTTTAGACCCAATAACCATGGCAACTGACGTCACTTTAGTAGTTTATTTATACGAACGAGGGACAGATTAGTCATTAAGGGTGTGTTACTGGCATACATTTTCCTGCTTTAGTTCTCCTTTGAAGTTTACATTATCTTTAGAAAAAATAATGTTTTTTACATTTAATCTTTAATTATTTTGTATGTTTTTCAGAAACATTATCTGCATTATTATAGGTTCCCCCGCACATTTTAAAACTTTTTTCTTTCAAATTCATAACCGATTAACTTCAATTTTGTCCCAAGACGAGTGAAACCAGCAAATGCTATACAGCTGATTCGGCCATTAGTTCTTCCAAATGATCAATGATCAACCAATTTCATTATTTGTCCATTCAATGTTGAAAGGTTTCAATCGATTTCGTCTCGCTTAACTGATGACAGTCAACATCGCGTATATATTAAATTCGTCTTTGTTCAACCCATTTCAAGAATTTATCGATTGAATTCGTCGGATGGTCGGACTGTATATACATCAGGGTGGATAAAAAAAAAACACGAAACCGAGATTTTATCGCTAATTGCGACTAAAGTAAGGCACATCTGACTCAAAGTTTGGGATTTGCGCTACTTTTTTTAATGGCGTCCAGTGGCCTGAACCATGGCATAACGACGATCAAGTATCCATTGGCAAAACCTAAGACGCCTCTGAAGATCGCCAGAAAGCAGTTGATGTTGTCTCACGAGCCACAATAATTATGTAAGGGTATATATCACCGAACAATTTTGTTGAACATGGTTGGAGCCTGTCCTAAACCATTTTGTCTATGACTGCTGCGTTCTCCCTACTGCAGGGCTGGCCTGCTGAATTGCATTAATGTTCTCGGATGACCGACCAGTTCCCCTTCGCCCAGACCTTGGACTCAACAAAACATAGCTGCATTCTCATGTATAGGACTGAATGTGTTCTGTTTAAGAAAATGCAGGTTTCCCCCCAACAACATTTTTATCGGCTTGTTAATTCTGGGGCGTCCTATAGGTTACCAATGGATACTAGGTTATATACCAATGGTCGTCCAAACAGGCTATGCCATGCATTAAAGAAAGTGGCGCAAATCCATAACTGGACCCTTGCATAACACTGGTCACTGCTCAGTCAACCAGAAACATAATAACATGATCAGGGTTTCATTTTAAAGAGGAGATTCAACCCTAACAGATGATATCTCCCGTTCATTCGTACGTGCCCTACTTTAGTTACAATTAGCAGTAATATCTCGGTTTCGTTTTTTTGTTATCCACCCTGTATAATAGAGCTTTGTGGACAAGCTTTTTTTAAGGACAATTTTTCAGGTCTATTTTCTTGCACTTGCTTCCATGATTCCGAAACTATAAAGCAAACATTACATGTCAATGTTTTTGGCCCAAGTTGGTCAACCATAATCTATGCAATTTGTAAAAAGATATTTTATTTAAAATAGAAAGGAAAATATGAAGGCATAGAAAGAAGTTATCGTACAATCAAGTGACGAATTCAAATGAAATACATGTGAAATTGATTATACTATTTTGACGAAATTGCTTCATTCGTCGTACATGTGGCAAAGCTGACGACGAAATTAAATAGTCTGTTTCGAAAAAGTATACAAACATACGGAATGGTCTGGAAAATTACGAACATGAGCGACCAATTACGAAATTGAACATGGGAAATGCAAAGTCGGGAATTTTCAAGACGAAATTGAAGTTTCCCCGGCTTTGAATTTGAATGCGAAAAGTTTTAAAATGTGCGGGAATAAGCTTAGAAATATGAACTGTGTATATAACATGCAGATTTGTACCTCATTAGCGTGGATGAAACCATGTAATTTAGTAAAATGATGTTGATTTTTCTTTCGTCCATTGCAACCAAAGTGCAGTCGTTAATCCCACCATTATTAGCAAGCCCTGAGAGCCCGTGTATAGATCATAATTCGCATAAATTCTAATTAGTCCCAAGGCGCCCGCTTCTCGTCCTAAATTGGAACTGGCGACATTTACGATCACGGGGAGCGTTCCTGGGTCAGTTTCCGCGTCAAGGCATGTCATAACGGATGTACTTCATTTCGTAATGGGACATTTTATCTGACTTATCACCATTCAGCGAAGATTATGCTTCGTATTTCATCCAAAACACTCATCTCATGCATTCTAATACATGTATATACTGCACTACACGCGTACTAATATTTGATATAAACTCTTCAAAAAAAGTTCGGAAAGTGCACTGACACATTCCCATCCTCCAAGCAAAAGGGAATGCACTACATGACAATAGCAGTGGATTTTGTGACATTTCACTTTCCACCCACCCCTGTATTCCGCTATACTGCACATCCCCCAATTGATTAATCATAACAAATGACACATCACTGTAAAGAGGAATAACAGGGCTTTCCAATGATACCCAATTCAAGGGAAATGATTTAGTATAACAAGAGAGAAATCGTCAGTCAAACTTGACTTTCCGAACTTTTTTTGAGGAGTTTAGTATAAACTTCACACGACTCTCTACGTGTTGTGGGGAAATGCTTCATGATTTTCCCTAAATTGTTAAAACATATTATGAATTTATAACTGAAAACACTGATTACAATCGGATCTTATTTCACTGCACTCCATGCATATTGTATATTATATAACGCCCAAGTAGATCCTTGTGATCTGATTGGACGATAGCAGGTCACGTGTCGTTTAATATTTAACCATTTAATGCTACGTCACTATACACGAATCCGGTAATAAGGTCTTCTTCCCTGTACATCCGCCATAGCTGGGGGGCTTCCACTGAATGAACTGTATGTTTTTGCTGTTGCTGAAGCTGCATTTGTTTACTTCGAACAATTTGCGTGTTTTTGTAGGCTTGTGTGCGCGCGAAGGCGGGCGCGTCGCGTGTACGCAAAGGCGGGCGCGTTGCGTATACGCGAAGGAGGCTCGTTCGTGCATGTAATGGATGAGCGCTTTTCGTAGTAACAGCAACACAAAACGCACAGCCCATGCACTGGACGCCCCCCAGCTATGGCGGATATGCAGGGAGGAAATATTAGTTACCGGATTGGTGTATACCGTGCATTTAAGCCCGCCGCACACCTTTGCGATTTACCGGATAATCGGATCACCGGACCACTTACCGGAAAGGTGTGCGCTGAAACAATTCGGACCGGTCTGACCGTACGCCATAGACCGGAGAAAATCAAACTTGTTTGATTTTTCCGGATCCGATTGTCCGGTGTCCGATGGGCCGGTAAATCGCAAAGGTGTGCGGCGGGCTTTAGCCCGGTTCATACTTCATGCGAACGCGAACGCGAATGCGAATTTGACGTCACAACGATTGTTTCGCGCAGCGAATTCGCAAAAAGTTGAACTAGTTTCAACTTGCGCGAATGTTCGCCGCGAAATGTTTGACGTCACATTGACGTGGATTCGCGTTCGCGTTTGCTTTCGCGTGAAGTATGAACCGGGCTTTATTGTTCCATCTGCCGTGCAATTTTGTTCCATACGTTTTTTTTTTCCATTGCACGGTGCGCCCGCGCCCACTGTGCGCGTGTACAGTATTGTATGTGATGTGCGTGTCGAATGTATGACGCGAGCGCGACCAGTGAACGCGACCGGTCCCTGACACAAAAAAACTTTTTACTACAACTCACAAGCGACATGGCGGGTTGTGTACTTTATGACGGACGATGAAATAAATTCAAAGGGTAAGCATGAAGAATTTGTTAACAAAGTAGGATGACAAGGATCTACTTGGGCGTTATATAAAACAAATAATGAATGTTTTAATTCGTGCAATGGGAGGAATATTTTCATTCGGCGAAAGATGGAATGTTCTATTCAACTCGGCTTCGTCTCGTTGAATGGAACATTCCATATTATTCCCATTGCACTCATAAACATTCATTATTTGTATACCATCATGTTCTCTATATCGTCATCACTCAATATAAATTATCCAAGCACGCCACTTATCTAGATATATTAATATTGCGAAAGAAATTCGCGTGTCCAGATTACATTTTTGAAGTTTTGAACCCCTAATTTTTCCCATGATGGATGTTGAGATTTTGATACCATATCATTTGTCATTATTTTTCTCATCTTTCTGATATTTCGCATTCTCAGTCCGTATATTTTCAAGGATATCGTCAAAAAACCAACGATGTTTTGTAAACTAATTTATCTGGTTCCATAAAGCAGTGCAGATATTGCAAATTTCCTGTTATCTTCGCATGCATGGTGGGGAGGTATTTTTTCAGGATCCTTGAGGTTACAACGAAATCCATTTTCTGGAAGAAATAATGTGTACATTTTGAATCCCCTACCTAAAAAGAAAAAAATACACCTTTAACCCATAGTTAGAACAACTGTGGATGCTAGGATAGGGCGACAATTTGTGTGTAAAAAAGCTATATTAGGGCGACACGCTCTATTAGGGCGATTTTGGTGTCGCTCTAATATTTTGAGATTATAATTTTTTTAAGGTAAAAAAACATTTTTATTACGACTATAGAACCACTTCTCTTAGGTCTGGAACCATTTTTGGAAGCTTTGGGTAAAAAAAATAAGGTGTCATTTTGAGTGATTCTTGCCGAAATTTCGGTGGTCCCCGGGGAAAGGCTTCCCAAATTGACGCCCTATTGCCGCATCCATGCAGAGTTCTTACAAATATTCTGGCTATTATACGGTTGTAATATAGAAGTTACACTGTTCGAAGTACATGTATATTAGGGATATTGTGGGGTGTATACGCAGATATTTTATTGAGGGTATGCATTCTGCTTGAATGATTTTGTATATGTATGATTAGACAATATTATTGTATCTGTATGACAGACACACCTTGTCACAGGAATAGGCCCTAAGTGAAAACAGTATAACTTGAAAGAAAAAAAATCCACAATTTTATTGAACCACGCCAATATATCTCTAACTTAGTGTGAGAAGCGTATTTTACAAACTGTTTTCGACATGTTATGGTATAATTGTTAAAGTATAGGGGAATATATAATTATATCGTGCTTGCGGAAGTCAACATTTGTATTGATCAAAGAGAACGTGTAGATACTTAGATACTGTACCATATAGAAATGCAAATAGCCGGAAATAAATGCGGGCAAATTGAACATGCCATTTAAGGTTTAATCCCCCGTGGCAAAATCGCTGCGTCCCGGCTCACATTGTGCATTTATTGAAGTAGGCTATATTAGCATCCATTTCCCCACTCCGGTCTTACGGCGGATCGAACGCCGTGCGCCCGCCGGTCCAAGTCCCCAGGTCCCAGGGAGCGAAATACGGCAGCCGACTCATCCCTTTTTGGACACCCCTGGGTGTTTCTTGCTTTCGCTAATTGACCGGAATTTATTGCAAGCGATTTTATTCAATTTGGAGAATTACCAACGGCATCTCGACCTGCACGTAGGCCCATATGATAATGTAATTTTCAACATTATTTGTGTTTTTCGCGCAGTGAATTGTGGGGGAACCGTAAAGGCATGTATTATACAAGATGTTATGTGTTTTGTATTATCAATAAACGAACATTAATTATACAGGCACAATAAAGTGGCCTCGGGAGTTTTTTTGAGAAGTATAATTTTAATTTCACATTACGCAGCTATAGGTATAATTCTACCTTTGCCACAGACAAAAGTGTTAAATATTCCACTTTCGGCAATTTACGTTATAGCAGAACACTCACACAGTACTCACGTTTGTAACTAAACGAACTTTGCATCAAATTACATCCGACATGTCTCATTAATTTATTTCAATGTTATTTGGCGAATGATTGTGCGATTGTTTTAACTTTTCAAAATAAATATCCCTCTGCACAACATGGTTGTAGTCAAGTTGGAGTTCATTTGAATAGCTTGTGACTTGAATTAAGACCCAGGGACTTGTGGTGGACTTGTGAAGGCTTGTGGTGGACTCGACTATACAACCCTGCAGCAAAACACAGCGCATCACGCCTTTTCCCACCAAAACAAATTCTTGTTCAAAATCAAAGAAATCCTATTCGGTCCGTTTTGTACTCTCTAGGAATCAGTTGACTAATTTCAATTCATCTGGCGTATGAATTATGGTTTTGATTTTGGTCAGGCGTAACAATACATATGCGGTGATGCGGTGCCAAGGGCGCCACCAAGCGTCATTATAGACTAATAAGTGCAAGAATTAGCTCACTGCCGCAACGTATGAACTGGGCGATTATTTGGTGTGGAATCCTGACTTTTCTGGTATAACATGGCATCCTATAGACCGTATCGAATAGCCGCCATTTCGTAGGGGACCTTTTGCTACTTAACCGTTGGAACAATGGAAGCACAATATGTGCAACCATGCATGTCCTCAATGAACAAAGAAACTGCCCCACGAAATGGCGGGTATTCGATACGGTCTATATGGTCGTCACAATTGAAGCAGTAAAAATGAAATTGCCATTTCCCAGGGAGATCCAGAAGTATTGATCAGAAACTGCACATAGATCGAAATTAGTGTTTATTTTTCATTCGGTCTTGCACTCATGAATACGTGATGCATTCAATGGCGACATATTCAGCGGCGGCGTGTCCAGGGCTGCAATTTTCCAAACATGACAAGCCAATAACCTTCGTGTATTTAATTGCAATGATATCTTGTCATTTTGCAGCTATATCTCGGTCGGATGAAAACAAATCCCCAAGAAATTCAAAAGCGGCCACTGTGTTCGCTTTTTCAGACGTCACGGGTTTTTTTCGCCAGTTCGTGTCGAAAACGCACAAAGGACCGACTCTTTTTAAAAAGACTGTTCAGGGATTTTAATCAGCCTAATTGCTGCCAAAATTTGCTGTGAGGCTGTGTGAGATCTCAATTATAAAAGAACGGACGTGACATCGACAGTATTTGCACCGCGTATCTTAAGTTGGGTTTCTTTTGCAATGTAGGCCTACTAGTTATTCGGCTTTAGACATTAAAATGTGCCATTTGTGTGTTTTGATGTATTCAATTCAAGTGCGACAATTCAAAAAGTCGATAGGTTTTTTATTTATTTAAAGGTATCTCAAAAATCAGAAATGTTCACAGATTTACACATAACTTAAACCATATAAATATGATGATGGTTGAAAACCTCCCCTCAAATGGTTTTGTCTGAAGTGCTATATTCTTTGAGAAATGAGTGAAACAATTAATTTTCGTCTCATAAGACGAAAATTCACTTAGCCCCAAAAACCACTTTGCCCTGGGCCACTTCGCCGTGAACCACTTCGCCCAAAAGCCACTTCGCCCAAATACCACTTTGCCCAAACACCACTTTGCCCAAACACCACTTCGCCCAAACACCACTTCGCCCAAACGCCACTTCGCCCAAACACCACTTCGCCCAATACCCACTTCGTACACAGGCCGTGGTTCAGGGCGAAGTGGTTCAGGGCGAAGTGACTGGAAAACTTGTTTTGACCGTTTTCTTAAAAGTTAGACGCAGTACGGAGCTGGTTTTTGCTCAGGTTGGTTTTAATCATGCATATCTTCAATCACATAGAAAAAAATAAAACTAATTGTAACAGTTTACCAATCATGTGTACGCATAGGCCTATATAGCACAAAGACGCAATAATAGACAATTTTAGACATCATTTTCATTCTCAGTGACGCAGAATCAGTTTAGGCCTAGTTTGACTAAATTGGCGGAAGAATTTTGGCTGTAAGCCAATAACCAGCAAAGTGAGGATTATTATGACTTCTTCAGATTTCCTTTATACCAGCATAATTATACTATAGGCTATAATATGTAAGATAGTTGAGAACGGTACCCGCATAACGTTTGGCTTTCTATAAGTCAACAGCCCAGTGTTTGTTGCAAACAATTGGCGCGTTTCATGAGACAAATTAAATTCTTTCAGACACCACGCTTGTCCATGTTATTTTGATGACAGCTGTTAAAACCGGCCTGATATACTGGTACTTTGGTTGACATAACAAATCTCGTCGCGCAGAAATCGTTTAATCGGTACCAGCACACAAGAACGCGAAAAAATGTAAACATTTGCATTCAGTTTGTGCTAACCCCATTCCGCGACTATAAAAAAAGTAACATGACATCTTGATCATAAAAATTGTTATTTAACGTCTATTGAAAACTTTAGATTTACCCTCAGAGGTTATATTTTTAGCGCGTCCACATTTGGAATTTCAGACGAAAAGATGTCGTATTAACACGCAGTTGGATTTTTTTCTCTTATCACAGCGTGTGAATGTCTCTCGAGATGCATAGGCCCAGTGTATTCGAATTCAATAGTCAGGGAAAATTATCTGACATCGGGCAAATCTGGGTACTAAATCCTTACCAAATAATTTCTGTCTACTAACGCCCCTTAAAAAGTTGAAATTCCAAAAGAAAGGTATAATTGAAACCCAAAAAGGAACGTATCATGGAGATGTAAATTACAAAAGAAAGGTAATTGAAACATAAAAAGGAAAGTATCATGGAGATGTAAATTACAAAAAAAAAAGGTAATTGAAACATAAAAAGGAAAGTATCATGGAGATGTAAATTACAAAAGAAAGGTAATTGAAACATAAAAAGGAAAGTATCATGGAGATGTAAATTACAAAAGAAAGGAAATTGAAACATAAAAAGGAAAGTATCATGGAGATGTAAATTACAAAAGAAAGGTAATTGAAACATAAAAAGGAAAGTATCATGGAGATGTAAATTACAAAAGAAAGGTAATTGAAACATAAAAAGGAAAGTATCATGGAGATGTAAATTACAAAAGAAAGGAAATTGAAACATAAAAAGGAAAGTATCATGGAGATGTAAATTACAAAAGAAAGGTAATTGAAACATAAAAAGGAAAGTATCATGGAGATGTAAATTACAAAAGAAAGGTAATTGAAACATAAAAAGGAAAGTATCATGGAGATGTAAATTACAAAAGAAAGGAAATTGAAACATAAAAAGGAAAGTATCATGGAGATGTGAATTACAAAAGAAAGGTAATTGAAACATAAAAAGGAAAGTATCATGGAGATGTAAATTACAAAAGAAAGGAAATTGAAACACAAAAAGGAAAGTATCATGGAGATGTAAATTACAAAAGAAAGGTAATTGAAACATAAAAAGGAAAGTATCATGGAGATGTAAATTACAAAAGACACGTAATTGAAACATAAAAAGGAAAGTATCATGGAGATGTAAATTACAAAAGAAAGGTAATTCAAGCACAGAAAGGAAAGTATTATGGTAATAAAAATTACAGACAAAAACAACGACAAGCAAGAAATACCAAATATCATAAGAATGTACAATGTATATTACAGAAAGAAGTTAATCCAGGCAATAACATTGATAAATAACAATAAATACAATACAGATGACAACTACAGAAAGGAAAAAGTTATAATGTCGAAAAATAATTTTTTTTTAAAGTAAAGGCTATGAAAACACACACATACAAAATGTAATCGAGGATTTTAAGAAGAACACACGGAGGGGTCCAGACTGATTTTGTGCTGTGTGTCACAAAATTGCTCTTTTAAAGTCAAGTTAAAAAATATATATTAAAGACAAATACAAATACATTCAATATATTCGTGATCAGTATTTTTTTGCATTACACAAAATGTTACGTTGCAAAATGACAAGAAAAAAAACCGACTATAAAAGTGTTGATAGCACAACAAACACCACTTTTTTTCTTGTAAAAAGGTACCATTGTGGGAGGAGAATTCATTGCCAACTGAAAGTATTTTTAATCGACTGCAAGCGGTCTTTTTTATTCATCCAACACAAAAATCATGCATGGATTTTCAGGTTCTCAAGTATTACTGCGTCTACGTGGCTGAAATTTCTACAAGGCAGTTTATCAACATTATTCTTTACATGTATTTACATGTAATACTGTTGTTGCTGGAATTCATAAAAAAAATAAGTTCTACAAATGATATAAATAATGGCCTTTAATACTGTAATCAATTTTGTTCACCGTCTTCAATTCCTAACAGACGGCAATATCGCCTAGTTACTGCAGTAACCACGGCCTGTGCATCTGAGATTTTGACATCTGAGATTTTGACATCTGAGATTTTGACATCTGAGATTTTGACATCTGAGATTTCCACTAAAATAAACAATCACAAATGTTCGCTTTCTAAAATTAAAATGTCCTCTGGTAAGTTTTGAAATTAGATTTCGGTATAATTTCCCTAGATTTGAGCAAACGAAACTTTTTATACGTGAATTCATCCTAAGTGTGAGATATAAATGTCTGGAGGACATAAGTGCACGAAACAGTTACGGTTTATGTCCTTAGTTACCCCCGTGACGTCACGCATAAATTAACATAAAGTTGTTTTATCAAGACCCACCTAAGTATCCCACGCATGATATATTAATGTATGAAGGACATAAGTGCATGAAACAGTTACGGTCTATGTCCTTAGTTTCCCCCAGACATCACGCATAAATTAACATAAAGTTGTCTCATCAAGACCCACCTTATATCCCAAAATGTCTGAAGGACATAGGCCTAAGTGCATGAAACAGTTACGGTTTATGTCCTTATAGTTGCCCCCGTGACGTCACGCATAAATTAACATAAAGTTGTCTCATCAAGACCCACCTTATATCCCACGCAAGAGATATAAATGTCTTAAAGAGGAAGAATCCCCCTTGACGAAAATCCAGCATTTAGGCTTTTTTTGATAGTCCAAACATCCCTCTTGCCGACGTGGATTTTTTTTTTTTTTTAATTGTCGGTTTTAAGTGGATAAATTGCAAGCAAAAGTCGCTTTTCGAAAATGAGATTTTCGCGATTTCTGAAACGCTCATTAGGTATTCATGATATGCGCGTGACCGCGTGACGCAATCCTGAGAAAGAGAAGTCAACACGATTGTTAGCTCCATACGTTTACACGCAAAAAACCTGGAAAACCGTCTCTGTTAGATGGTATTTTTTGAAGAATTGTGTTGGTCCAAAAAGCCAGATATATGCCCAGTAGCTGCGTGGTTGTATGTTTTACCAGACACTATGAAAAAAAAAGAGCAGAAAGATTTTCTTTTCTATTACCAAGAGAGAGAAAAATTAGTCGCTCATTCTAACTTGCACCGGCCGATGTAACACGTGGCAACTATACGGCCCGCAGTGAACCGTTAAATGCTGCAAACAGACCGCTGTAAATACCTCTCGTTCCGTGACAAAACCACCTGTCGCAATGCACCAGTATTTACTTCAAAAGAGCTTTATTGTGAGCTACAATTTCACCGTTTTTTCACAAAACAGATAATAGTAGATTGTTGTCATATTACATGAAGTGTTTTTCACGTTTGTATTTTGAATTATAAGGACGAAACAGGCATGATAAACATTCACTTCGTGTATTTTCCATTCAATACTGCACAGGCCGTTTTGTATGTTTCTCAGGATGACGTCAACACCCTGTTGATAAACAGACCAAATGACCTCGAGCGTTTCAGAATTCGGGTGAAGAGGGTCGGAACTGCTTTACGTTTTAAGCAAAAGCCTGTCGATTTTTTCTGAAAAACAAGTTGTGATGGTGTTGTAGACACATACACCTCCACGATAAACAGAAAAACTCAAAAAATGTGGAAGGGGAGATTCTAGCTGTTTAAGGACATAAGTGCGTACTAAGAAAACTTCAACCGATGTATTTTATATTAATGTTTGTATTTCACTTAACCTTGTGCCTCGCGGCCAAGGCTAGTAAAATACATACACCACAAGTCTTGCGATAATTGCGCTCGTTATGAAGATTTACATCTGGCAGACTATTTGTCAAAATCCTGGCAGGTTTTTAATTTGGAGAACGCAGAGCTCTGGAATGTATTTATTTGTCCAGATGCCAACATTTATTTATTTTCAGATGATTTAATTTCACCACATGCATTTTTTTCGGTATATCTGTTTTTGGATTTAAATTCCGTAGGCCTACTACGCCATACACTCTAAAAACACTTAAATACAATAAGGGTCAGCTGCATGGTGCAATTGAAAATCAGTCAGTATGACAAGATTTTCTAATCGGGGTGACTAGAATCCTCGTAATTTCAAATAGATATCTAGTTAAAACAACTACCAGGCGGAGTCAGATTCATTCGGAAGGGATGTAAAGCCGTTGGTCCAGTGTGTTAGGTTTCGGTAACGCACTTTAAAGATCCCAGAGCATTCTTTCGTGAAGGGCAAGGGGAGGGATTCCCCGGTGTCTCTGGCAGTTTCTAATTCAACTTAGAAGTTGATATACTATAGTTATTCGAATATCTATTTTAATTGATCTCATTCCTGTAATTGGCGGTTCTTCCGCTGTTGGATGTGGTTAATAAATAAATAAATACATGTACATGGGGCCCGGGTACGGGTGGGTCATAGAGTAGAGTTGGAAATCTCGAGTCCTTGGAATGCACTGCAATGAAAAAAATCCTTGGTGAGATCTTACCAGATATTTGAGAGAATAAAAGATGTGGCCAGAAAAAGTTTGAGAAAGAAAGGAAAGGATCATGGGGCATGCGCGGTTTCCGCGCTTTGCTGCATTCCCAACCACGCTTCTGCTGCATCAGCTCCACTGCAAAAGACGGTGCCGCCGGACAAAATAAATCTCATTATTAAAAATGTAACTAAAATAGCATAACTATTTATAACTACCTCCTCGCGAAGGCCCTTTCGCGAGTATTTCTAGTCATTTATCAGTAATTAAGCCTTCACGGTCAGCTGGGTGCAAGGTTTTGACTGTTTTTTAGTCAAATTTGACTAAGTGTTTACTGTTTAGTACAATGTAGGCCCCTATAGCGACTATCCTTCAAAATAACGCCAGCAAAACAAGATACATGTAGATGATTTCGCTGTTTTTTATGTGTTTATGTCAAATAATTTGCTTGTTAATTATTATTTATTATCGAGTGCAAATCTTTCAACCTTTCCCCTGGGCCGAGTGCCCCAATCTGACGCCTTATTGTGACCCATGAAGTACCTCCCCAGTCAAACTTGAAACACTGTCTCGTGAAAACCAGCCTTTCAAGTCTAGCCCAATCATTTTGATTAAGTTAAACCGGGAGGCACTTGTCAAACATTCGGTTTAATTAAACCTGTCACGAATGTTTCACATTGAACGTGGAATGGTCTGGTCTGTATGCCAACTGTCGTATCTTACACGTAATTAATTGTCACGATCAACCATTTCGTATCCGGCGTCGCATAACAGCGTGTTGGGATAAAACAGGAATGCTTCCGGCTGAGTCCACGAAGGTTGGATGTGGAGGGATGGGGTAACGGAAGCGAAATGGTGACTGGGGGACGACAAATAATGTCTCGGACTAACTGCTCAACTGATCGATTGGCAAACATATAAGATCAATCGCTTTCAAACCACGTCGTGCGGCTTAAACAATATACGATAAAGTCAGCGAAAGCTTACTAGGCGTTTGATTTGTTTATACGCAAATAGGATAGCAAACAAATCACAGTGAGCGTAAATTTATCTTAAACACAGATTACATTTAAAACTAAAATCAGACATGTTGTTCATTAAAGCAGAATATTTCATCATTTTATACGTAAGAGTCTTTGAAATATTAATTACACTCTGTAATGCAATTGTGAGTTCAGACGGAATTTCGTTGTTCATTATGGCATCTTCGGCAATGCATAGTTCCGAGTTTGCCTAGTTAGCCCCACCCCCTTGGATATTGTTGCTATGGCTCACACGCTATCGTCAAAATGGCGACACACAACGCACAAAGCAATGGGACTTTCAACGGAAAGCACATTCATTGGAGAAAACTCAAAGGTAGGCTATTCATGTTTCAGGGTCGACAGTTATCTTACAACACACTGAGTAAAGGGCCAGTAATACAGGGATGTCATATCATGACATACGTGCTTTCGTACCTTTTGAACAACGAAACGACCGGCCTTGAAACCAAAAATTCACCCGGATCATCGCATACAACACTACAAATCGTATGGGGCAGAACATCGCGTGATGTTGTGAGCGTACAGTGCACTTTGACCTATGTGGGTGATGTCTGCTAGCTCTGTTGTGATTGGTCGGCGGGTTCGGTTGATTGACAGGTCGGAACTATGCATTGAGATCAACTACACAATATTCAACTTTATACTTTATTATCAACTTGAGTTGACAAAGAAGGAGATGCAGTTTTAGAAGTGGGAGAAAAAAACCCAGATAAATCTCCTGGGAAAAACCCACGCGGTTAAGGGACTGCAAACCCAATCCACATACACGGTCGGAATCGAACCCGGAACGCCAGAGGTGAAAGGCAAGGGAAAGAGCTACTGGCATGCATATTTTATATAAAGGCACTATATACCAGCCTCGCTCTGGCGTCTGCTTTAATCAATGTTAATGAGATAATGGGTTGAACGGGCTTACTGTAACATTCCACATAGACATCTGACAATTACTGAATGGCAAGACCTCATACGTTTTTAATAATAGCCAAAGTGCCTCTCCAATTTGCCATTTGAAGCCACTTCTGTTAATGCCCGCTCGAAACATCAAGTTTTTTTTGAAGGCTACATAGCACTGAAAAAGACATGTCTTATGGTGTGGTTTAAAGGCAGTATATGATTGGTATCTCGAGGAATCAGAAATGTTCACAGATTTACACCTAACTTACACAATATAAACACGATGACGGTAGAAAACTTCCCCTAAAATGGTTTTGTCTGAAGTACTATATAGTCTTTGAGAAATTAGCGAAACAATTATTTTTCGTCTCGAGACGTAAATTCATTTCGCCCCAAAACCACCTCGCCCTGGATCACTTCGCCCTGAAGCACTTCACCCAAAGGCCATTTCGCCCCACACCACTTCGTCCAAACACTACCTCGCCCAAATGCCCCAAAACAACTTCGTACACAGGCTGTGGTTCAGGGCGAAGTGGTTTTGGGGCGAAGTGACTGTAAACCATTTTTTGACCGTTAATTTGTTTGATTTTTGCTCATGTTGGTTTTAATCATGCATACCTTCAATCACACAGGAGGATGAAACTATTTGTAACGGTTTATCAATCATGTATACTACCTTTAAGATCGGCTGAAATATTTCCATCAACATGCTGTCTCATTCTGAAATTTTTCCCCATTTTATGATTAATTTTAATTATTAATTTCATGGCATTTTTAGGAATATAAATGTTATCATTATTCTGCAAGGAATTTTAAAGACTTGTAATAGCAACTATACTGACAAATTCCAAACTGACACCGGCAGATGTTGAGCCACTGCGTTACACGTCTTTTCATTTGCAAATGTTGTCGCAAAAGAAAGCACTGGACACCCCCCCCCCCCCCCCCCCCCCGCCCCCTTTTCCTGAAGGCCCTATTAGCTATAGGCCTACAGGATTAGCATAACATTTAAGTTAATTTATTTAAAACGTATTATTCATGTAACTTGAAACAAACAGGAAAAATCCTGAGAAAAAACCCCACACGATCAAGTACAGAGGCTGAAAAATCAAATCCACATGTTGGACGGGAACCGGGGACGCCAGAGGTGAAGTGCTTTTGACTGGAACCCCTCGGGCATAGATTCAGAAAGACACTAACACAGGGTCCCAGATGGTTTAGTAATAGGTAGAGCGCTGGTATCTTAAATAAGAGGCGATGGGTTCAAATCTCCACTTGGCACGGTCAAAGTTGTTTGCTCCGTTTATCCATGCAGTAGGTAAATCGTTTACGAGCCAATTGCACTATGAACAACTAACAATGGAAATTGGGCACACACCATTGTTAATAACAATGGTTTGTGCCCAATTTCCATTGTTATAGTTGCTCATATATTGTTGGCTCATACGGCCGGTACTCATCCCCGTTTTCCGTTTCATAAAGTGACTAGGACCAATGCTACATATATACTGATCCTCCTGGATGGGATGAAAGTCCGTCTACCCCCAGCAACTATTTGGTTTCCCCAACCGTATTTGCTGGTACCCATTTGTACACCTGGGTGGAGAGAAACAACGTGGAGTGATTAAGTGTCTTGTCCAAGGACACAACGCGGTGCAATGGCCAGGCTTCGAACCATGGACCTCTCGACCGAAAGTCCAACACACTATCCACTATAGACCACCAAGTCTCCACTAAAAATTTCACCGTAAGGTTTTCTTGCAATCAGTGTTGTCAAAAATCTTTGATTGACACGTATTTCTGGGAAAGATTTTAAAACGACAAAAATATGGCGCTGGAAATATGGCGCTGGAAATAAGCCGCTTAGCAGAGCGTCATAGGGCCTATACTAAACAGATGTCGTGGTGCAAAAACCTAAATTATGCTGGGTTTTAAAACTTAAGCGATTGATTTCGACACGAGTTTACTAAAGTGGATAAAATATTAACTCCTGAGTTTCTTTGTGTTTTTTCTCCCTTCGCAGCTGTCAGGAATTTATGCCCACATAAAGACGACTTACCTAGTCCAAATCCTTTTGGATAACACGCTAAAAAAGAAGTATAGCAAGGAAAGAAAAAAATTTCTTTCATAAAAGTATAAATCTTGTCAATCGCTTTCTATCCGATTTTCGCGTGAAGATGCTTATCAACCTAACTCCCGTTTTGTTGATGCAGAGTTCGCCGTATTCCCGGCAGTTTGGCCTAGGGGGAGCTCTTACAAACAAAGCGTTTTCGACCCGAAGGGGCGATCAATTTTCTCTTCTATCGTGAGTCAACAACTACGTGCATTATGGTTTCTTGAGATTGGGTCTTTGTTTGGTGAGCTGTGTTCAGGAAGCAAGAACAGATGAATCTGGATATACCTTCCCGACCTCGTGTCTCGTTACTCTAGCGGCTGACGTTTCCTGAAATATCGTCTCTCTTTATGTAACATGTTTGCAGTGTCCAGGGACAGCGGGGTGACAGAGCTTTTTATGGGTGGGAGGATGGTAATTTTAGATCGTACGATTTGAGGCGCTTGCTTGCTTGAACCTGGATTTACAAGATTTCGATGTTGATTCTGCTCTATTTCATTTGTTGGACGGTTTCGCAGTGTGAAACTCTGACTGGCACAGACGACTAAAGTGAAAACGCAATCCTTTGTGTGTTGCCAGGGTTACTGGGTCTACACTAAAATACTAAAACCCGTGAACTGTTTCCATGCGCTTTAGCAATGGACGTTTCAGATTACCAGCAAATGTTTAGACCCAAGCATCATGGCAACTGATGTCACACTTTAGTAGTCTATTAACATGTTTTGCAAGGATAGCATACATTGTATTGACGTATTTCCTCTCGCAGACTAATTTTTTGTTGCTATGTGGTGCACGCGGCAGATGTATGTGACGTACAGAAGCAATACTGTGTTCACCGTAAGAGAGAATGGCATAAAGCAACCAGACTGTTAGTTCCTAGGCATTGGCGTGCACAACATAGTAATAACAGCATAGTACGTACGTGAATGTCCAAACTGCATCTCCATTTAAAAGTGAAGAATTCGGAGCACAAAGCAACACCTTGGAGCAGCGGGACGCGCTAAATATGCTCCGGGGTATTCCGGTAGACACCTCGGAAATATCGGTCATGTTTGTTTTGTCATTCACATTCCCAAAGCAACACCTCACCAAACTCAGTATGGGTGAGGACACCACAAACGTAGTCGTCAAGGGTTAGAAAAACACTCATCAGCCATGACATTCCTAAGATATGCAGGAAGAAAAGATTTTAGGCGGGACAAGGGTATGTGGATGAGAACACACTGAAAAACTAGAGATGCTATGTCTGTTGGTAACAGAACATAATGTGTACTGCTATATCTACACTGGTGTATAATGTAAAAGGTACAGTTGTAGTCAGAAGTTTACATACAACTGTGTTAAAACTGGTGTGCTTAAACTTGCGTTTAAACAATTTTTGTAACAGACTTTTAATTACTTAAGTCGTGATTTTGTGGAATTCCTAATGTGCTTGCAGTACTTAAAACATAGCTTGCACACCTTGCAATGGTTCGGGTAGTCCTGTTTACAATTTTAGGTGATGATGGTAGTGGTGTACATGTATGTAAACTTCAACTGTACGTGTACATGTACAGGTTTATAAAAATCATAATAAATCAACAAATGATGTCATACTAATGTAACTACACTATTTTTGTACAAAGTGGATACAAATTCTACAGAGTTTCAGTGATGCGTCGTACTATGGGCGCAGCCATTTTGTCCGAAAACTGGACAAGGATAGACTTTTTGCGTATAGCTTTCTTTCTCGCGCGCTGCCATAGAAATTCTATATTTAGAAGACAATTATCTTTTTAAAGGAAAAGTCCACCCGCTGTTGTGCTGTCTAGTGTACGTATGTGTGCATCACACAGCGTGGTTGTGTGACATTCGTCTGGCACGGCCGGTCGTGTACGGTGTGGACGTGACGTAATAAGCTCCCGGATGTGGCGCGAATTTTGAAAAACATGGCGGCGCGCATATCAAATAGGAATTGGACTTTGGAGCTAAGATTTGGGTATTAATCTACGGTTAAAAAAATTTCAACCAGCCGAATTGAATACTGTATGGATTGTTCTTTTGTAATGTGATAGATTAACCCAGGCCTGGAATTCTCCTTCAAACTTCCAGATGCCAGAATTACAATGATCTTGTCGTATCTCACAGTACCTGTTGCTTGTTTAATTAGTTTAAACTCATTACAAAATTGTAAAAAAACCAAAACAGCTGTTTACTTCGAAAAACCTTGCCAACGGCTAAATTGTAAACAACATTGCAAAAAAGGTCGCAAATGTCACCTAGCTAAATCGTCATACAAGATTTAATAACTACTTGGCGGTTGAAATCGCGTTGGCCACTACACGGCAGGTGTAAAACGAGGACAAACTGTGATCGATTTCAAATGCACGGACATTGGGGTCAAATAATTGACCCAAATCGATAATGACCCTTTGTGACATTTTAGGAGTACGTTCTGTAACGTCCAACCAATGACCATAACAAATTATGACCCAAAATCAAGGTATCGATAGAAATTAACGATAAAATGTTTATGCAAAAGTAATATCTTGGTATAGGCCTACAGTTGCGCATTCATTAACACCAAGGGGTCTCAGTTTATATAGATATATATATTTTTTTTTACGAAATTTGCTAGTGAAAAGACGCGTGACGTAATACAATTGCCCAGAAGGCGAGGCTGCTAGTGATAATTTGTCAGTAGGCGCAGCTGCACGGTAGAGCATCTGTCTGGTGTGTCGGAGGTCTCGGGTTCGAATCCTTATACGAGGATAAAATGATTTTTTTTCCATCCCACGTTTACTAAAATATAGCAACACCTCAAACAACCCCATTACAGTAATATAATTTACATATTTTAAGGGTTTTGTTTTTCGTCTGAAATGTAAAACAAAATATTTTTTTCTGTAGCTTAAACACCTTTTGTTGTCAGTTTTACCAACGGGAGACAGTGTACTTGCAAGCTTTCAAATTGTCCCTACAAAGTTAATTTAGCTACAACAATCCGGAGGTTTCAAGGTCCGTCTGCGTCTCATCTGGAAACATCGCCAGTGACGTCACAACGAGGATTTATATCAATCAGTTTAATCTTAAAAGAAACGATAAAAAACCGAAACCAATTGCCTGGCTAAACCTTGCCCGTATCCAACGTTTTCTCTCGGTAAATTGTTTCCGAAAACCACCTGAGGCCAAGTATGTGTAATCCGACATTCACTCGTTCACGGACACGGGATAAAACATGCTTTCGCTGTGCTAAACTATTCCAATTTTCGAGAGAGAGAACAGTATAGGCCTATAAGGAGGAAAAATAGCCAGCAGGTTGGAACTCTTCATGTTACAGTGGCGCGTATATACACGTGATTGAGGATGTAATGTGTATGATAAGGTTGCACACAAGTAAATAGGGCTCCCATAGGAATCAATGCTAAATTCCTAATTTTTAAAAATCATTTAAAAATACTCACAACGTCTGGAGACAGCAACCAAAATACTCATTGAAATCTCATCTTTTTAATTATGTTCAATTTTATGGGGGTAAACTGTCACTTTTATTCCCGATTTGCCACATGAAACAAAACTACCCCTACGAGAGTGACAATTGCCAAACAGACCAGCGCCATTTTAGAAAAAAAGTTACATTCGTTACTGGGAAAAATAGGGCAACCTTCACGAGCTACATTCTCCAAAATTTCCAGCTCGCAATTCTCTCTAATGTAGAAGAATTTGAGGGTAGGCCTATATATACAAAATATTCATGAGCTCAGCGCACGTATCCCTGCCTATATTTACTTGGGTGCACCCATAAAAACCAACCTGTACCTGATCTACGTTCTGAGAAAATGTTGAAAAACCGTGTCCATGTTTTCATGAAATTGTGTGAAACCATCGTCCTGTTTAGGCTGGTTTCCAGGTTATACTGCATGGAAACATCGATATATATCACTGGATGCAGCAACGACGTCTAAAATTGAAGCCATTGTACGCCATTGTACTCCCCAAATACGATGTCTTACCTAGACTGGTCAATAGTGGTCATACTGTCTTCACTATAGTCTACATGTGTTAAGTGGAATGCAAGCGATCGCATGGACCAGGGAGCAGTCTAGGCAGAGCATTGTTTGGCTTCATAGCCAACTGCTGTTGCATACTTCATTCAGTGATTATATATCGATGCATGGAAAGCAGATTCATACAAAAATCGTTCACTAGACTGATTTTAAGGGGCACAGTTTCGTTCGCATGAGGGTGCTCTTGTAAAAAGTGCGTGTGCACACTCATGTATATAAATGTATCTTTAAAGGAGCGTGACCAGATCACATTTTTGAGCCGCCCATTTTTCCCCATGGGTGTTGAGATTTTGATACCATATCATGTGTCGCATTTTTTTCTCATTACCATTCTGAAATGTCGAGCCCTCAATCCGTATAAGCCTATTTTTCTGGGGATATCGTTAAAAATCCACCGAAGTTAAAGTAAACTAATTTATCCGGTTGTTCCATAAAGCAGTGCATTGATTACGCCAACCTTTTTGCTTCCACGTCCAGATCTTGCAAATTTCCTGTTTTCTTCCCAGCATGGATAGTATTTTGGGGAGGTATTTTATTTGATTCTTAGGTTAAAACGAAATTCATTTTCTGGAAAATCTGAACACGCCCCCTTAAAGGCACAGGCTCGTCAGCAATGCGCGCGCGCCAATTTCGTGCCACGAAATACGCAGCTCCATGCCTTTGCTATAAAGCTGCGTATTTCTGGGTAAGAATTTGGCGCGCGCGCATTGCTGACGAGCCTGTGCCTTTAAAGTTCCGCTTCATTTGCTATTGCGCAAATTATTACAAAATTTGAGGTTGAGCGATGTGGGCTATTTCATGCCTGCGTAAACACGAAAAGTGAGGGCAGGAAAAAAATGAAGGGAAAATTATCCATTAACAATGACGCAGGTCCTTCCAATTGTGCTCGGCAAATCAGGCGTCATGTATAGGCCTATAGATGAAATGTAGTTGATTCCAATGTTGATATAGCTATACGGGTCTACTCCATGCACCAAAGCACAACGAATTTCAGTTTTGACATCACACGTACTAGTTTGAAACCCAGCGACTACATGTATTTTGCACCCCGACCGATCACAGATAACGTTTTTCGTACTGAAGCTTATACGGTAAGATGATTTTTCAAACTTTAAGAATCCAATTTATCTAGTAAATCTCTCAATTTCGGCAACATGTAAAATTGAAGCTGTTTTTCTGTATAGGCTTATGTAAACTATGTAAGAGCCGTGTTTGTGTGACAAATTCAGTAGTATACTCTATACAAAAGCTATCGTATTGTGCCGTCGGAGATAACTATAGCCAAGTATTTAGACCGCAGAATTATATAAGGTACATTTGAAAATAAATTGGCTATAACATAGATTCGGACCATGAGACAGGCTGAAACATTTCAAGTGTTTTCTAAGAAAAGGTTTTTCCCACTCAGTGGGAAGGTTTTTCAATTTTCCCACTTTGTATTTGCTGGTGCATGATAACCCTGTTCACAGGAAAATATTCATGATAAACTTTTCTAAATTCTTACCAATAGACCTTATGCATAGCGGCCATGACAGAGGGCAGGTCTTCATATTCAAATGATGTGACAATTAGACCCACAAAGTGCCTACTCGTGCATGACGCACTGTGACAATGTGACTGCCCTCTATCATGGCCGCCGTGCATAAGGTCTATTAGAATCCCATTTCAAAGAAAAATAATAAAACTTGTGGGAAAAAATTGAAAAGTTGATCGTGGCTTCAGACAGTTTTTAAAAGTGTTTTATAAGAAAATCTTTAATTTTTCCCACTCTTAAATCCGTGTTTTAAAGTCATTTTAAAGAAAACTATATAATATGATAAACTTCTCAATTTGTCCTCGCGCGCGCATTGACGAGACTCTGCCTTTAGGTATAGACATGAAAAAACGCAACACATTTTGATCGGAATCTTGTTGATCAATCGATGCATACAGTGTGACTTAACGCATACTTTGTGACTTGGAAATGATCAGGTCAGATTAATTTTTCCTTTAGTTCAATGAGGTTTGTTGTCACGGTTTAACGATTATGGCCAGAATGAAAAAATAGCAACGAATGATTCTGCATTTTTACCATTCATAATACAGAATTTCACAAGGTCGAATTTTATTATTTGACTGACGACGGAATTTGAGACCCAAAATTTGTTCCCATGCATACAAAGTGCAAAAAAGGTGTTGTACACGGAGTCCCAAATCATGTTTTGTGCACTTTTTACTCCGTGTCAAAAAACATGTTCTACTTTTAATCTTAAAGGCACAGGCTCGTTATTAATGCGCGCGCGCCAAATTCGTGCCACGAAATACGCAGTTCCACGCCTTTGCTATGTAGCTGCGTATTTCGTGGCACGAATTTGGCGGGCGCGCATTGCTGACGAGTCTGTGCCTTTAAATAACCTTGTTGTTTTTCAACGGATTTAAACCAAAATTTCACAGGTTGAGATTTAAACGCCATACGAAAAAAAAGCAATTTCAGATATCGCTACTTTTGACTTGGTCTCCTTCAATGTCAATACGTCGCTGGTGGTGGATTACGTCGGTGATGGAATGTGTGTGCTGAGCCGAACGCTTCTGAGGAAATGCGGGATCACTCCAAATGTTACGCAAACCATCTTGATCATTCCGCGCAATTCATCATGCAAAGTGACCTCAGACATACATGATGCCAAGTCGAAAGTGGCAAATTCTGAAATTTAGGGTTTTTCTCGTATGGCGTTTAAATCTCTACCTCTTGGACAAAACTGATGAAACTCACTCAAGGAAATTTGTCAGGTCTTGTTTACATGATGTGAAATTTTTGTTTAAATCCGTTGAAAAAAATTAATGTTATTCAAGATCAAAAGCTGTACAATGAATATCTTTTGCGGATGAAACTTTAACAAATTCCAAATGTGTAAAGAATGTCGATAAACTGCCTTGTAGAAATTTCAGCCACATAGATACAGTAATACCTTTTTTTAGAGAAAGGTACCATTTTACACCGAAAAAAACAAAACATACAGTGTGGTCTTTGTTACCATTGCTATCAACACTTTTAGTTGGTTTTTTCTTTTCTTGTCAACTCGTGAAGTAAAATTTTAGGTCACTGCAAATGATGTATTGGGGCTTTAAAGGCCATTGTGGGTTGTTATGGCCGAGCGGTCTAGCGCGTCGAACTCGAGTTTCTGTGCCAGTACTAGAATGTGGGTTCGATTCCGTGACACTTGTGCTCTTGAGCAAGGCACTTAATCACACTTGTTCCGTCCTTCGGAAGGGATATAAAGTCGTTGGTCCAGTGTGTTACATGTAACGCACTTTAAAGATCCCAGAGCATTCTTTCGTGAAGAGCAAGGGGAGGGATTCCCCGGTGTCTCTGGCCGTTTCTATGTTTTATTGATCCCATTCCTGTAATTGGCGGTTCTTCCGCTGTTGGATGTGGTGAATAAATAAAAATAAATTGTATCATTTGCAACGACCCAATTTGTTTTGTCATGAGTTGACAAGTGTTGATAGCAATGGTAACAAACGCCACATCAATTTATTTCCGTCCAAAATGGTATTTCATGCTGGAAATTGACAACCGAAGGTGGTTTTCTAAACAAATTACCATTCACGTGTACGCAGGTTTTTTGAAGCATTGATGCATCTAAGTATAGCTAAAATTTCTTCAGGCTGATGACCTACAGATGTGTTATATAGGCCTACTCTTATTCCACGAATCTGTAAACAGTTTTATCTTGCAAATGGTACATAGGCCTTTAAAGTGGTAGTATTTTTTTACGCATATTATGGTGTTTTCTTCGACTATAGTTTTTTCAATTTTCATGCGAACCTTTTCAATTAAAGCGTACTATAGTGTTGAAACTTTTGTTCGTAAAGAACTCCCAAAGGGCCCTTTCGCGAACCGGACGGATTTGGTGGTTTCAAGTACATCCACAAGATTGTGCCGAGTCTATATTGTGCCTCGGATTAAAAACGTGGGTTTTGAATGAAGCATAACAACCGCTTCCTAGATATATCATAAGTAATTCACACACTTCTGGTTAAGGCTTTTGCTTGAGGGAGATATTTCATTTCCTGTATAAGTTTTGTCTAAAACATTTCAAGCACAAAATTCAACTCATATATAAAATCAGAGATTTCTCAAAAATTCGATCAGATTATTTTTATTAGTTAAATTAACAAAACATCTGTTCCTGAATTTGATAAATTGGTCTTTGTCAAATAATTATGACAAATAGTTTTTCTCGCTTAATTTTAACATAATCAGCCAAACTCGTTTCAGAATTATATTCGTATATCAGCGCGACATTTAAATAAATGCAGTTTTGAATCATCGTTCAATTATTTAAAGAGAGCATTCAGTTTGGTTTTTCGAGCGCACAGTCGGGAAAAATAAAATTTTTAAACTATGCTAATTTATTTTGGAAATACTGAGACGTGGTGGTCTGTAGTGGATAGCGCGTCGGACCTTCGGTCGAGAAGTGTTCGAAGCCCGGTCATTGCACCGCGTTGTGTCCTTAATTGGACAAGACACTTCACTCACGTTGTCTCTCTCCACCCAGGTGTATAAATGGGCACGGCAAATACGCGGGAAACCCAACCAATTGCTGGGGGTATAGACCTGCGATGGACTGGCATCCCATCTAGGAGGAGTAGCAAAGCTCCTAGTCAATCCATGTCATGGAAACTAATGACCTGTTGGGGAAACCCAACTAACTGCTGGGTGTAAACCTGCGATGGACTGGCATCCCATCTATAGGAGGAGTAGCAATGCTCCTAGTCAATCCATGTCATGGAAACTAACAACCTGTTGGGGAAACTCAACTAACTGCATGCTGGGATGAGTAACGAGCCGCATGGGCCGGCTCGTAAATCGAGAAAAAATTGCATTCAAATTTACAAATACGCTTATTAAATTTGGAAATACCAGTGAAGATTATTCAAATTCGCCCAAGCCTTGAGCCAAGAGCATATGGTGGGCAAATTAATTCACCATTTAGCAAATATATGTTCGCCATTTTGAAAGAAAGCTGATGGAATTTGCAAACTACATGTATTCTGTTTCGTATTATTTTTCATATCTTTCAATGGTTGTATCTTTCTGTCGCCCAAATTGGACAGAATTAATGTTCCTTAAAATCAAACGCTCTTTGACATTATAAGACGGTCGGAACAAAGTAAATCAAAAAGTATAATTATGTTTAATTCATCTTAAAGGAGTGTGACCAGATCACTTTTTTTACCCATAACTCCCCGGGACTTATATACCTTATGGGTCATGAGATTTTTATATCATAACATCCGTTATATTTTTCTGATTACGAAACTGAAACTCCCGCGCTTCTAGGCCGCATATTTCCGAGGATATCGTCGAAAATCCACCGATTATTTGTAAACTAATTTTCCAGTATCAACGTTTATCCGCTGAAAGCACACTCGATAGTTTTGTTAAATTTTTACTGGAAATTGCGAATGTTTTCGGGTTTTTGGGACATGGGAGGTGTGTATGGGAGTTACTTGATAATATTGGTAAGTTACATCGAAAACTATTTTCCAGAAACTCTGGTCACGCTCCTTTAATCTTGTCGCTTTGCGGAATAAGCAAATCCCATGGCGACATTTTGCGAAGAGTTATATATAGGCCTTTTTCCAAATCTCGACTTGGGCTTAGTCTCAGGCTCCGGCTTCAACTTAGACCTTTTCGCAAATACTGATTGAGTGAACTTAGACAAAAGACAGAGCTGTATTGTGGGAAGGTTGTTGGATCGCTATCCTTTCCACAATGCAGTTCTGTCTTTTGTGCAAAAGTATTTGTGAAAATGTATATGGCCACATGGAGCCGGAGCCTAAGCAGAAGTCGAGATTTGGAAAAGGTTTTTCTTTACAAACTAAAAGATTCATATATGATCATATTACTACATGTCTAGGTCGATCTGTGAACATTGATCGATTCGTCTTTGGCATTCCGAGACAAATTATTCACGACATGGAAGCTTTGTTCTCCAAGCATGAAATTGAATACAGAAAAAATGGGGGTGTCGAAAATGTGATCTGGTCACGCTCCTTTAAGATATCTTTTTATGAGCCTAAACGATAACTGAAGATGAATTTCTATAAAGGCATATGCACACATTTTCTAAGGGTGCCCTCATGTTAACGATAATGCCTCTGACTAAAGATACCATTTTATGATGGCTCCGTTTTCTGTGCAGTAGCCAGTGAAACTAGCCTAAATAGGACGGTATAGCTTTGCACAATTTCTTGAAAGCATGGACACAGTTTTTCATTGTTTCGGTACTGAAATGAGTTTTTATCATACACATCCTCAATCACACATGGAGATGACGCCGTTTGTAACAGTTTTCCAATCTTGTATAGGGCCTATTCTATCTTTAACCCGCATTAAAGATATCCGTGCGTTTTAGGTGTGGCACCGGAAAAATTAAAGGTTTGTTTGATTTGATATTTTTTTAGAAACATAAAAGTTATTCGCTTTTAAATGAGACATCAACGAAACAAATAACCAACGTTTAGTTATCGAACAATTAATGCATGTAAATTACTGTCAATTATTGGGGTTCGCCATAGTAATTCAAGGCCAAGTCTGACCTCCCGTGCTCGGCCTTTCAAATCTGTTTTCCAGAGGGCGCGCTGCACGCTCCGCACCACAGACCAAACATGGGAAGTCGGACCTGGACAAGTCTATAGGCAAGGCGCAAAAAATGCCGTATAAAAACAAAACAAAAATTCGTTCGGAGAAGAAAACAAATTAAATTTGCTGAGAACCACGGACTGTATATCTTTAAAGTTATAACACATCATTGGTAATCTCGAAAATCAGAAATGTTCACAGATTTACGCCTAACTTACACAATATAAACATGATGACCGTAGAAAACTTCCCCTGAAATGGTTTTGTCTGAAGTGCTATATAGTCTTTGAGAAATGAGTAAAACAATTATTGTTCGTCTCATGAGACGAAAATTCACTTCGCCCCAAAACCATTTCGCCCTGCACTATACTTCGCCCTGCACTACTTCGCCCTGAACCACTCCGCCCCAAAAGCCACCTTTTCGTCCGAATGCATGCACTTCGCCCCAAAATACTTAGTGCACAGGCCGTGGTTCGGGGCGAAATGGTTTTGAGGCGAAGTGACCGTAAAGCCTTTTTTGACTGTTTTCTCAAAAGTTAGACGAAGTACGGAGCTGGTTTTTGCTCAGGTTGGTTTTAATCATGCATATCTTCAATCACACAGGGAGATAAAACCATTTGCAACGGTTGACCAATCATGTGTTCTGCCTTTAAGCAAGGCGTCTTCCTTTCGCATTTCCGTGTCTAGCTGCGGGTACGAGTATGGTCACAATATTCTTGTTTGATTATAGACAGTTTGATTAGACCGCACCACTAAATCTCCAGAATTTGACGCCTTTTTCGAGTTCCTGCCGTCGCCAATATTAGTCGCCAAACACTCGCTTTGGGTTTTATATTTGCAGTTTCTTTCTCCAGATGAATGTAATATTATCTTATATTTCTCTCTTTTATTTCTTATTTTGTAACAGCGGCGAACGACTGAGAAGATTTGATAACTCGCTTTTAACTGGCCGTTTTCTCGGAGTGATCGCAAGGAGTGCTTAATCCAATCACGAGGGAGCTGCTTTTATGTCGAGGCATCTGATTGGCTGGAAACTAATGCCAAGCGAGCTTGGTACGACGCTCCCGATTGGCTGGAATCAAATGCAGACGGCGGCTTTTACGCTCTTGATTGGCTGGAATCTCCTGGGCTTGGCGATCGTTGGAAACGGTAAGATTATAAAAAACAAACTGGTCATTCAAGAAAGCCCGTTTCATGATTTCCGTATACGCGAATCCGGTAACTATGGGGACTCCTTCCCCCCTGCGCTTCCGCCATAACTGCCATGAAGCGTGCGTTCTATGTTATTGTTAAAATTGAATAGTGCACAACGCGCTCCCTTTGTGTGCACAGGCTTCAACAAAGAAGGCGCAAATTGTTCGAAGTGACAACATATTGTAACATACAGTTCATGGCACTGGATGGCCCCCAGTTATGGCGCACTACGTACAGAGAACAGGTCCTCGGCCTGGTCCTCGGATTGGTGTATATAAACGTTGGCGACTATTCAGGAAATTACGAGCTTGAAGTGTTTGTTTCTTTTTCCGTTTAAACAAAATGCAATTTCCTGGTTAGGAAAGTAAGAACTACACCAACCCCTTTTTATTGCGTTTTTTTAAACAAACAAACCAAACTTTTATTACGTAAATTTAACAACAAAAGGAGAAATATAGGCCTAATTTGAAAATGAGACAAAAACCTTGTATTATTAGAAATGAAAACAATGACGAACAAGGAATTGTGATATAAAAATATATAAAGGCCTTTTGCGTGTAGCAGCTAGTTGCACAATGTCTGGTGCCTCGAATTCTCCACTATCAAATGGAGGTGCAGTTTAGAAAGTCACATACTATGCCATTATTGCTACGTGATGCACATCATTGCCTAGCAACCAACAGTCTGGTTGCTTTATGCCATTCTCTCCTACGGTGAACACTTACACGGTATTGATTCTGTACTTCACACCTGTCGCGTGCACCACATAGCCACAAAATTTGGTCTGGTCATTTGAATATAAGTATACAACAGATGCTATTCATGCGAAACTAAGCACGCAAAAAGCTAATTTCCTTGTTATCAGCAGAATAGTAGTAGGCCTAAATGAACAGTGCTCATACTATTCGTGTTCAACTGCATATGTTCCCTCTCGCATTTGTTCCCAAATAACACTCGCATTCCGTAAATTTTGTTCAATTATGTGGTTGCCGCGGCTTTAATTGGACGGCCGGGCACGCGAGTCGTAATCCTCACTGACGCCCTCAAAATCCCGCTTGATTCTGTGAATACACGAACGTGATTGATTTCACAAACGAATGGTGAGATACTCTAATCATTAAATTGCTTTTTAAAAACCCATGGACGCATGCCTTTGCGCTTGCCGAACCTTGGGAAGCAAATTGGCTGTATACTCGGAAAGCCAAATTGAATTGTAGTTCTTTAAGACTGATTACACCGCAGACCAGGCCTGTAACTATACACACTAAGAAATTAGGGTGCAATTGGGGTGCTTATCTTGATACAATAGCAGCAGGAGGAAACGTGCACCCCTATGAGAGCAAATTTGCACCATTTGAACATTATGTGCACCCCTAAAGTGCAGACTCGCTCCTTTCAAGGTGCAAATCGTAACCTATTTGCACAACGCCTTTGTTTCCGTCCGACTCCGGCATCTATAGGGTTTAGATATGGGTTAGATGGATTGAGCATAGAAACCGAAGCCATAGGAAAGCTCAGCAATGAGGAAGGAGGTCGGGTGGGCGGGGAAAAAAAAGGTATATATATAATAATACTCACCAGAAGCTGGCCGCCGAGGCCAAACTATTATCTTACCACCGTTGAGACATACAACCGTATACCGTCCTCTGCCGACTCGTTCCTTCTCGTCCAAATACTCCCCACCTGCCACCTTGGTATACTCGAGACTGCGTAGATTCCTACGCAGCCCTCAACGTCGGCGGTTGTGCAAATAGTAACCTATTTGCACAACGCCTTTGTTTCCGTCCGACTCCGGCATCTATAGGGTTTAGATATGGGTTAGATGGATTTCGCCAAAACCTGCCCTCTTAGGCCGCCGAGAACCCCCAAACCTGCCCAAATACACCCCAATCCTTACCCAAACCTCAAACGAAAGCGGGAGACTGTATCAGATAGAAAGGAAAGAAAAACTGGACTAGTTATCTTGCTGCCTTTCTTTCATTTTATTTTCTTCTCTTTTCTTTTCTCAAGCTGTCGCTGCCTATAAAATTGATTAAAAAACAAAATGGGTAGTTTTGTTAGTAGGTGATGGCATTTTTAGACATATCAGCTGCATGTAGATGGCGGGAAAGCTACGCGGGCCCCGAGGCCCGAGTTCAGACGCCTATAGAATTGTCCGACGATATCTGCCATTGGACTTTGTTCAGCTGTGGAGACGGCGTCGCGTAATACCTGGACCGTGCTCTGACGCCTCATCACTCTCTCAACCTGGGTATAGTGCTTGTACGTCTTCCGCGACGCCCATTGGCAGTGGTCCATCACCTGCTCGTCCGATGCATCCAGGAGCCGCAGTGTGGTTGCTACCCATGGCACGGCTGTTGTGCGCTCTCAAAAGCTGGTTTTCAGGGTTGTCTGTTGCGGCAAAATACATCTTCAGCCGTGAATTCGGTCCGTTAACAGGCGAAGGGTTTGTTTACGAGGACTCTGCGATTGGCCGCCAAGGGGCGAAAGATCAACCAGACTTTGAACTGCGCCGACTGGATCCATCTTTCCTTGGTCCTGCAACTTTGGAATCATTATCAATGATGAGTCACCCTCACTTGCCGTCTTGCCAATAGTGTGGCTGAATAAAATATCGCCTCCTTCGATCCTTGTTATTTTTCAGGTTCTGATTCCTCCTAGGTCACCAGCTCTGTCTCCGGCCCATTATAGGCAGAGGAAAAGGGCCAAGTCTCGTTGTACCACGTAGCGCTAGGGGAAAAGACCTTCGCCTTTGCCAAGTCTCCAGGATCGGTCAGTGATCTCTTTCACCGACCATCGTAACTTATCAGAAAACAATGGAATTGCCTGCTTTGAAGTAATGTGAGACTCAGCCTGCTCCAGCTGCATTGCATTCATGTATCTACGAACTTGGTGAGAGATGCAAGGGTTTGCGAACTTTTATCCCACTCGCCAGACTTCGGTCTTACCGAATGAGTTAAAGTATGCCCTTATCTGCCCAACATAAGAGTCCACGGTGCATGCCGCTAATATAAGCGGGCACCCACAAGAGCGGCAGCCGATTTCACGAAAGAGTGCGCAGCTTGCGCAACTTTTGCAAAATGGCGCAAGCCCTATAGCTTGCGTGTAATTTTCACAGGAATGTTGCGCAGCCTACGCAATAAAATGTTGCGCAAGCGGACTTACGCAGTGCGTAAGGATTCGTGAAATCGGCTGCAGATCCCGTGCTTACCCAAATTTTTTCACCCTAAGCCGTGAATCTGCGTGCGACCTTCTGAGTCACGATCGATCAAAAAGCATAGGATGTCAAGTGGTGTCACTGACTCCAGATCCTCCCCTTCAGTACAGCATCATTTGCTTTGATGCTTCCGCAGAAATCGGTCTATATGCTGCAAATAAGTCCGCTCTTTTGCACTCCATATCCCTGCGTATCCAACTCGTTTCCTAGTTTTGTCAGCCTGGTTGCCGCACTGATCATCTTGAAAAAGATACCAAAACGCTCTCGTGAAGGGGAGGGCATGATTGAAGAAGAAATTTAGCATTGTATCGGAATTCCCGAGGGCAAGCCCGAAACGGATCTGAAAACAGCCGCAGCCTGCGCTGGAGCTTAGATATCCCATCATCGATAGGTGCACAATGTCCGCAAGATCCTGCTCCACGATGTAATCGTTCGAGAAAAAACTGCCAGCTAGCATTCATGATAGACCTCTTTCAATAATGAGTTGACTACGGAGACTGAGCGATTGATGTCCACCATCTTGGTTTGGCACCTTGAGGAAAGAACAAATATGCATATTGGGAATTTTTTCCCTGATCAGTTGGGCAACAGCGCGAAAAACCCCTACCACGTCAAGTACACCCTGCGAAGGGTCGGTCAATCGGCTGAAATCATTTATGCCTCCGCGCAGAACTGCCACCTCCGGCTGAAAAGCCCTGCAAGATACCACCAGATGTCTACATAACGGGGCCATTTTTGTGCCTCCGTTGGCTAACATTTTCACGCTCAATGCCTTGGGCCAGCCGAATCCTTTGAATCCTCTGAACATTGAGTCGGACACAAGGAGAACATGGTGACGCTTAACGTAAGCGATATCCATTCGGGGGGTGACAATACGTGGGAAGTAGCACTGGAAGGCCCAGAGCTCAAACCCCAGCCCTTGAAAAATTCGGGACATTCTAAAAACCCCTGCTTGACCTGCCTCTGACAGGCGAAAGGAAGAACTTGAGTGGAGACCCGTTCCTGCGCGCCGGGACATTTGACGAAAGTGACATCAAATCAGAGGTGAAAACCTGTGGGATTACCAGATGAGACCTAGGTCAACTTGAGCGAAAAATTTGCCTCCAAGGAGAGGGCAAAACAAAACATTAAACTTCAACATTTTTGAAAGCGGTTTAGACCAAGCTCGGAGGCCAGTCCAAGCATCCACTACATTTCTGGAATCTCCAACCACATCCACCATCAAGTTCCATAGCGAATCAAAGACTGAGAGCCACACAAAATATAGATCAAGGGCCTCCTTGCGACATATACCCGTGTGTCCCAAAATGTCTGCGGACCAGTAATCTCAGAAACTTACACTTAGTTGAGCGAGAGGTTGTCTTCAGCCGACGCCTTCTCGGGAAACTCTGATGGTCGTCTTCCACGCATCTCGGTCCAGCATCAGCGTCCTAAGCTCAGTTGTTTCTTGTTGTGTTGCGTCCCTCTTCAGCTGATCTACGAAAGTTAGTCTCCTCCTGCCCTTGCTCCTGTTTGCCATCGTCTGGTAAGACTAGGGTACCGCCCTATTTATAGCCAGATGCGTCTGCCGACAGTGCAATGCGATAGCAAGGTGGCGGCCTTGACTTCAAGGGATCAGCTGCGAGAAGCTATCGACAAACCTCCAAAATAGAATCTCCTTCCGCACTTGTGGTGACAGAGGCGTAGGCACGAGATCATATCAAGTGTAGATATGAAGGAGGAGCATTCCCTCAGAAACAAACAAACACCAGAGCAAAACTTTGGCCTTTGCCCACAAAACGTTGCATCTGTTTTAGAGCATTTTATCCTTCCGCAAAATTGTCTCTCGTACCTCAGCGAATGATACCTTTTTATGCTCAGGAATCGGAAATGATAGGGTTTGGAGCAGATGCCGAACCCGAGATGCACCATGCTGTTCGATGGCTGCCGATGACTTTTCTTTAAGTTGCTGAACAAGCCGAGCTTTAAGTGTATGTAGCGTACGACGTAAACGGCCCTTAGAGCTCTGATGTAGGAACCGTCCCCATGCATGTCCTGTTCACACCGCAATAAAACAAACACGAGTGAAGTGTTTTAAGCCTTCGTATACTTTGGCCCTCCATCGCTGGGATGGCACTTGCCAATGAAACGGTCGTCTATCCATATTTCTGTATGTATACCTCTGTTCTTAAGCCATGTTTTTTTGTTTTTGTTTTTTTTTTTTTGTTTTTTTTTAAACCAAACCCACTCGAAGCCGGAAAAGGTTCTGGACTCCTTGGTCAAGAAGATTTGCTTGTATCCCTGGCTGTTGTCGGTACTTGAGAAAATATCGCCTTTGGTTATGGGTCTGACAACATTGCCTAAAGGTACCACACTGAAGGGTGTGTCCTTGCGCCAAAGATTAGGTCCCTTCATTGATATAGAAGCAGACTGTCAAGGCAGTCACACATTTCGGCGGCTGTACTTCCTTGACCCTACCCACAACGTATATAGAGCCCTCTATCCACCGCCTGGTGATTGTGTCTATGAAAAGGGCGACATAATCTTGACAAATGAGCGCATTTAAAATACCTTTCGGTGGGCAATTATAAACAGCAATTCCTGCCCCTGTATCAGCCATGAAACGACTGGAAAAAATTATACAGACTAATTCCATGATGAAGCCAACCATGAACTTCGTCCCTATTGGGTGACTCTGCTAAGATATCGTCCCAAAGCACCAGGATCATTGCTTAATGTGCCGGCTACAAAATAGTTGGATCTCTGAATCCGAGCGCCTATAAATCTACCTGTAGTCTACCAGAGAGAACTTCAGGCGGGGTGGGTGTAAAAGGGACTGGCAAGCCACTTGGTTTGCCATTGAAAATTACCCACTGGGAGGTGCCTCGTTTCCGCTTCGCTGCGTGCGTAGCGATGGGATCAAAGATTGATCAAAATCTCTCTCACACAGATGACTCTCCAGCATTTTCAAATACCACTGGTACTCAATGGTACTGGTTGTTTTTTTTTATTTTTTTATTTTTATTTTTTTTATTTTTAGCAAAACTTTGCGAACGGGGTACTTGAACTTTGGGATTCACAAAATGGCACAAAGAGGTGCCCCTGGACCACATTAAAATCAGCGTGCTAGCGAAGGCCCATCAACATGGCATACAGAGGCCCGCCCTCTGCCAGGTACAGAGTACATATATGCGAAATAGAAGTACACTGTACCCCAAACATGGCATTCAGAGGCCCGTCCTCTGCCAAATACAGAGTATGCGAAATAGAAGCACATTGTACCACAAACATGGTATTCAGAGGCCCGTCCTCTGCCAAGTATAGCGCGCATATGTGCAAAATAGAAGTACATTGTACCACAAACACGGCATTCAGAGGCCCGTCCTCTGCCAAGTACATTTGTACTTTAAACATAGCATTCAGAGGCCCGTCCTCTGCCAAGTACATTGCACCATAAACATAGCACTCAGAGGCCCGTCCTCTGCCAAGTACATTTGTACCATAAACATAGCATTCAGAGGCCCGTCCTCTGCCAAGTACATTGCACCATAAACATAGCATTCAGAGGCCCGTCCTCTGCCAAGTACATTTGTACCACAAACATAGCATTCAGAGGCCCGTCCTCTGCCAAGTACATTGCACCATAAACATAGCGTTCAGAGGCCCGTCCTCTGGCAAGTACATTTGTACCTTAAACATAGCATTCAGAGGCCCGTCCTCTGCCAAGTACATTGCACTATAAACATAGCACTCAGAGGCCCGTCCTCTGGCAAGTACATTTGTACCTTAAACATAGCATTCAGAGGCCCGTCCTCTGCCAAGTATATTGCACTATAAACATAGCACTCAGAGGCCCGTCCTCTGCCAAGTACATTGCACCATAAACATAGCATTCAGAGGCCCGTCCTCTGCCAAGTACATTTGTACCATAAACATAGCATTCAGAGGCCCGTCCTCTGGCAAGTACATTGCACCATAAACATAGCATTCAGAGGCCCGTCCTCTGCCAAGTACATTTGCACCATGAACTTGCGCGCATCTGCTCGCTGAGCTCCGTGACCCTACGCTCAGCGCAGGAAAATGACACGGAAAACAGCCCCTCACTGCGAACTTTTGTGAGTACATAAAAAAAGTACGTCTATGTTTCTCCCCAACTCGCTATGCATTTCAAAGTACAGAGTATTACCTTTAGTTTGGTTATTATTTCATAAAATATATGATGCACGGGGAAAAGGGGGTTTTTTCACTCAAAGAACGGGTGTTGAACCTCAAAATCGGCAAAGTCAATGGAGGTCAACACGATTACTGATCATTTTTCAGTAGGTTGTCTCACTGAATTGAACGGCACGGTCGTTCTCTGTGACACACAGATTCAACTCGCACTTATGAATAAACTACATAAAATTCCCGTCCCACTCATATATGAAACATTTTGATTGGACAAGGGGAAAAGGGGGTTTTTTGCTTCAAATCATAGAATGTCTCTCATCTAAGACCATGACCCGATTGTAATACGCAAAATATGGTTACATTGCACATGTACCATAAGCCTGGCATTCAGAGGCACGCCCTCAGCCTGGTACCGAGTACACATGCAAATCAAGGGTACATTCATACAGAGGCCCGCCCTCTGTGTATCGCACCTGCAATATAAATGCTCATCAAAGTTGCACTGCCCTTTTTTTGTTTTTTTTTTTTTTTTTTTTTTTTTAGGTTAAAATAGGTAACTTTTCCGAATAGAAAAAGTTATCAGCCCCCACTTGGCACCAAGAACGTAAAAAATCCGTCAAGGACCAACGCCAGTCGATCAAAAACAAGAAACGACCAAATGGCTGGCAGGTCACCCAATCGACAGGGCCATGACGCAAATGCACATGTGCGCGCACATGTGCACATTGCACACACACCATGTACATACGAGCGCACGCGCACATGCACAACATGAAAAGCACGTTTCAAGAAAAAGGCCTGCATCTCCAACTCCCGACGTCGGAAACTTAAGTTTTTGATATTTTTCGTTACAGAGACACGTAAGCTTTATAAATTCGTTCGCTTGTGTAAATTAATTTTTATTTTTAATCCTTTCACCGAAACACGGGCAATGCAACTTTAAGCTTGGTGTCCCGAGGCCCGTCCTCTAGCACACACGCCATTTATGGGTATATTACACTTGACATACAGGGACCCGTCTGTGCCTAGTACCTGTATCTATACACATAGAAAACATGGGCACATTAAAATTTGGCATTCATAAAATTGATTTTTATTGAAATTTTGAATTCAGAGACCCGTCCTCTGCCTATGTACACGCCCTTATGTACCAATACCAAATAAGAGTGCATATTAATAGGGATACGCTAATTCAGAGGTCGGCTGTCTAGTAAAGGGTACCCATGCCAAAATTAGCGTCACATCAGAACTTGGCATCTCAACTTGGCATTTAGAGGCCCTCCTCTGCCTAGTACACATGCAAACTATGAGCATATTAAACTTGGCATTGGGAGGCCCGCCCTCTATCTAGTATATAGAGTACGTGGGCAATATTTACTCGGTCCGTCCTCTGTCTAGTACCGAGTACATGTGGAATATGTATTACCACTTAGTATTCAGAGGCCCGATCTCGGCAAGTACACATGTAATCTATGGGTACTTTGAACTTGCCCTTTAGAGGCCCGTCCTCGGCCTATACAGATTCTGACTGGGGTTATGACGAAACTTTAAGTATTGTCAAGCCAAACCCCCAGTGCATCTATGCTTGCTGCCTAATGGCGACACATATCTATCATTCAGTATAATTGACGTGCTCACGAACAACAGCATAGCATTCAGAGGCCCATGCTCTGCCTCCTCGAAGGAACTGGAAATTAAGACATGGGCTATTTCACAATAAGTGTACACTTTCAGTCTCACTGGCAAATCGGGGTAAAATTTCAAACTTGTCCAACTCACAAAAGTTTGTTGATCTAAAAACTTCAGGATGTATACTAATAATTCAAAAAATATCAGAGCGTGGCATTATGATTAACGTGTTTATTTTTTCCACTGAAATAATAATTTGTAATTGGTTGTCTGGAGAGGACATTTTGTTAAACACAGAATATCACAATATAATGGCCAGACTAAATGTTGAAATGGTAATGCCATGCACTGTCCTGTTAGAAGGAATGGTACTGTTAATTTTACAAACCTAACAACGAAATATTTCAATCATGGTTGACATGTTATATTACAATTGAATGCTGTCCTGGAGAGGACAAATGTTTAACGGATTTTCCACAACCCTGAATATGATCTTGATAAAATTTACTCAAATCTCTTCCACGATCAAATTGTCATATTTACTCCATCAAATGTGTCATGTGATGATACAAACATCTTTGTGAGTACATATCTCCAAACTATTCCATTGTGTGGAATACCTTGACCTGGAGAGGACATTACCATATTTTGTTTGTTTGTTTGTTTGTTTGTTTGTTTTTTTTTTTTGACCGAATTACACCAACCCAAGTTTCACAATATTGTTGAACACTATATATCCATGATTGATCACCAAATGATCACCACAATAATGCATCATCAACAAATGATTGCACTTAAACTAATGCAAAACTTGAAATGAGACTCCAAAATGGTGTTAAAAGTGCATGTAAATAGAGAAATTAAAAACGAATAACTCGTAGAATTATGTAAAAATAGTTCTGTAGCTTGTCCTTCATATTACCCGTCATATAAAATCACTCATAACATGTATATGCACTGATAAAGTTATCCAGGATGGGTTAAACTGTAATCTACTCAAATGACCACCCACTGTGAAATAGCCCACATGTACTCAGGGACCAGTCCTGGTCCATAGAAATACGATCTAGGCCTTGATACTCGGAAGCCCAACCCGTGCTTCGTAAATTGCCTAACAAAAGATGCGCTTAAACTGCGCGTTTGGGGGCCCGTCCTCCACTTCATACATTTAGTAAGCAAGAGTCCATTCACTTGCCACTTAGGGCCTGTTCCGTTACCTATGAGGGCGCTAACACAGGTACCTTGAAACAAAAGGCCAGAACCAGATTTCCCAAATGCTAGGCTGACTCCTTTACATGCTATACATGCTCGAGCAATAACAAAACAAGAATTGTGAGGGCACTTTCCGAACTACGAATCTTGAAAGAGGCCCGCCCTCTATCATCTAACGAACATGCCAAACTGGTATTTTAATTCCCACGATTCAAGGGCGTGCCCCGTTTATAAACATGCTAGCATTGCACCCTGAGCCTTGTTTACCCGTTGGAGCATTCGCTCCAGATTTCGGCGTTGTCCTCCATATAGATCCATAGGACGCCAAGGTGAACAAATTCTCCCTCCAGCGGTCTTTCAGACCTTGCAATTGGTCGATGTCTTGCCAACCATCCTTGGCATCCGCCTTTTCCTATAGGGAGCACGAAAAAAGCAACAAAGAAAATTGAAATTTCGGAAACTGTTTGTGTAAACGCCAATTATCGAAAGCATTTCACCTGCCCATGCCTTCTCCGACCCACGCTGTACCTTGGCCGCCTGGCTCCATGAAAAGGCGGAGAAAAGCACTGCTTCGGAGACGCGTGTGTTAATTGTTATAATGCGTACTTGTGCATGGTGGGCTTAGTAGCCCAAACTTAATTAAAGAGTCGTATGCATTTGTATACGTACAAAATATTTGGCTGTATACCTGTGGAATGGCTGGGCCCCCGTCGCCACACGGGTGATACCTATAAAATACGAGCCTGAGGCTACTAGGCCTAATTCGCCATATTTATGGGCCTGACAGATGTTTTACCAAAACTGAATAATATCTTATGACATATAAAGCATTGAAGCAATTCGTACCTCAACTAAGGCGTAAATCATGTCCATCTTCAGCACATTCAGCAAACGAGTACATGTAGTTGGAAACTTGTCCGGTACATAAAACACGACGAGGCAGCATAACCCGCACACAGCATTGGCACAATAGCTAGTATAATACACACGCAAGCCCAATGAGGGGTGCATTGCTTAAGGCACGCGAAAATTCAAAAGGAATTACTGGAGCGCGCTCTACCATTGTTGAGAAAGAGCCAATTTGACTATGTACGTACGTATAGGCTTTACCCAACGTAGTGCCAACCATGCGTGCGGTAACGGCGATTGCTTGAAGCTGCGTAATGATACTGTTGCGCGGTGCTGCCCACACCTCGCAAATGTTTAAATGCCTCTAAATTACTCTGGTTACCTGATTTCGCCTTACAAAACATCCCAAACTCGACGCTAGGTAACACACTGCTGCACTTTCATTTTCCTCGAAATATATCAGCTAATGGATGATAATTCAAAACCATTGATTATCCCGAGCGATCACACACACGTCCACCCGACGGGTTGGTATACTCGAGACTGCGTAGATTCCTACGCAGCCCTCAACGTCGGCGGTTGTGCAAATAGTGTTCACATGGTGCACATTTGCTCCTATAGGGGTGCTGCTATTGTATCAAAGATAAGCACCCGTGAGGGTGCAGATTTGAACCATTATTTCTGAGAGTGTATAGGGCCTATAGTAGAACGCCTATAAAGCGGGCCTCCCGTTGGAATTTCCAACGATTAGGTACAATTTGGCGAGATTACCAGAGGCTGTCTAGGCATAGACTCTATACACATATCGTACTTAGCTAATCGTTGGAAATTCGTGGCAAAAATCGCACAGTGGGAGGCCCGCTTAAGAGCTAACGAGGGTTAGCAGAAGCTCTTAAGCGGGCCTCCCACTGTGCGATTTTGGGCACGAATTATGTACGATTAGCTACGATTTGGTACGATTGTGTGTAGAGTCTATAGACAGTCTCTGGTAATCGTACCAAATCGTAGGAAATTCGAGGGGGAGGCCCGCTTTATTGGGGCCTCGTTCAAGAGTCTCGTTAAGCGGGCCTTCCACTGTGCGATATTTGCCACGAATTTCCTACGAATTGGTACGATTTGTTACGATTACCAGAGACTGTCTATAGACTCTACACACAATCGTACTAAATCGTACCCAATCGTAGGACATTCGTGGCAAAAATCGCACAGTGGGAGGCCCGCTTTACAATCATTTTTCAGGAATTACACTTCCATCAATGATGCTTGAAGAACATGTGTTTAAAATCAAACAACTTGAATACGTGAAGCATTACAAGCCTTTAAAGTCTCTGAGGTGTAAATCTGAATTTACGGAATTGCCCCTTTCTAGAATGAATTTATGGGTGCACATAAGTTTGCTAATACCCGACACACAAGACATATCATAAAACATGTGAAATAACTGATAGTTATATTGAAATTTGAAACATCCGAGACGCTAACGAGAGCCTATAACAACAACTCTGGACCAGTCGTTAACTTAGCGGGCTCGTTAACCATATTATAACGACAGCTTCGGGAACAGCCCTATTATCGTCGCGATGGTTTAGCGAGGGCCTAACTGTCTCGTTACGCCAACTAACGCCCTTTATCTAAAAAAAAAAATCATTAGAAATGGTTGAAACATCTATTGGAAAAGTCCATTGACTGAAAGCAGAATGAACTGTGGTGCTTACGTCATGTAACTTCGGATTACATAAGCGGTCTTGAAAAGCTTTTAAAAAGGAGAGACTAGGCTTTCAAATTAAATATGGTGGAATTTTGTAGTGTTTTTCACTGTGAAGGTCTTTTTTATGGGGGCGGGGAAGGGGAGGGGGGGTGGTGGTTGCCGAATAGTGACAAATTTTCGCCGTTGGAGCGCCATGTGCTGGTTGTCTGTCTTGCGTCATACGGCGAATAGGGTCTTGTGAATTGCTTTAGAAATTAAGAATTCTCCGCAGCGAAATTTTGCCATTGGACAGTTTACTTCCATATAAGATATCTTCGAGAAATAAAGAAACATTTGTATAATTGCCTTGCCTTGCCTTGCCTCGCCTCGCAGGGAAGCATTAGGGACCATTAGAAATGATACGCGTACGGGAAACGTAATATGCGGCTCGGAAAAACTGGATGGTTGTACCAACAGTTTGCGCGGTTATTTTGTCTGCACAACATAGATAATGTGACTTTCATATCAATATAACCATGTACACATCCGCACATTTCTTGAACAGCCACGCAAAATTGTGATATAACAACCCGGTTTTTGAGAGCCGCACATGTTTCCCGTACGCGTACCATTTCTAATGGTCCCTAATGGCACTGGGTGAAGCCGTGGCCCCTTCCCCCTCAAGCATATCCATCAGGGTAGACAATTGTTGTTGTTGATATCGTCCCCATTACTTGATGCTTCGAGTACGTCCGCTGCATTCATGTTTTTGCGCTGATACGTTGGTGTAAGCCTTCATTTTGTCTTGAATGTACTCGTGGCTCGGCTATAGCTATGAACACGGCCAGAGACATCGGGGAATCCATGCACTAACTCTTCACGAAAGAAGCTCTGTGATCTTTTAAGTGCGTTACACAACACACTGGACAACGGCTTTACATCCCTTCCGAAGGATGGAGCAGGTGTGTTTAAGTTCCTTGCTCAAGGGCCCAGTTACCACGGCTGGGTATCAAACCCACAACCCCAAATGTTCACCCGAGTATTGTGAGTCAGTGAAGCAAATCACAATATTTCCCGTTATTGAATTTTTTTATCGATGTCCCGAAAGTTAATTACTTTAACGGACCGAGAAAAGTACCCAATTATATATTTCAATTAATTTGTTAGGGTTAAATTGTCCGTGAATTATGGGCAATATCTTTAAACCACCTTGTGATGGAAATCCCATATGTTTGAACTGCAGTATGTATTTAAAGCCCAGTACATCATTTGCAGTTACCCTAAATTTTACTTCACAAGTTGACTAAAAAAAAAACAGACTAAAAGTGTTGATAGCAATGGTTACAAACACCACGTGATTTTTTTTAACGTGTAAAATTATTTTTTACCATTCATTCAACACAAAAACCACGCATGGATTTTAATGATTTTTCTAAAGTATTACTGCATCTATCACTATGAACAACTAACAATCATAAATTGGGCACACACCATTGTTAATAACAATGGTTTGTGCCCAATTTCCACTGTTAGTTGCTCATAGTGTATGTGTCTGAAATGTCCACAAGGCAGTTGTGTAATGCTGTTCCTGTTTGCGTATTTTTTTCTACGAGGGTTGAGGGCATTGAGAATTTTCTCTGCTTCTGATTGGTTCAAATGAATATGAATAATTATTCTCTATACAGCGCCCTCGGGAGTTGTTAAATAAAAGGATAAAATACAGAAAATGAGATGGTTTAGCGAGTTGCTTGGTAGTCTAGTGGTAAAGCGTAGGACTATCAATCAAGAGTTGCGAGTTCGAATCTGCTCTCTTACACAATTTTTCTCATAAGGCCTAATTGAGGAAATACCTAAGCACTTTGTAACTCTCGAAACACAGCGTGGAGTTGTGTTAAGTGACAGCTATCAACAAAACACATCAGGAGTAATGTGCCCTCAACCCTCCTTGGAAACAAAAATAGGCCTATACGCTTCCTGTTTTTAAAAGTTTTCCAATCATGTAATCTGTCTTTAAAGGCCCTATCATTTGCAAGATAAAACTTTTAACAGATTCGTGGAATAAGAGTGTAACATATCTAAGGAAGAATGTTGGTAAAATAGCCTCAAGAACTTTTTAGCTACTTAGATGCATCAATGCTTCAGAAAACCTTGAAAATCTATATATGGATTTTGTGTACAAGTAAATGGTAAACGGGACTTTTTTAGAAAACCACCTTCGGTTGTCAATTTCCAACATGAATTACCATTTTGGACGGAAATAAATTCATGTGGTGTTTGTTACCATTGCTATCAACACTTTGAGTAAGGTTTTACTTGTCAACTCATGAAAAACGAAATTGGGTCATTGCAAATGATACAATGGGCCTTTAAACCTTCTTGTCGTGATCATGGAGGAACCATGTCGTGATGTACTGCAACAGGATTTAAATTGTATCGTCTCGTATACTCAATTTTGGTGTAGTATAGTCTTCAGCTCCATGTCACGGCGCCGTCGCGGTCAATTACTTGGGGGAAAAGCAATCATTTCGATTGTACAGATTTTAATCTCCTGGGGTTTTGGGGGTACTTCCATTCCAAATGAATAAAGAACCCGGGTTGTAGCCGAGTCCACCACAAGCCTTCACAAGTCCACCACAAGTCCCTGGGTCTTAAATCAAGTCAGTGGAATACCTTGGCCGAGTGGTTTGGATTATTGACTCGCAATCATGGGTAAAAACGTGGATGAAATCCTTCGGAAGGGATGTAAAGCCGTTGGTTCAGTGGGTTAGGTAATGGTATAACGCACTTTAAAGATCACGGAGCATTCTTTCGTGAAGAGCAAGGGGATTCCTCGGTGTCTCTGGCAATTTCTAATTCTAATTCTTGATGGGTTTCCTCACGCTTACGAGTGACAGTGCAATGAGCACTATTGAGGAATCCTTGGTATGAATACCAGAAAGAAATAACAATAATAAGAATGAATCAGCTATTACGCTATTACTTGATTGTGCGAGTCAAGAGCCTTGTATGTTTTTTTACGGGTTGACATAATGAGACATAATAGCGTCGCCCTTTGTCTACACGTATACTCATTAAATGTGGGGGGGGGGGGGGGGGTAGGGGGGGGGGGGGGTAGGGGGGGGGGGGAATAATAATAACAAGCTATTCAAATGAACTCCAATAAGGGCATTCTTTCGTGCGTGTTCATCCTTTGCTTCTTGTTACTGGAGTTGTGACGGACTTGCGCGGGACCTGTCACGAACTTGTGATTGTATGGGCTCTGGACTTGTGATAGACTTGTGATGGACTCGACTACAACGTTTTGCAGTATACCCAGTCTGGTATTTAGTTTGGCCATGTTTTAACACATGGCCAAACCAAAGAAAATACAAGTTAAGTAAGCAATTTAGTTCAATTAAAGGACGCATGAAATAGGATTTGTTGGTTACATAAAATAGTACACTGTAAAAATTTCACTAGCACATTTTTGTCCCAAAATCATGAACACATGAGGCAGGTAACTGCTTATGGATAAGGTACCTGATGTGTTAGTGACTAGCACCCCAAGTAGCTCAAGTAGATTAAACCACTGTTCCTCATGTGCATCAACTGATGGTTTAATTTGTTAACTTGCGTCTCATGCACGTGTGGGGCCGGAAAATTTAAAAAGTGAAATTGAATAGTCACTTCAGGTGTGTGAAGTGGTGGTCAGAGCGTGCTGAGCAGCATGTGTTGCACATGAGGTGTAAGATGGATGATTGACAATCAAAACGTTTTTACTGAAAATAATTTCATTTCTTGCACATGAAGTGTTTCCATTTAATCTTTGACTATTACACCAGGCACATGAAACACTTGAGGTGACACTCGCCTCAACATGAAGTGACAGTCACCTCAACATGAGGTGAAACTCGCCTCACCATGAGGCGTATGCATTGCTCAGCGCAACACTTCAGGTGCATGAGCTTGGTAGAATCACGTGCATGATGTATATACAGTCACTTTTTACAGTGTAGTAAAGGATGTGTTTTACACATTTCGATCAATTTCAAAGAATTTAATAGTTGCGTTTTAGTGTAATTGCAAGTTTTAAATGTTTATGCTAATGAAATTTCCATATTCATGAGCATTTCCATAGTCATGAGCAAAGCTGTGATGTCATCTCAGGACAACAGAGGAATTCTCCATAGACTTGTGTACAAAAGTTGGTGTCATTTTTAGTGGCTTCTTGATATCATAAACTGTATATCAGTTTACTGAGTTTGTTTAGTATGTCATTTGCAACAATCCTGACAAGTTTGTTTGAGTCAAAAATGGATCAGTTGGCTACTGTTACTGTTTGAAATGTAATGTTCTTTCTTTGTTTTTCAACTGTGAGTTCCCCATGACTAGCAATAAACAGCGCCCTCGTCTGTCAAGAAAATTTTGAAGTAGAGAAAAGGTCACTTCTCGCTAAAATGAAAACAAATTTCAGTTTGCCCCTTTGTCTGCAACACTTTGATCTTCTGATTCGTGTATAAAAACAAATGGTTGATAATTTTCACTTCACTAAACCTTTAAGTGAATGGTAAATAAAAAGTGTGTTCAAATGCACGCTTTAGAAAAAAAACACATTGTCAATTTCTCACAGAAAGCATATTTGACAGAAATAAATTCATGTGGTGTTTGTTACCATTGCTACCAACACTGTTGTTTCAGATGCATAGTTTTTGTGGTGAATGGTAACTAAGAAATGTGTTCATATGCACGCTTTGTTAAAAACACCTTCAGTTGTTAATTTCTCACAGACACTACCACCTTGGACAAAAATAAATTGATATTGTGTTTGTTACCGTTGCTACAATATGTTTTTCTTGTCAATCCATGAGTTAACATTTGGAAAATATTACAATGGGCGTTTATAATATATGCTCCAATTTTATTCGTCAAATTATGTTCCAGTAATTCAGTGAAATATCATTTTTGTATAAAGAGAACGAAAACTACCGGCAACATTCTGTGATGGATTGCGGTCGCATTCTCCAAATTAATACAGCCACGCATCTCTTGATTTTTATGGTTGATGTCATTTTACGGAACTAGAAGGTGGCCTACATAAAAATCGGACTGATACAGAATAAAGAAAAACAGTAAAGCGATACACAAGATCCCATCAAATCCAGGAATTCGGATTCAGTTTCATCCACTTTAGAAATTGAAATGTGAATAATCCTTGGCATAGTCCTTGGCATAACACAGGGCGACAAAAGTTATTTTGACTATTTTTATTGTAGCATTTATACAGTTTACAGTTTCTTGTAAATCGTGCACCAGTTATTCTTTCCGTAAACAACACGTATGAATTGAGTGAAAGATCACCTTAAGCGGGCCTCCCACTGTACGATTTTTGCCGCGAATTCCCCACGATTAGCTACGATTTGGTTTCGATTGTGTATACCCTGTACACAATCGTAACTAAATCGTAGCTAATCGTAGCTAATCGTACCTAATTCGTAGCAAAAATCGCACAGTGGGAGGCCTGCTTTAAGCGGGCCTCCCACTGTGCGATTTTGGCCACGATATAGCTACGATTGTGTGTAGAGTCTATGGACAGTCTCTGGTAATCGTAACAAATCGTACCAATTCGTAGGAAATTCGTGGCAAATATCGCACAGTGGGAGGCCCGCTTTAGACGTTTCAATTCCCACCGGAGACGTTTCTAAAGCGGGCCTCCCACTATGCGATTTTTGCCACGAATTTACTACGATTGGGTACGATTTGGTACGATCATTGTGTGTATATAGAGTCTATAGACAGTCTCCGATAATCGTACCAATTCGTAGGAAATTCGTGGCCAAAATCGCACAGTGGGAGGCCCGCTTCAGATGTCTGGATCATATTCAGGCATCCCTGTATATACGGCGCTCTGCGAGTGCCATCCTCCATGTTTAAATACCGAGATAATTTATCTAAGGCCCGCTTCAAACGTCGCGCTTATGCCATGTCGAATTAAATTCAACTTGATTTTTTAAAATTCGACACGGCACAAGCACGACGTTTGAAGCCATTTGGCTCGGCAAAAATGAATTCGGCACGTCAGAAAAATTTAGCTCGACAGGGTCTGCAGTGCTAACTCAATTTAGTGGGGCATTAGCACGGTGCGGCTTCAAACGTCGTGCTTCTGCTGTGTCAAATTTAATTCCAGTTCGAAGTTGGTCCGCAATTTTTTTCACAACTAGGAATGCGCATGCTTTCTTTGTTTTTCAACTGTGCGTTCCCTCCATGACTAACTGTCAAGACAGAAAAGGTCACTTCTTTCTGAAATAAAAACAAATTTGCCTCTTTGTCTGCAGCAGTTTTATCCTTGGATTTGTGTATAAAACCAGCTGGTTGATAACTTTCATTTTACTAAACCTGTAATAGTACATCATTCATGCATGAGCACGGAACATTTTGTTTTCGTGAGTGGCAATTTTAATAGACACATAAAGCCTAAACTTGTTCAAAAGAGGTCCAAGGCCCGTCTACACGAGCCAACATTTGTTGGCCAACAAGGTCCAACATGTGTCTGACGATATCGCCGACCAACAGTTGGATGGTGTGGACGTCACTCCAGACAACGCCCAACATCATCCAACAAGTTGGTCCATGTTGGAACATGTTTCTATCGCCCGACTTTGTTGGAGCTTGTTGGAGAAACGGACCAATAGCAGATTAGAACGCCTGTCACGTGAAGGCAGCAACCAACTGCAGTCGAGATATGCTGGAACGTGTTGGTTTGCGCGGTCGAGCGCATCCATGTACCGCCCAACAAGTTCCAACTTCATGTTGGTCCTTGTTGGCCAACAAATGTTGGCTCGTGTAGACTTTGTGCATGGTTTACCTTATTTGAACAAAAAAATTGTATTATCCAGAATGAAAATATTGAATACATGTATCAAGGAATTCAGACCTAAAATGTTCCTTGTTATTCTACGTTAAAAAAAAAGGTCCTACTTTTGATCTTTAATATTTTTATCATTTTTCAACGGATTTAAACGAAAATTTCACATCATGTAGGCCTAAACAAGGCCTGACAAATTTCTTTGAGTGAGTTTGATCAGTTTTGTCCAAGAGGTTGAGATTTAAACGCCATACAAAAAAAAACCCTAAATTTGAGAATTTGTCACTTTCAACTTGGCATCCGCCATTGTCAAGGAAATTGTCTGAGGTCCCTTTGCACCTCTTGATGAATTGCGCGAAATGATCGAGATGGTTTGCGTAGCATTTTGAGTGATCCCGCCTTTCCTCAGAAGCGTTCGGCTCAACTCAGCACACACATTCCACCACCAACTTATTCCACCACCAGCGACGTATTGACATTGAAGGAGGCCAAGTCGAAAGTATATATAGCGAAGTCCGAAATTGACCTTTTTTTGTATGGCGTTTAAATCTCAACCCTTTGGACACAACTGATGAAAGTCACTTAATATAATATGTCAGGCCTTATTTACATGATGTGAAATTTTGGTTTAAATCCGTTGAAAAATGACAGTTATTTCAGATTAAAAGTAGGACATGGTTTTTTTTTGACACGTAGTATAAGCAGAATGTTGTATTAACAATTCTCATGATCAATTGGGTTCGACTGCACTATCTTTTTCTAATATTTTCAACCAGAAATGTACTGCACCAAGCTGACCAAAACATTTATTAAAGTATATGACTCGGGAAAAAAAAAGATATTCCCCTACCTGTAGATGCTTTTATTATTTAGTGATTGTGACTGATTTTAGTCGCATCGTCAGTTGTTGCACTTTAGGGACCTGTATATTTGAGAGAAAAGAGACATAAAGTTTCCAAATAAATCAATAAATTATGAGAGAGTTTCATCTTGTACTTTTCAGAATTGACACCGGTTCAGAATTTGGGCCCGGTTTAGAATTGACCCGGTTCAGAATTGCACAGGTTTAGAATTGAACCGACCTCTTTTTGGGTCAAAACTTGACACTTCGTTGTCATAACACTTTTCAGGATCATATTTCCCGGTCATTTTAACCCGGAGAATGATCATGTTTTGACCCAGGAAAAGAGGCTCGTATAGCAATTTTGACCCATGATTTTGTTAAAATGTTATTTGCGAGCCTCGTATAATTTATCAGGGAGATTTAGATGCACTAAGATCTGAGGAGATCTTACTGAACAGATGAAAACAAAAACTTACATCTTTGACTTTCGTGGCGAGATAAAACTTTTGATGTGGCCAAGATTCGAGCCCGAGTTCTTTGACCTCCTCGTAAGGTGACCGGTGCTGAAAGACTTTCGCGTTCACGTTAGCGTTTTAATTTTGCTTGCAGGATTAATCCATCCGGTGTTATTTTACAAATATCACTCGGTGATATTTAGCAGAATTTTGGTAGAATGTTGAAGAATGTTGGTAAACTAGCCTGCAGAATGCATATGCAGCTATAATGCAGCGATGTTTCAGATGCATAGTTTTTGTGTTAAGTGAATGGTAAAAAAAACATTGTGTTCATATGCACGCTTTGTGAAAAAACACCTTCAGTTTTTAATTTCTCACAGACAGTACCCACCTTGGACAGAAATAAATTGATATTGTGTTTGTTACCGTTGCTCTACGGACACTTTGCAATTTTTGTCTTGTCAACTCATAAAGTGAAATTTTTGGGTTTTTTGTTTGTTTTTTATTTATTTTTATTTTTTGTTGTTTTTTTGGCAAATGACACTAGCCTTTCTTATGCTCCAGTTTTATTCGTCAAATTATGTTCCAGTAATTCAGTGAAATATCATTTTTGTAAAAAGAGAACGAAAACTACCAGCAACATTCCGAGATGGATTGCGGTCGCATTTAATACCCAAATTAATACAGCCACGCATCTCTTGATTTTTATGGTTAATAAAATTGTACAGAACTAGAAGGTGCACGGCCTACATACAAATCGGACTGATACAGAATAAAGAAAAAAGTAAAGCGATACACAAGATCCCATCAAATCCAGGAATTCGGATTCAGTTTCATCCACTTTAGAAATTGAAATGTGATAGTAATCCTTGTCATATACCATCTTAGCATAACACAGGGCGACACTTGAAAATAAAGTTGTTTTGACTGTATTTTTCTTTGTTTTGACTGCGTTTATATAGTTTACAGTGACAGTTTCTATGTAAATCGTCACCATTTGTTCTTTCTGTAAACAACACGCATAGATGAATTATGTGAATCGAGTTTGGGAGGATCACATTAGACGTTACAATTCCCACTGGAGACATTTGTAAGATGTCTAGATCATATTCAGGATGGCTCTGTGAGTGCCGTCTTACTTGTTTAGATACCGATATAATTTATCTCACCAAGTTGACTTATAACGTGGATTGTGTCGACTTGCCGAGATGCTATAAGTCGACTCGGCCAGATAATTTACATTGCCAAGTCGACGTCCTAGATTTAATAAGTCGACTTTGCGAGATATTTTATGTCGTCAAGTCGCCTTCCTGTATTCAATAAGTCAACTTGGTGAGATATTTAATTTTGCCAAGTCGAGCTCCTAAGTCAACTTAGTGAATTATCTCGGTATCTAAATAAGTGGAATGGCACAGAGCGCCGAAAAGTCACGTGGTCTTGTGAGTTAGTTATATTTCCAGCCGTAGAAACCAGCGCGAAGTGCGAGTTGCATTTGTCATTCGCGGTTGGTTACAAACCTTTATTTACAAACACATGATACATAATATACATCGCGACGGCTGGTAAAGCGTATAGCCCAACATTTGTCTCTTTTGTTAATTGTAAACATTTCTAGTTAATTACGTGACATTTTGATAATTTTTTTCACAACGACCATCGAAATGTTATTGTTAAGGATGCTAGATTGCTACATTATGTAAACAGTAAGCCGGTGTGTCTCTTTAAAAAGATATAAACGAGGAATATGATGCCTGAGTGTCAACTGACATATTATTTTTTATTTTAAATTCTTTCTGGTACTGAAACCAAGGATTCCTCAAAAGTACCCGAGGCACTGTAGCTCATAAGCCTGAAGAGAAACCTATGAAGAGAAGACGATGAAGAAATGCTCAGTTTTAGAGGTGGGAGAAAAACCCCTACACAATTCTGTAAAGGGATAAAACCCATGGAATCAAGCAGGGACTGAGGACCCAATCCACATAATGCCTGGACGGTATAGGGCCACAAAGATGGAAGGCGAGAAAATCATGCACCACCACGCATCTACGGAAATACGAGATAATTAATGTAATTATAGTTGAAGTGAACCTCAAGCATGTGGTGTTGATTTTCAGTGATAATCGAGAGTGATTAAAATTAACCTTAATATTAGGCTTTTTAGGTCTATAGTTCCGTTTTTAAAGTTCAAAGGCTGTTTGACGTTCAAAAGATTTTACAAAAGTTAACCCTGCGTGTATTTTCAAGATTTTCTGTATATAAAACATTGATGCATTATCTGAATTCCCGGCAGGCTAGTTTACTAAAAAAAATCTTCAGAAAGGTTAATGCCCTTATTCCCGGAATCCACAAGAAGTTTTATCTTGCATATCATCGGGCCTTTAATAAGTAAAATTTAAAATCCGATTTTCATGTGCTTTTTTTTTTACAGCCCAGCGAGATTGCGCTAACGTCTTCACGCGAGGGTACAATGGCACGCAATCCGAAGCGTGTCCCAAGGATTCTTTCACTGGAGGCGAATGCTTCGAATGCATCCCGTGGGCCAACGTCACGGATCAGAAGTACGGTCCGAAAGACATGTCGGACACAGGTGGGTTTGAAACCAATCAATTATGGGAACCAATCACAGGCCCAGATTTCATAACAAGTGTGCAAGGGTCATTATTCATTCGTAAGGAAGGCGTGTGATTGGTGCAATAAATCGCGTATACGCGCAACGCACACGCACATGAATGCACCAATGAAATGCCTTCTTTTATATGTTGTTCTTCTTGCAGAAGTATTCGCCTTGCAGAACTACTGTCGTTTCGTAGCTGACAAGCCGGGACCAACATGTTATATTTACGCTCCAGATGGACACATTCGCTTTGATTATTGTCGTGTTCCACCGTGCCACGGTAACTCATGTTGCTAACGAACTTATAGAAAGCATTCCTTATTTTTAGATAAAAAATATCATTTAAAGTAACACACATGGTTGCTACTGTTCACCAATATTGTCAATCTTATTTAAAATTTATGAAATCTTCGATTTTGATGTCCCCCAAATCAGTTTGAACAAAGCCCGACCGTGGAGAAAAACGTTTAGAAAGATTTTTTAAAAAGGTGTAGGCCTAATGTAAAATGTCAGCAATAAAACCAAACCTTAATTTTTTTTTTTTTTACTTTTTGATCGATAATTTTTTTTTTAAAGTGCATTTTTGTTACATGTTCCATTGGCTTTCACATAAGCTTGTTTGAATATCACTAAGCTTTGTTAAATAAACAAACAAGCAAACAAACAAACAACCCCGCATTGACCAATCGGAGGCAAAGACATTAACCTGAAACTTTTCTAAGCCAATCACAAAAGACCTTTCTTGCAGTATTGAGCGTACAGCGCCTCGAAATAGTTGAACTTTATACCAGTTGTGGCTGTTCTTACCCCCAAAATCAAAAATTCTTACAATGAAATGAGGAATTGAAGAAGACTTTTCAGTTAATGTTATTATTTGTCTAAATTTTCGAATAAAAATGCAAGAAAAACAAATAGTAATATACACGCATTTTTGTTGTCGCGTTGTATAGCTCATTCAGGTTGCATGAACGGTAACGGGTCCGAGTACCGAGACCAGGCTAGGTTCACGGAGAGTGGATACGAGTGCCTTCCGTGGAGTCGGATGCTAGACCAAGATGTCAACCCAACCTCCTTCCCAGATGCAGGTTTGATTTCTTAACGATTTTTTTTTTTAGAATATTGCCATTACCAAATTTAAAACATCTTCCTCCATGGCTATCCAAAGCTTAAAAAGGTCATAAAACAGAGTTTCTTTTAAAAAATCTAATTAATTATGTAAATTTATTCTCTAATTAATTATGTAATTTGAACGCCTGGTAATGACGTCAACGTTACGTAAGGCGCTGATCATGCGCATTATACTGTTTTCGATTTACTTTTGCATGGCGTGAGATTATGAATAAAACGTGTATAAATTTTCCCCATTTCATTTACAAGTCTTTGTTTCAAAATTCACAAATCTTTTGTTCGGCAGGTCTTGACGAAAACTTTTGCAGAAACCCCAACAATGACTCCCGACCATGGTGCTATTATCGAGATGACGATATGCAAATAAGGACAGATTTCTGTCCAATAGACACTTGTGAGTATTAGGAATAGGCGTGTCAAATGCGGTTCGTACCATTTATGACATTGCTGTGCCAGAGAATGCTAACAATAATTAGTGTAATTTTTATTTAATAGACCATCTTCGTAATGTACCGAAATTCGTGGATGTTTCCTGTGACATTGCCTAGTAATAAGCTATTTCATTCACCTGTTACTTTAAAGGCAGTATACATGATTTGTGGTTTTGGGGCGAAATAACTGCAAACCCTTTTTTGACTGTTTTCTCAAAAGTTAGACGAAGTACGGAGCTGGTTTTTGCTCAGGTTGGTTTTAATCATGCATATCTTCAATCACACGGGGGGATAAAACTATTTGTAACAGTTTACCAATCATGTATACTATCTTTAAATTCGAATTCTATGGTTGGAATTCATTTTGCATACATTAGTTGTTGCTAGGTAGGACAAGCCCCGTACAAGCTTTGTGGTCGTTAAGAGCAACCTTTTGTTATTAAAGTTGCATGGAATTTGCTTTTAAAAGTCTGCAGGCTACAAATGTGGACAAACGTCCATGGGTTTGGGAAATCTGGATGCAGTGTAAAACAACCAAGCCCCACCGGGATTCGAACAGGCGGACCTTCTGCTTAAACGTGCAGACGCATGAAGCTAACTAGTGGTTTCGCTCGAAACACGGTATTGGGATTGGCCATCACGTGAGCTTAGCAAGCCCTACAGAGGGATAAACCCTTCAATGAGATAACCACCCCTCCCAGAGATCATTTTCAGATACGACCCAAATCCCTGCCCGGCTTGCCCTTATTACTAAGAAATTTCTCCATTCTAAAATAACAGGCAAAGACGATGTTCTATCCAAATTCGTGCGCCACTACAAAACTTACATACCGGCCAGCAATCGGAAATATTACCGAGGTTGGTGGTGGGATATGACGGCCGAAGACTGTGCCCGATTCTGCCTGGAGGAGCAGACGTTCACATGTCGATCCTTCGAATATCGAGAGGAATATTATTTCGATGATCGACGCTGTATATTGAGCGACCAAAGCCTACACACGTTGGATATATACCATAGTTTATCGATTGGCAATGCCATTGATTTGTTCACCAGAATCGATACAGGTGGGTTTAAAGGGCTCGTACAGATCAGATTTGTTGAGCCCCCCTTTTTTTTCTCAGGGGTGTTGAGATTTTGATACCATATCTTTTGTCATATTTTTCTCATTACCATTCTGAAATTTCGCGCTATCAATCCGTATATTTTCAAGGATATCGTACAAAAACATGTTTTGTAAAATTGATATAGTTACATCAAGCAGTGCAGTGATTACATCAACATTTTTGCTTCCACATCCAAATTAATGATTGCAAATTAACTGTTTTCTTTCCATGGATTTTATGTGAATGTTAGGTTAGAACGAAATCCATTTTCTGGTCTGAAGTTCTGAATACACTCCTTTAAAATAATTTAGCAACGTGTAGAGGAATTACGTCAATTTATTGGCCTTTTCCTCTTTCTCATTCACAAAACATGTGAACCAATCAGTTACATCTATGGTACCAATTTACTTTTGGCCAATGAATATCGAGAACGGCATCGTAATCACGCCCACTTCCAATAACCTATTTATCGAATGCTTATCGAGTATGGTTCTTGGACGCCCAAAAACTATAAGCCAACGAATGTGAAGTAGGTTTCCTGGCGATACTCGGCCTGCCGTTGCGAACGTGCGATGCAAGTGACACGCTACACGTCCAGTTGACGAAAACATTCAGTTTTCGTCTTTTCTGCCTGCCTTTTGAGAAATACTATACTGTATTTTGATAAATACTGCAGTGTTTGAAGAGGAACCCTGAAAGATTCCGGTTAATGTCAGCAAATATTGACCTGGGGCCGTCCAAAGTTGTCAACATTTTTACGGTTCAAAGACCAGTTTTACACTGTGACTGTGTGTACGGAGTTTTACCATGGACTGTAGCTGAGGTTACCTTAGCCCTAAAGTTAGGGCTGTAAATTGCTCGCTTTTCAAATCTGACTTATTACAGTCGCAAATCACAGCCCTAATTGAGGGATGTACGACAATACTCAGTCTGAAACTGCTCAAATCTGACAAAGTTCTACTAGAAATATCGTCCGAAGCACATCAGACCGAGCACTTTCACATACACCATTGTAATCCTGAGAGTCTAGTGTTTCATAAAATAACAGTAATGCTTACGGAATCGTCAATTTGGCCATCTACGATGTCTGGAAACATTGGACAAAATTCGGACAACGTTAAACCTGCATCCCTATGAGCGACGCCATCTTAGCTGATATGCTGGACGCGTGGTGGCGCTTCTCGGTCAAGGAGCCCGGCTGTGCAATATGCATAATTCATATTGACGTCCGTGTGTTTATCCCAGCTGGCAATACGTCACTCGCACAGTTCGATAACTAGTAGACTGGTTCCCGTCCACATATTCCACACAGGAGAATATAATATATATTTTCGCAATAAGCGAACCAATCTATAGGGATCGGGAACCAATCTAGATAACTAGCTGCACTGCGCGCTAGATTGGTTCCCGATCCCTATAAATTGGTTCGCTTATTGCGAAAATATAGGGATCGGTAAAGGGCAGCCATGACGGGCAGAATTCTGCCCGTCACGTGGTTATTATTATTATTATTGTTTTAGTAAGTGCGCAGATTTTGCATTGACATTTGTAACTTGGCCGTGCGTGTCGAACATATCCAATTATGTAAATAAAGTACATTGCCTAAAGCAAAGGGTTTGGCCAATTTTTAAATATAAAAAACACAATGCGCACGCGCAAAGACGACCAATTACAGATCAAGATGAAGCGCCCTTTACCTGTCCTTATATTCTCCTGTGTGGAATATGTGGACGGGAACCAGTCTACACTGCGCGCGTGACGTACTTGCCAGCTGGGATAAACACGCGCGACGTCAATATGGATTATGCATATTGCACAGTTAGCCGGGCTCCTGTACGTCTCATGATCGAGAAACGGCAGCATATCAGCTAAGATGGCGTCGCTCATAGGGATGCAGGTTTAACGTTGTCCGAATTTTGTCCAATGTTTCCAGACATCGTAGATGGCCAAATTGACGATTCCGTAAGCGTTACTGTTATTTTATGAAACACTAGACTCTCAGGATTACAATGGTGTATGTGAAAGTGCTCGGTCTGATGTGCTTCGGACGATATTTCTAGTAGAACTTTGTCAGATTTGAGCAGTTTCAGACTGAGTATTGTCGTACATCCCTCAATTAGGGCTGTGATTTGCGACTGTAATAAGTCAGATTTGAAAAGCGAGCAATTTACAGCCCTAACTTTAGGGCTAAGGTTACCTCGGCTCGATAAAATTCGAGCCGAGGTAACCTCAGCTACATGGACTGGAGCTTTAAAAAGGTTTTACCTATAAAGATGCACTAAAATCATGTTCACTAGCCCATGGCCATGTTCACTAGCCCATGGCCATGTTCACTAGCCCATGGCCATGTTCACTAGCCCATGGCCATGTTCACTGAGCACCATCCTGTGCCTGTAGCCAAAAAAAGAAGTGATAAGCCTATATAGGGTCCAAGTTTAATACCAAAAATTAAATCAAAACAATTTCTGAATGCTAACTAGCGGTAGTACTATTTACCGGAAAACACCGGAAAACACAGGAAAACATACTAAATACCGGAAAACACCGGAAAAGATACTAAATACCGGAAAACACCAACAAGAAAACACAAAAAAGAAAACACTGGAAAACACCCAATTAACTCCCCAAAACATACCCAGAAACGCCCGAAAATATAGGCGAAAAACAACCCAGTGTTTTTCTGGTGCTTTTCGGTGTTTGTTTTCCGGTGTTTTCTGGGTGTTTTCCGGTAATTAGTGTGTTTTCCGGTGTTTTCCGGTATTTAGTGTGTTTTCCGGTATTTAGTATGTTTTCCGTTTTTTTCCGGTATCTATACTATAGTATGTTTTCCGGTAAATAGTATCACCCCTAACTATTCCGTGCAGTGTATTGAACTTAAACTTTATGTCACTGATAAAAAAATTGTGCTTCAATCTTTACTGCAGTTTGTGATGCCTACCAAGCCAACGGTATCCCAGGTGAGTTATGTCATTTTTGCTACATGTTCGAAACGTTCCCTATACGTTCAGGATTGAAAATTTAAAAAGCATGCCAATTTTGAAGTTACAAAAAGCACACAGAGTACGGAAGCCTGAATTACATGTACCTTCCACGTTAAAGGCACAGGCGCGCATTGCTGACGAGCCTGTGGCCTTGTTCAGACACGGTACTAAAAGAGGACTAACTTCGGTTCAACTGAAAACGGTCTATCTCAGTGTCTACATAGACCGCTTTTAGTACCAAAAACAGTCTAACTCCGGTCTACATAGACCGCCGAGGTCTATTCTTGGTGTTCATATTGGAAGTCAGGATGCAGCTGCGTGACCTGATATAGATCGTTTTCAGTCAAACTCGGTCATGTCTGAACGCTCAGTTTTTAGGCCAGGAAAAGTCCCCCACAGCGACCGCGGAATGTTAGACCTTTTTTAATCTCCGTAGTCCTATGTCTGAACATAGCCTGTGTCTTTAATACTGCGTTACTGAGATAGCTAATTCAGGCCTCCGTATATCCTCGCTGTCCCCTTAGAAGCAATACATGTAGTTTGAACATCTCCACATTCAGATATATTAAATCCAAAGGTCATTTTATGTTTTCAAGACCTTTTTACAACAAAATTTGTTGTAAATAATTTAATAAAATGATGATTTAGTGCTAATAATGTGTCCTTTTATAGCCTTGGTACATGTAAAAGCATTAAATATAAATTAATTACAAATCTGACTTCATTTCTTCATTATCTCTTAATCTGATTTATTTAACAGTTTATAATAAGGTCTTGGAATGGTCTTGACTATCCCTAATTCACGGTCGATGTTTGACAGAAATTAAGGGTGTCGTACGAGGTCATTTAGGTCTTTCTAGTAACGACTTTTTAATACGAAGTGTCCTGATTGCCGAATGGAGAATTAATTAAACGCTTGGACGAATTTAATTACTTGTACTTAACAGGGTTGCAGTGGAGTCCATCACAAGCCTTCACAAGTCAACCACAGGTCCCTGGGACTTTAATTCAAGTCACTAGCTATTCAAATGAACTCCAACAAAGGCATTCTTTTGTGTGCATGTGGTTCATCGCTTGCTTCTTTTTACTGGACTTGTGACAGACTTGTGTGGGACTTGTCACGAATTTGTGATTTTATCGACTCTGGACTTGTAATACTAGACTTTGTGATGGACTCTACTATAACTAGGGCCCAATTTCATAGAGCTGTTTAACAGCCCATTTCCTGTTAACCGAGCGTCAGGCTATTTCATAGACATCGTTAACGGTAAGCAACTGAAAACCTGCCTCAACCGCAGAGCCAAATTTTGCTTAAGATAGTGACGCAACAATGGCGGTTTTCAAGCGCGCATGCCTAAGCACGACGCGGCCGTAAAATAGCCTTAACGTTAGCACAACTTTTCTGCTACAGTAAGCACACGTTTTCAGCTAGCGCTTAAGCAGCTCTATGAAATTAGGCCCTGGTACCTAAAGGCATTTTGTTTTTCATGAGTTGACAAGAAAAACCTCACTCAAAGTGTTGATAGCAATGGTAACAAACACCACATTAATTTATTTCTGTCTAAAATAGTATTTCATGCTTGAAAAGTGCCTCATAGCTCAGCTGGTAGAGCGTCTGCCTGGTGTGTCAGAGGTCTTGGGGGAACCTGAGGTAGTATACCACTGTGCCTCATAGCTCAGCTGGTAGAGCATCGGCCTGGTGTGTCAGAGGTCTTGGGGGGAACCTGAGGGAGTATACCACTGTGCCTCATAGCTCAGCTGGTAGAGCATCTGCCTGGTGTGTCAGGGTCTTGGGGGAAACCTGAGGTAGTATACCACTGTGCCTCATAGCTCAGCTGGTAGAGCATCTGCCCGGTGTGTCAGAGGTCTTGGGGGGGAACCTGAGGGAGTATACCACTGTGCCTCATAGCTTAGCTGGTAGAGCATCTGCCTGGTGTGTCAGAGGTCTTCGGGCAAAACCTGAGGGAGTATACCACTGTGCCTCATAGCTTAGGTGGTAGAGCATCTGCCTGGTGTGTTAGAGATCTTGGGGAAACCTGAGGGAATATACCACTGTGCCTTTATTTTATAGCTCAGCCAGTAGAGCGTTTGAGTCGGAGGTCTTGGGTTGAGTCAGAGGTGAGTCGGAGCTGTCGGGTTCGAATCCTGATAAGGCCCTTAGTATTTTTCTCTCATATCTCAAGTTTGGTCGTTTCCATATTATCTTGACTTTGCACTCTTTATTTTAGATCACTGTCCTCTCCAACTTGGAATGGAAGATGGTCGGATCCCTGACTCCTATATCACAGCATCAAGCTTTGCCAACTCCGAGCACCGGCCCGGACAGGCGCGTCTCAACGCCCCGTCGCACTGGAAACCGGCTCCAAACACGACCGATCACTGGCTACAAGTCTGCTTCCCTGACCGCATGCTACTGTCTGGTGTGATCATGCAAGGAGGGGGCCTGGGCATTCACGCTGGATGGGTAGAGAAATTTCGCCTGGAATACTCGCTAGAGGGCACTGTTTGGTGGAAGTACAGGAACTATGAAGAGTTTAATCGAGAACCGAAAATTTCCGTATGTACTGTATCAGTTACCCTTTACTGTGGAAAAACTCGTATTCTAGATGCTATTGCATGTCAATGCCTTTATGCCCTTCTCTCCTCCGGTGAACACTCTGTATTGATTCTGTGCACCTGCCACGTGCACTGGGTCATATTACATATAGCAACAAAAATTTAGTCTGATTATCTGGATGCTATTGTATGTCACGTGAAACTCCCAAGAGACTGCTATCAAATCTTCAATTTAATGTAGTAGTTCTTGTTCACATTTTGATTCATTTTACTTTTGAGGCTGTCCAAAGTTGTCAACATTTTCACGGTTCTACAAAGCGTAAGAAGGGGGGAGGGGGCGATGGCCACGTGGGACTTTATAGGCACTGAACAATTTTGACATTACATGGTGGTGACAAATAATTTTGATAAGTAGTATTTGGGGGGAGGGACATCCTGAGATCTCAGGGACTTTCCACTCTGCGAAGCGGCATTACCATACCCTGAGGAAATCCACGTAAATCTGCGAAGTAACACGACTGTTGCGTATTGCAAACACACGCCCGAGGCATTTTGATGTAATTTAATCAATTTGGTCATGTTATGCCAAAAACAAACAATTGCTATACTTTCCAGAAATTGTATTGGGTTCTGTTCCTTACGACTGTCCCATTCCTACTAAAATTCCCGGCGACGATCTTATTTACTCCGCAGCTTTTCAAATTAATAACAGGGATGCATGCTGATGAATTGGATAGAACGGATTCCCCAGTATGCTTTAAAAAGCAGCCAATCGCTGAGTACATGTAGCACACTGCATGCACGGTACTTACAATCTGCGCGCGTTACATTTGAATGCCTGCAATGCACTGCCAAGCGTCCTGATTGGTCCAGAGGAGGTGACAAGATTTCTGTCGCTTGTTCCCCAGCAAAATGGGGCCGGTTTCAACAGGGCCTCGGTACGCACGATCGGGGAGTGCGTTAAAGGGGCACTGTTTTAAGAGGATGGGGGAGGGAGGGAGTCTTGAAAAATACTACGCTCTGTAGAACTGTGAAAATGACAACTTAGGATGCTGGCCCCATTAATTACATTGATTGAGTGAAAGACCTGCATGTGGCCAATTCTATATTTTTGTTTAACTCTGTCACCAACAGGTGTTTCGAGCCAACGGAGAAACAACCTGTGCACGCCCAATCATCCTTCCCGTCCCAGTTCGTGCAAAGTGCATCCGAGTTGTTCCCACGGTGTGGAACGTGGCTCTCCATATACGCATGGACCTAATAGGCTGCCGCGACAATGGTGCGTATTAGCAATAATAATAATAATGACAGTTCTTATGACGCTTAAAAAAAAAATCGTTGACGCGCAGGGTTGAAAGTGATGCGCTCGCTAATGCTAAACGTATTTATTTTTTTTCTAGCCCAATTTGTTTTTGAAATTTGAAGAACTTCAAAGTAAAAATACCTAACATAATGTTCACTAGAGCTTCGCGTTTGTGTCTTTTACAAACGCAAGGTGATCGGGTGACATAAACATTGATCTTATGATGACGTCACACTTTTAAAATTGGTTGAAAACTTGAGTTGGTCGATGTTGCAAAAGAAACATTCAGATATCGATTGCCAGTATTGGAATTCTTAAGACATGTATATGACTCTTTGATTATTATACGCTAACATTTTAGTGTGTGTCTGATGACGTCATTATTGGCCCAGTCAATCTCACCATGACGTCACTATTGTTTGCACAAATTGCTCAAGGATCTACTGAAGAACAATTAAGTTCTTACATGTGGTGAAATAATCTTTCGAATATATATTACAGTTCTCAAGATTTTGTCATTTGAGATCATATTACGTAACCACCGTGCACGTGATGACGTCCTCATTGGTATAGTCATAAAGTCCACATGTGTGGGAACAATTCGTTCTGTAGAACTATGGTCAAATTCCCTACCACTTTGGCTCTATTTGCATTCAAAATGCTAAAAGCTGGCACATTCTCGATTAACTTCCGGTTTAGACCGGAAGTAGGGGTCACACAGGGGTCATGTCAGTGTATGATTTGTTTGGTTCATTTAGACCTATAATGCTGTGAAAGAATTGTTCAAGTATATCTATTATGGTTCTTGAGATATAAATTTTGGAAATAATAACCCTTGAACGTTGGTAATTTGACACCTGTGACGACATCTTGACGTCACAATTCTGTGCACAAATTGTTCAACAATTTGATTAACATCAAGTTCTTAAATGAGGCGAAGGAATCATACCAATATCTGTTGTGGTTCTCAAGATACAGCATTTTAAAACAATTCAGCTCCAAATGTGCGTAATTTGACACCACATTACGTAACCACCGTCCATGTGAAGACGTCACCATTGGTATAGTCAAAAGGTCCACATGTGTGGAAACATTTCGTTCCGTAGAAATATGGTCAAATTCACTACCACTTTGAATCTATTTGCATTAAAAATGCTAAAAAATTGCACATTTTCGAACAACTTCCGGTTTGCACCGGAAGTAGGCGTGACACAGGGGTCATGACATCGTATGATTTGTTCAGTTCATTTAGACTTATCATGTTGTGAAAGAATTATTCAAGTATCTTTTACGGTTCTTGAGATATGAATTTTGGAAATAATAACCTTTGAATTTTTGTAATTTGACACCTGATGACGTCATGATTACGTCACACTTGATGCCATCATGATACTATACATGCTGGTGAAAGTCTGCCATAGGGCCTATGTCTGTATCTAATTTACTAACGATTCAGCTTGGTTTGATGGGCATTGTTGTTGGCAAGTGTAAAAACTGAGATTTTCGTTTTCGTTGAACTTTGACCTCCAATTGACCCCAGAAGGAAGGGTCAGATGAAAATGCCCACACAAAGAAAATTGTAGCCCAGAGTGTCATCTACAAACCTGCTAAATACGAAGATCCTGGGTCACGTGGTTTTCGAGACGGAAGCATTTTAAAATATGCATATTTTGGTTTTTTGGGGTGTGTAATTTGATACCTGATGACGTCACGATGACGTCACGCTTGATGCCATCATACTAATATACACGCTGGTGAAAGTCTGCCATAGGACCTATGCCTGTACCTATTTTCTTAAAGATTCAGCTTGGTTTGATGGGCATTGTTACTCAATAAGTGCAAAAATTGAGATTTTCGTTTTCGTTGAACTTTGACCTCAAATTGACCCCAGAAGGAAGGGTCAGATGAAAATGCCCACACGAAGAAAATTGTTGGCCATGATCTGATATATAAGCCTGCCAAATACGAAGATCATGAGTCACGTGGTTTTCCAGACGGAAGCATTTTAAAACATGCATATTTTGGTCATTTTTTTGTTGTAATTTGATACTCGATGACGTCACGGTGACGTCACACTTGTATGCACACCTTCACATTGGGGTTGATGTTCCTACCAAGTTTCAAGTTGATAGCTTGAACCGTTTCGAAGAAAAGCTCTGGAAACGTTTGAGTGGAAAAAGAAGGAAAAAAAAAAAAAAAAAAAAAAAAGACAAAGAAATCGTACAATATCAATAGGTGATCGGGTTGAGCCCGATCACCTAAATATGTGCCATCTTTATTCCCCATCCCCCAAACAGATTGCGACACAGTTCTAGGAGTATCAGACAGTCGAGTGTTGGACTCACAGCTGAGTTCCTCGAGTAGTATCAGTGAGCTCAACTCGGCCGAGACAGCTCGACTCAATCCACTAAACCAGCAGCCGAGCACCGGTTGGGTGCCGCGTACCAGTGACCACTCACAGTGGTTCCTCGTTGATCTGAAGCGAAGTCACGTCGTCCGCGCCGTGCTAACACAGGGATGCGGAAACATGGAACTGTGGATCACTTCGTACAGGATGTTTTATAGCAATCAAGACGGGGATTTCGCGGATTTTGAGCCGTATATGGATGAAAATGGATTAGTCAAGGTGAACCAAACTTGTATTTTTTGGTTTTAAAATTTATAGGATTAGAAAGCAGGGTTGTAGCCGAGTCTATCACAGTCCATACTCTTAAAAACAAAATGCATCGCGTTGGAACAGCATACACGCAGTACACAGCGCCCATTTCGGACCGCCCAGATGAGAAGTAAATCGTTTGCAAACGATCTAAATAATTTTATCTTCATGGACTATTTTCTGGTAAAATTACATCATCTCGGGCGGAAACATTTCATTGGATAGTTGCTACCAGTTCAATCTTTAGTTGGAGTAAGGTTTTCTCTGTCGACTCGTTAATTAACTCTTGGGGTCATTGCAAATGATACAGTGGGCCTTTAATAACGGAATCACCAATGACTAATATTATTTAATTGCCACTCATCAAAACTCTTTTCATTTCGTTGGTCACAGGATTTCATGGCCAATTCTGACCAGCACTCAATCGCTAGGAACGATCTTAACCCAGAGATTGTGACGCGTTTTATCCGAATTGATCCAATCATGTGGCATCCTGCAGGCATGTGCCTACGCTTTGAGCTGATTGGCTGTTTGTACCGGGGTAAGTATGTTTGTTTGTCCAATCCAATGATCCTTTGTGTTTGCACACAAAGTTTTTTTAATTGTACATCATTGAGGGAAATGCTAAATTTGAATTTTTTATAAAAGTTTATTCCACCAAGGAGTTAATAAGAATTTCTAAAAATGATTTTCACCAAACCAAAAACACTGGCTACAGTCAAATTTTGTTAAAGGAAGAGACAACACTTGTTTGAAGTTATCGACGAATTTAATCAAAAATATTACCAATGTATTGCCGGTGCATAAACCTTCATGAGAATCAGAGAATCTTGTTTTCAACATCGGCAACACAATTAATTTTAATGATAAACTATCCAACTATGTGCTGTGCCATATTTGAAATTTTTAAAGGGATGATGACGTCAACCATGCAACGATTGCATGGATGACGTCAAGATTGATGCCTTGTTTCCCCGACTCCCATTATACACGGTATGTAAAAATCTGTTGTCCTGACTCACGCCCTCTCAAGTCCGAGCGCCGAACTGCAAAAGATGGCGACTTACATGAAGCGTACAGAGTTAGGCAACCCTTTGCAAGTGTTGTCACGTCCTTTAATAGGACGTTGTTGGGTCTTTGCAGATTACCTTCTTATAACAGGAACCTTGTATTATCAGGAATGAAAACAATGAAGAACAAGGATCTACGACCTAAATGTTCATTGTTATAAGCAGAATGTTGTATTATTATGTAAAATGAAGCTTTTGCGGATGCCGTGCGTTTCTGATACTGTGCAGCACAGAGCCCCATGTGCATCCATGCTGGGCGCACCAAAACAGACGCTTTTCGAACGCGCGTCATGCATTGAGTGAATGCTTTGTGCATATGTACAACGCACGCTCGAGTACGGTAACAAAAGCGCATGCAGTTGTAAAAGCTGGATTAGAACTGAAGATATCAACAGCAAACAGACAAAAATCTTGTGGAAATCTTTCAAAACAAAGAAGGCATAAAGGCACAGGCTTGTCAGCAATGCGTGCGCGCCAAATTCGTGCCACGAAATATGCAGCTCCATGCCTTTGCTATGGAGCTGCGTATTTTGTGGCACGAATTTGGCATGCGCGCATTGCTGACGAGCCTGTGCCTTTAAGCTTAATTTTATATAACAATAATAATATTGGATGTCTTTTTGGGTGATATGAGAACATACCGCAATCGTCAAGAAAATACCGAACTCGCCTTCGGGTCGTTTCATATTTTCATGACTCATGCGGTATATTCTCATATCGCCCTCAAACCCATCTATGTTTACTGGTATATAATTAACAGTGCTCTTATTATCAGGATTTCTTATTTCCCCTCAGTCTGCGGCCGGCGTCTCGGCATGGAATCGGGAGCGATTCCTAACAGTCGTGTTTCGGCTTCGTCGTTCTTCACCTCACTAACTCCACCCCGCGCTCGGTTACACTACGAATCGGGCACCCAGCCCCTTAGTCAGAGGTATACCTATCAGGGTTGTTGTCGAGTCCATAACAAGTCCAGAGCGGATAAAATCACAAGTCTGTGACAAGTCCCGCACAAGTCCGTCACAAGTCCAGTAACAAGAAGCAAAGGATGAACACGCACAGAAGAATGCCTTTGTTGGAGTTTATTTGAATAGCTTGTGACTTGAATTAAAGACCCAGGGACTTGTGGTGGACTTGTGCAGACTTGTGATGGACTCAACTACAACTCTGTCCTAAAGTGCTACATCCTTAAAAAAAAATTACACCCATAATCACATTTCTTTTTATGAAATGCTTCCTCAAGGTACAGCTGTTGGGGCCCACGGCACGAACTCGGACTAGACGAATGGCTCCAGGCTGACCTAGGTGACTTACATACGATCACCGGGGTAATTACGCAAGGGGCTGGCGACCCGTGGCGGTACTATTGGGTACAACAGTACAAACTACAGTGGCTGAGTGCTAATGGAGAAGGGTACAAGACCTACAAGAACCTACAGGGAACGGACATGGTACGTATATTATTATTATTAATTCTTTTTGGTATTGAAACCAAGGATTCCTCAAAAGTGCCCGAGGCACTGTAGCTCGTAAGCCTGAAGAAACCTGTGAAGAGAAGACGATGAAGAAATGCTCAGTTTTAGAGGTGGGAGAAAAACCCCTACGCAATTCTGTATAGGGGGAAACCCACAGAATCAAGCAGGGACTGAGAACCCAATCCACATACTGACCCGGACGGGATTCGAACCAGGACCACAGAGGTGGAAGGCGAGAAAAGTACCACTGTGCTAACCTGAGTTTATTGTGCTTAAGAACCCTAGCGCAATTAGAGAGCATTAAGGGCAAAAAAACAAAACAACTATGTTTAGCGCTAGCGCCTGCGTCACTTTCAACGCTGCGCCTCAAATGTTTTGAGGGGTTTCGATTACCGTAAAAACATGCCTGTTGGCTTTATGTCAACTTGACTTAATTGCTTTAAATCCACTTAGCACAACAACAAAAAAAGCGAAAAAAAAACCTTGGAAGAAAAACTTTTGGAAGACTTAAACTTAGCCTAAATATACACTACCCATCAAAACTTTGGAAACACCTTGAAAGTTTTAGGTATTTGAGAAGGAAGTATTATTTTGTTTTAATATTCATAATAAACCAAGCTTTTAAAGCAAACGGAGGTGTAAGGGGTATCTGGAGAGAAACAGTCATGGAATGGCCTGCCCAGTCACCTGATCTCAATCCCATTGAGCTGCTCTGGGAGGAGTTGGATCGTAAGGTCAGAAAGAAATGCCCAACCAGCCAAGAACACCTCTGGAGAGTCTTGCTTTACAACCACATTTGCTTTCACAAAATTAACATTCACAAAATTATACGTTTTCTTCTCAAAAACCTGAAACTTTCAAGGTGTTTCCAAAGTTTTGATGGGTAGTGTAGTTCTTTTTTTTTTTCACCTAATATATTTAATTCACTAACCAATGTACAATTTGTTCAAGTGCTGGCTAACCATTTAACCTTTCCGCCAACACAAAAAGTTGGCGTCAGATTAATAATTTGCAATACCTAATGCTGTTCAATTTGCAGTATGGACCCTTTGCAAATGCATCCATGACGGGGGGCAGTCACATTGTCACCGTGCGTCAAGCACGAGTAGGCACTTTGTGGATCTATTGTCACATCATTTAAATATAAAAACCTGCCCCCTGTCATGGCCGCCGGTGCAAAAGCTCTATATTTCTCCAAAACACAAGTTTAATGTATTTATCCGTTTTTGTTTCAGATTTTCAGTGGAAACTTTGACCAAGACTCGGAAGTTCGTAATAACCTGGACAGACCTTTTATCACAAGACACGTTCGAATTGTGCCCTACGCTTGGCACAACATCACGGCTTGTCTGCGAGTTGAGTTCATTGGGTGCCCACTGGAAGGTACTATTATGTATTACAATTAATCTATGCTAGATATACAGGGTGTCCACAAGTTAGCACTTCACTTGAAAGTGGGACAAGGGCAATGAAGTGATGAAAGAACACAACATTTCTTTTAAAACCAAACAAAACCGGTCGTATGCATAATTTATTTATTTATTTATTTACCACATCCAACAGCGGAGGGACCGCCAATTACAGGAGTGGGAGCAAGTGTGGTTGAGTGCCTTGCTCAAGGGCACAGGTGCCACAACCCGTCGCGGCCCGGAATCGAACCTACATTCTAGTACTAGCACAGGAACTTAAGTTCGACGCACTAGACCGCTCGGCCATAACACCCCACACCCCATACATAATGTATACATAATTTGCTTAAATGTGCTTCCTTGCCTTATGAAAGTTAAAAGGCCTCTTATTTGGAATTGTTATCAATGAAATCTATGCTATAAAACCAATATACTCGGTTACATTTATAAAAAACCCTATTTGGAGCTTGTTTTGGGGGTTAAAACAAAGGTTTTTAGTTTTTATGATAATGCCAATATGCATATTCATGACCAAGGTCATGATGTCACAAGAGGCAAACACAGGAAAATCACATTCAACTGTGCACAAAAGATTCCACTTTTTTCTCAAACGTCCTGGAACTTTTGTAATCCATGGCTGTTTGAGTTTGTTCTACATGTTTCCTGTTGTAAGCCATGACGAAACTGGGGGAGAAAACTGCAGCAATTTGCCACAAGTCCAACTTGAAGTCTTATGTTTTTTCTTAACTTTTCCCTTCTGTCTTCCTTACGTGATGCACTCCAAACAGCGCCCTCTGTCTGTGGTTTATTGCAATGAAATCTTCAAAGTTAAAAAAAAAGTCTTGCTAAACAAGTAATCCATCATATGAAGCAAAGATTAGGAAAAAAGTTGTTTAGCACGTCATAGGCCCTTTAAGTAAAATACTTTCCCAAAAAGTATTTTTCTAAAGTAAAAAACTTGGCCACTTACGAATAGAATACCGATTTTTGCTAAGAATTTTCTTCAGACGAAAATTTTTCAAGTATTGAATTGAATACTGCCCCAGAAATCCAACTAGTTAAACTTGAACATTGTCTTGACTTTCCTCCAGGCATAGGCAACGTATGTGGCACCCTAGAGCTCGCTGGCTACTGCATGGGGTCCGTTGACTCTCAAGCCCCCACGGCATGCCACGAGATCTTTAGTGAAGGGAGTCATTCATTGATTATACACTCATCACGGCTTCAAAGACAACTCTGGGAGAACAGACATGAACTACTGCTGGAAAACCAACACAAGTTAGTATTGGGTCTGAATCTAACTTACTATACCTCATAAATATTCATCAGGCAGCCGTGGTATTTCATTGGTCCATTCCAGCAACTCGGCCGTGTGATAGTATACAAATTATCAACTAGCCACTGGGACCTGGGATCGAATTAACAAAAGTTGAGACGAGTTTAATGCATCCTAATTCCCATACAAACGCCCCAAGATAAGAAGAGTGACCCTTCCTAAGACGCGTCTTAGCGCTTTGTGAAATCTGCCCCCGGTGGTGTAAAATTACGTACCAGTCATGCTTGAAAGTAAGCAAGATGGCAACATTTCTGTGACAAGTTTTATATCAAGCATGATTGAAGTTTCAGCAAGCATCAAAATAAATTTTATTCTCTGTTTCTCATTCAGATATTTAATCGGCCTGGCCCTACACCATTCCCTCGGCCAGCATTCATACCGTTGGGTTGACGGCACACCCATGACATTTTCTAACATCCAACGGCCGTTGACTACGTACAACCGCTCCATCGATTATTGCATCTCAATGAATTCTGAGGATTTATTCCATTGGACGGAGGAGGCATGCGTGGATGACATCGCGGGAAAAGCACAGATATGTCAAATTGGTATGGACACTTTGCACCGGCGGCCATCTTAGGGGGCAGTCACGTTGTCATATTTGTCATGCAAGGGGGGGGGGGAAGAGCTTTGTGGACCTATCGTCACGTCGTTTAAACAAAATTTGCTTGTGCAAAGGTTCTATTATTTCTTTAAAAGGATGTGCCAGCCAATACACTGATTAAGTAAGCCCAACCACAAAGTAATGTGCATACAATTAGTCTACATGAAATCTCTGTGGGTGGGCCGAGCGTAAAGGTTTCTGAATCGGGCTATACACAAATCCATTTCTACCCTTTATGTAGGCCGCCATAACTGAGGTGCTAGCGCATATAGATTACTTTCAACCAGGTGCAACATCCGGGAATGTTTGGGTGTCACCGGCCACGCGCGTACACGCACATGAGCGTGCGTAAAAAATACCCACCAGCGTATTTTCATTTTAAAATGCCGCACGCTCGCGTTGTGATACGTTCAAATTATTGAGCATGTACTCGGCTTATAAAAAAACAAAAATGATTATACTTGATCACGATTTAGCCTCAAGAAAGACAATTTATCTTACTTGGCTCAACAGCCATGGTGCAACACCCAAGGTTAAGCAACCAAGGTAAGTGCAACCAATACGCTTTTCTTACTTTTTGCTAGTTAACACTCTGGCCACGTGGGTCATGACACCCAAAATGGTGGAGGCATGCATGACATCACCGCAGAGCAAACTATACCACTAACATGTCCTGGACAGCACACGTCTCTGATGTGGCCAAGAAGTCTCGGAAGATATTGGGACTAATTAAAGGCAGTATACATAATTGGTATCTCGAAAATCAGAAATGTTCACAGATTTACGCCTATCTTTAATACACAATATAAACATGATGACCGTAGAAAACTTCCCGTGAAATGGTTTTGTCTAAAGTGCTATAGTCTTTGAGAAATAAGTAAAACAATTAGTTTTCGTCTCTAAGACGAAAATTCAATTAGCCCCCGAACCACTTCGCCCCCGAACCACTTCGCCCGAGTGCCATTTCTCCCCAAATCACTTCGTCCAAACACTACATCGCCCAAATACCACTTCGCCCCAAAACCACTTGGCGCACAGGCCGTGGTTCAGGGCGAAATGGTTCAGGGCGAAGTGGTTTTGGGGCGAAATGACTGCAAACCTTTTTTTGACTGTTTTCTCAAAAGTTAGACGAAATACGGTGCTGATTTTTGCTCAGGTTGGTTTTAATCATGCATATCTTCAATCACACAGGGGAATAAAACTATTTGTAACATTTTACCAATCAATACTATCTTTTAAACGGAATTTGTGGTTTTGTAATACCTCAGTCAAAGAAACAGCCTACACAACATTGGTTCGCCCCATTTTAGAATAATGCTTCATCTTCTTGGGATCCTCATTTAAAAGCGGGAAAAACTCACCAAAATTAGCTTGTCGTTTTGCTATATATTGTGCATTCACTGCGTTCTAGATGTGTGTCGAGATGTTTTTGTTCGATCGCGCGCGTTACGCGTATTGCAGGCGTGTTGTACGTGCACGCACACGACCGGATACTTAAGTGCACATTTTGCTTTCGAGCGTGCAGTTTCTGTGTGCATGTGCTTGTTTCAATACGCTCTGACCAGGGCGCGGACGCTGACGCACGGCGCGGCCACGTGTCTCTACTGCACACGTGCATAACATGTGTGGCATGTTGCTAGGCAATTTCTAAATGGGCGGAGCTTACTTGATCGGTCTATTGTACGCCAGGACCAGAATCTTCAACAATAGGACCTTCTCCAGGACCATCAAGGATTGGAACAGTCTCCCACCCTGTATCGTAGAATCTGGCAAAACATCTAACTCAACATTTAGAGCAGAACTCCTTAAATTGTTTAGTGGTTCTAAATAAGCTCTTAAAAGCACGTCCAGCTCAACGCCCCAAACTGATGCTATGTTTACACCGAAGCACGACCAAGTTAGGGTCGACTTAGGAGTTGTAAAATTCTGTATTTCTTGGACTCGTGGTGGTCATGAAACTTTTGTCAAGGGGGCGACCGAGAAAGTTTCCCGACCGTTTTGAACCGTTCCATACGGTCGGGGAACTTGTGCCGAGCGATGGCGATTCCCCCCGAGTTATTGCGAGTGTTCAGGACTAACTTACGACCTTCTGACAAGTAACATAGGAGGAACGTAAAATCTTGCCGACCAACTCCTGAGGAAATGCCATTTTGACGAATTTTTGTTTGTAAATCACTCTCAAGTCCCTCGGGATTTCGGTGTAAACAGGGTATTACCAACAACTTGGTGTCATGTTTCCTGATGGAGGCTTTGCCGACTGTACCATTCAGATTCAGATATACTGCACGTTTTGAATGAATTCCAACCTGTAGCATGCGTCACTGCAAATAGATGCGCGTGTTATGTTTGCAGTCAAAACACGCATTGCTGTTGTTGGTGGACACAAAATTATGCGCGCATCTGTTTGTAGTGACGACACAATGCCACAATGTGTAATCATTACATGTACAAAATGTAGTTTATGCACTGGTATACACCAATCCGAAAGCCGATGACTCCTTTTTTTTATATCCGCCATAGCTGGGGGGCTTCCACTGAATGAACTGTATGTTTTTTTTTAGAAACACAAGAAAATTGCAGTGCCCCGACTGGGATTCAAACCCAGGTCCTTGGCATACATGGCCAATTGCTCTACCAACTGAGCTATCTGGGCATCCCGTCGAAGCGTCACAACAATCTCGTGCTTGCCACTCTTTTTCCAACAATGCAGTGGGGCAAATCCGACAGGATACCCAGATAGCTCAGTTGGTAGAGCGGTTGGCCATGTTTGCCAAGGATCTGGGTTCGAATCCCATTGGGGGCCTTGCAATTTTCTCGTGTTTCTTAAATCTTCTCTAATTGTGAATCCTATCATATACCACATTATATACAATAATAGTAATGGTATAGAATTTATAAGGTGCACAGTATCTAACATGACTGTCATTCAAAGGCGCCGTAGCCACTATTATCACAGCCCTTATGGAATTAACAGAATCATCTCGCTTCAACTAGGTGGCTGCCTGGCTAGTTGCATCAGCACTTAGATTGTAGCATTCCCTGACAGCTCCCCAAATATCGCTTGGGTTGACGAGGCAATTGTGAATTAAGTGTCGAACCCATAACCCCTTTTGCTGTTGCTGAAGGTGCATTTGTTTACTTCGAAGAAGTTGCGCGTCTTTGTGGGATTGTGTACGCCAGGAGGGCGTGTCGTGGGCACGCAAAGGGCGCGCGTCGCGTGCACGCAAAGGGGCCATTCACTTAAAGGCCCATTGTATCATTTGCAATGACCCAATTTTGTTTTTCATGAGTTGACAAGATAAACCTTACTCAAAGTGTTGATAGCAATGGTAACAAACACCACATCAATTTATTTCCACCAAAATGGTATTTCATGTTGGAAATTGACAACCGAAGGTGGTTTTCTAAAACATTCACGTTCACAAAATTCATAAAAAGATTTTCAAGGTTTTCTGAAGCATTGATGCATCTATGTAGCTCAAATTTCTTCAGGCTAGTTTACCAACATTCTTCCTTAGATATGTTACACCCTTATTCCACGAATCTGTAAAAAGTTTTATCTTGCAAATGATACATAGGGCCTTTAACACAAATACCATGCATAGATTTTCAAGGTTTTCTGAAGCCTTGCTGCTTCTGTATATGTAGCTGAAATTTCTGCGGCTAGTTTACCAACATTCTTTTTTAGATCTAATATAGGAATATGCCTTTATTCCAAGAATCTGTAAAAAGTTTCGTCAGTGTATTAGGCCTTTAATTGTATCTTCTCTTTATTTTCTTTTGTCTTGTGCAGATATTGACGAGTGCATTTCATTGGATCACAGCTGTTCACATGAATGTGTTAATGTCCCCGGATCGTACTACTGCAGATGCCCTTCGGGTTTTCGACTTAATGAAACGGACCTCAGAACATGCATAGGTATTGTTATTATTATTATTATTGACGTATTAAATGGCTAAAATTCTTGTTTCTTTTTTTTTTTATGATAACATTGGGCTGTGCAAACTAGACCTTATTCCTGCACGCGTTAGGGTGCTATCAAGTGGCCCGAGTCCATTGCGCATTATGTTCACACACAAATGCACTACCGTGCCAGCAGTGCCCGCGCTCCTCGTACGTGACTTTTTCCCCATTTTCCCCCAATTCACCCCTAGTTCAAGCGCCCTCACACATTAAGGAAAACAGTCTATTAGCCTTTTGTGTGTTACCTTTTCAATATGGCCCGCATCTTGAATTTCTCACTTTGAAATGGCGCTGCATTTTAGAAAGTCACATACTATGCTGTTGTTGCTACGTGGTGCAAGCCATTGCCTAGCAACCAACAGTCTGGTTGCTTTATGCCATTCTCTCCTACGGTGAACACGGTATTGATTCTGTACTTCACACCTGCCGCGTACAACCAGTCGCATTGCATAGCAACAAAAACTTAGTCTGGTCATCTGGATACTAAGTGTGCATCAGTGAACGAAATTAACCTGAATTTCATGCTGGTCAGAAGGACCGGTAGATTAGAGAACTTTACTGGTCCTACTGAAAATTTGGTGGTCCACCGGTGCTTTTCAAAATGGCACCGAGATACTGCAACACTTTCTGGTTTAAGGTCATTGAGTGCAGGATGGATGGGATTGCTTTTTGATCCAACACTGGAGAGATCAGAGAAATAAATGTATCTGAAAATGTCTAAAGCGATCTGGAATGGTTTGTGGAAACCAGGAATTATTTGCATTAAGTAAGAAATGTTTACTATGTTTCCATGAGTCATGAAATGTTTTCACTGGTCCATCAGACCAGTGCTTTTGACAGATCTAGTGGTCCTTCTGATTTTTTACTGGTCTCGGACCACGGGACCAGTGTTAATTTCGACCCCTGTGATAATACAATGTTATAAAGGTATTTCTAAAGTCCCAAAGACCTGTAGTTGGTCAAAACTGACATGTCACGAATTCCATTTCAGATATCTGTGACTGGGAGACGAACAGTTTGATTGGAATCCGTTATGAAAGTGACGAAATGACAGGTTGTTACGGACGTTCGTCCCACGAAGCAAACTGGACTGTGGCCTCAGCAATGTGCAGTGACGTTAAAAGTCGTCTTCCTTTATTTATTGATGCTGTTTTCTCTTGGGTAAGGGAATAATGAGCCGAATCTCGGATTTTTCCTAAGAACTTGGTTTTCAAAAAAATTATGAAAGTACTTTATTTTAGGCCTGATGACTCGGGGTAAAATAATTTGATATACACTACCCATTAAAACTTTGGAAATACCTTGAAAGTTTTAGGTTTTTGAGAAGGAAGTATTATTTTGTTTATTCATAATATATTAGGCTTTTAAAGCAAACAGAGGTGTAAGGGGTATCTGGAGAGAAAGCAGTCATCTGGAGTGCTGTCCATCATGGAATGGCCTGCCCAGTCACCTGATCTCAATCCCATTGAGCTGCTCTGGGAGGAGTTGGATCGTAAGGTCAGAAAGAAATGCCCAACCAGCCAAGAAAACCTCTGGAGAGTCTTAAAAGAGGCGTATTTCCACTGAATGTTTGGAGAAACTGACTATCAGGATGCAGAGATTGTGTGTAGCTGTCATAGCTGCTAAGGGGGGTTTCTTTGATGAACATCAAGTTTAGCCGTTTCTTTTTGCATGCTCTCCAATTTGTTGATAAAGCCTACTGCTGAGGCTGAAGATGGCACTAAAATTAACATGTATATATTGCTTTTTGTTAGAATACACCTACATTTGCTTTCACAAAATTAATATTCACAAAATGATACGCTTTCTTTAAAAAAAACCTGAAACTTTCAAGGTGTTTCCAAAGTTTTGATGGGTAGTGTAATTGGGGACAAATGTCCATGAGTTTAGATGGGGAATCTGGATGCAGTGGAAAACAACTTTGCTCAGCCGGGATTCCAACCGCAGACCTTCTGCTTAACGTGCAGACGCCGTACCAATTGAGCTATGGAGCCAACTGGTGGTCTCAAATCACGGTATTGCAGTTGTACCTCACTGATTGGGATTGGCTATCACGTGAGCTTAGCAAGCCCTACAGAGGGATAAACCCTTCAATGAGATAACCACTCCTCCGTGAAGTTTTTCTTGTCAACTCGTGAAGTAATATTTTGGATCATTGCAAATGATACAGTGGGCCTTTAAATGACAGATAAACAGAGACTTTTTAATTTTTAAATTTTAAATTTTCCGTAGGCAAGCACGTCATGGAACGATTCTTTGTTATGGGCAGATTCTGGAGAGACTATTTCAGCTACATCTGACGAATGCCTTGCAGTACGTTCCGACAACGGAAGTGTCCTTACCGAAAATGTCACATGTTCAGACCAACTGCCATTTGTCTGTCTGCGAGGTGGGTAGTTAAACTTTTACATTTGTGGAGAAAAAAATTGGCCCTTCATTTAGATTTTGAAATAATTAAAATACTTCGTATTGTGCTTAATCACGATTGAAATGGAACGGCCAAACTTGGGATGAAATGATACTTGTTGGGATTTGAACCTGAGACCTCTGATGCTACAGGCAGATACTCTACCAGCTGAGCTATAAGGTACAGTGGTATACTCCCTCAGGTTTTCCCCCAGACCTCTGACTCACCAGGCAGATGCTCTACTAGCTGAGCTATGAGTCACAGTGGTATACTCACTCAGGTTTTCCCCAAGACCTCTGACACACCAGGCAGATACTCTACCAGCTGAGCTATGAGGCACAGTGGTATACTCCCTCAGGCTTCCCCCAAGACCTCTGACACACCAGGCAGATGCTGTACCAGCTGAGCTATGAGGCACAGTGCTATACTCTCTCAGGTTTTCCCCAAGACCGCTGACACACCGGGCTGATGCTCTACCAGCTGAGCTATGAGGCACAGTGGTATACTCCCTCAGGCTTCCCCCAAGACCTCTGACACACCAGGCAGATGCTGTACCAGCTGAGCTATGAGGCACAGTGGTATACTCCCTCAGGTTTCTCCACTAGCGGGCTGATGCTCTACCAGCTGAGCTATGAGGCACAGTGCTATACTCCCTCAGGTTTTCCCCCAAGACCTCTGACACACCAGGCAGATGCTCTACCAGCTGAGCTATGAGGCACAGTGGTATACCCCCTCAGGTTTTCCCCAAGACCTCTGACACACCGGGCTGATGCTCTACCAGCTGAGCTATGAGGCACAGTGGTATACTCCCTCAGGTTTCCCCCAAGACCTCTGACACACCAGGCAGATGCTTTACCAGCTGAGCTATGAGGCACAGTGGTATACTCCCTCAGGTTTTCCCCAAGACCTCTGACACACTGGGCTGATGCTCTACCAGCTGAGCTATGAGGCACAGTGGTATACTCCCTCAGGTTTTCCCCAAGACCTCTGACACACCGGGTTGATGCTTTACCAGCTGAGCTATGAGGCACAGTGGTATACTCCCTCAGGTTTTCCCCCCAAGACCTCTGACACACCGGGCTGATGCTCTACCAGCTGAGCTATGAGGCACAGTGGTATACTCCCTCAGGTTTTCCCCCAAGACCTCTGACACACCGGGTTGATGCTTTACCAGCTGAGCTATGAGGCACAGTGGTATACTCCCTCAGGTTTCCCCAAGACCTCTGACACACCGGGCTGATGCTCTACCAGCTGAGCTATGAGGCACAGTGGTATACTCCCTCAGGTTTCCCCCAAGACCTCTGACACACCGGGTTGATGCTTTACCAGCTGAGCTATGAGGCACAGTGGTATACACCCTCAGGTTTCCCCAAGACCTCTGACACACCGGGCTGATGCTCTACCAGCTGAGCTATGAGACACAGTGGTATACTCCCTCAGGTTTCCCCCAAGACCTCTGACACACCGGGTTGATGCTTTACCAGCTGAGCTATGAGGCACAGTGGTATACTCCCTCAGGTTTCCCCAAGACCTCTGACACACCGGGCTGATGCTCTACCAGCTGAGCTATGAGACACAGTGGTATACTCCCTCAGGTTTCCCCCAAGACCTCTGACACACCGGGTTGATGCTTTACCAGCTGAGCTATGAGGCACAGTGGTATACTCCCTCAGGTTTCCCCTATGAACCCGATTTTGATACTTTAATCTTTTTAGAATACGAAGACATCACATGCAATGCATTGTGGGTAGCCAATACCAGCAGTGTCGCGACGACGTCAATGGAAGGTTTTATTCAGTCGCTCAGCTACGCACCGTGGTACGACACTGGTTCAACGTGTACGATTCACATCAGAGGGCCGACCGACTACAAACTAAGGTACTCATCTGAAAAAATAAAACGCAGTTTTCATAAAATATGATCACTTCATGATGAGAACAGAAGTTTGTTGAATAGCAGTGAACTTGTGGATAACAAGGCACTGATCGACCGATCACTTTGGAATCGCTTTCAAGACTGTTCTGCTTCAGTGATTTCCTCCAGGTCCAAGAGGACCTGTTTGAACGAAATAATTCCTATAGTGTAATACGAGCAATATTTAGTGAGCCCGCCCTCTTGTGGTTATTTCATTGTTACTGCGGTGTATATCTATTGTGACGTCACGTGGAGATACACCGCAGTTTTCATTCGTCGGATTAGTCTAGAGCAATGAAGTTTGATATTTTCTGTTACTGGGAGAATCTTGTAGTTCAAATAAGGACCTTCACAAAACTTATTTTGTTGGGTTTTCAAGCTGATTGAGCCTATGTGGGATATAAGGCTTTCCACGGTAAAGGGGGCATTTTGGCAACACAGACCATATTTTCCAGAAAATACCTTTGTCTGGTCTCAAAATAAAAGAAATAAGTTTCAGTTGTTCTGAAGAGATAACTTGGGCTCAAAAAGGGACAGCCTAAAATGTAACACAAGTGTCCGTCCTGGTTACGAGCGTCTATTGGAAATGTGTACACAGGGTTTTTAGAAAAGCATGTTGTCACACTATTTTTAACGTTTTTGGGCCTAAGTTATCTCTTCAGAACAACTGAAACATTTAGACCAGACAAAGGTATTTCCTCGAAAATATGGTCTGTGTTCCCAAAATGCCCCCTTTACTGTGGAAAGACCCAAGTACAAGCTTAAGGGCCGTCCAAAGTTGTCAAAATTTTTACAGTTCTACAGAGAGTAGTTTTTCAAGACCCCCTCCCTCCCCCGAAATACTACTTATCAACATTTTGTTGTCGCTACCATGAAATGTCAACATTTTAAAGTGCATGTAAAGTCGTACGCTGCCCTCGACCCCCTTCCCCCTTCGTACGCTTTGAAGAACTTTGAAGGCCCCTTATTTACTAAAATTTACCATTCAGTCTGGTTCAATATTCTTGATCTGGTACCCAGACTCGTCATCTCCCGGATGGCACTCCGGAAAGAAATTCCCGAAAACAGTGAAATCTCCACCTGCGTCGATGCCTTAGAAGTCACCGATAACATCCCTGATTACGGTTTGCGGTCTAGAGGGCGCTATTGTGGCACTCTGCGCGACTTGGAGGTCGTCACGCTATCTAATGACGTCACGATAACGTTAACTATCGGAGAGTTAAACGCTGAAATGCCCACTGAGTTGGGTTTTGTGGCTCGTTATAAACTTGTCAGTAAGTAGCGTTTTGTGTTAAAAATATGAATATCTTATTATTTTGTAATTTTTATACAGTCGGACCATAATATGTGATCAGTAGTCGATTTCACAAAGCGCTACGATGCTTCTTTTATAGAAAGGGTCACTCTTCTTATCTTAGCACGTTGATACGGGAATTAGGACGTATTGAACTCGTCTTAAAGATAGTATACATGATTGGTAAACTGTTACAAATAGTTTTATCCCTCTGTGTGATTGAAGATATGCATGATTAAAACCAACCTGAGCAAAAACCAGCTCCGTACTTAGTCTAACTTGAGAAAACAGTCAAAAAAGGGTTTGCAGTCATTTCGCCCCAAAACCACTTCGCCCTGAACCATTTTGTCCCTGAACCACGGCCTGTGCACAAAGTGGTTTTGGGGCGAAGTGGCATTTGGGCGATGTAGTGTTTGGACGAAGTAATTTGGGGCGAAAAATGACCCCTCGGGCGAAGTGATTTGTGGCGAAATGGCACGTGGGCGAAATGGTTTTGGGGCGCATTTAATTTTCGTCTCATGAGACGAAAACTAATTGTTTTACTCATTTCTCAAAGACTATAGCACTTCAAACAAAACCATTTCAGGGGAAGTTTTCTACGGTCATCATGTTTATATTGTGTAAGTTAGGCGTAAATCTGTGAACATTTCTGATTTTCGAGATTACCAATGATGTATACTGCCTTTAATACCCAAATAAATTCCTGTCATCTGTATTGAGCTGTAGCTCAAAAAAAATTAGAAATATTTCGAAATATTTTATTCTCTTCTACCCTGTTTCAGATTGCAGTGAAGAAGACTGCCAGACAGACTGTGAAACATTCACCGCCCCGCTGGTTTCTGCGGAGGGTACGCTAGAAACCAAGAACTTCCCTGCTAAATTATCACCCTTCAGTACCTGCGTATGGCACATAAAAGTACCGGACGGACAATTCATCAATTTGACATTTTCAGACTTTCGCGTGGTAAAGGACGCGGGATCCAAGCAATGCGCAGATTCGGTCGTCATAGCGAGACGCGGAAGGGAAGGAGAAATGACGATAGATGGCGTCGTTCCTTTGGAGTCGCTTTGCGGCACGGCGCCCTCGCAAATCCTGTCGGAATCGTCAGAACTGATCATTTTCTACAAGACGGGATTAGATGTTCCCTCGGAAGGATTTAGAGCCGTTTATTCCACAACAGGTATTAATTTAGATAAATGATTTTATAATAAAACACCCGAATATATTCCTGTCATCTGATTGGTTCGTTGTCGGTCACGTGTTGTTTATTATTCGGTATAATGCACTGCACCGTTTTATAACCACAACACGACGTGAAATATCCACCAATGCATCATGGTATCCACTTGAACCGCACGTTACGCGCAATAAAATAGGCAAGGCTGTACAGAATAAATGGTTGGCTGCTCGGCGTTATCCTCTAAAACTACATGTACACGTTGCACGTTAAAGCAGGTACGTTCATCGCTAGCTAGCCATCTGCTCCCCAGGCACAATGGCGGGCGATTCAACACTAATTTGTAAGTTCATATGACAGGAATTTTTTTCTGGTATTTTATAAAACAAATAATTAATGTTTGGAATTCATGCAATGGAACAAATAATTTCATTCGGTGTGTCACTGTACGAAAAGATAGAAGAAAAAATCATGATATTAAAAGTTCGTGCGAAATTCACATATGTGACCTGTCATGACGAAATGAGTGTTAAAAGTCGCTATTTATTATAACGACCGCTTAAAGTCAAAAATTGAAGGGGAGGTAAATTTTAGGGTTTTGTAATATTTGGAAAGAGTAACTCTTATTCTATTTGATTCCAAATTTTTAGTGTCATCCAACAATTAAAAACATCCTTTTTAGACCAATTTTGACGATAGCTTTCTTCGTGCCTCCTAAGAAATTTTATTTGAAGATTTGTAAGATTTGTTTGAACACTACCACTTCTCCAAGATGTGTTGCATTGTGGGAATAGTTTTACCTTATGCGTTATATACCATTGGAAAGCTCTTTTTCTGCTCAATTCAAAAATAGCGATATCCAATTTTTGAAAATTTTTACTTTATGTTCATTTCGTTGTTACAGGTCATATATACGATCATATTTGCTTTAAAGATTTGTCATATAGAGTATTGAATCATTAATTTTGATTTAAAGACTTTTACCGCAAAACGTAATATTAAACGCCATTTCCATAAATATTGAGATAATGTCAGTATATTCTCGATTGGTGGTCCTATACGCATGTCAAATAGATTATTGGCAAACTGTTTTACTTATTGGAATTTGCCTACAGGTTGCACCCCAGTAAATAGGGCTCCCATAGGAACCAATGCTAAATGCCCAATTTTCAAAAATCATTTAAAAATACTCACAACTCTCTCAGCTTCTCAGGACAACAACCAGAATACTCACTGATTTCTCATCTTTTTAATTCTGTTCAATTTTATGGGGGTTATCTGTCACTTTTATTCCCTAATTTCCACTTGAAAGGAAACTACCCCTAACAACAGTGAAAATTGCTAATCAGACCTGCATCCATTTTGGAACAAAGGCACATACGCTACTGGGCAAAATAGGGCCACTTTTTAGGAGCTACAGTGTCTAAAATGTTTATAGTTGGAAGAAAAAAACCCCACATCGCGACGATAGTCATATTCTACACAAGACCACACTCGTTCAGCTCGCAACTCTCCCTGATAAAGAAGAAATTGAGGGCATACAAAATATTCATGAGCTTGGCGCACAGATCTCTGCCTATTTACTTGGGTGCACCCTGTAGTGCTTAGTTGTAATACAAAATGGCAGTTTTCTCAATATGCCAAAAACGGATATATAGCATGATAACTCTTCTTTTGCCCTTGCATTAGATTTGGCTGGATGTGGCGTCGGCCTGAACACAACCTCCGATATCCATGAATGCACCGCGCCCGCCGCCCTCCTAACCACCTTAAACTACCCCCTGCCGTACCACATGGGCCGCGAGGGAGAATACAAGTGGCGTATCACGACAACGCCCGGTACCTTCGTCCAGTTAACGTTTGACGCATTCGACATTCCTTCAATGACACCTTGCGATCAAGACAAAGTAGAAATCTTAGACGGAATTGATGAAGATTCGTCAGAGTCTCTGGGAGAGTTCTGTAACCCGCATCCTCCTCCCGACGTTATTAGAGCTAGCACGCATAAGATGCTGGTTATTTTCGAGGTGGAAGGATTTGTAACTGGGAATGGGTTCTCGGCTACGTATCGCGCTGTACGCTACAAGCCGCAGGTTTCGTTGAGCAGTCCATACGACGAAGGTACGTTCAGATTGCAAATATTTTACTGTTAAATTGTTTTTGCCTCCCATATATGATGTAATTCATATTTTGTCGGCAAAATCATGGTACTGTCAGAAATAAATTAAAAAGTTTATGAAACTAATATAACACCATGGCAATGCTATTTACATTATATTACATGTATGTATATACAAACCGTTGCGTGAGGCGCTTACCCGCTCACCAAGCGTGTATGAATCAGATCCCACTCTGAAGTGTAAATACAGTGTTAATCAGATTCATGCTTGCATAGATCTGATCCACCACAGGTTAATGAAGTGTAAACACGGGTATTCAATTATTCCACTAACAGATTACTCTTGCAAGAACGGATGGGCTGAATATTACGGCCACTGTTATCGTTTCCACAAGGAGAACACGACCCTGCGATGGAAGGACGCCGAGAGGAATTGCAGGATAGAGGGCGCTCTTCTTACGAGTATCCGCGATTATGGAGAGATGAGTTTTATTCATCTGATGTTGACGTCTACTTGGTACACGGAGGATACCCAGACTTATATAGGTAGAGCAAGTATATAGGATGTTTTTAAATACTCCGAAATTTGTGTACCATGAAAAATGTACTTATAACTAAAGTAGAGGGAGACTCATTATACAACCCTGTACTTTGATGACTGTGTTGTGGCTGCACTCCTCCAATGCATAGTTCCGATTTTGCCCAGTTAACTGCGCCCCATTGGATATTGTTGCTATGCCTCACACGCTATCATCAAAATGGCGACACACAATGCACAAAGCAATGGAACTTTCAACGGAAAGCACAGATTCATTGGAGAAAACTCAAAGGTATTCATGTTTCAGGGTCGACAGTTATCTTAGAACACACTGAGTAAAGGGCCAGTAATACAGGGATGTCATATCATCACGAAATACATGCCTCTTACCTTTAAACAGCGAATCGTCCGGCCTTGAAACCACAAAATCACCAGGATCACCGCATACAACAATGTACAAACTGTATGTTGTTGTGTTGTTGTGAGACAATGCACTTTGACATATGTGGTCGATGTCTGCTAGCTCTGTTGTGATTGGTCGGCGGGTTCGGCTTAATTAACAGGTCGGAACTATGCATTGTGGCTCTTCTATAAAAGATAGTTTGTCTGCTGTTTTTTTTTTATCAGGATTAATGGACATCAGGGAAGAGGGGCATTTCCGCTGGCTAGATGGACGACCGCTTAGTTACGCTGACTGGCTAGTTGATAGGTAATTATTGTCTGATTGCAAGCTCTTAACCCTTTCACTGTTAGTATGCCAAAAATGCTTTTAAAAACTCATAGACATTTGCCCACATTTGTATCGAGTTAAACAAAACAAAAAGGCAAAATGGGGTAATGTGTGCCAATTTACAATTTTTGCAAAAGTTATAAAAAAAAACCATTATTTGTGCTATTTTAACTTTAATTTAGAATAGCACAATATGTGCCTTTACGGTTCCCCCACAATTCACTGCGTGGGGTACATGGCGCAGTGCGTGATGATATAGAAATCTTGTACGTACGATTGTACAGAAGTCAATGGGTTTCCGGAGCTCTTGGCTGCTTCAAACTCGTAAAACACGGTGAATTTGTGTTTTTGACTCAAAATGTTAACTGGTAATATAGAGCTCAGATACAGATTCAACCTACTGTATATCTGTTTTGGGGTTATATGGGCGTCTAGGGGTGGAATTTTTAAGATAACTGTAGAAAATCTGTGGTTACAGTATTGCGTGAAGCCGAGCGTGCGTGGCGTCGCCAGTCATGGGTAGTGAGTCCCATGACCATTTATGATTAAGTGATTATTTTTAGGGATTATGACCCAGGGACCGCCGGGGTGAATGAATTCGATACAAATGTGGACAAATGTCCATATGAGTTCGGGAAATCTGGATGCAGTGAAAAGCAACTTGGCTCCACCGGGATTCGAACCGCGGACCTTTTGCTTAACGTGCTCTATATTACCAGTTAACATTTTGAGTCAAATACACAAATTCATCGCGTTTTACGAGTTTGAAGCGGCCAAGAACTCAGGAAACCCATTCACTTGTGTAAAATCGTACGTACGAGATTCTGCCAGCGTACTAGATTTTTATACCATCATGCACTGCGCCATATACCGCGCGCAGTGAATTGTGGGGAACCATAAAGACACGTATTTAATTTGTTTTGTTCAGTTTAATAAACTGAACGATTTCACAGTAATTTAAGATTTACCGGTATATGAAGACTCAATAATTTTGTGGGGGAAATTTGATGAGGACTTACCATCAACTCAATCTGTATTTTAAGATGGTTTTTCTATGATTTGATACAGCGATGGTAACACCCAACCAGACGGAGGTCTTTTAGAGGACTGCTCCGTCATCATAATACAGAGCTTACACTCCACACAGAACTGGGAGGATATTCCTTGCTCATTACCAGCTGCCAAGCAGTTTATTTGCAAGAAACCGGCCAAGAAATCAGGTAGGAAAGATTCTGACAGCCCGTTTAAATTTGATCCCGAGCTCGGGATCAGCCCCGTATCAAAAACTGAGAGTAAACGCTCTCGGGATCAAATTGGCCTCGAATCAGACCCCGAGATTTTGGTCTCGCGTTGGCGGATGGCTCGATCCTGAGCTAGGGATCAGTTTGCGGTTAGATAAGCAATTAATCTCCAGCCGTAGCGGGGGAAAAGCCCGCAAAATTCAAGTGGCCTTGTACACTGTACATGCACAACCCACGTAGGTGTCAATCTACATACAATCGCGGACGTCCCTTTGTTCCTCTTTTGTTTGGACAAAGTCTATTTTTCCTTACTCTCGTTGGTTTTGTAAAGGAGCGAATCGCGGACGTTCGCTTGCCAATCGCGGACGATATTGTTCTCTTTGTTAGACCTCCCTAAAACGTCCACGATTCTTTGGGAGAACAAGCGCATACACACATTGATCAGTACATACACACATAGAGCATGACCTTTGACTGCAACTTCTGGCACCGCACTCAAGATCAACTACAGAATGTAAACGTGGCACTCGGGATCATTGCAGTTAACACTGACGTATTCTTATCAGGGGATCAATCTCGATCCCGAGCTCGGGACCAGTGTAAACACGGTCTCATCTGTTGACCCCATTTGTTAATTCAGGTGCAGAATTTATCGATGTATATAAAGAGCTCAGAGTTCTGAAAATGTGGACAATTGAAGAAAAAAATTCCAACTGAGCTAAGTAGTGAAGGCAATATTTTAGAAATAAAATAACAATAAAAACAAGTCTTCATCAAGATTCGAACCCAAGACCTCTGACACACTGGGCAGGTGCTCTACTTCTTTTCCCTCAAGTTGTTTTTTTTGTCCAAAAAAAGCACACTTTTCTCTTGGTAAAACATTTCCAAAAATTCTACAATGTTTCTGTTTTTTCTTGCCATTTTCTTCAAGCAGATGGAACCGAATTTACCGTTTCACAAACTGTTGGCGAGCTGCAAACTAAAGGTAATACGAACAGATTAATGTTGTTATATTTTAGTTTTTCCTTACGGATATTTAATTTTCTAAAAGTTTGGATGTACTGGTTTAAAAATTGACACTTGCTAATAAAGCCCGGCGCAAACGGGAGGCAAAAAACATGAAACACAAAACAAAAACGTTTTTCTCGTGACTTCGGCATTCGTCTGCGTTACCCCAAAACAGAAAATACCGTTTTGCGAAACAACAAACGGTGCTTGTTCTGCGAAACATGTTTTCATCGAAACAGACGTTTCGGTCTCCCGTCTGCGGTACTTGTTTCGATACTGGAGAAATGACGACTTAGTGATGACCAATCATCGATCGTATTCCGGATCACGTGGTATCAAGATATCATGTGACTGTACTGCTTTATTGTCGCCGCTGGTGGCGCTTTTGTTTCGTTGTGTGGCATTTCTGTTTGAGGGATGGATACACTGAAACAGGAAACGGGGGGTAAACGAATTTGTTTCGTGTTTCGTGTTCATGCCTCCCGTTTGCGCCGGGCTTTAGCAATTTTTTGTCCTTCAGCAAGTTTCACTCGCGACCAATTTTCATTGGTGATATTTTTTTTTTACAGAGAAAGTTTTGTATTTATTTTTTAAACATACTGTTAAAAAAAAACCCAATATGTATTTATGAGACTACCGCATATCATATTGTGTGTTCTGCAGAATGCAATGAAAGTTATTCGCTTGCCGGCAGTATATGCGCACACCTCGTCCCAACGCAAAATGGCTTCCGAGACCCAACAGAGACGCCAGATTGCGACACCGACATCCAAGTCACGCCGGAACTACTGGTGTCCATCTTATACCTACTTACTCACGTGTGGACAACAACCACGCTACAACAAGAGGGGGCACTCGTAGGTGTCGGCCCGGCAGGGGGAATGATGCGCGACCGGTGCGAAGGCGTTCGGTTTACTGACGGAACGTGGGTACCAGGTGGGCTGATCGCGTGCCATTCTCCAGTTACTGCCGCAGTCTGCTACCAGCAGCCAACAGGTAATTATATGTGACCTGTCACCACAAAATGAGCTAAAAGTTAGAATTTTCATAAATTGGATTTTGGTATTTTTGAATTTAGCAGAAAAAGAGCTTTCCAATGGTATATAATGTACATAAGGTAAATATATTCTCCGAACGCAACACAGCTTGGAGAAGTGGTAGTGTTCAAACAAATCCTACAAATTTTCAAACAAATTTCTTACGAGGTATGAAGAAAGCTAGCATAAAAATTGGTCTGAAAACGATGTTTTTAATTGTTGGATGACGCTAAGAATCAAATGGAATAAGAGTTACTCTTTTCAAATATTACAAAACCCTAAAATTGACCTCCCCCTTAAATTTTTTACTTTGAATCGTCGTTATAAGAAATAGCGGAGTGCGACTATGCTTATTTCGTCGTGACAGGTCGCAATTAGGGTTTGTTTTTTCCCAGCTACCCAACATAATTTGATTACCACTGTATACTTGATGCTTCCTCGAGACACTATGAGAAACACTATGAGAAACACTGAATAATTCAAACCAGCTATTCAACACCGGTGGTTAAGGCGTCTGCCTAGTATGCAGGAGGTCGTGGGTTTGAGTCCCACCCGAGCACGCTATGAAGTTTTTCTCATATCTTGGGGAAGCACTGAGTATACAGTGCTAATCAAGTTACGTCTGGTAGGGCAAAACAAACCCTAATTAATATTCAAAACCTTGCTTGCTCCTAAAAGTTGCAGGTTCGAATCTCGATCCGGTCCATCCATGGTGCGTGTGCCCTTGAGTAAGGCACTTTGCCATGCATTGCTTCTCTCCACCCAGGAGTAAATGGGTACCTGAGGGGGTAGCGAATGTTAATGTGTTTGATTAACCATTGAGCGCCTAATAGGCAGCCGGGGCTGTATACTCCCCAGGGAGCTGAGATGGTATATTTAATTAAATAAATAAATTAATTAATAATAGTGTAGGCACCTTGATCATTTTAGATAAGTGCAGGATATAAGTCCATAATATATATTATTATTACAATCTTATAATGTATGAATGGATTTTCACCCCCTTTTCGTATTTTGGACTCGCCCTAGACGTTACACAACAATGCACTGATGGCATGTTCCATTGTGGCAGCGGGGAGTGTATCCATAAAGTGTATGTATGCAATGACATGACGGACTGCAAGGATTTAAGTGATGAAGCAACATGTACAGAAGGTATGGTCATTTGAATAATTATTACAATTTGATACAATATGTCATTTTAGATACAATATCATTTAGATGCAATATCATTTAGATGCAATATCATTTAGATACAATGTTAGAGTTAAGGGTATGTATTCAGCATGCATAGGCTCCATAGGTGCCTCTAGGGTCTGTGTTTTGTACCAAATAAACTGGACGCTCCACAGAAAATGTATCTTGCTGCCGCTACATGTATATGGGTCTTTCCACAGTAAATAGTGTGCACAATATGTGCAATCATGCATGTTCTCAAGGAACAAAGAAACTACCCCACGAAATGGCGGCTATTCGATACGGTCTATATTGGAAATTTGTATACAGGGTTTTTAGAAAGGCATGTTGTCACACTATTTGTAACCTTTTTTGGGCCTAATTAAGTTATCTCTTCAGAACAACTGAAACAGGGACGGATCCAGGATTTTGAAAAGGGGGGGGCGTGAAATTTTTAAGCGTGAAATGCTGATGAAAATGAAATAGCGAGCGCGTAGCGCGAAGCCCTAACGGCTTCTAGATGCTCTGTGGTGCGATCTGGGGCAATATTTAACAACTTTAAGCAGGAAAAGTGTGCACAAAAAGTGATTTTTTGTTTTGTTTTGTTTTTATTTTTATTTTTATTTTTTTTGGAAAAGGGGGGGGCGTGCGCCCCCACGCCGCCCCTGGATCCGCCCCTGTGAAACTTAATTCTTTTATTTTGAGACCAGACAAAGGTATTTTCTGGAAAATATGGTCTGTGTTGCCAAAATGCCCCCTTTACTGTGGAAAGACTCATATACCTTGCAAGGTGGTTTCTTGCTGCAGTATCGCTACATGTATATCAGTTTGTAAAGTGTGCAGTTTATTTGATGTACTCTTCCAAAAAAATAATTTCCAATATATGCTCGAAACCAGGACGGACACTTCGTCGCATTTTTCGCATAGTGGCGAATAAGCGATTTTTCCGAAATTGAGATTTTGTCATATTTAGGGTTCTAAAGATGCCAATTTTCATTTGTGAAGGTTTTAAATCAAAAATTTGAGTGGTTTTTGAGTTATTAAAAAATGCAGAATGGCGAATAGGCTCATGATTGGCCCAGCGTCTTTTGCGTAGTGACGAATACCGACATTACGCTGGTGACCGGTGGCGCCTTGCGCATTACAAGGCAACGCCTCGCGCATTACAAGGCAATGCCTCCTGCCGGGAACCAACAGACATTGCGTGAACCAAACACTCCTAACTTGGGGAAAAATCAAACACACTGTGGAATTTGCAGCGTTTAAGAAGTAATTCATTGCATTTTTTGCATAGTGACGAATCGTAAAAAAGTCCATAGCGTTACGAGCGGTGAATAAGACGCACGTGGTATTGTTTTTTCGCGTAGTTCGTGGCACCAATATCCCTCCGAGATTACCCTTATTCATGCCAAAAACCCAACATAATTTTAGTAGAACTCTTCGCTAATAACATTTTTCTAACAAAAATTGAATTTTGTTACGAAAAGAAAACGAAATCCAAGAACCAGAATATGCATTACTAAAAAGCCGTTTTACTCGAAAGTGGAATTTTGCTGATTCGCCACTATGCGAAAAATGCGACGACTTGTGTTACATTCTAGTTCGCCCCGGTTACGAGCGTATATTGGAAATTTGTACACAGGGTTTTTAGAAAGGCATGTTGTCACACTATTTGTAACCCTTTTTGGGCCTAAGTTATCTCTTCAGAACAACTAAAACTTATTTTTTTTATTTTGAGACCAGACAAAGGTATTTCCTCAAAAATATGGTATGTTGCCAAAATGCCCCCTTTACTGTGTATTTCATGACAGCACTTATTACTGTCATTCTAAATATCAACTGCCTCTTGTAAATATTACTATAATTTTCTTGTTTATCAAGGAAATTTAATTTTTGTTATAATTAATTAATGCGGAACTTGCCAAAATTAACCTATTTTGCAGGTGCATCTTTAAGCTTGAGTGAGTTTTGTTTTCTATCTTTGTTGCTGGGTGTTGTTTTGTGCGTTTTGTAAAATTAATTTTATTTTTGATACAAATGTGGACAAATGTCCAAAAGCAACTTGGCTCCACCGGGATTCAAACCTGCTTAAAGGAACACACCGGCTTCGTTGGGCTATTTTGGGCTCGAAATAGACCCATACATGATTCTGAGAGTCTTTCCGAAATAAACTAAATAGATCCTGAAAAGAAACCATCAAATTTTGCTGTTTTTGAGCATTTTTCAAAAAAAACAAAATTTATAGTACAGCGCCAAGCGGCTGGTAAAGCGTATAGTCCAATAATTGGCCTCCTTTGTTAATTTTAAACATTTCTAGTTAATTACGTGACATTTTGATATTTATTTTTCACAACGACCATCGAAAAATGATTGTCAAGGATGCTAGATCGCTACATTATGTAAACAGTAAGCCGGTGTGTTCCTTTAACGTCATGGACATTTGTCCACATTTGTATCAAATTTATTCACCCCTGTGGTCCCTGAGTCATAATCCCTAAAAATTATCACACATTCATAATTTTATTTTTGTTTAATTTCTGTTACAATTGTTCCCCTTTTTTTGGTTTATGTTTATTTTGAATATGGTTGAATTGGGTACGGGTTGGTTGTATTTCACATAGTGCAAAGTTGTAGTCGGGTACTTTTCTAATACATGAAAGAAAATGTTGTCTAACATAATTTAACATCACACTGAGAATCCCAAATTATTTGTATCAGAACTGATGTACCAATAATCATTTTAAGTTTTAAAGGGGCTGTGTTACGGTTTGGGCATGCGCAGCAAATCTTGAATAAGTTGGGCTTACTTTTTCAAAATTTGTCGCTGGGTTTTGCATATCCTATTCAATCTTTGCCATCCCTTATAATTCTTTAGTAATTTTGGCAGTGGTGTACTTTTAAACGCCAAGGTTGTCCTGATGCATTACTTTTTACTTGAAATGGCGCTGTTTGCCGTGTTTTTAAGCCGTCAAACATCAATATCAACGGGTGTGCGGCCGTCGTTCGAAAGAGTTTTTTCATTCCATCAAAAATTTGACAAAACATGACAGAAAAGACATCGAATGATAACATGGTTGGATACAGCAATTAGTTCAACCTTGATTTCCACCCAAACTGGTACATGCTTATTTGATCCTGACAGCAATTTTACAGCATATCTTCTGTCGATGGAAAGACACCGTGGGCGCCGCTGCTGTACCCATTTTTTCCCAGACATTGATCGCGTGCGCGCGCAATGCCAAATCGAACGAAGGCGCGCAACACGATGTACTATGTAGTTGGATTTGCGTATTGTAAACACTCATGAACGAACACATACTGCTCATGCAGCACATGCTAAGTACACGATGTACATTGATGCACACGAACCAATGGCGTTGTGTAACGAAATTGCACTACATTCGTCTGAACGTGAACGTATGTCAAAAATTGAAAGGATTTGGCGCATGCTCAAACCGTGACACAGCCCCTTTAAAATACCTCAGGCCGTGGAAATAAAGAAAGTACTGTATAGTACTTTGGAGAGTCCTTTTAAACTATTTTTACATCTAATGAAACGTGGAAAAAATTTTCCACTTTTTGATTGAAATAAGAATGCACTTAATCTGAGAGCTTTTTTAATGTAGAGACCATGAAACAAATTTGTGTGAAAATTTTGACGCCAACTTAATTAGAAAAGAACATTTTAAATTTTGATTAATCGGTATGAAAGAAAATTACTTGGTACTCAAAAACTACTCAACTACAACTCTGACATGGTGACACTTGACTCACGAGTATTTACTTGAGCTGATTTCAAGAACTCACATGTTGCACTCGTTATTGGCACAAATATTAAAATGCTTTTTTAGTTGGCGATTCTGTTTTACACTATGTGAATATCACAGAGTATTAGTGTAATTCTGTACATTAAGCAGAATTCTCCAACACTTACACATGTACTTAAAGGCCCATTGTATCATTTGCAATGATCAAATTTTGTTTTTCATGAGTTGACAAGAAAAACCTTACTCAAAGTGTTGATAGCAATGGTAACAAACACAACATGAATTTATTTCCGTCCAAAATGGTATTTCATGCTTGAAATTGACAACGGAAGGTGGTTTTCTAAAACAGTCCCGTGCACAGGACTCTTTTACTATTCACTTGTACACAAAATCCATATATAGATTTTCAAGGTTTTCTGAAGCATTGATGCATCTAAGTAGCTAACATTTCTTCAGGCTAGTTTATCAACATTCTTCGTTAGATATGTTACACTCATATTCCACGAATCTCTAAAAAGTTTTGTCTTGCAAATGATACATAGGGCCTTTAAGCCATACACAATTAAAAGTTATGTTTTTTTTTATCCCAGACTTGTGTGGTTGTAGGTGTGGATTAGAATTATAAAAACAGTGTTGAAGTATGTAAGGCAAAAATAACCTAAAAATCATGCAGAACATATCTGTTTATTTGGAAAATCATGCCTACCCTAATTGACCCCTTGCGTACCGGTATACGGGTAATTCCCAAAATTAGGGGTCCAAAATGTTTGGTGTCCCAGTTACGCACGACACTCTCTGCTTCAAAAATCACCACTCGTGATCACAAATTCTCAGTAATGGACTGTGGCCTGTGATTATAGGAGGCAGCATCATTTTCTTGAATATTTTGTTCTCTGATTCCTGAAAAATATTCAAAACAAAAGACCATAAAGGCTTATAATTCGTTCCATGGTATTGAATAGGAGTTTGGTGTCTCGGGTTACCTACGCCAATGAAAATTGGCTGTAGAATGAGTTTTCATTTAAACCTTGGTGCCATATCTACACACAAACATTAAATTTAAGTGGCATTTGTTGAAAAAAAACCAATAATTATTTTTTACTGGGAAACTACTTTCAATCATTAAAAACACTTGGAAATCTTAAAAAGCATGTCACACTTTTGGACCCCTAATTTAGGGAATTACCCATACGTCATTTGGGGGTCAAATTATTTATGGCGTGTCAATGTTGACTCCATGTGTGTGGGTGCGCATTGTGCGTGCTGCTGGCGAGCATAACACGGTTCATTTTGCCAATGGGAATCTTAGTACAGCGAGTTAGGCGTGCCAGAGACGCACACACCACCCACGCACAGCGCTTCAACAATGACGTGGCATTATTTGACCCCCAAATTGACGTAGTAAGCACAATCCTAATACCTAATTTTTTGCGCACATTTTTCACCTCAGAATAGCTCAAATCTGTGTTTTTGTATCAAAAATTACTAGCTTTTTTAAACCGAAACATTTTAAACAGTGAATGTACAGTGCTGGAATGTGGTATTAACATCTACATGTTAGATAACTGTTTAAAAATATGCAAAACATATTAATCATCCCCCCTCCCTAGGAAACTCCTCAAAAAAAGTTCGGAAAGTCAAGTTTCACTGACGATTTCTCTCTTGTTGCAAAATAATTTTCCTTGAATTATATATTATTGGAAAGCCCTGTTATTCTTCTTTACGATGATGTGTCATTTGTTATGATTAAGCAATTAGGGGATGTGCAGCACAGCTGAATATGGGGGCGGGTGTAAAGTGAAATGTCACAAAATGCATTGCTATTGTCAAAAAGTGCATTGACAACATTCCCATCCTCCAAGCAAAAGGGGAATGCACTGCATGACAATAGTGAATTTTGTGACATTTCACTTTCCACCCACCCCTGTATTCCGCTATACTGCACATCCCCCAATTGATTAATCATAACAATTGACACATCACTGTAAAAAGGAATAACAGGGCTTTCCAATGATACCAAATTCAAGGAAAATGAACAAGAGAGAAATCGTCAGTCAAACTTGACTTTCCGAACTTTTTTTGAGGAGTTTATTTTGGGTGGGATGATTGGTCGAGTTGATTCATCCCGACAGTCCCTAGGTCATTAACACGTATTCCTACCAATTTGTTTGGTTAAGGTTTTTAGGCCCTTATGATTTTTCTCTCATCCCAAGTTTGGTTGTTTCATTTCAATGGTGATTAGACACCATACCAGATGTTGTGTTCGTTACTTTGCCCAGTTGTGCCGCCATGCAACACCGAGAGAAGAATTGGGTCCATAGGGAAAACCTGAGGGAGTATACCAACTGTGCCTTATAGCTCAGCTGGTAGAGCATCTGCCTTGTGAGTCCGAGGTCTTGGGTTCGAATTCCGATGAGGCCCTTACAATATTTCTCTCATCCGAAGTTTAGCCCTAATCTTGCCAGACAATCGTGCAGACATGAGATTTGTCAGACTTTTATCTGAAATCAGACTATTTGAATCTGAGAGAAAGACAGTATTAGTATATTGAATGACATTTTGTCATTTTCAGACTTTTTAATTAGGCTTTTGCGTGTTTCGCATGAATATCGTATGGTGTCCTGACATACTTCCTTTCACATGCACACCTAGTATCCACTTGACCAGACTAAATTTTTGTTGCTATGTGGTGCACACGGCAGGTGTGGAGTACAGAATCAATACCGTGTTCACGGTAGGAGAGAATGGCATAAAGCAACCAGACTGTTGGTTGCTAGGCAATGGCATGCACCACGTAGCAACAACAGCATAGTACGTGGACTTACTAAACTGCACCTCTATTTGAAAGTGAAGGATTCGAGGCACCAGCCATTAAGTGTTACACGCAAAAGCCTAATTGACAATGACCCCATTCTCACTACAGAAATTGCCTCGTTCGACGGTGATTCGACGAAGAGATTTCCTTATGTGAACGCATCGCCTCTTTATTCGACATTAATTAGAATCGCTTCATTCAATGAAGAGGTCACTTCATTCGACGAAGCAAATTTGTAATGTGAACGGCTCCCTTCGTTCGACGAAGTCATTTGGCAGGCCTGTTGCACAAGCGCGTTGTGCGTCGAGCGCCTAGCAAGAGTTGTTTTTGACACGCCGCTGGGAAACTACACAGCGCGTCTAGACGCTTTAAGCTCAGTGCTTGGTGCGCGACGCACATGTATGAGCTCCCACGGCTTCATTTGATCTTAGTTAACGGTCGCTCTTTGTTCGCTCTTCGTTAAGTGATATATGAACGCACGCAACTAACGATGATTAATTAATCTTCATTGAATGAAGCGATTTCTCCAGTGAGAACGGGGTCATTGTCATCTCTGGTATAATTCTTAAGTAATGACTGTCGTTCCTTAAATATTTCCAACACTACAGATACGTCAAGTAACTGCGACGCCGGGTTTTTCCCGTGTAGGAAAGGCGGCTGTGTCTCCGTTTCATTTCTGTGTGATTTCATTAATCAATGTCTTGACGGTTCGGATGAGGAGGAATGTGGTAAGACACCAGGGCAGGATTTGGCTTTTGGTTAAGGGAGCGTGACCAGATTTTTCCAAAAAAATGAATTTCGTTCTAACCTAACAATCATATAAAAATACCTCCCCAAAATACTATCCATGGGAAGAAAACAGGACATTTGCAATCTCCAATTTGGATGTGGAAGCAAGAAGGTTGGTGTAATCACTGCACTGCTTTATGGAACGGGATAAATTAGTTTACAAAACATCAGTGGTTTTTTAATGATATCCTTGAAAATATACAGATAGAGAGCGTAAAATTTCAGAATGGTAAGGCCAAACAAAATAAATGGTGTGTTTACGGTAACCCGACCTACCTGGAATTTGAGGCAAAATTGCCGACCTCAAACTTTTTATTGCCAATTTTCAAGTTGATAATTTTAAATGAGCACTATTTGCAATAATTTCCAACGAACATAACATTTTCTACACTTGTACATGAACATGGTTAATAGTGTTAATAGTGAGTTTTAAACATTGCAAAACAACACGCAAATGCATGAACTGAAATGTAAAAAAAAAAAAAAATTATTTTCCTACCTACCTACCTGGATTTTTTTAGGCGTTACTGTAAACGCACTATTTATTTTGTTTTGCCTAATGAGAAAAATATGACAAATTTATATGGTACATGTATCAAAATCCCAACACCCATGGGAAAAATGGGGGCGGAGAGCTCAAAAGTGATCTGGACACGCTCATTTAAATACATGGACCATTTAAAAATTGCATGAACCGATGTAAGAAATGGGTATAATTACGGTTGCCTTCTGTAAAATAGTGGAACCCGCCATTCGGTCTCATTGCAATGCAGGAGAACGTGGTCGTGGGTTCAAGTCCCACCCAAGCACGCTATGAGGTTTTAGTGTATTCACAGGAAGCACAGTGGCGGATCCAGCCTCAATAACATACAGGAATACAAAGGAAAAGCAGGGGCTACAGCCCCCTGAAATCCATTGTATTCCTGTATTTTAATGAGGCTGGATCCGTCACTGAAGCACCTAGGATATTGATTGCTTTCCGGTGACGTAACGCCTTCCATCCGCCATTTTGGTTTCCATTTTGGTTTGCACTTACCTCTGTTACTTAACCTTGCTTTATGTTGTTGCGTCATGGCTGTTGTATCGATAAAGATAAAAATATTTTCTTCAGGCTAAAAATCGTGATCAAGTAAAAACACTTTTGTTTTTACAAGCTGAGTGCATGCTCAATCATTTGAACGTATCGCAACGCGCGTGTGCGGCATCTTCGATTGAAAGTACGCTGGTGAGTATATTTTACGCGTGTTCAGGTGCATCTATTTGCGCACGCGTGTACGCGCGTGACCGTTGATCACCAAACATTCCCGGATGTTTTACGTCACGGAAAGTAATCAATGATGTATACTATACCGTGTATGACTGATAAATTCCATTTAAAAGGTAAAACAGCCCGTCATATATTTGGTAACTCCTTTTTTTTTTGGACAGTGTATCCCGTGTGCTCGGAGTCTGAGTTTACATGCAGTAACAAGGAGTGCATACCTGAGCATGCTCAGTGCAACTTACATCTGGACTGCGCGGACGGGTCGGACGAGATCAATTGTGGTAAGACGAAACTCTTAAACATCATCTCGAAATTCAGGCCAGAACAGTCTGCAGATACGCCACTTCTCAAATAACAACAGTTGATATGATCTATACTGAACCGCAAAAGAAACGTCACATTTTCAAATCGGTAATTGGTTTAGCTTGCGTCGGGGAGAATGAATGTTAATTAGGGTTTGTTTTTGCCCTTAAAGGTTTGTTTTTGCTATGAAGTGTCTCGGGAAAGCACTGAGTATACAATGCTAATATACGTCGGGTAAGGGCAAAAACAAACCTTAATTGACATTCATTCTCCCCGACGCAAGCTAAATCAATTATTGATTAATTGCAATCCCTGTTGCTAACTGATTCGAACCGGCCATTCAACACCGGCTAGCTTTTCTTTGTCATTTTGAGTGTGCTTAATTTGTACCATTACACTCAAAGTTCACCCAAATGCCCAGCTGAATATGATATTTTCAACCTTTCATTATCCAGATTCAAGCGATGTTTTTTTTTTGCGGTTCATTATATTTTAGTTGAAACTGTTGAAAATAATATACAAAATCTGTGATTGTTTGTGTTTTTTTCCTTTTTCCAATTATCAGACACGTGCACGTCTGCATACCAGTGTTACGACAGCTCATGCATTCCGCATCACGCCATCTGTGACGCGACGCAGGATTGCCCTGGATTCATACGAGAAGACGAAGCTGAATGCGGTAAAGTTTAAAAGCATCAATCATTTAGCATAAACACTAAAACGTTGTATTTTACATTTACTTTGAATTAATATAAACCCAAAAATTAGTGCACACATCTTGTATCCACCGCGGACGTCTCATTGTTCCTCGTTTGTTTATACATTCTTTGGCGACTGCTGTAATTTGTTTTGTACATGGTTCCAAATCGCGGACGTCTTTGGCAATCGCGGACGCTATTGTTCCTATTGTTAAACGTCCCCCATTTGAATACAGAAACCTGCACACCCTTCTGTACAGAGCTAGTACTAAAGTGAAAACGTCATCCTTTGTGTGTTGCCAAGGTTACTGGGTCTACACTAAAACCAGTGAACTGTTTCCCTGCGCTTCAGTAATGGACGTTTCAGATTACCAGTGAATGTTTAGACCTAGTTACGCTGGCAACTGATGTCACACTTTAAACGTTTGCTCAAGGGTGAAAGCAATTTAAGTTGTTTTAAAGCCATTTCCTTAGGGTATTTCCAAGTCATTGACCTAAGCCGTTTTGCCACAGTAGTACCAAACAGTTTGTGCTAGTACGTGTCAAAAAACATGTCCTACTTTTAATCCTAAATAACATAAGGGGCGTTCGAGATGCTTACACCGTATAACACGGGGTTTACACCGGGGGAAGCCTCGAGAAGATGCAAAACGAACGACACAGAGTTTCGTTTTGAATTCTGGGAACACAGGTCAAAGGTTGTTGCCGGGTGGGGCTATATTACAAACGCCGTTAATCATTTGACTCACGATGAAAAGTAAAGCCGGCGCCACGCAAAAATAGTTGCCCTAAAGTACCGCAATAAACTTTGTCAATTCCCACAGACATCTACTGATTTAGCAAAATGTATTTACAGCCCTATTCCCTCCTGTTTTGTGTCATAAATCTGTGTTTTTCTTTGTACTCGCGTCACGATTCCAAACTGTTCGCCATGTTTTACTACTCGCGGTTACTAGGTGACGTCATTACACCTTGCTTTACACCACAGACCCGCCCGCGAGCTCAGGTGTAAGTTGGTGTTACACAGTGTAAAGCATCTCAAACGCCCCCTTATGTCATTTTTCAACGGATTTCAACCAACATTTCTCATCATGTAAATGAGGCTTGACAAATTTTATTGAGTGACTTTCATCAGTTTTGTCTGAGAGGGTGAGATTTAAGAGCCATACGAAAAAAAACCAAAATTTCAGAATCTGCCACTTTTGTGTTGGCTTACTCCAATGTCAAGGAACTCGTCTGTGTCCTTTGCACCTCTTGTTGAGTTGCGTGAAATGGTCAAGATGGTTTGCAATAACATTAGGGGCGATCCTGCATTTCTTCAGAAGTTTTCGGCTGCAGCACATGCATTTTGCCACCGTCTCCAGCGATGTATTGACATTGGAGGACAACTAGTTGAAATTGAGTTTTTTTAGTTTGTATGTCTTTTAAATTTCGCGCTCTTAGAAAATAACTTATGAAACTCACTTAATAAAATTTGTCAGGCCTTGTTTACATGATCTGAATTTTTAGTTTAAATCCGTTGTCAAATGACAAAGTTATTTAGGATCAAAAGTAGGATATTTTTTGACACGTTGTACTTAGTCTCATGGAAAGCATTTTTCTTATTTCCTCTTCATCCAACACTGCAGACTTGCAATGCAGTGAGAACCAGCTACAATGCAACAATGGCGCCTGCACCAACATGAGCCACTGGTGCATGTATGACTTTGACGAGTTTGGATACCAGACCGGATGTCGTGACGTCACCCACCTTCGATTCTGCGGTAAGTCTTAAACCTCCAATACATGAAAAACCTAACTAAAAGTGTTGATAGCAATTGTAACAAACACCACACATTTTTTTCCATGTAAAATGGTACCTTTGTAAAAGAAATGGCCAACTGAAGGTTTAAAAAAAAATTGTCTGCAGACAACTTTTTTACCATTCATTCAACACAGAAACCATGCATGGATCTTTTCAGGTTTTCTGAAATAATGACTGCATCTATGTGGCTGAAATTTTTACAAGGCAGTTAATCAACATTAATCTTTAGTTATGTAATGCAGTTCTTCCTGTTTTTAAAATTTTTCAAATCATGTGATCTGTTATTAATTTCAGAGGATTTCACATGCAGTAATTTCACCTACAAGTGTCCACGTTCATACTGTATTCCCTTACATCGGCGCTGTGACAATGTAACAGACTGTCCGAATGGGGAAGATGAGTTGTCATGTGGTAAGCTATGGATACATAGATTTGGGCAAAAAATACCTGTTCTATTTTCGATGATTTATTTATCACCAAATAACCCTGTTGACGAATCCAGCAGTTAAGGGCTCCTTTCCTGTACGTCCCATGAGTGCGAGTGGAATACGGCACATGTAGTGCGTCTGCGTTCCATTCGAAGGCCAAGTGGTATATGGAACGCGCTACATTATGCCGTATTGCACTCGCGCTCATGGGATAACTATAATAAAAAAAAATATTTACAAACTTTGTACAAACTTACAAAACAAAGACATACACTTACAGGACATCTTGGTCTGTGCTATAATTGGATTAAAAGTAGGTTTGGGCAGTTTTAAACATACGTTCAAAACCGGATAAGGTCCTGGGCACTGATAATGGCCCAAGCAGAAGGCACGGGCCATTATCAGTGCCCAGGACCCTAGCTGGTTTTAAACGGATTGTTTAAAACTGACCAAACCTACTTTTAATCCAATTCATAAGTACCTTTTTGCGTAAATCGGTAAAACTCACCCAGTCGCGCATTACGTACGCACTGTGGACGTTTCTTTGTATTCATGCACGTAAGAGAATTGGTCGAAAAATCTTTGTTTTCTCCAAATTCTTCCCTCATCTACCCCAATTTTTTCCTAATCCATGTTTCTAAACTTTACTCCTGAACCCTAACCTTTTTTTTAACCCTCCACCCCCAACCTAACCCCTTTTCCCAAGTTTGGTCAACCTGACTGTAGACTTGAGTGAACGAGTGCAAGTCCACAATCCGTCCCTTTTTTCCGCAAATTGTGGACTTGAATGGGTTTCGAGTCCACACCGCGTACGCAAGGTGCGTACACCAAAGTTAGCTCGTCGTTTTGCATTCACTTTTTACACCCACAGTGTCAACACCGCGTTCGTACAACTGCTAGCTGTGCGTCGATATGTTTTTGTTCGATCGCGCGCATTACGCTTTAATAGGCCTAATGCAGGCGTGTTGTAGCGCACGCACACGACTGGGTACTTGTCACAGTGCACAATTTGCTTTCGGGAGCGTGCAGTTTCTGTGTGCATGTGCGTGTTCCATACGCGCCGACCAGAGCGCTGGCGCGGCCGCTAGCCAGGCTCGAAAGTGTTTAAGACTGACTGTGCCTTTATCGCTCGTTTAAAACTGCCCACGTGATGTGCTTTCAGCCAATAGGGATGCGTAAACTGTCTAAGGTATTTATGAATGCAAGTTACCTTTGTAGGATAATTTTATCTCAATTGTTTAAATGCGCTAAAAACCGGAGAAAGACCCAATCTTCAGTACTTAATCTCATTGTCCTCCTCCAGACACATTCGTCTGCCCCGATGGTGCTTATAAGTGCCACAATTGCCGCGTCTGCGTAACTAGCGAGCAGGTCTGCAATGGCATCAAAGAGTGCACGCAGGGGGATGATGAGTTATTCTGTGGTAAGTTACAACTTTATATTGACTAAATACTTCATATGGACCAGGGGCCGATTTCACAAAGCGCTAAGACGCGTCTTATGAAGGGGCACTCTTCTTATCTTGGTACGTTGGTATGGGAATTAGGACGCATTGAACTCGTCTTAACTTTTGTGAAATCGATCTTTGGTCTTAGTGGCTAGTTGATAATTTGTACTAACTGACGAGACCTGTTACATGATCTAAATACATGACCAGGGGCTGATATCACAGCACTAAGACAAATCTTAGGAAGGGTCACTCTTCTTATCTTGGGACGTTGGTATGGGAATTAGGACGCATTTAACTCGTAAAATCAATCCCAGGTGACATTTCTTTAGGAATAGGAACGGCACTAAAAGCAGTCAAGCACATCTCTCTTTGTATATAGAGCATGATCCAAAACTGGTAAACACTGAATGAAGATTTCAAAATGTCTTAAATTAATCAAAATAATACTTTGATCTGTAAAGAAATGTCCATATTTTGCAATCATATTACAAAAATTAACAGCATAAATTTGACTGGGCACATTGTGCCATCACATTTTCAAGAAATAGTTAAAAATGCATGTTAAAAATTTCATTTTTTGTAAATTTTATTGAGTATCTGTCCCTCACGCATAAAAACAACCTCCACATAAAACTGTAGTCAATTTCAATATGTGATAAACTGGGTGTGTGTATTAACATCAGTAGAAGGTAAACAAACAGGTTCACTTTAGCTTTCATTTGTTGTTGACTAAGGAAAGGCATATGTATCCATACACATTTACATTGGAACTCATTTCCTCTTGTTTTATTCCTAGTCTACCTAAAAATATAAAAATCCCAAATTAATTTTGATTTTGTTTTTCACATATGCTGTACGTCATGCATTAGTTGCTTGATTTTGCAATTTGACAATACACTTTTTATTTTGTCATTAACGGGCTGTCCAAAGTTGTCAACATTTTCACGGTTCTACAAAGCGTAGGAAGGGGTAGGGGGTGCCGTGGGCCTCTAACATTGCGCCAGGTTGTTAAGACTTGACGACGTCATCATATTGACATTTCATGGTAGTGACAAAAAAATGTTGATAAGTAGTATTTCGGAGGGAGTCTTGAAAAATACTACGCTCTGTAGAACCGTGAAAATATTAACAACTTAGGTCGGCTCCTGAAATGAGAGTATTAACTTTTATCAACTGTTTTTTTATCCCCACAGATGTGCATTGTCCAGTTGGGTGCCTGTGCACTGGTCTTTCTTTTACTTGTAACAACACATATTGGGATCGGACTACAGCAGTCAGTTTACCAGACTCCTTACGAAGTTTGTGAGTTGATTTTACGATTGTATAAGAATTTAATCTTAAAATAATTCCCAACATTTAGCATTTGTACATAAATGAGTCACTGAATTTTTAAACACATTTCAAGAGTATCTGTACACACTAATAACTGCATGCTAAAATATATGTCAATTATTTTCAAAAACGGCAAGTAATTTCGTTTTACAGAAAATATAATGAAATTATTTATTTTGTTAAATGAAGCGACTATTTGACATTTTAAATTACATAGTTTCAGATTTATACCCAAAGGTTTTCTAAACCTGGGATAGTCGGTATATGACCATGCAACCCGGAGGTTGTGGGTTCGAGCCTCACTGGTGTTAGCATGTTTGTATCCCTGGGCAAGACACTTAATCCCAGTTGCCTCGTCAACCCAAGTGATATTTGGGGAGCTGTTAGGGGGAATGAGGGTATATTAATTTGAAAAGCAACTTACAATCATGTTTTTTGTTGCCGGCACCACCATGCTCGGTTGTGGGTTCGAGTCTCACTGGTGTTAGCATGGTGTCCCTGAGTGGTTAGGACGTCTGCCTAGTATGCAGGAGGTCGTGGGTTTGAGTCCTACCCGAGCACGCCATGAGTTTTTGGCGTACTCTCAAGAAACGCACTTAGTATATAGTTCACATATACTGCGAAGTGTTTGGGCAAATTACATTTAACATCACGTGGACCAACGCCATAATTCCTTTAGTTCATGTTGTTTTCTTTTTTCACACCCAGAGTCGTGCGAAACGCTATCACCACAACGAGACAACGTCGTCAAGTCCTAACACCCAGCGCAACATTAGAGGATGTTCTGTATTTACGACTGAAGCGATTTCGATTCTTGTATGAATTGTAAGTATTTGATCTCTTATTCTCACAGTCAGTACAGTTCCCACAGGTTTTCAGTTGTTATAAGTTTTGTATTCAGAAATCCCTAAAACTGATCACTTATTCATACTTAATAATTGGGGCAAGCCGGGCAGGGGTTTGGGGCGTATCTTAGATGATCTCTGGGAGGGGTGGTCCCTCTGTAGGGCTTGCTAAGCTCACGTGATAGCCAATCCCAATTAGTGAGGAACAACTGCACTACCGTGATTCGAGACCACTAGTTGGCTTCATATCTCAATTGGTAGGGTGTCTGCATGTAAGCAGAAGGTCCACGGTTTGAATCCCGGTGGAGCCAAGTTGCTTTTCACTGCATCCAGATTTCACAAACTCATGGACATTTGTCCACATTTGTGTCAGAAATTTTGTGTAAAACCAGGGAATCACACAAACACATGCTCAGAGATACCAACATTTACGATTTGGGCGTAGTTTGTACAATAGACCTTTATCATGGTGCGTCCATCTTTGTCTTGTTCCCTACAGTACGTGTCGGGCACGATCAGTGCGTCTGCGCTACCTGTAATCCCCCGTTGAGATACGCTGCGCACTCTCTTGATCGCACAACGCCTGTGACATTGTGATGCACACAATGAACAATTTCAAAACGGGACCAAACTATTTTTTCCGCAAGCCTCGCTTTGGTTACGTTCATTTTAATGAACGTAAGGGAAGATGGCCGCACCCTGATAAAGGTCTATTGTTTCAGCCAATGGCGATCAGTATTGTGACATAATTCTAGAATGCATAGCTTTAAATGTGGGGTTTAAATAGTGCTTGGTGTAGGTTATAACATTTTGTGTCCAAAACGGGTGCTCTGTGGCAAAACACTCTTTTTCATGTAAAAGTAAAAAATTGTTTTCATTATAATTACCACTGTTATTTCTTTTATTTATTATTGTGATGACATATCTCTAAAGTACGCCACAGTTTAAATTCAAACAAACAAAGATAAATCTGATTTGTGGCTAGGCTTGGGCGATTCCAAGCCAGAGTCGAGTAGAATTGATTACACTTTGGGAATCGGTATCACGATTCCAGATTTTTGAGTAATTGATTCCAAGTAGGAATCGATTCCCTTTTTATCTAGATTAGATTCCCAGTGATAGCTTGCCGATTCCGAAAATTGCCTAGCAATCTCAAAGCCAAAACACCAACTTCTGCGAGACTATTCAGCCTTTGACCATATTTACATCATTTAGAATGTACGTACGTGTGGTAAAATAGAATCGATTACGAATGGAATCACATATTTTTTTGGGAATTGGAGTCGGCTCCGAAAATGCTGGAGTCGCCCAAGCCTACTTGTGGCAATGATTCACACCAAAGACTTCTGTGTTACAGGAGTTAAGATGTCTTGGGTTCGAATCCCAAGTAGATTTCCAGCCACTTTTCAAATATTTATTTCAGAACATTTCTCTTTTTCTACTTTTCGTGATTCAGGGACATTTCAGGAAACATTATAGAGGTTTTGGAGCCAGGAATGTTCAGTGGACAAAGGAATCTCTACTCATTGTGAGTTTTATTTAATGGAACACATCGGCTTACTGTTTACATAATGTAGCGATCTAGCATCATTGACAATCATTTTTCGATGGTCGTTGTGAAAAAAACAAATGTCACGAAAATCAAAATGTCACGTAATTAACTAAAAATGTTTAAAATTAACAAAAGAAGCCAAATGTTGGGCTATACGCTTTACCAGCCGTTCGGCGCTGTATTATGTATCATGTGTTTGTAAATAAAGGTGGCATTTGATGAGCTTACACAGGTCGACACGTGTTTAACCTTGTTTCGTTGTTTTCCCCCGACTCATTACACCTCGATCCTCCCAAGGTCAGCACTGACTCGAGCAAACAACTAGTTGGTTTCTTCAATGCCCGCAATAGTGTTTTTTTCTTCGGCTATTATTTTGTTATCGCCACAAAGACGCAAAAATCTGAGATTCTCTCGTCCATATCAACACCCAGAAACCCTACTTATGAAACCTGTTGGCAGATTTGTCTACAAATTGGAAAATACAGTCTGTACATAGTTTTCGTAGGACATTTTTCAACCACGATTGACAAAAGCAACTCGCACTTTGCGCTGGTTTCCACGGCTTGGCATGCATGGAACAAACTTTTCTACAGCTGGACATATAACTAACTCACAAGAACACGTGATTTATCCGAACAAGAAATCGGGTTCGGATAAATCACATTGATTTTTTTTTAAATGCTCAAAAATGGCCAAAATTGATGGTTTCTTTTCAGGATCTATTTAGTCTATTTCGAGCTCAACAAAGCCGGTGTGTTCCTTTAACCGGATCATTTTTTTTCCCAGTTCAGAAAATTAGAGACTTTAGTTGTCCTGCTTTTTTGTGTTATGCATTGTTTAGTGGTAAAACATTGTTCTGTTTTTGTGATGATTATTAAAACCAAAATTGTCCATGGCACTGTAGCTCGTAAGCCTGAAGAAACCTGTGAAGAGAAGACGATGAAGAAATGCTCAGTTATAGAAATGGAAGAGAAACAGCTGCACACGTGCATAGGGTATTCGGGAAAACCCATGGAATCGAGAATTTAAAATAAATAATTTATACCCTGGTGGAATTTTAAACTTTTTCTTCTTTTTTTATTTTTTATAATACAGGTCAGTTTCTAATAACAGACTACATTCTCTTGAGGCTGGTACATTTGAAGGATTGCAAAGACTGCAAAAATTGTAAGTTTAATGTCATATCTCGTCTAGGTATTCCAGTAATTATACATTTCTTTACAAAAATGCAAATTTGCTCTGACTAAAAGATTAAGGAGGCTGAGAGATGTAACATTTTATCAGTCAGTAACGTGTATGAACACCTCTTGTGACAAGGCTGACTGCACCAGCCTCTGTAAGAGCCACTGAGGCAGGGTGCGCCACTCTGCCTGAAGGAGGCTGAGAGATGTAACATTTTATCAGTCAGTAATGTGTATGACCACCTCTTGTGGCAAGGCTGACTGCACCAGCCTCTGTAAGAGCCACTGAGGCAGGGTGCACCACTCTGCCTGAAGGAGGCTGAGAGATCTAACATTTTATCGGTCAGTAATGTGTATGACCACCTCTTGTGGCAAGGCTGACTGCACCAGCCTCTGTAAGAGCCACTGAGGCAGGGTGCGCCACTCTGCCTGAAGGAGGCTGAGAGATGTAACATTTTATCAGTCAGTAATGTGTATGAACACCTCTTGTGGCAAAGATGACTGCACCAGCCCCCATAAGAGCCACTGGGGCAGGGTGCACCACTCTGCCTGAAGTGCCCCCTGAGCCCCTGCACTTCTGGGGCTGTTTGGGAGATGTGCAGATTTAGTGGTCAGCTCATCCCATGCAGGTTCAATCAGGTTGATAACCCAACAAAAAATTGTTTAAGAGCCCTTAACGGCAGAATTCTCCCACAAACAGTGGGAATCACTTTGTTCACACATGTCCTCTTGGCAGTCTTGTAGTCGAGTCACCAATATCGAGTCCGAGTCTTGAGTCATTAGCCTCGAGTCCGAGTCCGAGTCTTGAGTCATTAGCCTCGAGTCCGAGTCCGAGTCTTGAGTCATTAGCCTCGAGTCCGAGTCCGAGTCACGAGTTTACCAAAATGAAACTGAATCTGCTACAGTTTCGTACACTCAATGTGTGGAATGATGACGTGCTTGTGCGCTCCTCGCCGGCCTGGTGGGGGTAGTGTACATCTTCACGCGTAGTACTGTGCTTTTTCCTAAAGAATCCTGCACTAAGCGCACGATTATATATATTTTTTTTCTTTTTTGGAAATATGTGACTCGAGTCACGAGTCACCATGTTCGAGTCCCGAGTCACCATGTTCGAGTCCGAGTCATAATGGTCGAGTCCGAGTCACCATGTTTGAGTCCGAGTCGCCATGGTCGAGTCCGAGTCACCATGGTCGAGTCCGAGTCACCATGGTCGAGTCACGAGTCACCATGTTCAAGTCTGAGTCACCATGTTCAAGTCCGAGTCACCATGTTCAAGTCCGAGTCACCATGGTCGAGTCTGAGTCACCATGTTCAAGTCAGAGTCACCATGTTCAAGTCCGAGTCATCATGGTCGAGTCTGAGTTTGAGTCCATGTCCGAGTCCGAGTCATTTTCCAATGTGACTCGGCATGTTTACTGTAGCAGACGAGCGCTATTTCATGGCCGCGGCGTGCTTAAGCATGCGCGCACTTGAAAACAGCTATTGTTGAGTCGCTATCTTAAGCAAAGTTTGGCTCTGCAGTAAAGGCACAATTTTAGTTGCTTACCGTTAACGATGCCTATGAAATAGCAGATGCTCGAAAAACAAAAAATCAGCCGTTAAGCAGCGCTATGAAATTGACCACTAGAAGAAATCACTAAAGTAGAACAGCCTTGAAAGCGATTCCAAAGTGATTGGTCGATCACTGCCTTGTTATCCACAAGGGGTACCGTGGCCGAGTGGTTAGGGCCATTGACTTGCAATCATGGGTGAAAACTTGGGGTTGCGGGATCGAATCCGGCTGCGGTACATGCTCTTGGGCAAGGCACTCAACCACACTTGCTCCATCCTTCGGAAGGGATGTAAAGCCGTTGGTCCAGTGTGTTAGGTAATGGTAACGCACTCTAAAGATCCCAGAGCATTCTTTCGTAAAGAGCAAGGGGATTCCCCGGTGTCTCTGGCCATTTCTAATTCTAATTCTTCATGGGTTTCCTCACGCTTACGAGTGACAGTGCAATGAGCACTATTGAGGAATCCTTGGTATGAATACCAGAAAGAAATAATAATAATAATAATAATAATAATAAGTTCACTGTATTCAACAAACTTCTGTTCTGATCAAGAATTTATCATTTTTTGTTTAGGCGAGTATAGAATTAAATTGCAGATGACAGTGTATTTTGATTTGTTTTTTTGCCAACCAGGGATCTATCGGATAACCCACTTGTACAGATACAACCGGGAGCATTTCAACATCTGCAGAGTTTGCCAAACCTGTGAGTAAATTAGTCGCTAATCTACGTATAAAATGACCATTATTCATATCAACCTTTTTGAACTAATTTTATGCATACCCCACGCAAAGACAGTGGACATTTTTCATACTTCATACATTGTTGAAGTTGGGGGGAATATTTAATCCCGACGTCATCCATGCGACTGTTGCATGGTTGACGTCATTTTCAAGGGGTCAAAATTAACTCTGGTCCTGTGGTCCGAGACAAGTAAAAAATCAGAAGGACCACTAGATCTGTCAAAGACGCTGGTCCGATGGACCAGTGAAAACATTTACTGACTCATGGAAACATTCTCTCATGCCTAATCCACAGTAAACATTTCTTACTCAATGCGAAGAATTCCTGGTTACCACAAACAATTCCTGATCGCTTTAGACATTTTCAGATAACTACATTTCTTTCTTCGATCTCTCCAGACATACCCCAGTGTTGGATCAAAAAGCAATCCCATCCATCCTGCACTTAAACCAGAAAGTGTTGCAATATCTCGGTGCTATTTTGAAAAGCACCAGTGGACCACCAAATTTTCAGTAGGACCAGTAGAGTTCTCTAGTCTACTGGTCCTTCTGACCAGCATGAAATTCCCCTTTCAAAATTTTAAATATGGTGCAGCACACAGCCACATTGGCTTCAAAGTTTATCATCAAAATTAATTGTGTTGCCGACGTTGACAACAAGTGCCCAGGATTCCATTGGGAAATTAAAAACGATGATAATTCCAAACAAGTGTTTTCTCTTCCTTTATTTATTTTCTTTTATTTATGTATTTATTCACCACAACCAACAGCGGAAGGACCGCCAATCACAGGAATGGGATCAATTGACATAGATAAGTTGAAACGGCCAGAGACACAGGGGAATCCCTCCCCTTGCTCTTCACGAAAGAATGCTCTGGGATCTTTAAAGTGCGTTACTGAAACCTAAGACACTGGATCAACGGCTTTACATCCCTTCCGAAGGACGGAACAAGTATGATTAGGTGCCTTGCTCAAGAGCACAAGTGCCACAACCCGTCACGGCCCAGAATCGAACCCACATTCTAGTATACTGGCACAGGAACTTGAGTTCGACGCACTGAATTTTAATGATTTCTTTTTTCTTTTTTTTTAATACAGTGACCTTCACGGACTTAAGCTTGGCGTCATGCACTCAGAGTCGTTTGTTGGTTTAGATTCTCTTTTACAGCTGTGAGTATGTTTATAATCAGGCGCAGTTCCAGAGAGGGAAGGGTTTTGGGGTCAAACCCCTCCGACCCCTGGTCTGACATACAAAAAAAGTAATGCATTTTCTGTGTGTCCGCCTATTCGCAACAAACTGACATAAAAAGTCTGACGGGCAAACCAACCTCGTGGACATTTTTCCTAATTTGTATCGAACCTAATTAAATGTCTGTTTTTTCTATTTCCATAGTAACATTAGCAACAACAATGTATCCAAAATGGAGGCAGGAACATTTAAAGAGCTCACCCTAACAACAATTTTGTAAGTTGTTATCAATGTAACATAAATTGATATTTTTACCATTTTCTAATTTTTGTCCATCAAATAAAACAGTCTCCTGAATGTCTACCCTGGGGCTGATTTCACAAAGAGCTAAGATGCGTCCTAGGAAGGGTCACTCTTATCTTGGGACATTGGTATGGGAATTAGAACGCATTGAACTCATCTTAACTTTTGTGAAATCAATCCCAGGTCTCAGTGGCTAATTGATAATTTTGTACTAACTGGCGAGACCTGTTAATTGATTTAAATACATGACCAGGGGCTGATTTCACAAAGAGCTAAGACGCATCTTTGAAAGGGTAATTTTTTTATATTGGGACGTTAGTATGGCAAGGAAAGTACCCAGACCTTCATTTTTAAGGAGCGCGATCGCGCAGGCGCTCCTACCGCGCTCCTCGTAATTTTCGGGGAGCGTAAAAAATAGCGCTCCTCAAAAAATAACGGGACCATCAATGATTAAATGTCCGAACGCCAACGCTGTACGGTGCGACTAAAATGGTCGCATTGGTGCCTAAAAATGCTCACATGCGACCAGTGATTAAATTCTTATCGCCATTGGCGACCACAAAATTCGCACCTTAGTCGCCCAAGGTGGGCATCAGTGATGTTTACGGGCGGTACAATCCAGTGTTCTGCTCTTTTTAATATACTTGCGGCATGCATTTCGCCACGTGCAACACACGGCCACAGCTTGGGTCTGCATTGTGTCCAACACAGCTTGTGTGCAATATACGTGCATAGACATACATGCATCTGGTATCCGACTGCGGCCCCAGACTGGCTCGGCCCCAAACTCGGCCCCAGACCAACTCGGCTCCCATTGCCTTGTGTACAAACTTGGCCCCAGACTGACTCGGCCCCAATTGCCTGGTGTACAAACTCGGCCCCAGACCAACTCGGCCCCCATTGCCTTGTGTACAAACTCGGCCCCAGACCAACTCGGCCCCAATTGCCTTGTAATTGGGGCCGAGTCAATTTAGGGCTCTCCTGACTTTTTTTAAAATGAAGGACTGAGTACCACTACGCCAAACTGATCTTTATGAACAATGTTTGATTATTGGAGCATAACAAGTGACTATTTAAATATTAATTTATTGCAGAGACATGAGCGGCAACAATTTGAAGAAATATCCACCAGATTTATTTTTAGATCTTCCGTCGCTGCAAATTCTGTAAGTATCTAAAGTTTACAGTTGGGTGTTTTTCTTATTGTTCTTGTACTTTCTCTATTGTTTTTGGTGTTTTTTAGTTGTATTTTGTTTCTTCTTTTGTTGTGTTTCGTGTTTTTTAAGTAATTTTCTGAGCAGGCAGACTTGTAAAAACATTTCATCTCAGTGTTTTTTTGAAAAGGGTACAAAATAGTGGGATACAATGGCCGAGCGGTTTAGGTCACTGACTCGCAATACTCGGGTGAAAACTTGGGGTTGCGGGTTTGATACCCGGCTGTGGTACCTGTGCCCTTGAGCAAGGCACTTAAACACACTTGCTCCAACCTTCGGAAGGGATGTAAAACCGTTAACCCAGTGTGTTGTGTAACGCAGTTAAAAGATCTCAGAGCATTCTTTCGTGAAGAGTTGGGGGTTTCCCCGGTGTCTCTGGCCGTGTCCATAGCTGAGCCACTAGGACACTCGGGACCAAAAACAATGAGGCTTACACCAACGTATCAGTGCAACGACAAGAGTGCAGCAAACGTACCCAAAGCATCAAAGTAATGGGGACGATATCAACAACAACATTGTCCACCCTGATGGAGATGCTTGAGGGGGAAGGGCCGGTGGTTGCCCCCAGTGCCATTACTTCCCTGGTGTTAGAGGAACAAGGGTACAAAATGGAATAAAAATGCAGTGTACATCACTATTATTATTATTATTATTTCTTTCTGGTATTCATACCAAGGATTCCTCAATAGTGCCCATTGCACTGTCACTCGCAAGCGTGAGGAAACCCATGAAGAATTAGCAATTAGAAATGGCCAGAGACACCGGGAATCCCCTTGCTCTTCACAAAGGAATGCTCTGGGATCTTTAAAGTGCGTTACCATTACCTAACACACTGGACCAACGGTTTTACATCCCTTCCGAAGGATGGAGCAAGTGTGGTTGAGTGCCTTGCTCCAGGGCACAGGTACTGCAGCCACGGGGAGGTTCGAACCCGCAACCCCACGTTTTCACCTATGGTTGCGAGTCAATGACCCAAACCACTCGGCCACAGTACCCCACAATGAACATCTATACTACTTAAGTCGCAGTGAACATGCCTCTTTTGCCTTAAACTCTGGTGAAGATGATAGATATCAAAGTGATAGGGAAGCAACATTGGTGTTACACTTGGGACATTCTCTGGTTGACGCGAAAAGCATCACGCATGGGACCCATATGTGACCTGCAGCCGATTTCACGAAAGAGTGCGCAGCTTGCGCAACTTTTGAAAAATGGCGCAAGCCCCATAGCTTGCGTGTTATCATTGCTAAATTGTTGCGCGACTTACGCAATAAAACGTTGCGCAAGTGGACTTACGCAACTGCGTAAGTTTCGTGAAATCGGCTGCTGTCACCACAAAATGAGTTGAAAGTCAGCATTTTCAAAAACTGGATATTGGTATTTTTAAAATCGGCAGAAAAAGAGCTTTCCAATGGTATATAACACATAATGTAAAACTATTCCCCCAACGCAACGCAGCTTGGAGAAGTGGTAGTGTTTAAAAAAATCTTCAAACAAGATTTCTTATGAGGCACGAAGAAAGCTGTCGTCAAAATTGGTCTTAAAATGATGTTTTAAATTGTTGGATGACGTAAACAATTTGGAATCAAATAGAATAAGAGTTACTCTTTCCAAATATCACAAAACCCTAAAATTGACCTCCCCTTTACGCTCATTTTGTCGTGACAGGTCACATATGTACATATATTTCTAAAACGACATTTCCAAAATGAAATGTGTGGGTGTACCTAAGATTGGCAGTTCCCAACACCCAAGATATTTCATAAAAGTAGGGGATATAACTAACAGTTATTGCTAAACAGCCCGTTAAAGAGCATGAACTTAGAATTTCATTTTACAAGTTGATGTTTTTCTCTCAGACACTCAGACGAGTATCTCTTTTGCTGCATGGTGGGCGCCATTCAAGAATGCACTCCCGAGGCTGACCAGTTCTCGTCTTGCGAGGACTTGATGCGTAACCACGTCCTCCGCGCTTTCATCTGGATTCTGGGACTAAGCGCGTTCCTCGGTAACATTTTCGTTGTTGTCTGGCGACTTCGCACCAAACAACGCTTTAAAGTCCAAGGGCTACTGATTCTAAACCTCGCCCTAGCTGACTGTCTTATGGGCGTGTACATGCTGATGATCGCGGGCGCCGACGCATATTATCGTAATGTTTACATCTACCACGCAGATAACTGGAAAGGTGGCGTCACGTGCACGATAGCGGGATTTTTATCAGCGTTTTCAAGCGAAGCTTCTGTCTTTACGCTAACATTTGTAACTCTTGATCGTTTCCTATGCATCATGTTTCCGTTCCGCAATTTGCGACTTGGTCGCAAATCCGTCAAATGGGCCATTGCGGGAATCTGGATCCTCTCTTTTATTCTAAGCGTCTTCCCTGCTTTGGGCCTACCGTATTTCGGCGAACAATACTACGGACGTTCGGGCGTCTGCCTAGCTTTACCCCTAACTAGTGAACGAACACCCGGCTGGGAATACTCGATCGTTTTATTCCTCGGAGTCAACCTCGTTAGTATCATCACGATTCTGGTTTGCTACACGGCTATCTACGTCTACGCCAAACGCTCGGCGAAACAGATTCGATCGACGAAAGGTGCAAAGAGTGAGCTGAAACTCGCGACCCGGACATTCCTAATCATAGCGACCGACATGTGTTGTTGGTTTCCTATCGTCATCATGGGGTTTTTAGCTTTGTCCGGTTCGGTCGTTATCCCGCCAGTGGTTTACGCGTGGACGGCCGTCTTTATTTTGCCGATAAATTCTTCTATTAACCCTTACTTATACACCATATCGTCCATCGGACTGCCTAAAATCCTTGAGGTCTCCGCAATACGATCGCAACGTTGTCACTGCCAAGACGCGGGGCGTAACAGCGAAGTACCACTTGCATCTTTAAGAAGCAATGGAGACGCTCAAACAAGTAAGCTTTAAGGGTCTTTCCATAATTTAATGGTCTAAAAGTGTGACATTTATATGTCCCCTGTAACACCTGATATGTGCCATTTGTCATACAAGTATCATTATGTGACCCTTAGTTTTTTGATGGCCTTCAAACAATTTTTTGTACTCGGCAAGAGTTGAGAAGTTGATCAAAAATTTGTTTTCTTTAAAATGACTCATTTAGCATTGGTATGTGCAGATTTGATTTAAAAAAACCAAATTATGGAGTGAGAAAATTTCAAGATTTTGTGAGGAAACACTGAGAAATTGTTCAGCCAGTCTCATATGTTTTGCTAGACTGGTTCCCGCTCCACATATTCCACATACAACGACTGAATATGAGGACCGGCTACTGTGGTGTTTAAAATAGCACTTTAAGCATTACGTCATGCATTTATTTTTAGGAGCACATAACCGTTAATTTTCAAATCCCGTAATAACTATAGCCATTCATACGGTTACCGTAACTATAGCCATTGATAGCCACTGCGTAGTTTTAAATCCGTGGCATCACCATAAATACACATGCAGCGGCACGCGTACGTGCACGCGACGTCAATTCAAATTCTCGAAACAATGACGAATTGTACCCGACGATTAACGGTAACATCCGGACGACCGGACGTGCATTCGGGTAACTTCGGGAACCTTCGGAAAAAGGAGAAATTCCTCCTGTTTCAAAATGGCGGAATTGGCGGCTGCCGGACCTTAAATTCAGTCTAGTCAAAGAATTTTTGGTCCGGGTACCAGACTAATGTTTTGCATACAAGGTCTGAAGCCATGATCAACTTCTCAATTCTTTCCTTGTACTCTTTGAGATAGAAGGCATTTAAAGATAGTATACATGATTGGTAAACTGTTACAAATAGTTTTATCCCCCTGTGTGATTGAAAAAACCAGCTCCGTACTTTTGAGAAAACGGTCAAAAAAGGGTTTGCAGTCATTTCGCCCCAAAACCACTTCGCCCTGAACCATTTCGCCCTGAACCACGGCCTGTGCACGAAGTGGTTTTGGGGCGAAGTGGCATTTGGGCGATGTAGTGTTTGGACGAAAGTAATTTGGGGCGAAATGGTACTCGGGCGAAGTGGTTTGGGCCGAAATGGCACTTGGTCAATTCCAAAATGGGTGGAGCTTACTGGATCGGTCCATTGTAACATAGCTTCAAAAGAATTCTGAGAAAAATGCTATATCAAAGATTGTAATTTAATCTTTCTCTTAATATTTAATCTTAATAGTGACAACACCAGCAACTTCCCCACTTACCAGAAGGAAAGCTCCCTCTGTTGGCCGTTTCCTGTTGTCAGTGCTACTCTCGGAGAATGACGACCCATTACCGTGTCTCCATAGCGATGACCTGAGGTCAATTAAATGTGACCTTGAGACGGCAATCGCGACCCTTCACGCTAGAAATATCAGTCTGTCGGGAAATATTGAAGACGCTGTGATTTTGGAAAAACAGGTAAGACAATTTTTGTTTTCATGTGACCTGTCGCGTTTTGGATATTGGTATTTTTGAATTCAGCAGAAAAAGAGCTTTCCAATGGTATATAACACATAAGGTAAAACTATTCCCCCAACGCAACACAGCTTGGAGAAGTGGTAGTGTTCAAACAAATCTTACAAATCTTCAAACCAAATTTCTTACAAGTCACGACGAAAGCTATCGTTAAAATTGGTCAGAAAATGATGTTTATAATTGTTGGATGACGCTAACAATTTGGAATCAAATAGAATTAGAGTTACTCTTTCCAAATATTACAAAACCCTAAAATTGACCTCCCTTAAATTTTTGAAATTTGATCCGTCGTTATAGGAAATAGCGGAGTGCGACTTTACGCTAATTTCGTCGTGACAGGTCACATATGTGCTTATATCTCCCTTATGAATATGTGATTTCTTCAAGGGATAATGACCTAGGGACCGCCGGGGTTAATGAATTCGATAGAAATTCACCCCAGTGATCCCTGGGTAAAGATAATCATTTATTCATACTTAATAATTGGGGCAAGCCGGGCATGGGTTTGGGGCATATCTTAAGTGATCTCTGGGATGGGTGGTTATCTCATTGAAGGGTTTATCCCTCTGTAGGGCTTGCTAAAGCTCACGTGATAACCAATCCCATTCAGTGAGGAACAACTGCACTACCGTGATTCAAGACCACCAGTTGGCTTCATAGCTCAATTGGTAGGGCGTCTGCACGTTAAGCAGAAGGTCCGCGGTTCGAATCCCGGTGTAACCAAGTTGTTCTTCACTCCATCCAGATTTCCCAAACTCCTGGACAATTTGTCTTCATTTCTATCACACTTTGTGAATCTGAGAGAAAAGACGTTAAATTTCTTCCAGCATTTTGACAATTTTCGTTTCCGATAAATCTTAATTCATATTTTTTCTTCTAGCCATCGGAAACCGTTTGGCACGCCAGTCTGCTTCTGCCTCGAACCCCGCAGAGCGACGTCTCCAAAACCTTAGAAGACGACACACTTCAAGATGATACAAACAAATTGGAGAAATTGATGACGCGACTTAAAAACGAACTTGGCCAGTCTACCTCAGCAACGTTAAGACCAGATAACAGATCTACGTAACGTAAATTTGCATTTTTCGTTCTTGAAATTCCTGTGTATTTTATAATTTTGTGCAATATACAACTTCATGCATTTTCTTACACTACTCACAATAAGTTAGGGATATTGGTATGTGGGTCATTCAATGAAAACGGGACACAGTGTTCCCCCCTTATGTGCGTTGCAAGGTTACTGGGTCTACACAAAAACCAGTGAACTGTTTCCCTGTGCTTTAGTAATGGGCGTTTCAGATTACCAGTGATTGTTTAGATCCAGTTACCATGGCAACTGACATCACACTTGGTAGTCTGTTGTGTCCGCCATACTTCAAAAAGTGTAATGCATGCTTTAAATGTTTTTAAATTTCACTTTAAATGATAACTTTTTGACTAGATATTGTTTCGTGTTTCTCACTTTTGATGCTGAAATTTGGTTTCCTTATTTTGCTTCCATTTTTTAAATTGTATAATAAACTCCTCAAAAAAAGTTCGGAAAGTCAAGTTTGACTGAGAATTTCTCTCTTGTTACTAAATCATTTCCCTTGAATTTTGTATCATTGGAAAGTCCTGTTATTCTCTTTACAGTGATGTGTCATTTGTTATGATTAATCAATTGGGGGATGTGCAGTAGAGCGGAATACAGGGGTGGGTGGAAAGTGAAATGTCACAAAATTCACTGCTATTGTCATGCAGTGCATTCCCTTTTTGCTTGGAGGATGGGAATGTGTCAATGCACTTTTTGACAATAGCAATGCATTTTGTGACATTTCACTTTCCACCCACCCCTGTATTCCGCTATACTGCACACCCCCAATTGATTAATCATAACAAATGACACATCACTGTAAAGAGGAATAACAGGGCTTTACAATTATACCAAATTCAAGGGAAATTGTTGTGCAACAAGAGAGAAATCGTCAGTCAAACTTGACTTTCCGAACCTTTTTTTAGGAGTTTATATTGTGGTTTTTTTTTTTAGCTTTGGGTAGCCAGTAATTTTAATTCCTTTTCAGACAACTGTCAGCTGATTGTTTTGTCCTGCGTATTTGTGATGTAAATTTATGGTTTTCTTATATTTTTGATATGTAAATTTGTACTAAAATATTACCAATAAGTTCTAAATATTACCATTCCGTTAGAAATTATAAAGTTGTAAGCTTTAATGGGGATTTGTTGAATAATACCAGCGAGGGAAAAATGGTTAGAACATAAACTTGGTAAATTTCTTGGAAGAATAGTAAAGTCGTTAATTTTATTTATTACTTTTTAAAAATGTCATGGAACTTTTTTTTATACATAACTAAATATACAATTTCTGCAAGTATTTTATGCATTGTAAAGCTAGACTGTTAATTTGATTTTTTTAATTGTGTTCCATATGGAATTATGTCTATGGTATGTGTGTTTGGTTTTGTGTTTTTGTTTGTTTTTGGTGTAAAAAAAAAACACTGTTGATTATTGATTATAAGAAGGTGGAGGACTGCACGTCTTTTAAGCAAGACTATTTGGTCCATAAAGCGCTAAGACGCGTCTCAGGAAGGATCACTCTTCTTATCTTGGGAGGTTGGTATGGGAATTAGGACGCATTGAACTCATCTTAACTTTTGTGAAATCGATCCCAGGTCTCGGTGGTTAGTTGATAATCTGTACTAACTGGCAAGACCTGTTACTTGATTTAAATACATGACCAGTGGCTGATTTCACAAAGTGCTAAGATTCATCTTAGGAAGGGTCACTCTTCTTATCTTGGGACGTTGGTATCATATGGAAATTATGGAACGCATTGAACTCGTCTTAACTTTTGTGAAATCGATCTCGGGTCTCAGTGATGAGTCGATACCTGTTACTTGCATGATTTAGGGGACATTATTGCATATGTATAAATATTAGGGTCTAGATTACTTCTGTTGGAAATCGTGCATTGACAAAAAAAATATGACTATAATTATCAGTTTAAAGACATTTACTTTTGATATTGATTAATTAAATGATATGCTGCTTATGTAATTAGCAAATATTTACTGAAAATGGTATCAGGAAAATGTGTAAAAATAAACAATGTGATTATTTTTGGCTTAATTTCTAAGATGTGTATAATTTGTGCAAACGCAAAAAATAATATTTCTAAACCATTTTAATGTTGTAAAAAACTTTATAATAATTGTAAAAAAAACATTTATTTTAGCCTAATTAGTGGTACTCGGAATTGAACGCGACGAATCGATATTAAAAATATAGCTACTCGCGCTATATTTCTTCGTTTGGTCACTTTCTCCTTAAAGGGGCTAACCATATCACATTTTTAAAACAGCCTCCCCCATTTTTTTCCACGAGTTTTGATATTTTGATACCATGTCGCGTTCTCAATCCGTATTGTATTTTCGGATATTGTCAACAAAAAAAACCCCACTGACGTTTTGTAAACTAATTTGTCCGGTTACACCAAGCAGCAGTAATGGACCAGTTGCGTGATAGATTTGCATATTAGTCCTGGAGTCACGCCTTATATTTACATAAATGCTAGAGTCCCGCCTTCGCGCTATATGGCGCTCGCGTACGAGTGACTAAAGCACCATACTATATCTGGCAAATCACGCTGGCACATGGTAACTGTGCGGTACCTGGAATACCTCGCACATTGGGCCTACTCTATGTATTTCTAAGCTGGACCATAATTTATTGAACATGTTGATCAGCAACTTCAAACCAGTCACATAACCCAAAATCGTTTCTCTACTTTCTTGAATGCATCATTGCAGTTTGGAAACGTTCCAGCTTTCAAAGTTGACATCGATCGGTAGATAAGAAAACACGTTTTATTTCGTTATTTTGACGAAAATTCACGATGACTACATGTTTTCAACATGTTCATTTCAACATGTTAATTCGGATGGTCCCGCTTAAAAATGCATAGAGTAATGTGCGAGGTATTCCAGGTACCGCACAGACTTCGGCGCCAGTTGCTACGGACCAGCTTGCACCCCCTGGAAACAGCTCGATTTGCCAGGTACACTCTAAAAACAGATTGATTGAATTAACCAATATATTGGTAAAATTCAACCAATGTGGTTGGTAGATATGTGTCCAACCAATCTATTGGTTAAAATAACCAATCTTATATGGTTTACTTTTTTAACCAATCCATATTGGTTAGAATACTAACCAACATGTCTTGGTTGTTTAGTTGACCAATCCATATTGGTTACGATATTAACCAACATCCCTTGGTTGTATATTTAACCAATCCATATTGGTTAGAATACTAACCAACATGTCTTGGTTGTTTAGTTGACCAATCCATATTAGTTGGAATGTTAACCAACATATCTGCATGGTTGTTTATTTAACCAATCCATATTGGTTAGAATACTAACCAACATGTCTTGGTTGTTTAGTTAACCAATCCATATCGGTTAGAATATTAACCAACATATCTTGGTTGTTTATTTAACCAATCTAGATCGGTTAACGTTTTAACCAATCCATAACCAATCTTGATTGGTTAAATTCCCAGCCAATACATATTGGTTAAAATACTAACCAATTCATATTGGTCAAGACAACCAATATATTGGTTAAAGATAACCTAATATATTGCTTCAAAAGACCAACAAATTGTCAACATTAACCAATTATAATGGCTGGAATGACCAATATTATTGGTTAAAGTTGCCAAGTGGTTTGGTTTAATTTGTTTACAGAACAACATGATTTAATATAGACCAACATAATTGCTGCATGGGGTTCATCCTGTACATGTTTTATTTTAAAGAATATCGCTGCATATACATTTAAAATGGACACCGAGCATGGATTCACATACTATACAGTACAGCTGCAGAGTTGAAAAGATGATTATTAGTTATCTCTGTACTGCATGCATGGAGTGAACATTTAATTTAATTTTAACATTTTGAAAAAGACGCAAGTGTCTGGAGCGTCGCTGCTGTTACATGTATATTTGATTGGCGCTAGCTGTGTTTGTCCAACCGTTATTGTGTCACTTTTCTGTTTATTAATTTGTTGTATCCTGCAGGTAACGTTATTGTTATTTTATTTTTACCATTATATTTTCTTTTGCATTGATTTTGACTGTTAAGCACATTGAGCGATCCAGTGGATCTGAAATGCGCTATATAAGAACTTGCTATTATTATTATTATTTTTTGTTATTGTTCCTTAAGAAATAATAATAAGCAAACATGATGATGGTTTTTCTTGCCTTCACAAGATAATTCAATTTATAGATAACCTTGGCATCCAGCATTGTGTTTCACAATAATGAGGACCTGTAGCTGCCTAGTCACTTCCCGCTATCTGCATTCCTTGTCCCTCTTCTGGATATACATGTAGCCAGCAAAGTCGGTTCCACGCTGAAAAGCAAGGTTCATATAATGTTAGCAAATTTGAAACTCGGAATTGTTAAACTGTTGACATAATGTAAGTTTTCAGTCAGCAGGCTCACACAATGTAAAATATCACAAACTTGCAAAGCATTAACTGCTATAATTGGGTCCTCTTTTCCTTACATCTGGACTATCAGATACAGTATCCTACCGCAAGTTTTCCATGCAGATTGATGTGTGTGATTGCCAACCCTGTCTATGCTAACTGACGGCATTTAACATGTCGCATGCATGTTGTTTCCAAAACCTCAAAAACCAAAGTATCTTCAATGGTACCAATTATACCTTCAGTTCAATGAAGGCTCTCCTTTTTTCCACTATGCTTGGCTAGCTTCCACCTTTTTTCCTTCGACGTAGACTCTGTTCTTGGTGTTACACATGTAGTATAATGTCCTCTGCAAAGAAGCAATCAAGGAATAATAAAGAGGAGTGCATTAATAACATAGATTGTGGTCACACCAAAATAAATGGCGAATTTCCTTAAAGCGATGTCTGGCAAGTGCACTGCTGTATATAGTCCCTCTCGATCGAGAGGCTCCTCTCCTGGGAAGTTCCAGTCTAATATACAACCATGACCTCCATGATACAACATACAACCTGGGCTTCTAGATCAGTCTTTTCTGTGTAATGTCCACTCTGACCAATTCTTATGAATCCACTGGCGCTAGGATGGTCACCTACCGAAGGTGCACGGTGAATGTCAACATTTGTTTACAAATCGAACCACCTCTGTCATATTTTTAAAAATATTGTGTAAAAAAGTAAGCTTAATAAAGAGAGCAAAACTAACCCGGGAATGGGGAGTAGTCGGCATCCATATCCTCTTCTGCATCATCATTCTGTTCCATGTGGTTTATTCAAATCTGCTACAAGACGCACAGCTGTGTCATTACTAGTACAGCGGTCTAGCTCATGGAGGTCCATGATCTGCTTCAGTATAACTTTGGTGCCACCATGCATCTCCTACATGTACCTCGATTGTCAGCCTGCTCCCCGAAGAGAGATCGAAGTCCACGTCAATCTGCATGAGATACACAATAATTATGAAATGAACAACAACAAAACACGCTAAAATATGCAGGGAAGATTGCTTCACAGGCATAATGTAAACTGTATCATAACATTACTGTGGAAGTTGATACACAAATACTGCAGTATGTACTGCTATAACCTCAAATAGTTTCAATCAAATTCAAAATGCCATGCAACTTTGAAAAAGTCAGACCTCAAAGTAACAACTCACTAAATAACAACTTAACATCGCTTATCTTTCTCGAATACATGTATTCATTTAATATGTGGGATGAATATACCAAAAGCTTCTCCCATACATTAATCTATCATTTCAAAACCTCTACAAAACGGTGAATTTTGGACCACACTATTCGGAAGATACACAGATAATTTATACAATTACTACTTTTGTCCAAGTTGATACAAAATAAAATGTATATATCCTACCTGAAAAGCAGGTGAAAAGCAGAGGAAACTGACAACGGATGCAAGAAAGCAGCGGATTGTAGAGGATCGAAGGTAACAGTTTGACTAGTGTTTGACCGTTTGAAACTACTGCATGCAGTAAAAATATGCTGACCACAGCAAGCGCTCCTCGTGGCTCATGGTAATTCCACTTTCATACAGGGTCATTCCAAATGCATTAAGAAATGAGTAAATAAAGGCTATAATGTTTAAAATCTTTGACAAAATAATAGGACTGAAATTACAATAATTTCAATTCCTTGATATTGCATGACAAAGTTTTATTATACAATTATGTTCTACTTCTCTTTAGAATGGATCATCTTGCACCAGTGACCTCCCCCAAAATAGTGGAATCGGTCCTACTGTAGGCAACCAACAAGGATTGGTTGATAGTTGAACCAATGTGATTGGTTACCGGTCAATCAGCCGGTCAATCAGCTCTGCACCAATTAAGTATTGGTTTAAACCAATTGAAGATTGGCTATGCATGTCTGAACCAATTACCAATAACGATGGTTATAATATCTGAACCAATGTGATTGGGCCACAATTCCAATGTCAACCATTGGAGATTGGTTAATTGCTGAAAGGCTGCTAGATATCTGATAATGAATCTAGCCTAGTTGGTCACAAATTGTGAATAATGTGACTGGTTGTTTGACAACCAATCACAGAAGTTTAAATCAATGGTTAATGACTAAAACAATGATTGACTGCCGGATAACCAACATTAATTGGTCACCGTCATTTCGCCTATGTATTAAACAAATTGCTTATCATTGCTCAACCAATATGAATGTTTGCTGAACAACCAATATATTGGTCACTAATATATTGGTTAAAGGGTAGCAGCTGGACAACCAACATATTGACCAATGTATTGGTTAAAGGATTGGTTTATTACTCAACCAATGTGATTGGTTGTTGGACAACCAACATATTTGTCACTATTGACCAATGTATCGGTTAAAGGATTGGTTTATTACTCAACCAATGTCATTGGTTGCTGGACAACCAACATATTGGTCACTATTGACCAATGTATTGGTTAAAGGATTGGTTTATAGCTTAACCAATGTCATTGGTTGCTGAGCATCCAACGTATTGGTCACTAGTTAACCAATATATTGGTTGTTTCCAACCAATATATTGGTTGGAAACAACCAATATATTGGTTGGAAACAACCAATATATTGGTTGGGAACAACCAATATGGGGTCAACCAATTGGATTGGTAGTTTTTTTAACCAAGTCTGGTGCTTGACTCACTCGCATGCGAGCGCCATAGCGTGAAGGCGGGACTGTAGGATTTATGCAAATCTATCACGCAACTGGTCTATTACACCAACCTTTTTGCTTCCACATCCAAATTAGAGATTTCAAATTTCCTGTTTTCTTCTCATGGATAGTAGGTATTTCATATGATTGTTAGGTTATAGAATCTGAACAATTTAGCTCCTTTAAACATTCAAGTCCTCTATACCTTGCATTAAATCCTACTCGAAATAAACCATCATTTTCGAGACATTTTGCTTCAATTTATCACTTCAACTTGAAGCATGTATTTAAGTGACTGATCAGCTTCCCGCACGTAAGTTGTTTCCTCGGCAACCAATTGTTAAGATCTTACAAAAGGAGAATATTGACACTTGTTACGTCACAAGCGTAGCACGTGACCTTACTAAACCCACTACAAATATTGTATGCAACACTTGTTTTTGTTATTTCGGGAAATGAACGGGATTAGAGTAAATAAATAATAACATTCTCTTGTTTACTGTTCACAGGTGTTTCTAAAAAATACTCTTTGGAAAGTTTATTTCTGAGTGTTTTTATGGGGCGTACGTGTACAGCGGCTTTTATTAATACTATAGTAACAACGGTACTCTTCCGAAAAAAAAGACTTATTTCGTTTAAACGATCATTTCGTTCAAACGATCATTTCGTTCAAACAATCATTTCGTTCAAACGATCATCTCGTTTAAACAAACATTTTGTTAAAACGAACATTTCGTTCAAATTAATATTTCGTTCAAACGATCATCTCGTTCAAACGATAATTTCGTTCAAACGATAATTTCGTTCAAACGAACATTTCGTTCAAACGAACATTTCGGTCAAACGATTTCAACCGATTACTTCGTTCAAACGAACATTTCGTTCAAACGATCATTTCGTTCAAACGAACATTTCGTTTAAACTAGTATTTCGTCGAAGTGTGGTAAAATATAAAGGCATCCGAGTGTTATTTTCAGACTTAATGATAATTCAGAAATTCCACAGAATCCGTATGGATCGTGGTCATTTCATGCTTTTTCTTGAGTTTATCTTGACGCTATGATTACCAAAGGAAATTTAGTTTTGCCATTTGCAGGCTGAACATATTTGCCGAAGTCACTCAGCGCGTCCGATCCGTCGCCGTACCCGACGTATTGTCGATATTAACAGACAATGACCCGGCGAAAAGCTCCACTTGTGAGCTGCATGTTAAAGCTTATACCTCTATAATTCAACAGAAAACCCAACCTGGTATTTATCTTAAGGGAAAAAAGGAGCATTTCTCAAAATTTTTTAACCTTGAATGCGATTATGGAAAAAGAAAAAGGGAATTATGAGGGTATTTTTATATTTCCGATCGGCCGGAAGCTGCAGTGTAAGAAATCCCGATTTTAAACATATGCATGCATTGCCAAAATTAGCCTATTCCGTGTATCGCGTGAATAGCGTCCGGTGTACCGACGTACTTCCTTTTACATGCACGTTATCCAGATGACCAGACTAAAGTTTTGTTACTATGTAATGTAACCGGGTGCACACGACAGGTGTGAAATACAAAATAAATACCGTGTTTTCAGTAGGAGAGATTGGCATAGAGCAACCAGATCGTTATTTGCTAGACATTTGCGTGTACCACGTAGCAACAACAGCATTGTATGGGGACGTTCTAAACTGCACCTCCGTTTGGAAGTGAATAATGTGGTGTTCGGGCCATAGTGCAAACTCCCCCTATAACTCGGTTATTTTTTTCACCAACAACTCAAGTGTTACAATTTAAAATTTACAATTTGAAATAGTTAAAATTATAATTTTTTTACGGAATTCCACATCACTGAATGCGTATTTTACGCGTCAACCGCAATTTAACGCACGTTCTCCAAATGTCGGCCGTTGAGCCAATACAATTGTATATAAGCATTTGGTAAAATGAAAATTAATCGGATTACAATTTAATTTGCAGATTTTTAGCGCCAATTTGTATCACTGCTTTTCGCGCCATAAGGTTTCCCGCCAGTTTTTCCGCGCGGCAGCGTGATATATTGATTATATTTTATCAATTTTTAATGATTGATTATCCATTGGCTTCCTTGAGGAACATAAATAAAAGAATTTAAAAGGTCATTCTGTGAATGCGATTTTCGAGTCCGTAAAATGCGGCTGAACTTGTACAACCGAATTATTTTGTCAATGTACATAATTTATAGGCTAGTTGAAAAGGTAGTTAACCAGTGGCGGATCCAGCGTCATTCAAATGCAGGAATACAAAGGAAAAGCGGGTACTGAAAATCCATTGTATTCCTGTATTTTAATGAGGCTGGATCCGCCACTGTTAACATTTTGGAATGTACCAACATTTTAATAAACAATTTAACCGAAAAACCTTACTCAAATGAAAGATAAGAGTGGTTCCAGCTGCCTAATGCAATGATTTTATAGACCGTATCGAATAGCCGCCATCTTGTAGGGCCGTTTCTTTGTTCCTTGAGGACATGCATGGTTACACATATTGTGCTTACATTGTTGAACGGTTCAAGTAACAAAAGGTGGCCCACGAAATGGCGGCTATTCGATACGGTCTAATTATATCCGCCCCGTTTCTTCGTATCGTCCACACCGGTAATGTGTACGGTTAGCCTTTTGCGTGTATAATGCACCTACCAATTGTTTCCCCCACCCCTCCCCCACCCCCCGGGCTGCCCCACCTAAGAGGTGGGGATTGTCACTTTTCGTGTAAAAAAATCCCCACCCCTGGGGCAAAATTTGGGTGACAAAATATGCATGTTTTCCCCCTATACGTGCGCTGAAAATTTGATGTGTCAGAAAATTGTGACCAAATCCCCACCTAAGGGGTGGGGCAGCCCGGGGTAGGGGGGGGGGGGGGGTTGGAAACAATTGATAGGTACATAATATTTGCATAATGGCTGGCGCCCCGGATTCTTCCCTTTCAAATGGAGGTGCAGTTTAGAAAGTCACATACTATGTTATTGTTGCTACGTGGTGCACACCATTGCCTAGCAACCAACAGTCCGATTGCTTTATATCATTCTTGAATACGGTAAACACGGTATTGATTCTGTACTTCACACCTGCCGCATGCACCACATAGCAACGAAAATTTAGTCTGGTCAAGTGGATACTAAGTGTGCGTGTCAAAACTTATTCATAATTTTTACTCCGAACCAGTCTACTTTTCAAGATATGTACACTACCCATTAAAACTTTGGAAACACCTTGAAAGTTTTAGGTTTTTGAGAAGGAAGTAAGCCTATTATTTTAATTGTTTATTCATAATAAACCAAGCTATTAAAGCAAACGGAGGTGTAAGGGGTATCTGGAGAGAAAGCAGTCATGTGGAGTGCTGTCCATCATGGAATGGCCTGCCCAGTCACCTGATCTCAATCCCATTGAGCTGATCTGTGAGGAGTTGGATCGTAAGGTCAGAAAGAAAGAAAACCTCTGGAGAGTCTTAAAAGAGGGGTATTTCCACTGAATGTTTGGAGAAACTGACAATCAGGATGCAGAGATTGTGTGTAGCTGTCATAGCTGCTAAGGGGGGATTCTTTGATGAACATCAAGTTTAGCCGTTTCTTTTTGCATGCTCTCCAATTAAAAGCCCACTGCTGAGGCCGAAGACGGCACTAAAATTAACATGTATATATTGCTTTTTGTTAGAATACACCTACATTTGCTTTCACAAAATTAACATTCACAAAATTAACATTCACAAAATGATACGTTTTCTTCTCAAAAACCTGAAACTTTCAAGGTGTTTCCAAAGTTTTGATAGGTATAGTGTATATAATCGTAGTGCGTGCGTCGCATGATTTTTAGCAAACATTAATCCCACGTAATTTTTAAATTTCACAAATTCTGCCGATTTTCAGAGGAATGCATGTATTATTCGACACACGATGCAGCTTTTTTTAGACTGCCGAAACTATCAACATTCAATTCCCCTCGGGAATAAAATGACATTAGCGGAAAGAAACCTCACAGGCACTTCAGTCGAAGTGTTGAACTTGACTTGAAATGCCAAATCGACTTTTGATAGTTCCCGTGTGGGTGTTCAAACAAAGTCAGGCATGCATGGATTTTACAAGGCGAGCGGTTCTTATGAAACCGAGTTGGTCCCATACAAGAATGATCGATTAATAAGTAAACGGCGACGAGGCATGGGATATTTTCGCATCCATTTCATCCATTTTGCAGAACATTGTAATTAAGTCGGCGCCAATTTGTAATAAAAAATGCATCTTTCTTTTCGTTATATGTCGTGTAACATGACAGGGGTAATTTCAAATATCTCTTCGCTTGGACAAGTTTTTGTTCGGAATTTTCACAAAATGGGATCTTTATGACTTTAATGAATTACTTGAAAAACAAGAAAGTGCCATTAATTCTTAGCCTTCGCAGTGGGCTTTTAAAACAAATGCATAGTTCCGAGATTGCCCAGTTAACCCCGCCCCCTTGGATATTGTTGCTATGTGCTCACAAGCCATCGCAAAAAAATGGCTACTACAAAGCAACGGGACTCGGCATGGAAAGCACAGATTCATTGGAGAAAACCCAAAGGTATTTATGTTTTGAGGTCGACAGTTACCGTAGCACACACTGAGCGAAGGGCTAGTAATGCAGGGATGACATATCTTTCATAAAAATGCGCTTTCCTACCTTTGAACAGCGAATCCTCCGACATTGAAACCAAAATTCACCCGGTCACTGGCGCATACAACATACAAACTGTATGGGCAGAAAATCGCGTGATTGTTTGTGATGATTGCATCACTTCGACCTTTGTGGGCGATGTCTGCTAGCTCTGTTGTGATTGGTCGCGGGTTCGGCTTGATTGACAGGTCGGAACTATGCATTAATCAGTTCCGACGAAAAATCGAGAAAAATGTATGTGCGTTTTGTCGTAAAAACACTTTGACAAATTATAATTTAACTTTAAATTATGGCAGCCAATTTTCAAATGGTAAAAGCATATATCATTTTTGAGATGTCTTTTATCCAGGAACAGCTGTTTTACTATACTACATGTATGTATAGAGGAGATTTGGTTTTAACAAATTCCACTAAAATTCAGCTCCATAAATGCTCTTGGGTAATTAGAAATCTATGCATATTTGCAATGCTGTCATAAACATATCAGGAAAAAAAAGTGTCCACACTCTCATTTTTTAAAATCAACCTTCAATTGCGCTGTTTTCCTCAAAACATGCACCCCATCAGATTGTATAACTTAATACTCGAGTCCCAAGTCAAGTCAAGTCAAACTGCCTTCGTGTCCCAAGTCAAGTCAAACTGCCTTCTAGTCACAAGTCAAGTCAAGCTGCCTTCGAGTCACAAGTAAAGTCAAGCTGCCTTCGAGTCCCAAATCAGGTCAAGTCACGTCAAACTGCCTTCGAGTCACAAGTCAAGTCAAGTCAACTGCCTTCGAGTCACAAGTCAAGTCAGACTGCCTTCGAGTCCTAAGTCAAGTCAAGTCAAACTGCCTTCGAGTCAGTCATGTTGGTCAAGTTGGGTCTAGTAAGCCTTGAGTCACGACAGTAAATTTGTTCATTTCAAAATTAGTCTAAACACTGAAACTCACATTCATGTTGCTCTGGCCAAGGTTTCTTTAGTGCTGAAATACAATTCGGTCAAAATTACAAAACAAAATGCATAAAAGCTCTATTGTATTTTTGATAGACTCAAGTCAAAAAGTCTGAGTCAAGTCAAGTCGTTTGAGGTTCGAGTCTCAAGTCAAGTCAAGTCTCGAATCTCGAGTCCGAGTCGTAACAACCCTGCTTCATTGGGTATTTAGTGCCATTGCTATGACCACGTTGAGTAAGAAGTAGTGTCTTGTTAGTTTGAAGGTGCCTTGAACTTTTGTGTAACTTTTAACTGACACAATTCCGCGAAATATGTACATTTTTGCTTTGCAAGCAGACAAAAGAATGCCAACTGTGCAGGTTTGCCAATCGTCTCCGGGAGAGCTCAGTGGTGTGTTTAATCAGTATATCAATAATATATACAATGCAGTTTATAACCCTAATCATAATATTTGAGGAATTCGAGGACAAAAACAAACAGGGATTTTGTCCCCGGGGGCTAACCTCCCGCGGACTGGGGTTTTAGGCACTCCGCGCGACTAAAAACAACGTCCTGTAAAAAGGCACTCGTACTTAGCCAGATCCGAAACAACATGATTTATTGCCAATTTATCCATCGTGGCGGGCCACTGTCACGTGTCTGACAGTCACGTGTGCTGAACGGCTGCTTTGATGGCCACTGAACAGCATAATTATGAATGATTTATGACCAGAACAGAATCCATATTTTAATGGCTGTACGTCATCACCCAATTGAACAGGGCAAAACACATTTCCGGGGTCGTGGCAACTCCAAGGATTTGAAAGGCTGAAATAAGTTCATCTTCGAACAAAAGAATTCGAAACATCCACAGAATGGGGTGGCAATAAATAAAAATAATTTGTCCCACAGGATTACAGCTTAAATTCCTACAATGTTCAAAATATCCTTAAAATATCGTTTCGTAATATTTGCATGCACTATAGAACGCCCTTACATTTCTTCACCTTATCTTGCATGTATTTTAGGAAGTTGTCATAAACACACGCGCGCCCAGATCTTATTAATGTTGATAACCTGTCGCTTCGATTATTGGTGATTTATTAACGAAATGGTTGACATGCGTACTGACGACAATATAATTACAGTCTGCGTGTATACAAGGGATCGGGACGCAGAAAAATGTAAAATTTGACAAATTTTAAATTAACACCGGCAGCCTAGTTTCAGCATCCTGAGATCTCAGGGAATTTCCACTCTGCAAAGCGACGTGACAATACCCTGAGGAAATACACGCAAATCTGTGGAGCGAGCCGGCTGTTGTCTTGAGCCAACTCACGCCCGAGTCATTTTGATGTAATTTAATTAATTCGGTCATGTTATGCCGAAAAGAAACAATTTCTATACTTTCCAGAAATTGTATTGGGTTCCGTTCCTTATGACTGTCCCATTCCTACCAAACTTTCAAACGACGAACTTTATTTACTCCGCAGTTTTTCAAATTAATAACAGGGATGCATGCTGACGAATGTAATGGAACGGATTCCCCAGTATGCTTTAAATAGCAGCCAATCGCCGACGCGGACAACGGCCAGCATTACCGAGTATTGTATCACATGCATGCACGGTGTTTACAATGTGCGCGCGTTACATTTGAATGCCTGCAATCGTGCTGCACAATGCACTGCAAGCGTCCTAGCTGATTGGTCCAGCAGAGGCGACAAGATTTCTGTCGCTAGTCCCACCGCCAAATGGGGCCTTTTTCAACAGGGCCACTGTACGCAGGAGTTAGGGAGTGCTTTAAAGGGGCACTGTTGCAAGAGGATGAGTTTCAGATGTAGAGACATTGTATTATGTCCCGCGTATTTTTATTTGGCATGCACATTTTTTCGTTTATAACGCCAAGGCGTATTTGTCTAAATATGCTACGTTCATAAATGTGCCAGTAGTACTGTTTTATTATAATGGTTATGCGTTTATGGCCCTTGGTTGAGCCTTCATGACCTATGCTTGAGCGTGTATGACCGTTGATTGAGCGTTTTTGTTGTTGTTTTGGCCAGCTATTAACGTTTCGTAGGATATAGATATGTGTGCGTTTATGGGCATTGCTTTGAGCGTTTATGACCGTTGCTTGTGTATTTTTATCGCTGTGCGTTTAATGACCGTTGCTTGAGCGCTTATGGTCGCTGATGTAGCCGACTTTCTGCAAGATGGGCTGCTTTCGAGCGCTCGTCCCTGGTGCTCCCAGGTGGTGGAAACGTTACGTCACACACATGCTTACACACGCTTTCGGGCGAGCACCATGGAGCACCATGGAGCACCATGGAGCACCTGGTGCCGCGCTCGAAAGCAGCCATGGTTGTGTGTTTATTGACCGTCAGTTGAACCGTCAGTTGAACGTTTATAGCCGTTGTTTAGGTATTTTGGGCCAGCTGACTTTTCGCTGTGCGTTTATGGCCGCTGTGTTTTTTAATGACTTTCTGCAAGATAACTGTGCGCTTATGACCGTTGGTTGAACGTTTATGGCCGTTGGATTGAGCGTTTATGGACATCGCTTGGGTGTTTTTTGGCCAGCTGACTTTTCGCAAGATGGCTGTGCGTTTATGACCGTTGGTTGTGCGTTTATAGCCGTTGCTTGTGCGTTTGTGCCCGTTGCGCGAGCGTTTTTGGCCAGCTGACCGTGCGTTTATGACCGTTGCTTGAGCGTTTATATATAGGCGTTGTCTGCGTGTTTTGGCAAGTTGACTTTTTGTAGAATGACCGTGCGTTTATGACCTTTGCGTAAGCGTTTATAATCGTTGATTAAGCGTTTAAAAACCGTTGCCTGTATTTTTATAGCTGACTTTCTGCAAGACAGTGTCTGTGCATTTGCGTTTATGACAGTTGGTTGAACGTTTATGGCTGTTGCTTTGGTGTTTTGGTCAGCTGAATTTCCGGCCGCCAAACTATACGCACCAAACTTCCCATAATCTTGCTGGACAGACTCTTAAGCAGTCAATTCCCAACAACAGTCGCTTGACTGCTTGACAAATCCGCAGCGATTATCAACATCTCCAAACTGTCACCCTCAAACTCTAAAGCCGTTTATCTTTCCGTCTGTTCGAACAGAACTCCCAAATTCTGCCCCTAAACTCTTCCATTAGCCATGCAAATGGAGTCAGTACGTCTGTTTTGACCTTTTTACAAGTGACATTTGGCTAAATCGACTCGATCGGATCGGTAGTTATTAATTCGGCTTGGAACGCAAAACGGAAACTGTCCGTTTGCCTGCTCCGAATCTATTTGAATTTTTGGGTGAAATTCGTGGATGTCGGTTTGGAAAAGGTAAATAATCTTGTCTTTTCTAAGTCTAGGCGTGCCACATTTTCTGACTAAATCGTTTTAACTAAATCATCTATTTTTATATTTTTTTATTATATATTTTTATTTTTTCAAATTTATTTTATATGCTCAATGTATTGCTCAAAGACTGAAGAAAACGCAAATTAAGTATACAGGTCGTGGGTTCGAATCCAGGTCGCGCCAAGACGCGTGTCCGTGGGCAAGGCATTTTGCCATAACTTGCCTCTCTCCACCCAGGAGCAAATGGGTACCCGTAAAGTTGTGTGTTTGATTAGCTCATGAGTGCCTAACAGGTAATCAGGGTTGTATGTTCCCCAGGGAGTTGAGAAGGTTTAATGGACTGACTTAATTGAGCCCAACGACCAGGAGTAATCATGTGAGCGCACTGAGTACCTCGCCCGGTGGATTTGTACGTGATACACTGCCAGAATGTGGTGTTAAATTAACACCAGTGGTGTTGTCCTACATAAATACCAAGTCTGGTGTTAAGTTTTAACACCACAAGTATTAGTTTTAACACATAGGGTGTTCAAAATAATGCATTTATTATTAAAACTAACACCAATGGTGTTAATTTAACCACAGTTTTTGCAGTGTATATGGATATAATTTTGTGATAATTTAGGCCCGCTTCAAACGTCGCGCTTATGCCGTGTTGAATTTAAATTCAACTTGGCACGACGTTGGCACGATGTTAGCACGGCAGTGGCTTCAATTAACGTCGAACTTAATTGCAAACTCCCAGTCGAGCTTAAATACATCCAACATGGCGGATGGGTAGTGTGCACGCGTCATAAACGTTGTACACGTGCGTTTTCCATTCTGTCCATTGTACGTCGCCATTTTATTATTTTAATGCACTTGTTTGTTGGTTATTTCTTTACTCACATACGCGCTGCGAGCATGCGCATTCCTAGTTGTGAACAAAATTGCGGACCAACTTCGAACTGGAATTAAATTCGACATGGCAGAAGCACGACGTTTGAAGCCAAGCCGTATTGTGCCGCACTAAATTGAGTTAGCACGGCAGACCCTGTCGAGCTAAATGGCTTCAAACGTCGTGCTTGTGCCGTGTCGAATTAAAAACGTTTCAAACGTCGTGCTTCTGCCATGTCGAATTTAATTCCAGTTCGAAGTTGGTCCGCAATTTTGTTCACAACTAGGAATGCGCATGCTCGCAGCGCATATGTGAGTAAAGAAATAACCAACAAACAAGTGCATCAAAATAATAAAATGGCGACGTACAATGGACAGAATGGAAAACGCATATGCACAACGTCCATGACGTGCACAATACTCATCTGCCATGTTGGATGTATTTAAGCTCGACTGGGAGTTTGCAATTAATTTCGACGTTTGAAGCCACTGCTGTGCTAACGTCGTACCAACGTCGTGCCAAGTTGAATTTATTTCGACACGGCATAAGCGCGACGTTTGAAGCGGGCCTTGGTATATTGAAGACTATACAACATGAGACATACAGAACTGTTTTTTATGAAAACATAAAAATAGGTCAACAAAATATGAAATAGATATTTCGTGAACCGAATACTTTTTTTGCGAATGAAAATCTAAACTTGTTACAATACGAGACTGGACACGACATTTAGGTGGGCTGTAACTATCTATGCTCGTCTAAGTGTAGCCCGAATGCCGCACACATCTTATGTAGCCCGAATGCCTCTGGCCGCACACGTCTTATGTGTGACGGCCAGAGCGGTAGACGTTCCCCAGCGGCCGGACTTTTTTGTAGCGAATTGGCTACATAATGAGCGAGATTTTCCTCTCACCCAGGACAGAGATTTTCAAAGTTAATGTACCTACACATAGAGGAACTCATACCTTTTCCAAAACACGTTCCCTTATCCAGAAATCTTTATCCATCCGGCCAAGAGGGAACCATCATTCTGCAAGTTCCAGAAATGTCGTTCCTCCATTCCCGTTTTAAAAATGGCGGCGGCCTTCTGGGCGTGTTGTAATGCATAGTTCCGACCTGTCAATCAAGCTGAACCCGCCGACCAATCACAACAGAGCTAGCAGACGGCGCCCACATAGGTCAAAGTGATGCAATCATCACAACAATCACGCGATTTTCTGCCCATACAGTTTGTATGTTGTATGCGCCAGTGACCGGGTGAATTTTGGTTTCAATGTCGGGCGATTCGCTGTTCAAAGGTAGGAAAGCGCATTTTTATGAATATATGTCATCCCTGCATTACTATCGCTCAGTGTGTGCTACGGTAACTGTCGACCCTAAAACATAAATATCTTTGAGTTTTCTCCAATGAATCTGTGCTTTCCATGCCGAGTCTCGTTGCTTTGTACGTTGTGTGTCGCCATTTTTTTGCGATGGCTTGTGAGCACATAGCAACAATATCTAAGGGGCGGGGTTAACTGGGCAATCTCGGAACTATGCATTGAATATACGCGCCCAAAAAAGTCTGGCCGCTGGGAATTCGGGCTGAGTGTAATATTTCAGGATTTCGTTACTTTAATGGAAATTTTAGCTAGAAGCAAATTGTTTCGATTAGACCTTTTTTCCTTCCACCCGATTCCACCACGAAACAGCTATTTGTTAGGTGATACCTTTGCCGTCTTCTAGGCATAGTTGTCAGGTGACCATCGTTTCATTGTTTCAGTACTCATATGGATGACAGTTTTCTTTTAACATTTTTGATCAATGTTTTGCCAACAATTTATTTCCGAGCAGACTCCTTATGGGGGAATATCTTCGTAAGGTATGCAAACATTGATTTGCTGCGGAAATGAGACAACTTGAAAACATATTTCCACGTGTTCAGAAAGTGATACGCATGAAACGATTTTCGCCAAAAGAGAAAAAATCGTTATATAGTAAGATCGAGGCACAGAAATCTTCGTGTACAATTTAATATGACGAAACAAGGCAATGTTGTGAGGGAGGGTGGGGGGGGGGGGGGGGGGGGGGGGTGGGGGGAGATAATTGATTTGGTGAGAGTCGAGAAGTTGATCATATTTGTTCCTTTAAAATGACTCGTTAATCATCGGTAAGTACATATTTGATGAAAAAACCCAAAATTTAGGAGTGAGGAACAACTGCAAGTTGGCTTAAGTTCATAGCTCAATTGGTAGGGCGTCTGTATGTTAAGCAGAAAGTCTGCTGTTCGAATCCCGGTGGAGCCAAATTGCATCCAGATTTCCCAACTCATGGACATTTTGTTCACATTTGTATACAATTTAGGAATGGGAAAATGTTTAAGATTTTGTGAGGAAACACTTTATAAAAGTCTCATGTTTTGAACACAGGGTCTGAAGCCATAATCAACTACACATTCTTCCCATTAATTTATAAAACTTTTATAAAACTTTTCATTTTAAAACTCGCTTTTAAAACTTTTACAAGAACGTCACTTGTATATTTACCCAAAAATTGTACACCAATATATTAACCCACGAATATGGGAAAACTGCAATTAATTAAAAATCAAATGTTTGTTTATGCTCGTTTATTTTGTATGAACAACAAAACATTTGGGTAATTTCAAGAAACATTTAGTGTTATGAAAACTTCGGATAAGTTTAAGTTCAAGGCAAGCTTTAAATAATTATTTTCTTTCTTTTTGTTACAACGTTTAAGGTTGCGAGTTTTGTCGGAATGCTATAGTTGAAAGGAGCGTCACAGATCACCTCTCCCCTCCCCCACCCCTCCCCTATTTTCCCATGGGTGTGGAGATTTTGATAACACGTGTCCTACTTTCCTTATCACCATTCTGACCATTTTACGCCCTCAATCCGTATATTTCCAGGGATATCGTCAAAAATCCACCGAAGTTTAATAAACTATAATATATTCAGTCCATAAAGCAGTGCAGTAATTACACCAACCTTTTTGCTTCCACATCCAAATTGGAGATTGCAAATTTCCTGTTTTCTTCACATGGATAGTATTTTGGGGAGGTATTTAATATGATTGCCAGGTTAAAACGAAATTCAGTTTTGGAAAAGTCTGGTCATGCTCCTTGTTCCTATTGTCATAGGAATTCGTGAATTAAATACTCTGGGTGATTACTCACGCGGAACTGGGTTTTTCTTTAAATAATGGCTTTTGTGCATGGGGCGCTTTTTTTTTACCCTGGGTTATCTCAGGACCGTACGTGTTTTTATGCATAGTCGCGTCTGCTATTAAAACCATGAGGATTCGTCGTAAGCCTGAAGAAACCTGTGAAGAGAAGACGATGAAGAAATGCTCAGTTTTAGAGGTGGGAGGAAAACCCCTAAACAATTCTGCATAGAGTAAAACGCATGGAATCAAGCAGGGACTGAGAACCCAATCCACATGCTGACCCGGACGGGATTCGAACTAGGGCCACAGGTGGAAGGCGAGGAAAGTATGACTATACGCCAACTTCATTATCCGTCTAATGTGTCGTGTTCTGGATGTCGACCTTCTGGATGGGCGTGGGATATCGGGACAGAGAAATCAGATTCCGTATAAGGACGTGGTTATGTTTGCGTTGGACGCCGTCGTTGTCGTCTTGTCACATTTTGGCCAGCTTGTTGTGATCCCGAGATGCCTGGGTTTATTGAGCGCCTGGCGCCATTTAAAGGTAATTTGTTTGTTCTTGCATTCATTGGAAAAAAAATGTGCTTATTGATTTAGGCCGACTTTTGGAAAGAATTTACAAGTCGGACATCATCACCTAAAGCCTCGTGTACAAAACCTATGGCAGTGGCTTAAAATGTCTGTTTTTCGGAGTCAAATGTTTATATTTTCCTGCCAAATTTGTGTATTTCTATTCAGATCTGGACCTAGTGATGGCTGATAAGTCATTTTAAGGAAATATGGTGATGTCCGAGTTCTAAATGGTTTCACATAAAGGCTTTTTTTTGGTAGACTCTACTCAAGTCACCAAATCGCTCAAATTCACGAGGCCTTGTCAAAAGGCTATATTGCAGCAGTAAGCTCGAAAATATCGTATTATACTCTTGACCTCCTTGGGGTTAGAATCTCCTGCCTAATTCGTAATAACATCCTAAAACTCGTAGTACACTAGGGGATCTCGTATAGTACACCCGGGGAAAATCGTAGTACACCCGGTGCAACTCGTAGTAGGCCTACACTCGGGGGCAACTCGTGCCACACTCGGGGGCAACTCGTGCCACACTCGGGGGCAACTCGTGCCACACTCGGGGGCAACTCGTGCCACACTCGGGGGCAACTCGTGCCACACTCGGGGGCAACTCGTGCCACACTCGGGGGCAACTCGTGCCACACTCGGGGGCAACTCGTGCCACACTCGGGGACAACTCGGGCCACACTCGGGGACAACTCGGGCCACACTCGGGGACAACTCGGGCCACACTCGGGGACAACTCGGGCCACACTCGGGGACAACTCGGGCCACACTCGGGGACAACTCGGGCCACACTCGGAGACAACTCGGGCCACACTCGGGGACAACTCGGGCCACACTCGGGGACAACTCGGGCCACACTCGGGGACAACTCGGGCCACACTCGGGGACAACTCGGGCCACACTCGGGGACAACTCGGGCCACACTCGGGGACAACTCGGGCCACACTCGGGGACAACTCGGGCCACACTCGGGGACAACTCGGGCCACACTCGGGGACAACTCGGGCCACACTCGGGGACAACTCGGGCCACACTCGGGGACAACTCGGGCCACACTCGGGGACAACTCGGGCCACACTCGGGGACAACTCGAGCCACACTCGGGGACAACTCGGGCCACACTCGGGGACAACTCGGGCCACACTCGGGGACAACTCGAGCCACACTCGGGGACAACTCGAGCCACACTCGGGGACAACTCGAGCCACACTCGGGGACAACTCGAGCCACACTCGGGGACAACTCGAGCCACACTCGGGGACAACTCGAGCCACACTCGGGGACAACTCGAGCCACACTCGGGGACAACTCGAGCCACACTCGGGGACAACTCGAGCCACACTCGGGGACAACTCGAGTATGCTCAAAGTATACTCGTAGATATTGTGACGCCAATAGACTACTAAAGTGAAAACGTCACCCTTTGTGTGTTGCCATGGTTTTTGGGTCTACACTAAAACCAGTGAACTGTTTCCCTGCGCTATACCAATGGACGTTTCAGATTGCCAGCGAATGTTTAGACCCAATTACCATGGCAACCGACGTCACACTTTAGTAGTCTATTCGGGTTTTACCCAGAGTTTTCCTAATTAACCATCTCTTTACGCTCGCGCCCGAGATGCGTGTGAGAGGGCCCTTAATGCAAAGAAATCTCACTGTGGAAAACATAAAACCAGCAATTTAAAATGCATCTCACATTTTCAGCATTTTAAAAATGATTTCTGAGGAAATGCACTGCGCATTAGGCAAACATTACATCGACATTAGCTGTCAACTTCAATAAAAGAATGCCGTATTTCATTATGTGCATTGCTTCAATGCAGTACATAATGTCATTCCCCAATACTTGACATTGCATGCCCAGGATTTATGTCGAATTCCACTAGAGTAATTTCGTCTCCGGAGAACTATTTCCGTTTCATCTGCACAGTCCTTGACCTTTCGACCTCACAAGTTCATTCTGTTAATAGTCAGGCGCCAACTGTAGCTCTGCGAAGTCTCCATAGGATCATGTGGTGTCCCTGCGCAGACAGCACGCGCAAAGCTTTCCGTGTCGCACGTACGACCTTGCCCATTGGTCCAAAGTTACACGCTTTATTACGGTGATTCTGATTAGTGGAAAGTAGTGCGACAACCTCGTTCCCGCTGGTCGCACTGAGTGCACCCTCGGTTCTTTTGTAATGTCTAAAGATAAGGGGACAATTGCGAGTGTGCGTTTGAGGTCGATCTTGCAAACTGCTGTTCAACTTAAAACTGTGATTGGATGGAAAGTTCGGTGGCCCTAAAAAAATAATGCCAATAAAAAAGGGACCCCACCAAGTCTAAATCTGCCATAAAAACACTTGAAATATCAAATATTATGACTCGATGTGGACCTCCTGGGTGCCACAAAGGGCGCGAAAATGGGGCCATTTGCCCCCGTAGTGTTTGACTCCATGCTGGCATGCACGTGTGCAATCAACTATCGTAAACACGACCAGTGTGGTATTTCATAATAAAAAATACCAAACAGGTTTTCAAAAAGCTGAGAAAAGAATCTACCACAAATCGGCTCTATAGGGAAACATTGTGTAAATTCGTCGTCTGGAAAGTAAACTTGTCGTTAAATACAAAGACATAGCCTATAGCTGTTAACGGAATCAAATATACACATTTTATCTGAAAATGTGCCTTGGAATATTGTAAATAATTTCACACCGATGTTGTGGTACTTGTTGTGTTGCATAAACTTCGAAATAAACAACATATTTTCAGAAATATGTGGAATTTTTATATTCCTCTGGGGAATTTAGTTTTGGGCTTAGAGTTGGCACTTTGCCGGCTTCGTCTTTTCCCTGCAGTTTTCATGAAGTTTTAATGTATTTTTGTAAAACCTACAAACGCACGCATGGCAAAATATTTCAATTGGGAAATTATTACGCGGTGTTAATGTTGGACTGTGCATGTACATTATAACAAAAACCGTATGACGATTATAGGGCCTACCCAGAAATGTTTTGGGATGGATATATTTTATAATACATATAAAAAGGACCAATTTTTGTTTTCGGTTTATAGTTAAATATTGTGCGACAATTTGATAACCTTAACCTATAAATTTGTTGATCTTGATCTTGTTATATCAGTCCATTTGAATTTATTCGTCGTGTGATTATTAGATTTAAGTGATTTAAGAACGATTGTGCGGATTTAAAACTGTTTCCACACCAAATCTATTGGCTTGGAAGCAACCCGAAAATTCAGTGCGAGTTTTCACACCCCGCCCCCTTTTTTTTCTCCGAGCAGACAATCAGAGACGATTTTCGCCAAGGTCAAAAACTTCCGCGAAACGCCCCGACAATCGGCGAAAATATCCCGCTAAATAGACGGTCAGGAAAGCTTGTGACACGTCAAATTCACCGGAGTCAAATTAGGATGGAAAAGGTTAATGGCGCTTTTGATAGAAATTGGAAAGAAAATACAATTAAGCACGCCCGCGTGAGTTTAATAGCTTTCGGCGTTGGGTTTTCCTGAAGACGGAAAATCGGAAAGAGAAAATCGTCCCCCTTTTTAAAAAGCCATTTGCGAGATGTCTGTTTAGATGGACAATGTTCGGCTTCGTAGAAGGTGTGTAGAATGTTTTGATTTGTAAAGTCAAACGAAGGCATCACATTGGTGCGGAAAAACGCGCCGCACGCTCCGCACGCGTTGCGCGTACACGCGCACCGCGCACCGCGCAGCACGCAGCACGCGCAATGCGCACGCAAGCCGCTTAACCAATCAAATGTCTTCATTCCTCTGCGTGGTCCATACATATTAGAATACTGTTCCATATGGCGTGTCCCCGTAAAGACGAAATCGCACACACTGGATTTTCTTTAACATTTTCCATACCTTCCGAGCAAACAAACCTTTTTTTCTGATTATCTATCCAAATTTGCGGTGTTTAAAATGCGTTTGTTTCACCGCTAAAACCACCGCCGGCAAAGTGATTTTTACCACAAATTAAATAAGCCTGACTGTACAATAATTATTGTTAATGGAGTTTTCTTGTTTGATCGTACATTAAACCTTAAACATTCGACGACGTTGAAAGAAACGATGACGTTTCGATTTTAAGACGGCGATTTTGCGCTGTCATTGACCTTTAAATCAATTAAGTCTAGGCTATCTCTGAAAAATAAAGTGCATATATTTGCTAATTTTGCAATAGAATAAATTGAGCTTGAACTTGGGAGATGAACTCGGATATTAATAAACGGTGGAAATCAAGGACTGTTTGTTTTAAACCGCAAATCATTGCTGAGTATTGTGACATTTATTCGAAGATGATGCAACGTGACCGTCATTATAGGAAACGTCCGGTTATTGTTTTCACAAGCGTGCAGCGAACACTTTATAGTTCGAGTTAAAGGTAGTAGGCCTATACATGATTGGTGTAAACCGTTACAAATAGTTTCATCCCCCTGTGTGATTGAAGGTATCCATTATTAAAACCAACCTGAGCAAAAACCAGCTCCGTACTTCGTCTAACTTTTGAGAAAACAGTCAAAAAATGGTTTACAGTCAACTGTATACGCCCCAAAACCACTTCGCCCTGAACCACTTTGCCCTGAACCACGTCCTGTGCACGAAGTTGTTTTGGGGCGAAGTGGCATTTGGGCGAGGTGGTGTTTGGACGAAGTGGTTTTGGGACGAAATGGCCTTTGGGTGAAGTGGTCCAGGGCGAAATGGTTTTGGGGCGAAATGAATTTACGTCTCGCCAGACGTTAAATAATTGTTTCGCTCATTTCTCAAAGACTATAGCACTTCAGACAACCATTTCAGGGGAAGTTTTCTACCGTCATCATGTTTATATTGTGTAAGTTATGTGTAAATCTGTGAACATTTCTGATTCCTCGAGAAACCAATCATGTATTCTACCTTTAAAGGACTCCTGAAATTGTATTTTTTATCAATGAAAGTTACGCCATAACTACTCCATTCAGTTATACAAAACTATAGGCCTATTTGGAAGTTGTTTTGGAGTTAAAATCAAGGTTTTGGTCTTTATGCTGATACAAATTTGCACATTCATGAGCAAAATTGTGATACTGGAAAATTATATTATAAACTGCACAAGAGTACACTAATTTCTCCAACTTGCTGAAACTTCTGTACCCATAGCTTTTTGGTTCTGTTTTAAATGTTGCCTGCATGTTGTTAGGCCATGAAAAAACTGGGGTGAAAACTGCAGCAATTTCCCAAAATTACAGTTTGAAGTCTTATGCTTTTTTATTTGCTTTTCTGCTGTGTGTTCCTGAAGTGACACGCCCCAAACAGCGCCCTCTTTCTGTGGGTTTCTGTAATTAAATTGTTCAAAGTTGAAAAACGCCACCTTTTATTCATGGGGCATCAAAATGAACAGTATATTGTCTTTCTAAACAAGTAATCCTTCATATGCAGCACAAACTGTGCATAAAGTTATTTAGCATTTCCTGGGCCCTTTAAAGTTGAAAATTCAGTGAACGCGGTAAGGGTCAACGGCACCCAAACACCACTGAATGCCGAATATAGACGGTGTGACACCCTCTTTTACTCGCGTTAAACGAACAGCAGCCACCCTCCAAGTTTAAAATTCAAAGACGCCGGCCGATTTTGGCGCTCCGGCCCCGCGCGTGTCCCAAGTCACCGAGAATTAAACCCCCTCCCCACGGGCTAAGGGTGGCAATCTAACGCCTCGGCGTTGGACCTTAACAAGGCCGCGTAATCGGTGTTACATCGTCGGCATGAATGAATGTTTAATGTTTGGTCATTTGTACCCCTGTGAACACAGGTGCAATTAGCGAAGGGTGGGGGGGGGGGGGGGGGGGGGTGAGGGGGTGAGGGGGTGAGGGGGTGAGGGGTGAGGGTGGCTGAATTAAATTCAACATTTTTGTCAGAGAATGAAAAATGACAAGTTAAAGGTATCATTTGCAATGACCCACAATTTACTTCATAAGTTGACAAGAAAAAATATAGTGTTGATAGCAATAGTATAGACCGTATCGAATAGCCGCCATCTTGTGGGGCAGTTTCTTTGTTCCTTAAGGACATGCATGGTTGCACATATTGTGCTTCCATTGTTGAACAGTTTAAGTAACAAAAGGTGCCCCACGAAATGGCGGATATTCGATACGTTCTATAAAATACTATGCATGATTCCGATTCTGTCCAAGATGCATGGTACTTGCTGAAAGAAATTATTTACTGAAGGTGTTTGTTTTATGTGTGTGTGTGCACACACATTTTTGACCATTCACTTAAAGGTAGAGCAAATGATTAGTAAACTATTATTTCCACTCGTGATTAGAAGCCCAAGTTGATAAAACTGCCCTGTAGAAATTTCAGCCACATAGGTGCAGTAATACTTCTGAAAACTTGAAAATCCATGCATGGTTTTTGTGTCGGTTGAGTTGTATGCATGGTAAACAAGTCTTTTGCAAAAGGCTTTTTTTAGAAAACCACCTTCAGTTGTTAATTTTCCACACAAAATACCATTTTTGACTGAAATAAAATCATGTGGTGTTTGGTACCATTGTTATTAACACTTTTAGTAAGGTTTTTTGAATTGGGCTCAATGCAAATGATGTACTCTACCTTTAACGCGTGTGGTCTAGTGGGTATGAAGCGGGACTCCCAATCAGAGGTTGGGGGTTCAAGCCCCACTTCGACCAACGTGTCTGTGTCCCTGGGCAAGGCACTTAATCCCAGTTGCCTCGTCAACCCAAGCGATATAAGGGAAGCTGTTAAGGGTTGTGCGCCTGACCAGCAGCCACCTAGTTGAAGCGAAATGGTTCTGGTGATTCCCTGATGGCAGCGGTAATAATGGTAACAGCGCCTTGAACACCCTGCAGGTTGGATATGTGCGCTATACAAATCTAATCATTATTATTATTATTATTATTAACACCAAAAAATATGCATGGGTTTTAAAGGTTTTCTGAAACATGCATCTACATAGCTTAAATGTTCTGCAGGCTAGTTTACATGCAGCACGATATGTGGCAGAAGGTACTCCCCTTCAATTGTTCTCCCATTGTCTCAAACATTCAGGGAATTACAAAGGAATTCCTTTGAGTTTTTCGGGGGAAGGGGAAGGGGGAGGGGGTGGGGGGGGGGGGGGGGGCGTCGTTGGTGTGTTAACAAAATGAAAGTGTGTTGAGGTGTATGGGGGCGTTAGGGGAGGAGTCCCTTTGCCACACATCGTGCTGGGTTTAGGGTAGTTTATACCAAACATTCTTCTTTAGATATATGCTATGCCCTTATTCCAGGAATCCGTAAAAGTTTAATCTTGCAAATGATACGGTGGGTCTTTAAAGGTCCGCGACGTTCCTTTAATTCAAAGCACGCACAATAGTCGCATAATTTCTGACCAATCACGAAAGACGCTATCTGTCACCTGACGCTCGCACGTCACATTTGTACATGCCACTGCACGGCTTGTGGCTCATTCAAAAATGTACCCGTTTTTTAAAACAGCCGATTTTCCCCAAAGTGCATGGGTAAAGCGGGCCTCCCACTGTGCGATTTTTGCCACGAAATTGCTACGAATTGGTACGATTATCGGAGACTGCCTATAGACTCTACACACAATCGTACCCAATCATACCAAATCGTAGCTAATTCGTGGCAAAAATCGCACAGTGGGAGGCCCGCTTAAAGCAGGCCTCCCACTGTGCGATTTTTGCCACGAATTTCCTACAATTGAGTACGATTTGGTACGAGAGTGTGTAGAGTCTATAGACATTCTCTGGTAATCGTACCAATTCGTAGGAAATTCGTGGCAAAAATCGCACAGTGGGAGGCCCGCTTAAAGCGGGCCTCCCACTGTGCGATTTTTGCCACGAATTAGCTACGATTGGGTACGATTGGCTACGATTGTGTGTAGAGTCTATATGCAGTCTCCGATAATCGTACCAATTCGTAGGGGAATCGTGGCAAAAATCGCACAGTGGGAGGCCTGCTTAAGTCGCACGTTCAAACCGATTTTATTGTCTTGAAATTGCGAGCGACTTGTGCAAGAAATTTAGCAAAGCGTTCAGAACATAAACATTAAGCAAATTGGTGCACAATACTATATAATATTTAAATTTCTATACTGACAGCAAATGTATAAAACATTATCAAGAATGAATTGCAATATATAACCGTGTTTAGTCTTTAAGACAATGCATATGTCGTAAGTGAATTTATGTGTCTTTAATTTTGTTTGTCTCAAGATTCAAGTTATGACACATTTTTTTTATTGCAAGACATGACGAAAGTACAATATTTTAATAAAGACGTCTTAGAAGAGTTAAGACATCTTAACTTTCTTTATTGCAATTTATGGAGCTAAAAAAACCGTGTAGGCCTACATTTCCATAAAACACAACATTTTAACAAAATTTGTCTTATTTTCCCAACCTTGCAAAAAGCCCCATGCACGTAAAGTGCAATCGCCTTTACATCGTGTTTACACGCCTCCACCGCGCTAATCCGCTACAATAAAGTCGGATTTGGAGGCGAAGTGTAAACTTGGCAAGTCACCATGGCAACTGTCGAACCATATAAAGCCAATGGGCGTGTGTTTTCGATTAATATTCCCTTCATGGATGAGGGGATATACCGCAGGTTCATTATCCATACCTTAAAGCTAGATTGTATACATACTGCAGGTTTCATTTGATTTAAAGCCCTTAAATACTGAATTTGCAATTTCCAAAATATAATCAACAATTTGACCGGAAAACCTTGTACACATATGGAGATAGAAGTGGTTCTAACTGTCCAATGGCAATTGAAGATGAATTTATATAAATGAGTGCGCACACATTTGTTTTACATAAAGCAGTACGCCCTTCGTGGGAAAGAAACTAACGTTTTAGTGTAATTTTGATGTTCACAGTTTTAATATCGCTCATGTTTTAATATATCTTTGTTTACACATGTTTAAGTAATGATTAAGTTATTATGTTTAGGGGTTATGGCCCACAGGGACACATGTTTAATTCAGCTGATGGCTGCCATTCATGTGAAATAATCAACCAGAATGAATGAATGAATGAATGAATGAATGAATGAATGAACACTCTGAACAACTAACAATAGAAATTGGGCACAAACCATTGTTATTAACGTATGGTGTGTGCCCAATTTCCATTGTTAGTTACTCATTGTATAAGCCCCTGACTACCCCGGTATATATAGCTCCGTTGTCGGTGCAGTACAACCGCGGAAACAGCCTAAATAGGACGGCTCGGCATCGCAAAATCCTTGCCGTTTAGAAAGTCACATACTATGTTGTTGTTGCTACGTGGTGCACTTCTGTGCCTAGCAACCAAGTCTAGGTATTGTCTGTACTTCACACTTGCCGTGTGTATCCGGTCAAAATTACATAGCAACAAAAAATTAGTCTGGTCATCCGGACAAGGAAGTACGTAAGTACACTAGACGATATTCTGTGAAACACACACACTGGTCATAAACGCCATTCGGCTGGAGTTCTGTTAAGACAAAAACAAAATTCACTGCATTTTTCGTTTCGTTCATCTGAGCTTTCCAACAAGTGGCGAAAAGACAGCCCAAAAAAAAACCAACAGTGGGGGAGTTGGGGAGGATGCAACGGTGATGCCGTTTGGAAAAACACCATGATTGACTGTGACACCAAGCACTAATAGATGGAAACTCGTCAATAGTTTGACGAGATGAAAACTGACATTGGGTAAATTTCACTCCTCGGGAATTCCATCCCCGGGCCGAGTGATCAGACTTTAGGGTTAACCGCGAGAATGTGGCGTGTCGCGAGTCCGTTCGGATTCTTGAAAAAACGACGTGATATATGGGAAATATCAACAAGCGCGCAATCCATAAATTTGAATGAAAACAATTTTAAAATGCCTAGTAAAAATATATCAAATCATGTTAAGACAAGTGTAATTTTAGTAAGATAAACAAACTTAACTTTATATTTGGCGCACCATTTTGCCAAAACAAACTTCCCCTCACAAATTATAAGTTCGAAAGATTTTACGTACTTGGAACGGCTGTATGCAGTATTTTCGTTGTTCCGTAATTTTAAGGAATTATTCCGTTTATCCAATTGCTTTGTCCGTATACTGATTCTCCGTCGACGTTTATAAAATTTACGGAGCTCAGTCTTTCAATAAACAGTGTTGAATTCGTAAAAATATACGGAAATTCAAAAAATTTGTTTTAAAATCTGTAAACAAATTTTACGGGGTTGTATACGGAAACGTTCTGGCAGCAATATTATCAGGGCTGCTTTCGAGCGCTCGTCCCTGGTGCTCCTAGGTGTTGGGAACGTTACGTCACACACATGCGTACACACGCTTTCGGGCGAGCACCAGGGATCCCTGGTGCCGCGCTCGAAAGCAGCCCTGTTTATTTTTTTGTTCCGTAATTTTACGGAATAAATTACACGGAAATTCGTACTTCGATATTGTACAGAATTACCCCCTTTATCCGATATGCTTGTTCGCGTGCCATTATAAATAGGAATTAAATAACCTAGGCAAACTTCGTAAATATTGTTTTTATGAATGACACACTAACAAATCGACATTTTATTTTTTATTTCACGGAATTTTCTAATGACATCAAAGGTTCTCAATAAATATGAAAAATGTTCGTATTAAATCGTTGCAACATTATGCAAGTTTTTACGCTTTATCGACTTGTCTATTGATTACATTTAACTGAAATATTTTATATTCAAAACCAAGGATCGGAATAACATTAATGAAAACGCACTGTTCTTCGCATGCGGTTTCGTCGTGTTTGCCGGTCACGCTATACCCGGATAAAACCCCCCGTATCATTGCACTTTTATGGGACGAAATTAATTTACCCGATAACAAATTATCCCTCCTGTTCGCGTAATGTTCGTTTAGTGATGTTGTACTCAGTCATCGCAATAACGAGGCGAATTCATCAACCTTAAGCATGCCGCCTGTACGGATTAATGACTCGCGTTTTCGTCATCTCTCGGGTGTCTGATGGATGGAATCATTGGCATATCAAGGAGGAAAATAATGAGATATAATTCAACTTAGTTTCAGTGGCGGATCCAGCCTCATTAAACTACAGGAATACAAAGGAGAAGCGGGGCTACATTCCCCCTGAAATCCATTGTATTCCTGTATTTTAATGAGGCTGGATCTGCCACTGCTTTTCGTCTTAATTTAAGATCAATATTTGCTAGATTTTTGAAAAAAAGTGTTTTTCACCGAGTAGCGTATAACTGAGTGATTAAAATGACTTGACTCGTCGCGGTCATGTGCGGAAAACCGGAAGACGATGGTTCGAATCCAAACCGTGGAGCTTGTCCTCCTGAGGAGGAACAAATTCAGTTTATAGCCAAGCTTGCTTCATCCTTCGGAAGGGATTACAATTCCACGGATAGGTGACGTGAAAACCTTTCGGATGAGCTCATAATTGTATTATATTATGATTGTCACGAGAGTGGAATTTCTAACCTAAACTATTAAATTTAAATCCTACGGTTTTCGTAATTCTCATAGCAAATTATATAGATTTTCTTTAAAGGTGTATAAACTATTGTTTTCAGTTAGTTTTTCCTGACTTTTATAGAGAAATATTTTAATGGCTCTGAAACGAGGCTGCCGGGGCTAATTTGAAATTAGTCAATGGGCGTTTTTTGCTGCTAACCTGGAACTATCAAAACCGTTGGATAATTGTCATTTAAAAGAGTAGCCTATTTTTGGCAAAAGGTGACATGAAAATGACATGAAAACCTTGCGAATTTTTTTTTTTCACAAACAAGCTATTTCATGGTTGTGTAAGCAACCTTCATTTTTTCTCAAGGTCAACTTACTGCCTTTTCGACGGTAAACAGAATAATCCCGGACTTAAATGCACTTAAGGAGGAATTCACAATATCGATAGAAGACGTCAACTATAATGCCCGAAGATGCGAATCATGCGATAGTTAAGATAACTCGAGATGGCCGTAACCCTCTCCAATTGAGCCCCTCCCTCGGGACAGCGCGTGTCAGATCCCATCCGCACCCTCGGACAGTCAGATACGAATCCCGACCCTGGGGACGCGCATGACCGTTCAAGGTCTAACCCGGTTCTCCCATCCCCAAAATACAATAATTATTTTCTTGTTGAATACAGTGAACGTGTGGATAACAAGGCACTGATTGCCCAATCACTTTGGGATCGCTTTCAATAGTGTTCTGCTTCAGTGATTTCCTCCAGGTCCAAGAGGACCTGTTTGAACAAAGTGATTCCCACAGTAATGAAATGTGACATTTCCTGTTTCTAGGAGAAAACTGCAGGAGTTAAAGGATCTCGGAAAACCCATTGTTGAGTTATCAACCTGCGTGGAATGAGCTGAGCACTGTATCCGTGTGCCTCACATAATTATGCAGCCTATACACGGTGCAATTGAGCTCAGGGAGGCACTTCAGGCAGAGTGGCGCACCCTGCCTCAGCGGCTCTTACAGAGGACTGGTGCAGTCAGCCTTGCCCAAAGAGGTGTTCGTAAAAGTTACTGACCGATAAAATGTTGCATCCCTAAGCCTCCTTGATCTTTTGGTCAGAGTTTAACAATTTGTGTTTATTTCTTTGAACCGTGTACTGTCTTATTCGTCTTCTTTTATTAATAGAAGTCTTTCTCAGACATGCTGGCATATTTGAGGGTTTTATGGCGAATCGGTCATGGCTAGGTCTTAGCCGCAGCCAGTTACGTGGGCCGTTGCCATGGATACGCATCATGTGGTTTAGACTTAACCAATCGTAACCCGTTCTCCTTTCGTACATCCGGGAATTGTATAAATACATGGAAATTCCACGTTATTTCCTGCGGTTATTTAACCCAATGTTGTGTCACCCATGTTAACTTTTATTGGGCCATTTCGTACTTGTCAATATCGATTACCCATTTATTGAGACAAATTCCTCATATTCCTGCAATTGTTTTTTTTTACCACAACCCCGTAAACCGCGGGGTTTACTATTTTTAAACACGGGGATGCCCCGGTTTGAATCCCACAAAAGGTTTATTTCGTAAGAATCAGTCATGTTTAGGCTACTTTAAGTTTTTTCCTACCGCGAATAATCCCCAGGTGTGCCAAGAATTCGGCGGCCTTAGCGTGGGTCCGACTTGGCACCAAAATAACCCCTTGACATTGAAAAATCCGGGACCCCGCAGTGATAAGTATGCAAAGTCACCGAGATAGTGCTATTGGGGGGAAATACGTACTGAAGTTTTTATATGAAATACCCGTAGAAATGGATTTGAACGTTGTATTTGATAGACTTTGCTCAAGACAACATTGTTTGTTTCTATCATTATTGATTAATTATTAATATTAGTTCTTTCTGGTGCTGAAACCAAGGATTCATTGGGTTTCACTTGACAACCGGTTGCTATCCGCCATTACTGTGTCCATACTATGGCACGCCAAATCGGACATATTTCAACACTGATAGTTCTACCATCAACCCTGAAAAACAAGTGTCAACATTTTTAAAAACTTGTCAACATTTTTAAAAACTTGTCAACATTTTTAAAAACTTGTCAACATTTTTAAAAACTTGTCAACATTTTTAAAAACTTGCCAACAAAAGCACGGTATGCCGGTTTCAAACAGTCTATCAACATTTAAAAGTCATGCCAACCCCTTTTTTTTGCGCAACATTTGCGAAAATACGCGTCAAAACGTTTAACAATTATTTTCGCTTTGGCGTGCCATAGTATGAACACAGTAATGGCGGATAGCAACCGGTTGTCAAGAAAGTGAAACCCAAGAATATTCCTGAAGAAACTTGTGAAGAGAAGACGATGAAGAAATGCTCAGTTTTATAGACACGCTAGGTTTTCCGTAACTTTTTTGCTGGGAATGTTATACACTGTCTGCTCACAAAAAATAAATTCAAACGAAATTTCCCTAAAATTTCCAATTTTGTCGGCCTTGATATTCCCGTATTTTCTACACAATATAAGACATATCTGATCAGTTTATATCTCATCAGGTATTCCAGTTACTGTAGAAAACACAGAAAATCCAGGCAAAAACAAAATTGGGCCATGTTATTTGCGGACGCGGATTGTGTCAACAAACCATTCCTTATATTTTCTTAAATTCACGGTCCTTATTATTCATTTAAGAGTTACTCACCAACTTCTCGCAATTTTTCTAAAAAGCGCTCGTAACTTTGAAAACACCACTTTTTATGCTAATGTATTTTCTGACGGTCGTTGCCCACTACGAGAGCCTCAATACGGTCTATTGGACACCCGTTGGCAGGTGAGAAGTTCTCGCGACCCACGACTTAAAACACCACATGCTTTCTTCTGTGTTAAAAAATCACTACTGACGAAAGATGAGCCAGAAATACTCAGAAATTGTTTTGAATCTATGGTATGCTGTTTATTGACGGGCATCTGCTTACAAGTGCTGAAATCAGCCGCAAGTTCATCAACTTTTGTGGTAAATTTTAAATCTCCGTTCTTGAAGGACGATTGTTTTATAATTCAAATAATAAACCATGAATTATTTTGAAATGTACTTAATAATGTTGAAACTGATGTTTCACGACTTAAAAAAAAAATTGCAAATCGTCCCAGAATAAGCAAATAGGCCTAAGCAAAATTGCCATGCAGTAATGAAATGGACCTAAATTGCCCGTGAGCAACGATTTTGCTTGTTAAAATGGCCGAAATTCCCATGGAAAGAATATTTGAGCGTATACCCCAAAGTACGAGTGTGCAATGCGCTATTTTCACTGTTACGCGTTACGCTGTTAGGCTTGCAGAATATTCTGCGGGGATTTGTACGCAGAATCACTTTTCCGTGGGAGTAAAATGGGGCACATGAATCATAAAATGTCAAATTTGACACAATTTAGGTGGAAATAGCCTACACGCCTCAAGTACCTGGGGAATTTAGTTTAGTGTGCGCCGAGCATTCATCGGCGATTTTTCCCCTCGGTATACTAAAGCCACATCAACCGCTGAGTTATCAAACTAATCAATAGAAAACAAATATTAAATTAAAAGCAATTTATACGATCTAATTTCTCAGGAAATTTCCTACATCGTCAAAACATCAGACCGCAAAATTATATTGAAAACGACGGCATTCGGAATGTTACCACATAATTGGATTCAGCTTGTATAAAGGTAAACAGAACTCCTCGTATATTATTGGGACTTTTCACAAAGATTTTCCGACGATTTTGTTCTCGGAAATAAATACCCACAAGTGTAGGTCTAATGATTGAACATTTATCTGATTATTTCTGTATTAACACTAACGTTGATGGTTTATCAATCTTTACAGTTTTATGACGCGGAGAATTTAACTCCCGGACGGGGTCACTGCAAAGGTAATTTTCCATTCCCGATGGCATGAGCTAAATATCCGCTTTCAATATATATATATTTTTAAAACTAATCTGGTTATGTCCATCAAACAGGAAAATACCTCCCTCAAATAGCACTCGAGAACAAGTGGTGTTTACCCTCGTATACCCCACAGAGCGCGCTGGAATAAATAGTTTAAAACCTGTCATCGCGTGTTGAAAACGGCTCAAATTGGCCGGCAAATAACTTCGTGGGACGAAATATGTCCGTTATCGGCTGTAACAATATCGGGATATGATTCTTTAGTTATGTTTTCCATGTCATTTTGTGGGTTGAATTTTCCCCGTATTTTCAAATCGGTTCAGCAACCGAGCGATTATTCACCCATTTCTGATGTCGCCCCGCCCCCGTAGCCTAATCCCCGCCCCTCTTCTTTGATCGTTGTGGTCTAGCGCGCGCACCGAACTCGAGTTCAATTTGCCAAAAATAGAGACAAGGACATCTGTTGGTCTCAACGCTACAGCCGCGTGCTGACATCCGGGAACTCCAAACAATATGTTGTCTGGTTCCCATCTTCATTTACTTAAAAGTGAATAGATCATAGTTTGGAGCACTGACTGGTAAAAAGTATAGCAACGATTTGAAAAAATAATATCCTGGATTTGTTTTTGGACCCTTGCCAATAAGTTGACACCAATAAACAAACAAACAAACACAAGCATTCAGGAATAGGACTCGTGTCTGTTTAAATATATCCCCCAGGACTCGTGCCTGCTATTAAATATTATTGCTGTTTCATCGCCAAATTCGCTTTTGTTTTGGTCATAAAATGTACATCCGTGTGTTCCCCTGGAGACGAGAATAAAACCAGATCAAAGGTATGCAAACTGAAGTATGTTTTGACAATTTGCCATAAATCAATAAATTGAGGATGATAAAACTTTCATGACATGCTGAAACCACCCGTGACCGCTGTGAAACAAGAAAACCGTTTGGTTTATTTTTTTTAAGGACAATTGTCAGGGATATGGGCCAATTTTACCATTTTGAATAAAACGTTTCTACAACGTCCGTCCAATATTATCGAGGGTTTGGCTTCGTAAAACCAAAATGATTATTGGGAATTTTGATAATTATATATCCCTGTGAATGAAAACATTGTATATATTTGTGTATAGAAAATATGATTTAGCAAAAATACTACTTAAAGGCAGATGCTCGTCAGCAATGCGCGCGCGCCAAATTCGTGCCACGAAATACGCAGCTCATAGCAAAGGCATGGAGCTGCCTATTTTGTGGCACGAATTTGGCGTGCGCGCATTGCTGCCGAGCCTCTGCCTTTAAACATTTCAATAACTATAAAACAGTCTGGTAACGTTTTAGCCCAAATTAGAAGCACACTTCCTACTTTCGTAACAATGCGGCATAGTTACACTTTTACTCCAAATTAAAATTTAAATCTTAAATTTAAATTTAAATCTTAAATTTAAATTTAAATCTTAAATTAAAAAAAATAAAACATTTAAATTTAAAATATTTAAATTAAAATTAAAATTAACATTTTACGGGTAACATTCATGGGCAAATTTCCAGACTGCTTGAGATATCCTCAAAAATATTGGACTGGTTTTCAATGATCAACAAAGGAATATAACAACCAGCACTCATTTTGGAAAACTTAACCCGGCATTTTAGCATTTCAAAACCCCGATCAGTTCCTGAGGACAACAACCTAATGACGCTAATTAACGCTGTTACCAAGGCGACGCCTTGTCAGACGTGAATCATGAAGCATCGATGTTAATGACCTCACAAATACTGAATATTTAATTAAGATAATCAATACTTAAACGACCGGCCCACCGCGCCTGTGTAACATCAAACATAGCCTTGACTGTATAAACGCACTGGGCGCCTACAGATGACGTAGAAATCATTTGCGGCCACGAAAAAGAAATGTTTTGTTTAAAAGAGCGTATTCCGATTTTTTTCTTCAGAAAATGGATTTAGTTTTAACCTAAGAATCCTTAAAAAATACCTCCCCAAAATACTATCCATGGAAATAAAACAGGAAATATGCAATCTCCAATTTGGATGTGGAAGCAAAAAGGGGAAATTTATAAAACCCGGAGGTCGGAGGTACCCGGAGGTAGATTTTGTTTGTTGGTCGGAGGTTGATGTAAAATTTATGTTAGAGCTAGAAGAGATCTGCAAACAATGGAAACGATACTCTGTGAATATAGCACCAATATCTGTTTGTCTGCCAGTTGACCACGTTTCGCCAAAAGGTTATAAAAAGTCTAACTTTTTTGCTCGCCCAGTCCCCACCCAGAGCTCTGTTACGCTTATATCTAGCGACCCGGAGGTTGATGTAAAATTCGCGATACAGCTGGAATACTTATGCAAATTTGCCCAACGTGTCAAACGGTAATTCCGATTTCGGCTACCTCCAGGTTTCAACCACACCCAAAAAAAGGTTGGTGTAATTAATGCACTGCTTTATGGAACCATAAATTAGTTTACAAAACATCGGTAGTTTTTTTACGATGCCCTTGAAAATATACTAATCGAGAACGCGAAATTTCAGAATGGTTATGAGAAAAATATGACAAATGTATGGTATCAAAATCTCAACAACTATGGGGAAAAATGGGGGTTCAAAAATGTGATCTGGACTCGCTCCTTTAAGATGCTGCAGTAAAACAAATATGTAATTGGTCAGTTTTAAAACTGTAAGTCTGTGCGTTTAAAACTAGATTAGGGGATAGACGTGAACAATTGCCGAGCAATAAGCCTTTTGCGTCAATAATATTGCACAATGGCTGGTGCCCCGAATTCTTCACTCTCAAATAGAGGTGCAGTTTAGAAAGTCACATACTACGCTGTTGTTGCTACGTGTTGCACGCCATTGCCTAGCAACCAACAGTCTAGTTGCTTTATGCCATTCTCTCCTACGGTGAACACGGTATTGATTCTGTACTCCACACCTGCCGCGTGCACCACATAGCAACAGCAATTCAGTCTGGTCAAGTGGATACTATGCGTGCATGTAAAAGGAAGTACGCCAGTATACACCAGACGCCATTAATATACGTCCACGGCCCCAGCCAGTTTTGAACGTTTGGCTAACTATACACATTCATAAATATTCATAAATATTTTTTCAGTAAATTTTGCATGCGACAAGTTAAATATTGAAAAATTCCCACGGCCTTGCATATTTACTGGACAAGCTGTATATAAATAGCTAGTAGATTAGCTTTCCAATGTACCAGTTATTTAGCAATTAAAAAGATAAAAATTGTTTCTGGGAAAAATTTTCATAAAGCGGTTTCTTTTACAAACTAAATTCTCCACGAACGCGAATTTGAATTTACCGGGTTCCACGCGTGACGCCACGGTATAGCCTTGGGCATGACAACTGCGTCATCTTTGGGTCTTCGCGCAGTCAATTTCGTCGTAAACCCGCCAAAACCTATAGAGCTTTTGGTGGTCACACGCACGCGGAGCATGAACCGATGTTTCTATTGTTATGCAAATGCGGTTTTAATCAAGGACAATGGTCAACTCGTCACCGCACAAGATCTACGGCATTATTGTTATTAATGCGCCGACAAAACAATACACTGTAACCACAGCCCTCCATTTGTATTACATTGCGGGAAGCGTGTCTATAACTAAAAGGATAACGAACTTATAAAATTCAGAGAACTTGAACATCCGAAGTCAATCCACCCTCCTCTCCCACGCATGCGCAGAGAAATATGAATTGCACGGACGTAACAATGCTTTATTTGTTATGGCAACAGTTTCCATTACCAATGCACGACTCGACTCTAGTTACTAACCTGGTTAAGTGTTTTATGAACTTCCATATACTTCCGTGGCTGATGTGTTTGTGTCAGAGTTTTCGCAAAATGCAAGAAACACATGTTGTTTATTTGTGGTTGATTAAAACAATTCACAATTTCGATGAAAAAAAATCAATGGATAAAAAATAGAATTTTGTTGAAATGGTGTCGATTCAACGTTCAACACCGGCTAGCTCGGTGGTCGAGTGGTTAAGACGTCCGCTTTGTTTGCAGGAGGTCGTGGGTTCGAATCCCGCCCGAGCACGCTATGAGGTTTTTCATAGTGTCTCGGGAAAGCACTGAGTATACAGTGCTAATATACGTCGGGTAAGGGCAAAACAAATCCTAATTAACAATCATTCTCCCCGACGCAAGACAAACCAATTACTGATGGTGTTGATGAATCAGATGTGTAGGCCCACTTCAGAAGTGGAAGCCAAAAAAGGAAAAAAATATCTTCGCAATTTATAAAGTTCCCTATTAATTCAAAAAGAAACTAAGAAGGTGCTTAATAAGTATAATACAAACGGTAGTTTATCCAACAATAATGCACCAATTAGCCTACACAATACACAAAGATAACTTTTGAAATTTGTTGATAATGTATCTTCAATGAAAATTGCTTTTTCCATTGTGCGGAAGTCGTGCAAAGCATTCTGGGTAATATTTGTACCAAACATACATCCTCGATCAATGATTGATTTTTAAAATTGTCTGTCTTCAAAATGTCCATTTTGTCACTGTAATGTAATTAAATGTTTTGGTGTCGTTATTCGTACTTCAATTTTTTTGTACAATGGCAAGTTTGATTTCTTTTTGCTGAAAATTAACTTTCAGAAATTAATGAACTTATAGGATTAGGCTACACCAAAACATGGCGGCCCCCATGCGAAACGTGGCGGTCCCGCACACGCGTACTCTATAACACCAAAATGCGTATTCCAGGAAAGTAATTGCGTCTCGTCTGATGCGTGGGCTGCATGTATGGTTTGGCTCGCTTTAGACTACCCAAGGTTCGCATCAAAATGAAAGAAAACACGAGGTGAAGATGGGGAGAAATGACACAAATAGCGGAGTGTATTCTGCTTTCCCTACGCCAATTAAACTAGCGATGGTGACATTGACAATTTTGGCGCACCTGGCTAGAATAACAGCCGCAGGCTGGCGGCAGCGTCAAAAACAATGTACGCTGCTACTAACGTCAAATGAAGACGCAATTCGCGAGGAAACATCGGCCATGCTACATGTGTATTTAACTATTTATTAAAACAAATCTTAATTAAAGTGGAGTCGAGTCCTTTGCCTTGTAACAACATAACGACAAAGTGAACATTTTCTAGAATTTTATTGTCATCATCTCGCTCCTATACCGCGGGCGTGTTTTGGCGATCACAACTAGAGACATGTTTGTGACGTCATAATTAATTTAACCAATGAGCAGCTTTGGTTGCTGTCGACCACGTTGATCATTGGTTGCTTCACTGATGACGTCAGAAACATGTTTGTGACGTCATAAGGGGTACCGTGGCCGAGCGGTTTAGGTCATTGACTCGCAATCATAGGTGAAAACTTGGGATTGCAGGTTCGAACCTGTGCCCTTGGGCAAGGCACTCAACCACACTTGCTCCATCCTTCGGAAGGGATGTAAAGCCGTTGGTCCAGTGTGTTAGGTAATGAAAAAAACGCACTCTAAAGATCCCAGAGCATTCTTTCGTGAAGAGCAAGGGGGATCATCCCCGGTATCTCTGGCCATTTCTAATTCTAATTCTAATTCTTCATGGGTTTCCTCACGCTTGCGAGTGACAGTGCAATGAGCACTATTGAGGAATCCTTGGTATGAATACCAGAAAGAAATAATAATAATAATAATAATAATAATAATAATAATAATAAGTGATTTAACCAATGAACAGCCTTGGTTGTTATTGATCATGTTGTACATTGATTGATTCACTGATAAACATTCAAGTAATTTTTAGTCGTGTCTCCTAATTCGGCTCTGTAAAATGTAACTGCTGATTGAGAAAGTGCCAGATTATTTGCGCTCCAAGCCTCGTCTTCATAACGAGGCTTGAACCGCGTACATAGTCTAGAACCATTCCAATCAGCTGTATGTGTTTCATAGAACTCTGCAGGGGACACGATTGGAAATCGTATCTGCGTTTGCCTGTTGATACCTTTTAGATGGGTGTCACTTGCGCAATGTTGTCATTACGTTAATACAGAATATATAATAAAAATAAATTAAAACAAAATACTTTTCTTGGCAGAGTTTTGTTTGTTTGAAATAAGAGCATCCGAAATCAAGGACAGGTTGTTCTCGGATCAAAATCTTTACTGGGGCCATTTCGAATCCAAAGCAAACAATAATCTCTTGTTATTTTAGGGAAATGTCAAGTCTTAAGACAAAAACAGATAGGATCTATTTCTTCATTGGGCGATTCAAGGAGAACGCTTTCATCTTAAAGCGGTAAAAAGGCATTAACTTCTTTGCAATCGTTTAGGACAAAGATACTCCCGCGATACGTGCAAACTCGCTCGTGTCTGCATGCGCTTTAAAGTGATGCTGCGATCTTACAAATGTTAATATCTTAAGGTGAAATTTCACAAGGTGAATCCTCTGTAATGCGAAACCAAAAGTACAGCCCTAGAAGTGCAGGAGCTCAGGGAGGCACTTCAGGCAGAGTGGCGCACCCTGCCTCAGTGGCTCTTACATATGTTGATGGAGTCGGCTTTGCCACAAGAGTGTTCATACAAGTTACTGTCCGATAAATATGTATACCTCAACCAATTCTTGCCAAGAGATTCCCCACGCCCCCTCCTTCCGCCCTAAACCGTAAAAACACGGTACTTGTAAGTGCGACTGACCGGCCCAGTCACCGCACGATGACGTGTTCTCATCGGGGTTAACATCGCCTTTCCCCCGGTCGATTTTCTTGGCGACTCGCTTGTCCTCCCCGTGACATGCGGCCATGGATGACGTTTTCTGAAAATATCGATTACTTTTGACATCACTGGCAAATATCAGTCCGGACGAAAAGAAAGATACACACGTGGGTACAAATGTTTTGCAACAAACCAATTTGGATGGGTGGTTGTGTGCACGGTTGTCGGAAAGATATCAAAGAAACGAAGAGATGTACTTTAGAATCTATAATCCATCCATCAGAGGGTGGTTTGTCAATGGTTACGCGTACTTATACCCTAGATTGTATGTTGTTTCACACCCACGAATATTGGTTTTGATGTAGCAGGGGAACTAAAGTATGTCCACCAATTTGTTTGCGAAAAGGGCATATGTATTCATTGCCCTCTGTTACTGACAAAAAGAATCGGAACTTATTCCTCATAAAGTTCATCTAAAGTATACTAAGGACTAAGTCAGCTTGCCCAGTTTTAAAGTTGATGCGAGTCATAGGTATGCCAAATTTTACACCAAGAAATATGGGAATCTGCCTTTAAGTTTATATCGGATTAGCACAAAGTCCGATGCAACGTATAAACGTTTAGTACAGTTTAAACGTACACGTTATAACGTTCAAAACGTTTAAACGTTTGGGGAACAGTGTGTGTATAAGAACAGACTGGTACCTGCCTCCACATAAGAAATGTTGCAACGCAATTTCATTTAAAACGCAAAACGATGGCAGATAAATACAATGTTTAATTAATTGTTTATATTTTTTATTTCTATTTTAACGTACGCGAAAACAAAGTTTATCAATACTTCCGTGCAAAATGTTTCATTATGCATCATTTACCGTTGAACTCTAATCATGTCCGTTATATCGCTGTTCATGCTGATGAGTGGCGTTTCGGATTACGGAGGGCAGTTTCCGTCTTTTGTCGTATGATAATCCGCGTCAAATTACGGAAACGACTTATTGGAAAACGACAGACGCACTTTGTAGACAGTTCGACCTTGTCCGTTTACATCCTCCGACGGTGTAATACGTAGGTAAAACCAGATGAATGTATATCCCCATGTACAACGTATATATATACCCAGCACGATATGGGACCTAAGGACCCCGCCCCCCGACTCAACACACTCTTCCCTTTTGTTAACGCACCCCCCCCCCCCCCCACCCCCCCCCCCCCCCCGCAAAATTTAAGTCCGTGTGCAATTTAATCAACTGTTTGACTGAAAAAAAAACCCAACTTTACTACAATGGAAGATAGAAGTGGTTGGTTCCAACTGTCCAATGCAATTATTCTACCCAAAATGATATTTCATGAGAAAACGACATTTAAACATGGATTTATGCAGATACGTGTGTGCACACATTTTTTACAAGGGCGCCATCATGTGACCGAAACTACTATGATACTATGGCTCATGCATTATAGCCTGAGAACCAGCCTAAATAGGACGGTGGCTTTGCACAATTTCTTGAAAGCATGGACACAGTTTTTCATTGTTTTCTCAGAACGTAGATGAGGCACTGAGCTGACTTAGACACAGGTTGGTTTTTATCATACACATCCTCAATCACACATGGAGATAACGCCGTTTGTAACAGTTTTCCAATCGTGTAATCTATCTTTTAAAAAACAAACCTGTATCATACTTAGCCTAGAAACTGTACAGGATGTTTGGTTCTATAATTTTACATCACACAGCTATACACAATAACCGGATATTTTGTTTCCGAAAGCTCTACAAAAAAATATTAATGGTATAAACGTGCGGGTTTTAAGCCCGCAAACAACAAGCCTGTCGTTTTAAGGCAATACAAACATGTCTACAAGGGCGGAACCATTGAATAAAACAAATCACTTAGCTTAAAATGTCTTGATTAAATGAAAATTGTTTGCTTTGCGAAAAGCCGTTTTGTCTGTCACTGATGGAATACGAAAAGGTAGATAAGTTGTTTACACATGCTTGCCTCAAAGTAACTAATTAGCTTTTTAAGCAATTATTGGCTTCGTCAACATCGCGGAAAGACGCGGTTTTAAATGTTTATTTTACTCGATCAACGGCTTAAAGGCACAGCTCGTCAGCAATGCGCGCACGCCAAATATGTGCCACGAAATGCGCAGCTCCATGCCTTTGCTTTGGAGCTGCGTATTTCGTGGCACGAATTTGGCGCGCGCGCATTGCTTACGAGCCTGTGCCTTTAAACATCGGAAATACGGGACATTAATGAACAGTTCGGTTTATTTTAAACAAACGTATTTGGATCTTATTTGTCCCGTGCATGTACATGCTTGTAATTTGCTTATCAAAGAAAGTCATTCAAAACAATTCAGTATAATTAAAATTAATTCTTGATTATATTACCGAATGGTTTGCCGGTTGCCATAAAATTATAATAAAAATGCAACGAGCATGCGCACTTTCACAGACGGTTGTTATCCTTATTATAGTGTGGTTTTTGTATAATAAAAATTCATGGATGTTTCTTGTGACATTGCCTAGTGATGAGCTGTTTCATTCACCTGTTACTTTAAATCCGAATTCTATTGTTGGAATTCATTTTGCATACATTAGTTGTTGCTAGGTAGGACAAGCCCCGGACAAGCTTTGTGGTCGTTAAGAGCGACCTTTTGTGTTTAAAGTATGCATGGAATTTGCATAATGTAGCATACAGTATATATATTCGAACTGCTTCTTTCTTCAAGAAAGTTGTTCTTAAGAACCGTTTCTATCAAGACTTTTTATAAGCCACATTTCTCGTTTTTTCCTCTCAGACCGCCTCGGGACCGATCTTGAAAAACTTGCCATACTCGACTCGGAATTTTAATCCCACTTCATGACTTTTTGTCCCACCCCCAGCGCGCCAAAAATGCCACCTTTGCTCCCGTCAACTGTGCAGAGGTTGACAGATTTTAATGTGACAATCCCCAGGTCAGACTCTGGGGAGAGGTAGGGAAAGGGGGTGGGTGGGGATGGCTGAAATGACAAAAATTGAAGATGTGTCAAGTACTGATAGACAGCCGAAGTGTGACGTGCGTTGCCATGGCAATTGGCTCTAAACATCATGGCCGTCGGAAAAAAAGTACCATTGCAAAAGCACAGGGACACGGTTCAGTGATTTTTAGTGTAGAGCCATTGCCTAGGCAACCAACAAAAGGATGACGTATTCACTTCGGGCAGTCTATTGTCAAATTGATAGGGGAAGTCGGTAGGATTGGCGTTAGTGGTTCTTTCTCCGCCTTTCACCTCTGGCGTCCCGGGTTCGAATTCGGGGCGTGTATGGGGATTGGGTTTGCAGTCCCTACTTGACCGCATGGTTTTCCTCCAGGAGATTTCTCTAGGGGTTTTCCTCCCACTTCTAAGACTGCAACTCCTTGTTCGTCATCTTGAGTTGATAATAAAGTAAAGTGAAAGCTAACATCGTAAAGTTGATGGCGTATAGGGCCTTAGTTTTCCGAAGATGCTTTAAAATCAAGAACAACAAATTGATGGTTCCGTCAATTCATGAATGTGGATTAATTTAGACCGTCTATATTAGCAAAGAATCAACGATTCTCCTTAAACAAAATTTTGTTCAAAAACTGCATCAGAAGTCAGGTCATCACTCTTCTGTATGGAACAATGTTTCAATGTACAGCGCCCATTCAATGTTTTGAAGCAAAGAGCTCTATCAATGTTTAAACTCCTCCCCTTTTTTACTCTACTTCCAGTCGTTTGTCAAATGTTACATTCCGTGCATGATGAAATGTGCCGCTACGGAACATAAACACCTGTTCCGGTATTTTGACATCTTATATTAACCGGTACGAGGTTCGCAGACACCAGACACGCCCACTTTAAGCCGGTTTGGACCACAAATAGACAGGTCTTTTGGTCAACTCGTATAGTCTGTGTCTTTACTTCCGACGGAAGCGAAGCACGCCCGCGCGTGACAGGGCTTATAAAGCCGGTGCTGGTCGGCTCGGCTAACAGTCAACAACTGGGGTTACAGGAGTAGATACACCACGGACAGAAAGCTAGAAAAGTAACCTTCATTAAGACTTCGGTGCGCAAAAAGAAAGAGAAGACAAGATTGTAAACGGTTGGCGAAAGGGGAGAGAACCTCTGCGAGTTTTTGGGAAAGAAAAGTTTGCCAGTTTCGAGAAAGAAGGCGAGACTGTTCCGCATCCGAAAAGAAGACAGAGGGTTGTGTGAGAGCAGGGACGGGCAGGGCACGGAGCGTCGTTGGGCCGGGTGAGCACAGGACAAAAGATACCTCAGAGATTTGCAACAAAATGAGCTTGATAAAGTTGGATAGCCTCTTAGCCGCAACTGGGACAATGTGGCTAGGGCTTTTACTAGTTTCCATCCTACTGGGTGTTGGTGCCAAACCTCTAGACGAGCAAGACGTAGGCATACAGTCGTGGAAACCCTACCACCATCGGCACCGCGACTGGCCGAGGCGCAACGTCCCTAGGACAGTGCCGGATTTCGTGGTCGAAGCTTTGGAGCAACTTCACCACCGTGAAAAGAGGTTTCCCAGAGTGGTGAGTAGAAAAACAATCTTCCTATTTCTAATTTAAAAAAAAAAAATTGTATTTTTTTATACAATTTTTTACTTAAAAACTAGTTTCAATATCGCGAACTGGGGAAAATTTCACAATGTTGAAATTAGCAGAAACATTTGCTTAAAGGAGCAGATTTATCCACAAAGTGAATTTCGCTTTAACATAACAATCATAGCCCCCCAAAATACTATCCTTGGGAAGAAAACAGGAAATTTGCAATCTCCAATTTGTATATGGAAGCAAAAAGATTGGTGTAATCACTGCACTGCTTTGTGTAACCGGATAAATTAGTTTACAAACATTCAGTGTGATAGGCCTATCCCTGAAAACGGATTGAAAGCGCAACATTTGAAAATGTCAGAAAAATATCAAAAATGATATGGTATCAAAATCTAAACACCCAAAGAGGAAAATTGGGGGGGGGGGGGGGGCGGGGGGGCGGGGGGGGGGGGGGGGGGGCGGGGGGGCGGGGGGGGGGGGGGGGGGGGGCGGGGGGCGGGGGGGGGGGGTGTCAAAAATATGATCTGGACACACTCCTTTAAACTTGTATTTCACTCAGTTTGTTTTGTACTGAAACCAAGGATTCCTCAAAAGTGCCCGAGGTGGGAGAAAAACTCTACACACAACCGTTTATGCACAGAATTCACAATTTAGCGTTAATTTCGTTTTTATACCCATCACTTTTGAACGTATACCCTAAAATAAACGGCGCTGGGGGCGCCCCGGCGGTGCAGTGCAAAAGACCTATTCTCTGGGTTATGCTGCCCCAAACACTTGCCCCAATTTGCGCAATCTTTTGGCTCTCTCCGTGGCCAAAACTCAGAGGTCTAATTTCCCCAACTCTGGGTCGTGCGAGAAAACCCAAATTCCCGCTTTTCTACACGTTTCATGCTCTTGCACGGTGTTGATAAACTCGCGGGCACGACCCAAGCCCTCGATCGAATTGAGACGATTCGTTGGTATACTGCAAAAGGCGGTTTTTAATTGATTGTTTTTCATGGGCAAAAACTGATGACATTTCCGTCCACACCATTCCGTATATAAAACCACCATGTTTTTGTGCATGCAAAGAGTCTTAAAAATACAGTTCAGAATTCCAAACGCCAGAACAAAAATTAGCCGTTGGCAGTAACGCCCACCCTGCTTCATGTTCGACCAAACTTCTCTCAAAAGTGACCACAACCACATGCGTGCCTGTAAAAATGCCCCAGGCTTATTTGAATTTTCCGAGAGATGGCGGACAACCTTTTCTCTCAAGACGTTTCTGCTCTTACGGAAACTTGGAACAGCATCTATAGGAAATGTTAGGATTGCGTACAGGCCACTGTGAGATAACCATTAACTGTGCGTTAATTTAATTTTCTTAATTTAAAGTTATTTTTTTCTGTTTCCATGCGGTCAGTTTCACCTTTTAATTAATGTTTTTTGCTAAATATATTTGCTTTTGAGTGGGATTTATCGAAAATCTACAAACGGCACACTGAAACAAAATATCTGTATTTTAAGGATTTTTACCTCATTCAAAACTAAACCAAAGAAATTATGACTTTTCAATGTAATTTATTTTTCAAAACATGAAATTTGTCATAACACAGACAATAGAAACTGTTGAGCAGTTGAACTTGAAAATTGCTGACTGTATTCCTTCGAAGCGCCAGTTCAAACTCTGAAATTCTGCATCGTGATTTGCAAATACTTGCAATTTTTCCCCAAAAAAGTTCCCGGAGTCTGATTTCAATTTGAGTATCCGGTTTATTATTTAAAAAAAGTTATAGGCCTACAGATAACATCGTCAGCGTTTTAAAAAACGCAAGTTCGCGGGCCATTGAGAACTGCGAACGGCATACGCGAAAGCCAAAATAAACACGAACGGATTAGGCAAGGTGTTGATTAACGTTGTTCTTATTCAACGCGCTGTCAAAATCGTGGCGAAAATTCAAAACAAGGATCCCTATCCCTAGCCGAAATACGATAGACACTGTCTCATTTTCCTCACACCTCCATCACCAAAATAGCTCTTACAGCCGTATCACGTGATGTAATTAAAGAGGAAGGGGGTGGTTGGGCACCCCATTGCAATGAAAATAGACCCTAATCCCCCCTAGCGTGTGATAATGATCCCTTCATTTCTGATATCCCTTGCCGAGATTGAGACCTGTGAATGACGACTTAATCATCCTGCGATTTCAGCCTGACACACTTCACTCAGTAATATTCGAATCTCGCTCCATAGACGATTGAATTTTACCC